>OX418227.1:28395426-29043326 GCA_948455865.1 Conomelus anceps | reverse complement strand
TTTTATAATAAAATAAATTTGATAACTTCTCTAACTTAATATTATTATAAAATAAGGAATGAATAAATAGATGAATTGAATGCGGTTTAGTAGATAGATGTAAATGGGTTTGTGATACGAAATTGTATTCAAACTTATTTTTTGTTGTTCTAACAATACGACAACAGTACGGTAATAGAAATGCAAGAGGTTCCATATCGCAGTGCAGTTTGTACAGTATTAATTGAACACATATACACGATGGGAAAAACAAACCTCATTTTCCCCACAATACATTGTCGTTGAACGAGGTCTACTGTATTTTCTATTGTGCTTTTTGAAATAGGCAAGCGAAGGAGGGGTAGTAAAGGTGAACACAACACACTGAAAACCGAAATCGGAATTGTAGATTTGAAATTAACATGGCGACAGTCGGACGGGGGGGGGGGGGGGGGTTAGGGGGTCTGAATTCAGTAGACCACAACAGCCACTCGCGGCCATTTTCAGTTTTGTTAATTCCCCAGGAGAGAAATATTCCCGCGCTCGTTCTCTCAGCCAATAGAAAAGCAGCATCCTGAGTTGCCCTCTAGCGAAATTATTCAGAACTAACCTTCAGTGGTCAAAGTATACTGCGGTGTTCGTGTGTCTATGTATTTGAGTTTTGGATTTGTTCTGTTCAAATTTGCACACAATGCTTCTCGATCATTGTTTAGGGATGGAGGGGGGAGTGAGTATGGCGGGGCTGCATTGCCCTTTTTTTGACCCTTGGGATTGTTTTTCAGATCTGTATTTGTATTTGGATTCATTTTGTGCAAATTTGTGCTCAATATTCCTCATTCTTGTTGTTGATGTTGTAGTAGTGAGTTGGTAGAAGGGAGAGGGAAATGGCTTGTTTCCCTTTCTTGAAGTTGTATTTCTAAGAGTACTCATAGAATATTGCGATATTTTTTTTGAGGATGGTGCCCACATGTGTCTGATACCTGTAAGTGGGTAGTGAGTTGGATGATGGTGATTGATGAGTTGGATCTACAGTTTTAGGTGGGTTCCGAACCACCTATATATCCTGAGTAACTTCATTAAATCATCAAGTCAAGCATGATGCAGTTGATACAACTACAATTTATCTTAAAAAAATAACTTTATTTAAACTAGTCACCTGAGCTAACCTGTTAATTTGACCTCATATTCTTAAAAACTAAAACTTATTTTCCAACCCTTGTATTTTCCAACGTGCAATGATGACACTAACTTGGTCTATAACTAGTTCACTTTTCAACTACAAAATCAATCAATTTTTCTCTTGCAGATGAAGCATGTACGTAGCTAATGAGATGAATGATGATAGAACAGGGGTTCTACCGCTGGGATAGAATATTGTCAATAATTTATTGTGGCCCTACAATTTTCAGGGGTTTCCAACGTGAAATGAACATGTGTTTTTAGTTTGACTATTTAGTTCTAGTTACATATCAATGAAGCTTTAGGATTCATTAGGGGTAGCGGATATTCGTGAAACTTCATAGTTGAGGTTGTAAAAAGTAGGGTTAGAAAGCAAAGATGATCACGACTTTAACGGAAATAGCTGGAGTTAGCGTACTTGAACCTGTGCTATCTGCTATCTCATCTGCTAATTTTTTTTTAACGTACTACTATAGCATTGAGTTAACACTGACATAGCTGGCTAACTCCAACATTGTGAATACCCCTATTAAAATCATTTATTGGATACATTTTACATGTCCACTCACACCATTTCAGCTACTTCCACTCATAACACTGTAGTTGATTAATTAACACTGTAGTTAGTTAATTAACAATGTAGTTAATTGATTAACACTGTAGTTAGTTAATTAACAATGTAGTTAATTGATTAACACTGTAGTTAGTTAATTAACAATGTAGTTAATTGATTAACACTGTAGTTAGTTAATTAACAACGTAGTTAATTGATTAACACTGTAGTTAGTTAATTAACACTTTAGTTAATTAATTAACACTGTAGTTAATTAATTAACACCGTAGTCAATTAATTAACACTGTAGTTAATTAATTAACACTGTAGTTAATTAATTAACACTGTAGTTAGAGGTCACCAGCTGGTACAAAATATAAATTTTTTCTCCATACTACTTTATTACAAATTTGATGAAATAAATTCATTTTGATTCAACTCTTTAATCACTCTTGCAATAAACATGGTAGTCTAAAGATGGAGACTATATTATTGAATAGGGTGTATAAGTGTTTTTAAAGAGGAGAGAAGAAAGCAAAACATTGAAAGTAGATTACTATATAAATTCCAAGCTATTAAAAGGTGTGTACACAGTAAAAGTTCGCAATCCCTAACAAACTCCTCCTACAGGAGCTTTTTTGAAATTGATTTCCAGAAAGTTGCATAAGCTTCTATCCTGATTGGAATTGTGTGTGAACTCTCTCTTACTTACTCTATCTCTCTCTTACTCTCTCTATCTCTTCACTCACACACTCTCTCTCTTTCTCTGTCTCTCTCCTGCTGCTATGTAGACCTTCCAGTCTCTGCATGCAGTCTCTGTGTGTATATAAAGGGAGCGATACTTTTCCTCTCCATCTGAACTTTGTTAATAAGCTGGCTTGAAAGTTTCAGTAATAGCTCACTCTCCAGCCTGCCACATAACACAGCTAGCTGCTAGCATCATTCAACTCATCACTCTACAAAAAGCATTTCAAATAAACCAACTCGAGTCTAAATTATTTTTTAACTTGGATAAAATGTCGAATAATAAACATTGATAAATGTGGAAAACTAGAATTATTTTTTCCATTATAAAGAAAAGGTTACTTGAAATTTCATGAGATATTGTTAAAAAAAACTCTCCAGATTAACAGAGATAAAACTATTAATTTTAAAAGGTAATAATAGTTATCTTTGTAGTGGCGAAGGTGATATTGTGGAAGATATCCATAATGAATAATACGACTTGAAGTTGTCACAACCACATTTACCAAAAACCGTGTGATAATAGTTTCGGTTATTACACCATTATCAATCTCAAACTAAAACTAAAGTACAGAGTAGCTTAATATATACTCAACACAGAATGATACTATTGGCTGAGGGTGAACGTTCCTCTCATAGGCTGACCTTCATTGAAGGTCTGTGATTGGCTGAAGGCCCTAACAAGTCACGCCCACTGGTGGGAGGAGCAACAAGGAATAATCAGTGTCAAAATCAGGAACCAAAAAGTAACAAACAAGAACAATACACAAGTAGGCTAGAATTAAAAAATTGAACCAATATAACTAGGTTTTTGGTGAATAAGCTACTATTTTGACTCATGAAGTGATAATATCCTCGGCTTCTTGTATTATTATCAAGATTTTGGTTAATATCACTCTTTTTTATATATAAAGTAGCTTCATACATTTAAAAGCAGGGTACAGTTAGGAGACCAAGTCACTTGAACATCGGCCTAGATGAATCTAATCTATTTACTCTTTCTAAACCTAACCGCTTTCTTCTGGATCTTAAACACCCTATCAAGGTTTCGTTTTGATGTATTACCCCATACTAAGACAGCATACCTAGTATGTGACAATAAGAGCCCAAGCTCTAAAAGTAAAAAACTCTGGCAAGCTGTAAGTAGTAGCTAGCAAGTAATCTAGCAAGCTGTCTCAGGACAAATACTCCAGATGAAATTTTACAAAATATTTCCTCAATGTATGGAGCCCAGGTGCATCGACAAAAATAACCAAAAATACTAAGATAGCACACCTAATATGTGACAGTAAGAGCCCATGGTAAGCTGTAAAAAGTAGCTTTTTGTCGTTTAATCTACCAAGTTATTAAGCGAAAGGCCTTTTAAGTCTACCTAAAGAAAAGAAAGCCTGAAGGTTGGTTTAATGATCGACGACCAAGAAACGAGAATAAAAATATTGTAGAAAAAAAGTCAAAAACACAACATGGGATGCCATTTACAACGTCGAGTAAAGTTGAAACAATAATAACTCAAGTCCAACACAATAACAATATTGACTCCCACATAGTTAGCAGTACAACGTCCACAAATTAGGCGAACTAGTACTTCCAAGTGAACCATAAACAGTCATAAAAGTAAAGCGGCAGCTGGAGAAGCTTCTGGAAGCAACAGAGTTGGCAACAAAACTAAACTAGACGCGAAAACCGAAACTTGGCTTACAGTTTGACTCCATTAAAATAATTAACCGGGTCTTTGGCGGCGATGGGATGAAGTGAGAAGTACAATGGACCCGCAGGCAGTCTCACAACTTACTTCACCAACAACAACAACTCTAGTCCTCGGTAGCTCTTTCTCACAGTCTCTTTCTCTCACCTTCTTTATCATTTATCCATCTTTCTCCTACCCTCGATACTATCCACCTGCTCACCGTGCAATAACATCAATCAGAATAACAACAATTGAACAGTTTCCAAGTAATGTAGTTGTTCTGAGCTCCTACCGCTACTTCTCTAAAGCCAAGCTAAGTATTTGCTTTCGTAACTAACACCTCACGGACGTATTCTCCACCTCAAAACTTAGCGCAACTCCCAGCACTTTTAGAAAAGCTCAATTTTTTTTTTTTTTTTCAGTGAACTTTGTACATGACTCTTAGCACGCTTACAAAGCTCTATTAATGTTCTTTTGCAGTAAACTTTGTACATGAATCTATTTCCCAAATTAGACGTTGTTGTTAGGTGAATGCATCTACCAGATTCATCTGTACTATACGGTGTGGTGAAAAATATACCATAAATCCAGTTATCTTATAAAAAAGTTCGTGGCTTACAAATTCATTCAATTTTGAAAAAAATATATCAACTACTATTCTCGATTTGATAATTAAAATGAGTACCTAGATGTGAAGATTGATTAACTGTTGTTTTTGAGGGCGTAGTTAGGGTCCAATTCATCAATCACCATCATCCAATTCATTACCCACGCACAGGTCTCAGACCTATGTGGGCTTCATCCTCAGAAAAAAATAAATCAGTGACTGAGCTACAATAGAAAATAGAAAATAGAACACAATGGGCGTAGTTAGAAAAATGGGAGCTAAGGGGACAGGGAAAAGAAAAGAAAGAAGGAGAAGACGAAGAAGAAAAAGAAGAACAAAAAAACAACAAGAAGATGTCCAGTCCTGCTGTTTCTCCATAGAAGAGACTTTTAACTAAAAATTTTAACAAGTGATTCATGTTGAATTAAGATCATATTCACACTTCGAATAATCTAATTACCGAACGTTTAATTGGTACGTACGGTAATTTCGAGCCAAATCTCCCACAATTCTTTAGCTTGCGTCTGGCAACACTGGTGCGATCCGCAAAAAGTGCAGGAAAACCCACAGTAACTTTATATAGACAGTATGGCCATCCCTTCAACCCTCATAATATTGTCTCAATATTATATTTTATTGTCAAATCAAATCAAATAATATTTATTTCCTATAAAAAACAAACATTTCTGTAATACATTCTGTAATATACCATTATATTGTATATCTATATAGGCTTGATATTGGATATCTATTATTAACATATGTTTTCTACATGACTGCATGGCTCCGACTACACATTACGCGTGTAAATCTATATGTTCCTGCCAGCGTAGCCTAAATGCAATAGGATATCATGTGGGTCACTGTATTGACTGAATAGATAAAAAGATAGATCTCAGTCACTGAAGTCAACACTTAAGCTGGGCATTCACATTCCAACTTGTAGTACGACAAAGGACCGCTAGTTGGATAGTCGACTCCACTCACGCTCCGACTTGCTATCCAACTAGCGATCCAACTTTCCTAGTCAGCTGTGAACAACGCTCTCGAGCCGAAAAATATTCCCGAAGTTGCCCGAAGGTCAAGCATTGAATGAGGTAAGTTGGACGACTTTGATCCGACTGCCCCACTTCAACAGTCGGACCTTCCAGTCATCCCTCTAGATGTTCCGAGTCGTCCATCTACACTTCCAACTATCAAACAAGCCCATTCACGTTCCGATAGCGGATCCAACCTTGGAGGTTGGAGTTCAAGTCGTACTGTAAATTGGAACGTGAATGCCCAGCTTTAATTTGGACACCGAATGGCGAATTCATAAAATGTGGCCGAATTATCCAATACGAAACGAGTTGACCAATGGCCACACTGTTTATATAAAGTCACTGTAGGTTTTCCTAGATCCCTGAGTAGAAACCTATTTATATTACAGTATTATTATGTGTGGTGGTATGGTCCGCATGAAGTAGAACAAATTAGGCTGGATGTGTGCCGTGCGGGGAATGGGGTGCGTTCACACTGCGCCTCACGACAAACGCCCCAACACGCGCCGCTACATACAGTCAGTAAGTGTGCACCATCCCCCTTTCCCACACCCCTTCTCGTTGCTATAGCAACATCTGAAATTTCCAACATCTAATGACGCGGTATGGTGTGATGTGAGCACAGTCATCATCGTCATCATCATTATGACTGGCGCCACAGCCTGCAGCAATGACAGACTCTCGATAAGACGTCAAATCAACTAACTACTGTTCTACTCATTTCTTTTTCAATTTATTTTTCTTCTTCTTCTTATTATTAATATTATTTTTATTTTTCTTCATTCATCCACTTGTTTTGAGCTTTCAAAATCTGTCTGATTCTGCTAGCAATAGCTATTTGTGTAACTAGAGTGCAAAATAGCGTTTTTCTGCATCGAGAGAAACATTCTCGAGTGCAGAAACAATACTTTGCACTCGAATTACACATTAAAATTTTCCTACAGTAATGTATAAAGTAATTCAAACAGAACAAAACAGGGCATACATAACCTGAAAATTCCTCACATAACCGATCTTCGAATCAAATCGATTTCATCAACAACAACTACAACAACTATTTACAGCTGAAGCAGAGTAGCCAACCTATTTTTGAATGCAGAATAGGGAACCTGCGTATAACATGCTCACTATTTTGTGTTGTTAGGTTGCAAATTTGGAGGGCGGAAAAGTACTTTCCCGCACTGTAATTTACTTTCCCGCACTGGTGCAGGAATAGACTATTTTGCGTGCTACAGTTAGTGCAAAAATAGGCACTTTTTCGGGTCACTGTAGGAAATAGCTATTTGTGTAACTAGAGCGAAAAGTGGGAGATTTCTGCACCGACAAAGTTTTTCGAGAACAGTTTCTCATGTGCAGAAAATATACTTGCGCTCGAATTACACATTAAATTTTTCCTACAGTAACGTATAAAGTAATTTAAACAGGACATACATAACTTACAATTCCTCACATCAAATCACAATCAAATCGATTCCTGACATATTGATTCCTATCAAATCTATTTCAAAACCTATCAAATCGAATCGAATTGATTTCAACAACAACAACTACAGCTGACTGTTTTTGCGTAGCTGAAGCAGGGTAGCCAAACTATTTTTGAATGTAGAATAGGGAACCTGCGTATTACACGCTCACTATTTTGTGTTGTTGGGTTGGAAATCTGGTCTTTCACGCACTGGAATTTACTTTCCAGCACTGGTGCAGGAATAGACTATTTTGCGTGCTACAGTTAGTGCAAAATTAGGCACTTTTTCAGGTCACTGAAGGAAAAATGTATGTATTTATTTATTGATGCAGTCAAAATAAAACTTATTGTAAAGAAACAACAGACTTTTTGCCCAAAACTGTATATGTTGCTAAATTTTTACAAGAGTTCAAATATTTGTAAGCATAGGTTATGTTTACGTTTTGATTAAAATATAACTTGAATTTTCTGGAAAACACAATTACCAAGTTCAATTTAAACGATGAAGCAATTTGATTGATTCTATTTAATACTCTCTAAGATATTTCTGAATTTTTTCAATTGAATTACTGATATTTAGACTACATTATTATAAAAAGTGAAGAAAATTTGTTAAAGTTTTAAAACAACCAAAGTACTAACGGTTTAAAAAACATCAGTTTACTCTGCTCCACCTTGTATATACCACAGGTTTTGTCCATCAAATTAAGTTTAATGGAGAATTCATGTAAATAGATATTTTTCCTTACTTTTCTGGAAATCATTGTGAAGTTGTGCATGTTTTCAATGTGATATATCAGTCATCTTTTCAATGTGGTATATCTTGATATTGGGCCGTATATTATGGTGCAATATAACGTTATTAAATATTCTATAGACATATTCATATGGAAATATTTTTTTCCTACAGTGACCCAAAAAAGTGCATATTTTTGCACTAAATGTAGCACGCAGAATAGTCTATTCCTGCACCAGTGCAGTAAAGTACTTTTCCGCACTCCAGATTTGCAACCTAACAACACAAAATAGTGAGCATGTAATGCGCAGGTTCCCTATTCTGCATTCAAAAATAGGTTGGCTACTCTGCTTCAGCTGTGAAATAGTTGTTGTTGCTGTTGTTGTTGTTGTTGTTGTTGAAATCGATTTGATTCGAAGATAGGTTATTTGAGGAATTGTCAGGTTATGTATGTCCTGTTTTGTTCTGTTTAAATAACTTTATACATTACTGTAGGAAAAATTTAATGTGTAATACGAGCGCAAAGTATTGTTTCTGCACTCGAGAAACCTTTTTCACTCTCCTTCGGCTCGTGAAAAAAACTGTTTCTCTCGATGCAGAAAAACGCTATTTTGCACTCTAGTTACACAAATAGCTATTTCCCATGATTCAGATCCATTAGATAAATTTCAAAGCAGAGCTGAACTTTTTAAAAATTGAATTTTAAAACAAGAATCTGTTTAAAACCAGAGAAAATCTTAGATGATACATTTTTATCAAACACAATTTTTCCAAGATAACATAGTAGGCAATTCTTGAGTAATACAGAAAACATTTGAAGTAGAAAAACCTCAACACATAGTATTATAGTGGGGTATATTGATTCATTAATTACATTTTTATATTTAAAAAGACTTGATGCATAAAATTGTTATCGTTCTATTGTATATAATATTATATTATTCATTCATTGTATTGTAAATGTTTTTGATAAATAAATTTTATTTTTGATAAAATTCAGACAAGAATTAAACTTAATATTACTAAATGTATTAGTTTCAGAGTAGTATTCTAGAGGAAATAAGCAATTTTAGACAGAATTCTCACTCGTTGATCATCAAAGAAAATGAAGTCATAAAGTTGTGCAAGCAGGCAGGCGGACATGAGTTGCCAAGTGTACTACTTACTGCACGTAGCCACAGTATATAACCAAGCCCCAGCTCCAGTTCACCTGTGAAGTATATGAGCGAAGAAGAGCGGAAGAGAAAGAAGGTGTGAGAGAGAGAGAGTGAGAGAGAGACTGAGAGAGAAGAGTGATGGAGAGTTTTACAACAGGCACTCTTTTTATTGGCCATCTTGAGAACTCTTCTTCTTACCAACTACTGCTCGGTCTACCCACTACTTCCCTAAGAAATCATGCTACTGTTTATGGCAGCTGAAGAAGGAGAAGAAGATATGGGCGAAGGAGAAGATGGAAAAGAAGAGGAAGAAGGGACGAAGAAGAAGAAGAAGAGGAATGAGGAGGAGAAGAAAGTGGAGGAGGAGGAGGAGGAGAAGATAATATAGAAGAAGGAGAAGAGAAAAGAGAAGGAGTACGAGAAGAAGAAGAAAAAAAATGAGAGGAAGAAGAAGGAGGAGAAGGAGAGGAAAGTGGGGAGGTGGAAGAGGAGGAGAAGAAGAACAAGAAAATAAGAGGAAGAAGAAGGAGGAGGAGATGAAGGTGAAGGAGGAGAAGAAGAAGAAAAATAAGAGGAAGGAGAAGGAGAAGAAAGTGGAAGAGGAGGAGGAGGAGATAATATAGAAGAAGGAGAAGAGAAAAGAGAAGAAGAAGGAGGAGGAGATGGAGGATACAGGAGAAGGAGGAGAATTAGAAGGATGACCGGAGAAGAAAATGAGGAAGATTTAGAAGAAGGTGAAGGAGGTAAAAGAGGAGGAAAAGGAGAAGGAGAAAAAGAAGAAGAAGAAGAGGAATAAGGGATGAAGAAGAAGGAGAAGAAGGTGGAGGAGGAGGAGAAGAAACTATAGGAGAAGGAGAAAGAGAAGAAGAAGAGGAAGAGGAAAAAGAAAAACAAGAACAAGTAGAAGAAGAAGAAGATAATAGAGAAAGAGGAGAAAGAGAAGAAGGAGGAGATGATAGAGTAAAAGGAGAAGAAGAACATAAGCTAGAGAAAGAAGAAAATGATGGAGAAACAGAAGAAAGAGAAGAAGAAAAAAGATGATAGTGAAAAAGGAAAAATTAAAGAAGAAGATGATTAAGGAAAAGAAGAAGAAAATGATGATGATAATAGAGGAAAAGAAAAAGAAGCAGGAGAAATGTAAATAAAAAGAACAGAAGAGAGGGAGAGGATGAGGAGGAGAAGGAGGGATGGGAGGAAGAGTCGAAGAAGAAGAAGAAGAAGAATAGGAAGGAGGAGGAAGAGGAGAAGGAGGGGTAGGAGCAAGAGGAGGATGAGTGAAAAGAAAAGAAGAAGAAGTAGAACAAGAAGAAGAACAAGATTAAGAAGAAGAAGAAAAAGAGGAAGAAGGAGGAGGAGATGATGATAGAGAAAAATAAAAAAGTAAAGAAGCTGATAGAGAAGGAGAAATGTAAGAAGAAGAAGGAGAAGGAGTACTAGGAGAAGAAGGAAGAGGAGGAGGCAGAAGAGGAGGATGAGGAGGAGAAGAATGAGAAGAAGGAGAGGAAGATGATGAAGAAGAAGGAGAAGAAGAAAAAGAAGAAGAAGGAGAAGGAAAAGGAGAAGATGATGGAAGAATAATGAAAAGTAGTAAAGGGAGAAGAAAAAAGAAAAAGTGGAAGATAATGATAGATAGATAGATAGATAGATAACTTGTCTTTATTGAGGCGAAGTTAGGACTCGCAGGTCCTCTCTTACACTTAACCCTAATGAGGGAGAAGTAGAAAAAACATAAAAAAGGGGGAGAATGATGAAGAAGAAGAAGAAGACGGAGTAGGAGACACGAAAGAAGAAGATGAGTGAGAAGGATAGGTAGGAGGACATAAAGTAGTGGAAGAGTTCTGTGGCGGGCTGAAATTTAATACAGTTTCGCCCTGGTGAATTTCCACCAAAGGTTTTTAAAGAACGGCACCGCACCGTACGGTATACGTGCTGCTTTACGGCTGCTTGTGCTGTTTATTATGTTCCAGGGAGCATGTCGTTATTGGGGGAAAGAAGTTCCAGCAAGAGGCTGAAGGGAAAGAGGAAATGGGGAAAATAGGAGGTGGATGATGGAGGAAGAGTTTGAAAATGTTGATTAATGGATTATAATGAACAACTGAGTATGCAAGGACCTGAAGAATTAAATAATAATTATCATCAACAGCTGCCCAATGTTTTGATTTTCACTAGCCAAAACTAACCTAGAGCCAAAAGTGGGAATCTGTTTTAGATCGTAATTATTTCTCTTTTTTTTTTAATTCGACGATATAAGGAAAGATTTCAACACATTCAAAAAAACTTCACCGCTTGCACTGTAATAGCTATTTGTGTAACTAGAGTGCAAAGCACCATTTTCTGCATCGAGAGAAACAGTTTTTTTTACGAGCCGAAGGCGAGTGAAAAAAGTTTCTCGAGTGCAGAAACAATACTTTGCATTCGAATTACACATGCAGGGAACCTGCATATTACATGCTCACTATTTTGTGTTGTTAGGTTGCAAATTTGGAGTGCGGAAAAGTACTTTCCCGCACTGTAATTTACTTTTCCGCACTGGTGCAGGAATATACTATTTTGCGTGCTACAGTTAGAGCAAAAATAGGCACTTTTCAGGTCACTGTAGGAAAAAAAATGAAGTTTATAATTGGGCTGAACATCAGCCTTTGTAATTTCCAATGTTTTGATTTTCAAATGTAAATAGCAACAACTGCTAATGTTTTCATTTTCACTAGCCTAAACTAACCTTGAGCCTATAGTGGAAGTCTGTTCTACATCGTAATTATTTTAATATTCCACTCCCAAACTAGATAATTAATAGCGATCTGACTTGGATTATGAGGAAGGTACATACCAAGTTTCAAAAGTCTAGAATCTTCCTTTCAAGTGCTAGAGCACAGACGGACAGACGGACAACGGCACGATTTTAATAAGACCTTATCGGGTCTTTAATAATCTGAAAAATCTTTCATTCCTATTCTATTTAGAAGATATACTTCAAAATTTCGGTGGTTCGGAACCCACCTAAAACTGTAGGTCAACTCATAAATCACCATCATCCAACTCATTAGCCACGCACACCCATCACCTCAGACCTATGTGGGCTTCATCCTTTAAAAAAAAATTTAAATATGTTTATATTATGTTTACTTCTGATATTACATCGCCATAGCAACAAGATAACATTTTTTGGCTCAAAAGTTTTTATAAAAATTTAATATTATAAACTATTCTTAATTGTTTTTAGTGTTTCGTTTCAAGTGTTCTTTTAAATTAATAGTCGTTAAGTGAGAAGATTCATTTTTTTATTTTTAGAGTGAAGGTTTTTAGCAAATTTTAAATTTTTAGTTTGTGTTAACCTCAATGTTTTTGGACAATGTAACATTATTCAAAATTTGTAAAGGGAGCAGTTTTGGAATTGAGTCTGTTGCACCTTCACACTCGTTGTATATTTGTCACAATAAATAAATAAATATTTGAATAAGGTTCAAAATATGGACTAAAATTTTGAAAGCTCCACTGACTATTTCTAGATTTTATAGATATCTGTATTTATAAGATCTGGATTCTATATTCATGATTATTTTCAAAAATTGAGCCTCAAAAAGTGAAAATCAATAAGTCCAAAATATCGACTCAAATTGTTAAGATTCTAGATTCAATGTCTAGATTTCTAGGATTTCTATAAAATCCTAACTACCATTCTTGCAGCTCGTCTACACTAGTGTATGCTCTAAGCTCTTTGCAATCAGTGTCCATCTATAACTCTTGCTGTTTTAATAGACTTCCAAAATATTCATCTCCAACTATCTACCAAATCATGTTTCGGTCGTATTGAGCTTACCAAAATTGCTTCTTTTTTTGAAGGATGAAGCCCACATAGGTCTGAGACTTATCGTGGGTAATGAATTGAATGATGGTGATCGATGAGGTAGACCTACATTTTTAGGTGGGTTCCGAACCACCGGGAAGTGATTTTACAGCAGAGAACACACACTTTTTGCTGGCCAATCGAATCGGTCACCGTTACAAAGATGACCCAGGAGTTTCGTAGCTTATCTCTGATTGAACAGATGCCTGCTACGGCACTCGGCTATCACTACCCTATCTTCGGCTATTATCGTACAGTTGTTAGACCTGTAGGGAAGATCTTGCGCGGGAAAGTGAGCGTGTGGGGAGGTTGTCAGCACTGTAAATAATATTTATGACAGGCCTTGTGGCCAGCGGCTGCAGATTAGTATAAATTGCAGTAATTTGTATTAATAACGTCGCCATGTTTTGTCCAGAGTCAGACTGCTTGCTGGCTGCCCCGATAAGCGACCACATGACACACTGTTATTGTTCTACTGTGGCTGGTCTTCCTTCCTCTTCAACCTCTTCATCATCATCCTTCCCTTTCCCTTCTTCTCACTTGTCTATTTTCCTCTTCCTTCCACATTCTTCTACTGCTCTTGATTCTATCCTCATTCAGCGTCTACAACTCTTGCTCTGTCAGTTTCTTCTTCTCCATCTCTAATTTCTTCTTCAACTTTCTTTGTAGTAGCGAAGGTGATATTGTGGAAGGTATCCATAATGAATAATAAGACGAAATTGTCATAACCATATTTATTAAAAATAGTGAGATACCAGTTTTGGTTGTTATACTATTATCAATCTCAAACAAACTAAAACTAAAGTACAGAGTAGCTGAATATATACTAAACATGGAATGATACTATTGGCTAAGCAAAAACGAAACTGACCTTTATTTGCGATTGGCTGACAAGTCACGCCCCCTGGTGGGAGGAGTAACAAGCAACAATAAGAGTCAAATCAAGAACAAAAAACCGTGAACATCTAGAAAGCAACAAAAAAGAACAATACACTATTAGGCTTTACTATTAGTATTGAATCAATCTAAAATTTAAAAATTTTAAAAATTAGAAGTTCACTGAAATGCAGTCACGTTCAACCATGACCGAAAGCGGTTGGCCTTGACCGCTTTTGGTCATGGTTGACCTTGACTTCATTTCAGTGAGCTTTTAATTTCAATTTGATTCAATTCTAGCTTTATTGTGTATTTTTCTTCTTTGTTGCTTTCTAGATGTTCTCGGTTTTTGGATCTTGATTTGACTCTTATTTTTGCTTGTTACTCCTCCCACCAGGGGGCGTGACTTGTTATAGCCTTCAGCCAATCACAACCTTCAATGAAGGTCAGCCTCTTTCTTGCTAAGCCAATAGTATCATTCCATGTTTAGTATATATTCAGCTACTCGGCTAGTTTTAGTTTGTTTGAGATTGATAACGCTATAACAACCGAAACTAGTATCTCACTATTTTTAATAAGTGTGGTTTTGACAATTACATCTCATTATTCATTATCTTCTTCTTCTTTTTCTCGATCATCTTCTTCCGATTTTCCTCATCATCTTCATTTCTTTCTCCTTTTTCACTATTGTCTTCTTCATCAATTTCTTTATTTCTTCTTTAATTTCCATCATCATCATCATCTACTGTACTTCAACTCTGCTACTCCTCTTTCATCTCCTTTGTCTTACTTCTTCTTATCACTGACAGTCTTCTCTGTCACCTTTTGCTTAATCTTTTGCTTATTCTTTCTCTTCCTCCTCATCATTCCCTCCTTGTTCTCTAATTTCCACCATCAACTACTGTACTTCAATTCTACTTCTCCTCCTTCTTTGACATCATCATCATATTTTTATTGTTCTTTATCTACGACCATGACATAATGTATACATTACAGTTTCACAATTGATGCGAAAACAGCTGTCTTTTCGAAATGCTTTTTGGAACCCGTTGTATAAAGAGCTCATTATAGTACAGGTTCTACATTATAACACGGGTTCTGGACCAATCAGAAGCATTTTTGATGGAATCAATATCGTAATTCAATATTGTGAAACTGTCAGCTGATTTGATCAAATTGCTAACTAAGCTGCTAACCTAACAATCTACTATAACTTCTCGTATTTGAGATGAGAGGTTATAGGTATCTCTGACAGTCACAGGTAAAATGAAATTGTTTTAATTAAATGTATACTAGTGGTCGTAGATAAAATAATGTATGCAACGATTTTATTTGGCCATTAAAGCACTCGTGAGATATTTATAACACTCGCATTCGCTCGTGTTATAACTTACATCTAACTCGTGCCTTAATAAGGGTCAAAATAAAATCGTTGCATAAACCACTATTATCCCATTTGTCTTCATTTGTTACTTCTCTTCTGCCTCGTAGTCCCCCACTCTCCTACTCCTACTAGTACAATAACTACAATGGTTAATTACATGTGTGGTAATAAAATACCTACAACTATTAATTACAATTATTGTATGAGAGCACTGCATTTTCAAATTCTGTTCGCTTGCAAAGAGTGAATGGTAAGAAACCATTCACTAAATATGCAGTGAAAATTCTTTGTACCTCATAAATTTTATACCTTTGTATTACTTTTCTCCCGGTGTTGGAAATTATTCCAACAATTCAAAATCATCACCAGCTCACAAATAATTGAGAGATGAATGATAAGAAGTAGAACAATGAGAAAGCGTGCAAAAAGGAGAAAAATAACGAAGGGAATAAAATAATAATGAGGAGACGAAATAGAAAGAAAGTTTGATGCTGCAGCTTGAGATTTTCTCTTTTGTAAGTTGGAGCTTATTGAATAATACATGGGCGCAAATCAGAGTGGATCATTCATTTCAAAGGAAAGTGAGGAATTTGTTAACAGAAGTAGAAGAAGACGAAGAGGAAGATGTTGAATTTTGAAAGGGAATTTGTCAGAAAGGAAAGAGTGGGACAAAAAGAGGATTCAAATGTGTGAGACAGAGAGAAAATTGTATAAGAGAAAGTGTGATAGGGTAGAAGATTGGAAAGAAAGCATTCCAAGAGATGACGTCATAGAAGAAGAAGGGTGATAGAAAAGGGATAGACACAAGAAAGAGAAGAGTGGGAAGGAAACTTTAATATTTGAAGAAAAAGGTTGAAGTTGACGATTCCATGATTTTTCCGAATTGAAGAATGACGAGTGATGAATTTAGTATTTATGGAATTTTTTATTGCTGTACAAATATGGGGAATGATGTATACTGGGATATTAAATTTTAAATCTACTTGATTTCAGTCTACGAGAATACAAGATATAAAGATATCGCTTTTTCACTCAAGGGAAACCAGGTACGACCTTGCGGAGCTAGTACATCAACTATAAAATTGATGAGAGGATAGAATTATTTGAGGAATACATTGTTACAATTTATCTTGAGAAATACGAAGACATTGACGTATTTAGCTGAGCTTTAGCTGAAGGAGCTATTTATTATTTTTCAATTATTGTAATTATTGTCAACACAATTAAATAATTGCAAACAACAAATTATCTTTATAAAAGTCCCTTCCCGGCTGGTTTATTCAACAACTTCATTTCACAGTCCTACAACGCAAAAAAATGAACAAAATGAATTAATTGAATGAATATTATCCAAACGCTGATTGAATTATGAATGTTGCTTTTCGAATTTAGGATAATGGTCAAGAATCTAGAATAATAATGCATGCCATATCGTCAAAAATATTCATTTTCTGAGACCGTATCGGGTTTTACTTGTAAAATTTTTAGTCACCATATCTATCATCAAAAAAAATTGTTTGACAGTTATAATATTCTCAATTTTCAAATGTAAAGGGAAAATTTCAACAGCTACATTCAAAACCTGGTAGGAGTGATACTATTGGCTAACAAAAAGGATCCTCATAGTCTGCACTACGATTGGTTGTCTACTGACACCAGTCACGCCCACTTGCAATAATGGGAGGAGCCAACCAATCACAGTCCAGAATTAACAAGAATAGAAAACAAGCAGAAACATTCAGTTATCCACAAATTGTCAATCTTAAAACGATAAAATATGAAACTATAAGAATTAATCAACTTATATAAAAGACAAAGAACTTGATTATGATTAACTAAGTATGGAAAGGTCAATAAACATTCCTCTGTTTTCGACTCACAAATCTCCAGACCTTGCATATTCTTTATCAGAAAATATCTTTTCATCTGTTCCAAAATCTGCAATCTACTAGAAACCTTAGAATAAAGTCTGATTTTTTCCGCAAACGTCACATTCTGTACATTACTTTAGAAAAATAGAGATCTACTTAATTTCATTATTTATATATACCACATTAGTACTTATAATGTAGAAATCTACAATTCAATAACATCGTTTGGAGGAATCATTTCAAGTACAGAATCAATATTTACTCAATTCATTTGAAAGAACATAACAAAAAAAAATTAAGTAAAATCACATAAAAGCAGAGACAAACGTGGCCAAATTATATTTGCGACTCCTCTTCCTCATTTTCAGTACCTTCCTGGTTTCAAAATCAATCCTGATTTTGAATAATTCCTTCCCGGAAACATTCCTTTGTTTCCCACTCACAAATCTGCACACCTTGCATATTCTTTACCAGAAAATATCCAACGTATTTCTTGTCTTCTGTTCCAAAATCTGCCGTCTTTACTAGAAACCTCTCTTTGTCTTTTGTCCAGCTATTTCTTCCATCTTCGTCTTTTTGTCTTTTCTTGCAGAAACTTCACACTAGGTAGAGATCTTTCTTTGTATGTATTTTGTCCAGCAATGTCTACCATCTCTTCCTTTGTATGTGAATCTGCAGTCTTCACCACAAACCTTTCAGGTTCAATAATCTGCAGTGCTCAATACTGACCACAAAATTAAATCGGATAAACTAGAAAGCCTCTTCTCAGCACTGAATTTCCTTTTTACTATGCATCGTCATCAAACCTGCTTAGAAATTGCGATCAGGTCGCCACTGCTTTGAGCAATTTCCCGCCGAGATTCTCCCGCCAAAATCATTTTGCCAGAATCTTCCCGCCAAGATTCTCCCGCTTTAACTCCACTCTTGCCGCCATTTTCTTTAGCTGCAGGCCAGTGATTTTCAACTACTTGCCTTGTCCGGTGATCTCTTTCTATTCTGTCCTGTCTTTTCCCATCACTTCTCACTCATACACTCTCTCCTTTTCATGTTCTCTCTCAACTACAGTCTCTTGTAACGCTCCCTCACATCACTCTTTTCCTTTCTTCTTACGCTCTCTTTTTCTCCCACCCTTTCATTTCAGAGGAAACACTTTATCCGGCCCTCAAACCAAAAATATAGATTCCTACCTTCCTTATTTGCCGATTACTTCCGGTGTCTACTTCCACATCCACGCACGTGCCTACAGTATCTTCTTTCTTTTTTCAACTTCATTTTACTCTTCTCCAGTCTCCAATTCCTTCAATCTGTTTTTTCCGTCAAATCCGTTTTCTTGGAACACGTTTTTCTTATTTCTCAATCCTTTTCAGCGATTACACGATTTTCTTGTATTTTCCACATCTTGCTCCCATTCTTTCCGTGGCTCTCTCTGTGTGGAGAAAGATGAACGTGACAAGAATGGACAAATCTTTGTCCAAACTACGCAGTTTTATTTAATTGCATCACTTAGATTCTCATTACCGGAATTAATATCATACAAATAAGATCAATGTTCATGATGTCCAGCACTATAAAAATAGCATCATCCAAGTTTATTACAGTATCTATGTGATGTTAAAATAATTATGTTTTTTAGCCACTCATAATGTGAAATTTGTAAATTTACATGGGTGAAGAAAGATAATCTAATATAATCTCTCTCTCTCTTTTTCTCTCTCTCTCTCTCTCTCTCTCTCTCTCCCTAACAAGGTTAAGTTTGAATGGACGAATTTTTGTCCAGACTTCGCCCTATATGCTTCGCCTTTAAATGCTTCACATAAAATTTCATTGTTAATATCAAAACTTTTTCTCATCTATTGTGTTGTTAATAATATTCTTTTCAATCATTCACAATTATATTTTATAAATTTACGTAAAGTAATTTTATCTTTATCTTATCTTTATCCCTGTCTCTCTATTACTAATATTTTAACGTGGAAAACACTATGCTGTATTCTGAGAAAAAAAATGTTATATGTGGAATACGACAGTTAAATTATTTACTAGAGGCATTCTCAATTGCTCCCAATTTATGTCTGTGCTTGTGAAAACAGCTAAGTGTTTCAAAACATTATTGAAATATCATTCTTAGCATATTACGCTGAATTTTGCATTATTCTATATTGTATAAGAGTTCGGTTAATTTGTTAGGGTAGATGTGATTTGGTAGAATCCGTTCCTAATAAAAGAGTGTTAAATCCGGTGGTTCGGAACCCAACTGTAGGTCCTACTCATCAATTACCATCATCCTATGACCTAAGACCTATGTGGGCTTCATCCTCCGAAAAAAAATTGTCGTTGATTTACTGTATTTAGAAGAATGTGACAAGTCATTGCCGTGACAATGGTAGCCTACTGTATTTTAGATAAAGTGGTTCGACAATACTTGAAATTATTACGAAGTTATTATTATTCGACAATTTTTTTCTTTTTTTTGAGGATGAAGCCCACATAGGTCTGAGACCTGTACGTGGGTAATGAATTGGATGATAGTGATTGATGAGTAGGACCTACAGTTTTAGGTGGGTTCCGAACCACCGGGAAGTGATTTTCAGCAGAGAACAGTGTCTTTTTTGCTGGCCAATCTAATCGGTCACCGTTAAAAAAAGAACCTACGAGAACGCAGCTTATCTCTATCTGATTGAACAGATACCTGCTACGGCTCGCGGCTATCACTTCCCTGAATTATTCAAACTCTTTCATTCATCTTATCCATTGATTTAAGATGTTATTGCCAACGAAACCTAAGAAATATACTGTTATAATAAATGTTGTAGAATGTAGGAAGAATACGCAGAATTTAATCTAATATTTCAAGAACCGTGTTACTCTGTTTATTAGCATTTATTCTCTCTTCTTACTACAATCCTATCTAATCCATCACATGAGCTCCCGACTTTCTGTAGGATGACATAAATAAAATATATATATATAACCAAATATATTCACAATTGACTACCGCCGTAAACTCCTCCAATCTTTCAAACTCGTATCCTCAACCCAAGCACAGAAATTCATTCACTAGATCCGATCAAAGATTATGAGAAACCATAAAATTTCGACACTTGTGCAATGGAACCCTCATTTTTATGACACTCAATTTTATGAAGGTTCCATCTCATTTTTGCAAGAAACCTCTCAGCTCCCACAAATTGATACTCCAATTTCATCATTGATATACTTTATTTACATGAATTTATATTTCGTATTAGATTAGCAACAGTAAATTCCCTGATAAAATATAGATTGAAACAAGCCAAAACAGATAGCGTTAGAACATTTGTTCTATCATAAGGGCTTAATGACTTTGTTTATATCATGGCACTGATACTTCATATTGACTGATACTTTTTTAATAATAATAATAATAATAATAATATTTTATTTCGCCAAAATACAAAAATACAAATATAAGAAATTCACAATGTAAAGTGTATAACACATTTTTGGCACAGCCAGCAAAGTGAATACTTGAACGCTAGCTGTGAGTTCATTCGATAATATTACTAGTAAACATAGAAAGCTCGCGAAATGAGAGAAATCAATAATGAATTTAAAGGTAAAGTAATAAAGATCTTAAAGTATCTCCATCAGGTGACAAAACTAAAAAACAAACAATTCTCATCCTTTCATTGTAAAACAATCGAAAAACAAAGCAAAAAAATATTCACCGAAATACAATTTAATAAAATACTCTTTAAAAATATATCAAAACAACAAATATAATTCTTCCATAATTTAAGAACAGAAACAATCAAAATATTAAAACAATACCCAAATTACAGGTTTTTGTTTAGTTCAAACCCTGTATTATTATACCGTAAAATAACCAAAACAAATTAGCTTGTGACACCAATTAAGTGCCTGCAATCGATTTTACTGGAAAACTAAATCTATAATAATTAAAATGATGATAATATTAAAATTACGGTAGCGTGGAATAAATATTCTGTTGAACCCATATAGTTATTTCCTTTAGAAGAACTTCAGTAACTTTTCTATCTATGAAATTTATCGGAATTTTGTTTGAAAATATATTACAAAGGTAAGTGAATTTTACGTTTACTTGTAAAATTCTTGTTTGTTTACAAGGACGAAATTGTTTGACAAATCACCTATCAAATGGGAGTATTCCCAGAAAAATGATGTAATGTGATGAAAATAAAAATATAAACAGGTGAGCCCCCTTGGCATACCTTGCATGATGTAATGGTAAATGAGCTGGCAAATATGGCGGTAAGACAAGCCAATGAATGACCACACAACACACTTGAAGATCGTGAACTCAAGACATTTATGATTGTGCCAATGATAAATAAACAGATAGCTGTAATCGAATCTTGAAAGTGATCGTTCCTTTTAATAACACTGTCATAAAACAATCGTTTATTGGACTTTATTCATCAAAATTTGTTGAATGACATTGTTTTCATATAGTAAAACGAAGCTCTTATTATCTTGACTAGATAGATCCAAATGATTACCATAATATTTTAAGCATGTATGGTCAATAATTGAAAACTTTCTATTTGACTTACCCTCACCATTTCGTCAGTCAGTCAATTCTACATCCAACAAACTCACACCAATCGATTCTATATAATATTCGATACCATATCGATACTAATCGATTACCATAATATTTCAAGCATGTATGGTCACTATTTGAAAACTTTCTATTTGACTTACCCTCACCATTTCGTCAGTCAGTCAATTCTACATTCAACAAACTCACACCAATCGATTCTATAATATTCGATACCATATCGATACTAATCGATTACCATAATATTTCAAGCATGTATGGTCACTATTTGAAAGCTTTCTATTTGACTTACCCTCGCCATTTCGTCAGTCAGTCAATTCTACATCCAACAAACTCACACCAATCGATTCTATAATATTCGATACCATATCGATACTAATCGATTACCATAATATTTCAAGCATGTATGGTCACTATTTAAAAACTTTCTATTTGACTTACCCTCTCCATTTCGTCAGTCAGTCAATTCTACATCCAACAAACTCACACCAATCAATTCTCCATAATTGAATCCACATTATTAGACAACATATATATCGAAAACTGACGCAAGCACATAACACAACATTCGACTATCGATTATAGCCTACGCGTCATTGCCGCTGTGTTTAGACTGAAAACATCAACAGAACGTGCGGAGAGTTAGTTGCCTCAATGTTTGGCTAAAATGGAAGCAGTATAGGGCATGTTGTGCCCCCTTATATATAAGTATATACTAAACATAATATATATGTATATATGACACTCAATTCATTGTAACAACAACATCACCATAGCAACAGAAACAGCGTCCCTCTATCTACACATATACAGATACATAAACTACGTGTAAACGTTTAAAGTATATATAGATATATAAATGACATAGACCAATAGATCAGCAATTGAAGTCATCACCATGGCAACCAGAAACAGCGTCTCATATATGACGATGCATAAACTATGAGTAAATTTAAAATGTATATAGATATATAAATTACATAAACGTTTATCTCTTTCAAGAGAACAAACATTGGCGTTCATTCCGGATGAAATGATGATGATGGTGATGATGATAATGTCTGTTCTATTTCATTCTTACCCTGTCCCTTTCCTATCATTCTAGTCATTCTCTCTCATTTCCACTACGTTTTTCAACTTCTATTTCTCCATGATCATTATTTCGAGCAAGTAAAACATCGTCTAGTCTTCTTTCAGACGTCTCCCACGTGAGTCTGAGACTTGTGCGTGGGTATTGAAGTAAATGATGACACAGAATATCCCAGGTTGAAAAACGGGAATCGTACCCGTGAATTCGGGAGTAACATTCAGTCTGAGTCTTATCATAGACAAACCCCGATAAGACCAACGAGGCGATTTTGAACAAATAAAGATTGATCCTTCAACTAGAAAGTAAAAAAGTAAGTGAGTAAATTAGAAGAGTGAGTAAAAAAAGAGGGAAGACTCAGTGATAACACCTAGCAATCGTAGAAGGTTCTCGAAAAGTTGAAACGTTACGTATTTAGTATAACAATTTAATTCCTGGATTTCTTGTTCCATGACGAACTGCGTTGTTAATAAGAACTTTTCAGGTGAATTTAACGACTTGCAGTCAATTTTTAATAAATAATAAGCAATATTTTACTAACTCTCTGGGCCTAAAATAATGTAGTGAGAATTGAGAGAAAGAAGTGGTTCCGGTGTTATCTGCTATGTAAATGTTTACTTCTAAGCAATTAATTACTCTGCTTTTGACACTTTTATGGTGTTTACTTGGTAATTTGTAGAATGTTCTAGTTGTTTGATTAGAGATTAATGGAGTCTTATCGAATATTGTGGAAGGCATGAAGGTCTTTCATTGTTTATTTCAGAATTCAGTAGAAGTTGATAGAAAAATCTAGAGATATCTCAATTATGGAAAATTATATAAATAGAGGGAGACTTTTGTAAATTAGTTCAGTCTTGTTTGAAATTCGTCATGATAAACAAGAAGTGACAGTTCCATATATTGTGCCTATATAGTGATAATTCTTTCTCTGTGCCTATAGTGATAATTCTTTTTCCTGTTTAATTCATACCAGTGAGCTACTAAATAGTTTTTATTATATTACGGACTAGTGCTACGTAAGTTAATTGTTCTTTTTCGACGTTTCTTTTTGAATATTATTGGACAGTTTATTGTACAATTATTATTTAATATTAGATCGGCCTTTTAACTTTTAGTGATTGATTTTTGTACAGTTTATTGAAATCTCTTTATTAGTTTAACAATATCGATTTATCTGCTTTTAATTGCTTATTTTTCTGTAAGACATTACTGATCAGTGAGTGTTGTGATTATTTGTGTAAGTGTTATAAGTGTTGCCAGCGTTATTTTAGACATAGAACCCGTAACAATAATTATAATGATTTAAAGAATTGAATATCTTTATATGATATTCATATAAATATAAATATCTTTATATGGAGTCGGCGTAGCCGAGTTGGCTTATCACTGGTCTGATAAGCCAAAGGTCCTGGTTCGATCCCAGTTGAGTACAAGATATTTTTCTCGAGCCACTCCCGTGTTTCGGAGGACACGTTAAGCCGTCGGTCCCGGTTGCATATAAAAAAATAAAAAAAAGCAGTCGTTAAAAAAACGGCGAGGTGGAACTACCCGTAAGGGTCTCCCCACCACGAAAAGCCATACGAATTTACTTTTTTTACTTTATATGATAGTAAGGACCCACATATGTGTGTAATATGAATGGATGAATAAAAATGAATTGCTATTCATGTTTAGTTTCCCTATACTTTATCCGCTATCTACCTTTTCATCCTCTTCACCAATTATTAAAGGACGCAAAATTTGCCTCACAAATAACCAAAGCTCAGGAGTTCATAACTTTGACAAAGAACGATGGACCAATCACAGTGCGGCTATCTCCTATTCTCCAATCAGCTATCACCCTCTTCCTTTAACGCCTGATTTATCAAATATCTTCTGTTCAATTTACTGTAATCGCAGTTTTTCTGTCTTTGATTCAATCGTGTGGCTGGTTCTCACCTAATATGATTTCTGCTGACGTATGGCAGTTTGGTGACTGCGTTAACATCTGCATCAAGTGCTTTTGCTGATTATTGCAAAATTTGACATTCTTCTTTAATCTCTCTAAGCCTAATTGCACACACACCGACTTTGGACGGCCGATTTTATACCGGTCGTCCGAAATCCAATAGTGAACCACACGTCGGAACGGGACCTGGCACACACGCCGACCGCCGATCGGTGCCGGTAAAATGCCGGTGAGCAGCCGGCAGTACCGGGAAGTAGGAGACTACATTACTAAATACACGCTTGCACACGCACCGATTGTTGACCGACCATTTCGGTCGACTGCTCGGTGAAATTGTAGGTACTACGTTTTTAACTAGTTTTGGTAGTGCGTGCTAATTACGATTGCAATGGGCGATTTGATTGTTTGACCGGTAAAAATCCGGTGAATCTGTTAGCAGCTGCTAGCCGATAAAATATCGGCCGATTTTATACTGGCCGTCCAAAATCGGCGTGTGTGCAAATAGCCTTGGATAGCCTAAGAGACGTGAGTGTTAAAAAATATTTTTAGTTGTTAAATGATCTTAGTAGAAAAAGCTTGTGAAATTTATCCGAAATATTTAGTATTTTCTATCAGTCTGTATCTTTAGATAAAATTGGATAAATAGATTTTTTTTAGGTTATGTTTAAGTTTTTGTCCAAAGTTTGATTGATTCCAGACTATGTTTGAGTAAAGCCAACTGTAATAAACTAGGGCCAACCGTGATTGCGCATCACATGTGCCATCAAACATGTTTAGCTTACTGGCAGAAGCCGTATTTACATTAACGCCCTGTATAGTAAAGCTTGCTATCAGTCTGCTTGTTTAGTTACAAAAGCCAGGCGACACAAATAGGCAAACACACGGTTTGTATGCTTGCTGCCTTGCATGAGGGATGCCATTTGCAAATAGACTACTACTTGCAGTTTGTATACACTGGTTCTGTGGTATGTTAGAGTCTATACTATAGCTGACGAATCGCAAATGAGGTGCAAAAGATACTGGGATAGCTCAGAGATTTTCCAGATTGTTGGATTTAGGTCAGGTTTGATTTCCATGTTGTTCAAAATTGTAGAATAAGATGCAAATTAATGGAGAGTTTGGGCAAAACTATGCGAACGATAATGCTTATGCTAACCTGAACATTCTATGCATCTGCCTGTACTAACAATAAGATCCTATAGATACTTTTTAATAATATGTGTACGGCTTTTATTGGTGGGAGAAACTATTCTGATGTTTGAGTCATGTTAATAAGAAAAACACGGTGGACCTTTTTTCGGAGGATGAAGCCCACATACGTATGAGACCTGTGCGTGGGTAATGAATTGGATGTAGGTGATGGACCTACAGTTTTAGGTGGTTTCCGAACAGCTGGGAAGTGATTTTACAGCAGAAAACCGAGTCATTTTTTGCTGGCCAAACCAATCAGTCACCCATACAAAGAGCGCCTAGGGGTTTCGTAGCTTATCTCCGATTGAACAGATATCTGCTACGGCACTCGGCTATCACTTCCCTCATTATAGAGTTCATTAAATACCCTACAAATTAGGTTACAAAGTATGGTTAGAAAGAATAATATTTGGGAAGTGATAGCCGCGAGCCGTAGCAGGTATCTGTTCAATCAGAGAGATAAGCTGCGTTTTCGTAGGTACTGTTCGTAACGGTGAACGATTAGATTGGCCAGCAAAAAAGACACTGTTCTCTGCTGTAAAATCACTTCCCGGTGGTTCGGAACCCACCTAAAACTGTAGGTCCAACTCATCAATCACCATCATCCAACTCATTACCCACGCACAGGTCTCAGACCTATGTGGGCTTCATCCTCAAAAAAAAAAAATGAGAGATAAGATATAATAATAGAAGAAAAGGAGAGAGATAGAACTAAGAAATACAATATAATTATTTCCTTCCAAGAAAAGTCTATTATTACTATTATTATTATCATCATCGAACAACCCAAACATCTGATTGCCAGACTGGGGACAAGTCAAGAATAAGCTAAGTATAATACTTACTAACACTAATATTAAAAAACGAAAGTTTCAATAAGTCATATTGGTTAACAAACATTGAAGATAAATATTTTGAGTCTATTCTAAAAATACATTCATCGAATAGAATACCCTCTCTAGAAGTCATTTTTTAAGCTCCCTCCTAAAAATTATCAATTCTTTCAATTTTTTTAAATTACTGGGAAGCTTGTTAAAGACCTTCTATGTAACTAAAGAGACCAGACATGGAACGGAACTCGGGGAAATTCATACTTCTCTCATCCAACAACTTCTTTCCTACTCACTTCCACTCTCATTCACTCTCTCTCTCTCCCTCTCCCTCTCTCTCACTCTAAAACACCCCCTCTCTCGCACCTTTCTCTTCCTCACTAAATAACGTTCTCTCTTTTCCCGAATAAACAGCCACGAATATCCCATCAAGTTTGTCAGGTGAAGCCAGTTAAAATTAATCGCAGAGAACTTTTCCAATTCGACTAAATTCAGACAAACGCAGCAACTCTCGTTCGGAGCCCACCCAACGACTCAACTATTATTTGCATGCCTTAACACTAGATTTCATCTCTTATTACATTCTCCCTACTTCCTTCCCTCACCACTCTTTCCCTTCTTCCTCATCCATTCATGATACACTTCACCAGCTTCCAACAATTCCCCTGCTACGGCCCACTATAGTAAGCAGCTACTTTACACTGCAATTTGAATGGATACTAATTTCGGAAACTTTTTTCACCCGCCAAAACTTGGAACTAGGTCACTACAGTTTTGTAACTTTATCGAGCAAGTTAAAAAAGTTGCAATCCACTGTTTTTATTCACGTTCCACTTTGTATCTCAATGCGAATTCTTTTTCAGCCATATTTTGAAACAATTAATTAACTATTACAGTCAAAATAGATGAAGTACTAACACTGATTCTCACATTCTAACCTGCTCAAGTATCCTCAAGGGGCACTTACAAAGATGTCACTCGAAAGGCTTTCTAAGTCTTCCTTGAACTGAGGAAACCAAGGTACGTTCATAAATACGAGCCTGTGACTTGTGAGTAGGTGATGAGGTAAATAATGACGGAAAATATGCAAGGCTGAACAGGAATCGAACCCAAACCCGCAGAAGCATTCAATGACCCGCTAGATTAAATGACAAAATGGTACTTTTTACAGCTTACCATGGACTTTTACTTTCACATAATAAGTACGCTATCTTAGTAAGGGGTAATTCCTCAAAACAAAACCTTGATCCAAAAGAAAGATGTTAGGTCTATGGAAAGAGTAGATTAGATTCATGTAGGCCGTTGTTCAAGAGACTTGGTCTCCTAACTGTACCCTGCTTATATGTGTATGAAGCTACTTTATATGTAAAAACGAAAAATATTAACCAAAATCTTGACATACATGATTATAATACAAGAAGCCGAGGAGATTATCACTTGGTGAGTCACAATAGTAGCTTATTCAAACAAAAACCTAGTTATATTGGTAGGAAACTCTACAACAAGCTACCGCGCAGTTTTTGAAGAGTTTTGAAAAAATAGAAATATATAAAAAACAATTGAAAAAATATCAAGTTGATAAAGATTTTTATGGTGTACAAGAGTTCGTTCCACATCAAAATTAAGCCTCACCTCAACTAATATTGATATGGTAATTTTGGTAACTAGTTTATAAGATAGTATAATTGTTAATCTGACTTGTATAATCCTTAACTGGAGTCTTAAAGACGTAATTAAAAAAATCATAGATAAGCGCCCCACAGATTACTGAACTTGCCACACCATTCACCTTGCAAAATTATGTTATTTAGAATAACTATATAAATCCAGCTTACAGTTGTAGTTGTCTTACAAAATTGAATTACAGTATAAAATTAATAGTGTTTGAACTAGCTGCCTGAATAGGAAATTAGTCCAAGGGTTAACATTTCTGTCATCTTTTATACGGCGTTCACGCCTAAGCGTTACGACAGAAGGCGATCCACAGAATCAGCTGATCGTAATATCGCCCTACAACAGCACACCATATGATACACGATGACACATCTATAGTCTGTTCAATGAGCCTGCGGAGTGGAGTAAACAAACATGTGCGTGCAAGCCGAGATCCAACGAATTCCGATTCACAGAATAGTTTTCTAAACGCATCGAACAGGCAACAGGCATTGAAAATGCCTAAAGAACTTGCTAATAAAAGCAGTCGTTAAGTCACGTCAGAGGCCCTGAACTTATTCAGGTGCGACCTGATAACTGACACCAGACCTGAGCCAGCCAGGTCACACGATATTATTATTTATATTTATTATTATTTATTTATTTCATAATAAATTATTTATAATTTATTTTATTAAGTCAAACAGCGAAGCACAAACTGGAAGTGCGACAACAGCTGTTAAGAACGAACTGTAGGTGGCAATGAGTGTGAATAGACCAACCGATGTTTTCAGTACAATTCTCGGAATTCCTCACTCACACACATGCAAAGTTTGTTTGGGTTGCTCCGTAGGCTCGCTGAAAGAACTATAAAATGGTTTGACACGAGAATGATACTGCGTATCATATTCTATCGTATCGCTTAGGTCTGAACGCCACCTTAGAACCATGTCACTCTCGTTGTAAAGAATTAAATAAATACCTGGATTTCTTGTTCCATGACGAACTGCGTTAATAATATTAACTTGTTAAGTGAATTCAACGACTTGCTGTCAAATTTTTATTAAGAATAAGTAGTATTTTACTTACTCTGTAGGCCGAACGTTTTCGAAACATGGAGATCCATTTTCAGAGACCTCTGAAGTCGTTGAATTCACTTAAAAAGTTAATAAATAAATACATTGGAAATTATTGTTGTGGGATTACAATAGGCCTATAATGTGACGATTTTAAATAAATAAATAATATTTTGTAAGGCAATACATGGAGAATACAGTGCTCAAAGATTAAAATATGGTAGCAAAATAATTTATTGTTAATATTTTACAAGGCCTAATCAAACAATTCATCAATATTTGATGCAAAATGTTGCGTTTGTTGTGCAAAAATTTTTGCTATGGTCTTTTAACATATAGGTTGAGCCCACAGCTTTCCGCCCGATCTCATCTTTTATTCAGTGTAATAACATTGCTGTTATCAAACATGAATGCCCATTTCACTGAATACACGCGACTTCAAACATTGAATTACACATGCTTTGAACTTTAAATTTTACACAATTTTGCAACGACGATTTTTGCTAAGGGCTCAACTAATATAAAACAGACCGTAAGAAAACACGCCACTATACTCTGTTCACGGAAAGGGGAGACGAAATAAACAACGATGCGCGTGCGAGAGTGTATCTTCGAACAACAAGACCGATTCATAATTAACTACAGAAATAATATTAACGCTCAGTATATGACAGAACCGTGACAGCAAATGTCATACTGAACTCCGGTGGTTCGGAACCCACCTAAAACTGCAGGTCCAGCCCATCAACCACCATCATCCAACTCATTACCCACGTACAGGTCTCAGACCTACATGGGCTTCATCCTCGGAAAAAAATTCTCTCCATTTATGCACAGCGTAACAATATGTGCAACATAGCACAACAAACGCAACAATATGCATCAAATATTGATGAATTGTTTGATTAGGCCAAGTAAAATATTAACAATAAATCATTTTGCCTCCATATTTTAATCTTGAGCACTGTATCCTCCATATTTTGCCTCTTATAATATTTATTTATTTATTAATTATCTTATTGTTTTGTATAGTATTTCTAAGATTATTTGATTTGTATAATAATGGTATTATAATTAATAAAATTATTTATTAATTATCTTATTGTTTTGTATAGTATTTCTAAGATTATTTGAATTGTATAATAATGGTATTATAATTAATAAAATTAATTAGTATAATAAATTGTATTATAATTGATAGTCGGTTAGCTATCAAGCTTAGCTTCGGTGTAATGATTGTTAATCTAGTTTTTCGTTATGTATTTCTTGAATTTCTCATCTTGTAAACATATAAATAACTGTTTTAATTTATTTTGTGTCAATTAATCTATTTATCATTCATTTAGTAGGCAATAAGTTTCTCAAATAAAAAATTGTATAACTGAAAATCGCTTATACGCTTAAAAAAAACAGTGTGAACTGGTAGAAATTAATCGATCGGTCTACAGCTGATATGAGTCATCACTTTTTCACTCACACAAACTCAAACGTTTGTTTTGGTTTGTCTCTCGTTTGCGTGAACAGAGTATAGATTAATAGACTGATCAGCTGATCGTATTAATATGATTTCCCCACCTTTTATCTCCAAAACTACGTTATTTTTTTTATCGTCCTTATCTGAAATCTTCAGAAACGTCATCTACTCGATAAATCCAGTGACTGATATGACTTTATCTCTCACTTTCTCTACCACCCCCCCCCCCCCACGGTCACACCACAAGAAATACGAGCGGGTTGGGTTTCTCAACAACCGGAAGGTAATCTTTTGACAGGTCGAAAAAAGCGAAGAAAAAATGGAACAAAAGAATGACCTCTGTGTTGTCTTGAAGGGGAAGGAAGGAAAAATTGTCATCGAGGGAAATATTGGTTTAAAGGAGAGAGTGATAAAGGGGGAGGATGAAGGGAAGGAATAGGTGAAAGTGGATATGAGAGTGTGGAGTTTGTTTTCTTAACCCCTGTCAGCGTACCGTAAGGGCAGACGACAGACCTAGAAGACTAGTGCAAGCGAGTGTTTGTTATTAAAGGGGTAAGGAGACTATACTGCCATTCCCCTCAGCTTTCTTCTCTCCTACTTATTGTTTTTCCAAGCCGGCTTTTCCGCTTTTCCGACATTCAGTCGGCCTTTCCCTCAACCCGCCCCATTTTCGGACATCTAGTGCTGCTGCTCCAAAACTAAACCTTTCCGGTTCCGCCTCTGTCTTCTCTGGCTGAGTTCATTAACTCTTGTCTGCCTCTTGAGGAAAAAGTAATGAGAGGATGAGAAGAGAGAAAAGAGAGAGAGAGAGTGAGACAGGCAGGAAGAGAAAGAAAGAAGGATAAGTCTACTTAGCTCCTTTTTCCCACCATGTAGGTATGTCGACACTTTAACAATTTCCTTTAACGTTTCTTCTTCCAAACTATTTATCACTATATTTCATTGTTGAGCGTTTCTCAGCTTTCTTTCTCTATTGCTCCTCATAAAGTCTCTCTACAGATGTACAGATGGAAGGTATTTTTAATGGTGCAGATATTGTTTCAACCTGGCAAAATATGGGTGGTACATTTTATTTTTAATGACTCAAGGTAGGTTCATATAAAGGAAAATAATTTGCATTAAATAATATTTATTTTTCCCTACCCAAAAAAGTTACCAAATTTATTTCTCCCTTTTTCTTAAGAATATTTATTTATTCAACACAGTATAAAGATGGAGTATTACACAGTTGAATATCGTCAATAAGCGGGCTTAAAACTCCGTTTTACTAGCTCCGTACTTTTGCGAAGCACACTGTGCACCAGTGTTGCCAGACGCAATCTAAAGAAATTTGAGGATTTGATTCAAAGTTACCGTATGTAAAAAAAACGTACGATAATTTCCAAACAAATCCCCACAATTTTTTAATTGCTTCTGGCAAAACTGGTGCGCTTTAAAAAAGTACGGAGCTGGGAAAACTTAGCTTTAACAGCTGCAGTGAGATGAATACTTTGCCGAAATTATTGAATAAAGAACATAAACTGTATTATAAATAGATAACTTTGTAAATCAAAAATAAATTTAACAAATTTCTTCAAATTATTTTCAATTGTTTTTTTTACAAAAAAATTAAATTCATTAATCGACGTTCGTGAGATAGCCACTGTAAGCTGAATTGATATGGATAACATAGTTTTCTAAGGTCAAATAAATAAAAGTGAAGGTCAAAACTCTTATAAAAATGAGGTAAAAGTTAACCGCACCTGCAAAGCACGGTACCACCTTATCAAAATGTTCTGGTAACGGTTAGGTCCTCCCAGAACGGTTAAACTTCGCTACTTGAAGCCAATATTACTCCTCATACGACGAACAACAACTCCAAGTAGTTGGTCGAAATTCTAAACTTGCAGGGCAGAATATCCACTTGAACAATATCGAACTCCAATCGAACTAAAGCCGCAAAAACTATCTCTTCAACTATCCGAGCTCTAATTTGTGCTGCCGATAGACGATCAAGTCCTGTGGCAGGTCTGGAAACCGCATCGTTCAAGCACTCAAGCCTCACTCAATCAATCATCTCTTTCACTCTAACACACTCCCTTTCCTTTTCACTCTGACCGCACTCTCTCACTCTTGTGCACCCTATAATCCAGCGAGGTCAAGTGCATTAAGGGTCGTCTCCTATTTCCAGACAGGACACCTTTCTATCTTGCTCTACCCTTGCGCAAGCAAAGACAACACAAACTGATGAGCGAAACCACTTCTTGCATTATTCGAAACGATTGTGCTGCTGTCACGGTGGAATTAGGAACCAGCTGGATAGGGATTTTCTAGGCTGAGAGAATAGAGGTATATTAAATACACAAATTTTGTGAAGAAATAAGAGGAAACGACTAAATCTTCAGAGAACATTAGAACGTTAAAGGAAGCTTGGAATCAAAAGCTTCACAATTTTATTATTATTATTTTTATTAATATTATTATTATTATTATTATTATTATTATTATTTTTATTAATATTATTATTATTATTTTTATTTTTATTAATATTATTATTATTATTATGATTATTATTGCCGACCTCTGGTATTAAGAGTACATACGGATCATTGATCAAGTATGTACCCACTAAATATTGTAAAAGTAGTTTCCTGATATTGTTTCTTAAGCTGCTAAGGTGCTCATATACATTTAGTCACACAATTACTATACAGTTACATTTTTGTGTATTCTGTGTTTACAGTTAGTGCTTTTTATCTCACTTATCTCACTTTATCATTACTATACCATATACACTAATTTTTTTCTAGTCTACTATCATCACTATATTTATTATTTTTGTTTATATGCTAAAAAATTTTCTTGTTATCGCGCATGTATCCAATACTATTGACTTCTGCAGGGCAATGTAAATATTAGGTGGAAGATCAAGATCCTTGATATATTTATGTAGGGATTTTGTAATTACAGCAGTTGAAGAAATCACTATAGGCATTATTATTATTATTATTATTATTATTATTTTCGTGATTGGTCACGCGACTTAACAATTTAGACATTTTTAATCTTTGATGATAATCTCGCAACACTTGTCCCCGTCTTTTCCGTTCTTGTTCAGACAAGTTCATTGTTCTTCTGGGGAATATATTTTTACAAGCTTTTTTACAAGGCTGTTTGATTTCTTATTTTGTCCCCATTTTTATCAAAAATCCCCGTCCCCTGGCAACTTAAAACAACTTAAAAAACTTTTAAAGGTCAATCTAAACGAACATGCTCTTTTTTCTTCTTTTTTTTGAGGATGAAAGCCCACATAGGTCTGAGACCTGTGCGTGGGTAATGAGTTGGATGATGGTGATTGATGAGTTGGACCTACAGTTTTAGGTGGGTTCCGAACCACCGGGAAGTGATTTTACAGCAGAGAACAGTGTCTTTTTTGCTGACCAATCTAATCGGTAACCGTTACGAACAGGACCTACGAGAACGCAGCTTATCTCTCTGATTGAACAGATACCTGCTACGGCTCGCGGCTATCACTTCCTTAGCTATTGATGCTATTGATGATGTGCTGATATATGCAGAAAGACATAAAGTTAGTGAAGTTGTGGCATAAAGAGGAGTTGATCTTCCTTTGATAGTATTTCTTTTAGATTGTCGACCTTTTGTATACAGTTACAATATCAATAAACATGCCATCGATGATTTGCGGATATTTATAGTATCACATGTAACACAGTGAGCATGAGCTAAACATCTGTAACGTATGAGCTGTGCTATCGTGACGGTGAGGAAAAACCTATGGATGTGTTGAATTAAGTACAATAATTAAGTTATATTCTCAATAACTAGAACTTGATCTTTTTCTAATGTAAATGCTGTTCAAACCGATTTTGTTTAGTAGAATACTACATTCATATTAAATAGAATGTGCTATATTGTATAATCCCATCTAAGCTACCATCTCCTCGGCCCTCTTAGTAAGGGTGACCGATTAGATTGGCCAGAAAAGATGACTCTGTTCTCTATAAAATCACTTCCCGATGGTTCGGAACCCACTTAAAACTGTAAGTCCAACTCATCAATCTAGGGCATGAGTTGGATTTTGATTGACAAGACATGTTTCTGTGTTGAATGTGTTTGTTTGTCTGTGTTTTTCTTCATTATATTTTATTATGTTTTATTATGAGACTGGGCCTGGAATAGTATAAGCATATATATCAGTAACCATCATCCAATTCATTACCCACGCACAGGTCTCATACCTAGTTGGCTTTATCCTAAATTTAAAAATATCTACGTTATTTTCGAAGTTAATTAGTTGGAGGATCAAGATATATGGTTTTAATTAGTATTAAACATTCCGTTATCACAACATATCCAATCCACAACCCACAATTCAATCCATACCTACACCATCTTCCACAGAAGACCTTATCCTTCTTTATAGAGACTAATTCCCTCGACATTGCACTGCATATTGACACAAACCCGGGGTCTTAAACCTTCCAGAAACTGCTAAGCTCCTCCCACCTATGGCTCAGTTGATTACTAGCGACCTTTACCACTACACAGAGCAAGAACAAACACCATCCCATCGGATCCCACCCGGTTAGTCCAGACAAAGCGAGCTGGGTCCACACAAAATGCAGCTCATGCTCATCCCACCGATTGAGGGATCTCACCCGTCTATCATTTGCATACAAATAACCGGTTTGTTGGAATGGATCTCTCGTCAATATCTTCAGCAAATCCCAACCATTGTCATCAAGATGATTATCATTAGGGTCATCTGAATTGTTTGCTCTGAATGAAATAGTCACGTGATATTTGGGTTTGCATTGCGGTAATGGACTGTACAGCTGTGTCGAATTAGGGAGTATCATGATGATGGATAATATAGCTGATGGGTAATACAGTCTACAAGCTCTAAACCTCTTCGTATTAATGGTGTATTGGTATTTTTGTAGTGAATTTGGTAGCAAACTCGTAGCCAATAGGATAGTAGATTCAAAATTTTAGAAAGAAGTTGTGAAAATTCTTATACTTTTGTTTCATTTCACACTAATAAGAAGAATTAATTATTGTTGGTGAAACTTGCTCAGTACTGTACCACTACTTCCGAAAACATATTGAACTCTTAGCCAATCGAATAGTATAAGTTACAAGAACGCTCTGCTTATTAGACTATTTCATTGAATAAATTGTTTTCTTAGAAATTATACAAATTATTGTCTTATACAAATGATATGAGAAGCGTGATGTGAAATCAGGTAAAACAGTCATTGTGATCACACTATAACTACCGTTACTTTGACCTTCAACTTGACCTGAACGGTAAACGTTTAGTACATGTTTTATAACGTAGGCAATCACCTGTCTGCTTTTGAGGAACAACTTTTGTGTTTGATATAAAAATATAATTTTCAATTCAAATTTGATGTTAGGTTGATACGGAATTAAATGTTAAAGTCGGTTTGATTGGTTGTGCCAGTTTGACCTTCACTACGACCTTCTCCATGAGAGTTTTGTCTTTCATGTTTGATTATTATTGCAATCATCAGTTTACATTTATTTTTGTTGGAAATAAATTCAAAAAATTATTATTCTGAGTAGATGGAACTTTTAAATTTGAATTCATAGTAAGACTAGCTCATTAGTAGTGAGCCAGGCCCGTTGACATGTGCTAAAACGTCCATGACTCTTTAACAAAACGTCCTTGGCAAATATTCAAAATTATCTTTATTCTCTATACTATTGTACATCAATTACGAATTTTTCATAGACTATAATATAAATCCCTGCTTTGCCAAGTTATTCCAAGATACAATAAAATAATAATTATTACCCTTATTATTATTATTATTATATTTTACATTTTATTTGAATGGGTTCTTCTCATTGAATACAGGCATATGTGCCAGGTATTCTACAAGCTATTGGGAAAAGGATTTTCTTACAATGTGGCAAGTATTAAGTATGACTGACTATTGGATTGTTGCTATCAAACAATTCACACCCAGCTCTTTCAGACCACTTGTCAAGGCCCTTGGGACAATTCCAGTCGCCGACATGACAACTGGAACAATTCTGACAGAGTCAAGATGGAATAATGCCTTCAATTCTTCAGTTAAAGCTGCATATTTGTTGATCTTTTCAGCTAGAGTTGTTCTCATGTTATTATTATTATTATAATGAGCCAGGGTCTGGCTCATTAACTACTAACGAGCTAATCTCACTATGAATTCAAATTCGAAAGTTTCATCTACTCGGAATAATAATTTTTCGAAGTGACTTCCAACAACAATAAAAATGTAAACTGATGATTGAAATAATAATAATCAAACATGAAAGACAAAACTCTCATGGAGAAGGTCGTAGTGAAGGTCAAACTAACACAACCAATCAAACCGACTTTAACATTTAATTCCGGATTAACCTAACATTAAATTTGGATTGAAAATTGTATTTTATATCAAACACAAAAGTTGTTCCTCAAAAGCAGACAGGTAATTGCCAACGTTATAAAAAATGTACTTAAATTTTACCTTTCAGGTCAAGTTGAAGGTCAAAGTAATGGTAGTTATAGTGTGATCACTATAATGTTTTACCTGATTCCACATCGCGCTTCTCATATCATTTGTATAAGACAATAATTTGTATAATTTCTATTATTATTATTATTATTATAAAAATTCTATTCTTAATGTATTTTTCTCTCCAAGAGTACTTTTTAACAGTCATTTGAATAAATTTAGCTGAATAAATCGAAATCCAATTCCAGCGTTCAACCAAAACATTCCAAAAACATTTACTACCGTTATTTTCTCCTCCACTAAAAACCAACACCATAAAAATAACACCAACTACTCACTGAAAAAGTCAACCGTATGGCATTTATTGGCGGGAAGAACTTTATGGGTAGTTCTACCCAGTCGTTTAAGCGTATGGCGGCTTATATTGGTAGAAAGACAATTTTGTGTAGTTTACGTTCACTGTTTGAATCATGCTATGAAGAACATGGTAGATCTACAACTTACGGGTAGTTTTATACCCCCATTTTAGCCATGTTATGGGAAGAATGGTGAATTCTAGGGAGGTTTTAAACAAGTAGGTAGCTTATAATAAAGCAGACAACATCAAGTAAGTGGGTTACTACTCTTTGATCCACCCTCACACTAAGGGAAAAAAGATGGAGCTCGAGAATTTTTCCAAGTACCACACTCAACAGAATTCCGCTCTTCTTGCTAGCAGTAAAATGAGAGGGAAGAAGGTTCAAGTAATATGTGAAAATAATGCAAAATCGTGCGCTGGGAATCGGCGAGTAAATCGGGACGACCAATTTTCTAAACGCGCAACGACCGAAAATCGCTCACCTCGATTTTTCTCGTCTCTCGTGGAAAACCCTACAATTTTCCACCCTAAACCCTTGTATTTTCCTCAAACCAACCCTTTCCCGATGCAACCACGAAGCACGAGACCAAAACCCGGAACGATGCGGACTTATCTTTTGTTGAAAGTCTAGAAAAAGTCTGGGAGTGTCGAATGGGCGGAGGTGGGGTGGTGTATAAGGACGATTTCAGACGATTCAAAGAGGTAACATGCCTCGTCTTTACATGTCTCTTGTTTCTGTCTCATGTTTTTCTCCATGTATCTTCTTCTTCTTCTTCTTCACCTTCAATCTTCTTCTTCTTACATATTTTTTTCTTCTCCTTTTTTTATGCTTTTTCTACTTCTCCCTAATCATCTTCGTCTTTTTCTTTTTTCGCTTTTCTCCTTCTTCTCCCTTTTATTCTTTTCATTCTTTTTCTTCTTCTTCTTCTTCTACTTTTTCTTTTTCTTCTTTTTCTTCTTCTTTTTCTTTTTCTTCTTCTTTTTCTTCTTCTTCTTCACCTTCAATCTTCTTCTTCTTACTTATTTTTTTCTCCTCCTTTTTTTATGCTTTTTTTACTTCTCCCTAATCATCTTCCTCTTTTTCTTTTTTCTTCACCCTTTTCTCCTTCTTCTCACTTTTCTCCTTCTTCTCCCTTTTCTTCTTTTCATTTTCTTCTTCTTCTTCCATCGTGATCGTGATCGTGATCATCATCATCATCATCATCATCATCACAATCATCATCATTACCTCATCATCTTCTCCTTTTCCATTTCCTTCATATTCTTCTTCTTCTTCTCATCCTCATTTCCACCTCTTCTTCCCCCTTCTACATTTCTCCTTTTTCTCTATCACCATCATCAACATTATCATCTTCTTCTTTTACTCAATCACCTTCTTTTCTTTCTTCTTTTTCACTACAACATCTTTTTTCTTTTCTTACTTCTGTTTCTCTATCATCTTCTTGTTCTAGCTTTCTATCATCTTCTTCTCCTCTTTTTTCTCTATCATCTTATCCTTCTTTTCTTCGTCGTCTTCTTTCTCTTCCAGTTCTTCTTCTTCTCCAACCCCTCCTCTTCCACCCCCCCCCCATCGCCCTTCTTCTCCTCCACCACCTCCTCCTCCTTCTCCTCCTCCTTCTTCTTTCTCATCGTCTTCATCGTCTTCATCTTCTTCTTCCTAATTCTTCATCACACTTCTCCCTCTTCTTCATCGTAATTATTCCCCTTCCTCTTTCTTTTCTTCTTCTTCTACTTTTCTTTTTGCTACATAAATCTTTACCATCATCTTCTACCCCTTCCTCACTCCGTCATTCTCTTCTCTCATCTTCAACTCCCTTCTCTACCCTTTTCCTCATAGACTTTCATCATCTTTCCTTCCTCATTCCCCCTTCTTCCCTTTTCTTCCCCTTCCCATTTCTCATTCAGCTCAAAATTCTCTTTCATTCTTAAACAGAGCTTTCCATTGACAAACCTGCTCTTCCTTCTCCTCCTCCACCATCCCCTCCTCATCCTAACCTTCTTACTCTTCTACCTCCTCCTACTCATCATCTATCACCACCTATTTCACCCCCCCCCCTACTCGTCCTCCTCCTACCCTTCTTACTCCTCACTTCCTCTTCCTCATCCACCCCATCCTCACCTATTTCTCCTTTATCCATTATTGCCAAGGACGCTTCTCCTTTCAACTGAGCGAAAACTTCCCGGTTCATTGAGATTGTACCTCGGCTGGGTTTGCGGAGACGTTGGAATTTCGTGCTTTTAGGTTTTGTATTTCCTCATGTTTGGGAGACTGGTGAATGCGAGTACAGATTGAAAATGTCTGGGTTTAAGGCGCCTGTATTGAAATTAATAAAATATAGAAATTTTTTAATATAGAAAATAATTGAAATTTCTCCATTCAATTAATGATCTGGTATAAGTTTTGCTATGTTTGAAGCTAGTCCTATGTGAAATGATAATAATAGAGAATTTTGTTATTTTTCAAATATTTCTTGTGATAAATGCGTACAATCTTATCTATGAGATTCTTTCAATTCAATTCTATAAGAGACAATCATTTTTTTCTCTCAACTACTAATTTGCAAGTGAAGAAGTTCTGTTGATAAGACTCCACGTCGGTGAGCAAGTTTTTACTTTTGTCGGCGTGTAGCACAAATTTATAATAATACTGTATTTCCTTTTGTATGTGAAATTGCATATTGCATATTCGGGTTTTGTGCAATAAACGATTTTATTTGATTTGATAGAAGTGATCGAAGTTACTTATTTTGGTGATACAGTACACATAGTGCATGAACATTTAAGAGGCAAATATATTAAAATTTAAGATAACCTTTGAAATTAGAAAACATATATTTGGGTTCTCCGTGTCGGACGCCATTTTCCAAGTGAGACTTGTGAAAGAGAATTCAAAATGTGAATAAACATTGTCTTAAAAAGTTCCTTACCTTGAAATTCAACATTCTTGAAGGTTGGTGGAAATTTGCTTTAGTTTATTAAACTAAAAGGCCGTTATATATATATATATATATATATATATTTTTTTTTTTTTTTTTGGAGGATGAAGCCCACATAGGTCTGAGACTGTGCGTGGGCAATGAGTTGGATGATGGTGATTGATGAGTTGGACCTACAGTTTTAGGTGGGTTCCGAACCACCGGGAAGTGCTTTACAGCAGAGAACAGTGTCTTTTTTGCTGGCCAATCTAATCGGTCACCGTTACGAACAGGACCTACGAGAACGCAGCTTATCTCTATCTGATTGAACAGATACCTGCTACGGCTCGCGGCTATCACTTCCCTAATCAAATCCTATATCAAATTGAAAACTCAAAATTTAATGAAATCAATGAAATCTTTATGAGGAAATAAATTAATATTATATTTATATTGAATCTTAACGAGTGAGAAGTGATAGGGAATGGAAAGTGATAGCCGAGTGCCGAAGCAGGTATATCTGTTCAATCAGAGATAAGCTACTAAACTCCTGAGCGCTCTTTGTAAGGGTGACCGATTGGATTGGCCAGCAAAAAAGAATCTCTGTTCTCTGCTGTAAAATCACTTCCCGGTGGTTCGGAACCCACCTAAAACTGTAGGCCCAACTCATCAATCACAATCATCCAATTCATTACCCACGCACACGTCTCAGACCTATGTGGCCTTCATCCTCCGAAAAGAAAAAATGAAAAAGTTTTATTGAGTGTATGTTATATTTCTGCATAATTTTAATAAATGAATATATTAATATATAGAATATGTAGAACGTTCGTTCTGAGGTCAGTTCTGCACAGCAAGATTCTACATAAGAATAGTTACACTACAGTTCACGATAAAGGATATTCACAACAAACTAATATATACATATATATTTTTTTACATACATATATATATATATATATATATATATAGAAACATCCAGTTACAGCCAAATACCTACTTCAGAGCTTCTAAATAATGGAATCTTCTACAAGAATTATTATGGTATCCCTTGACATTACACTATTATCAGGAGAAATATCATTCTAACAGCTTACAATTTAAGTACACGGAGTTGACATAAACTTAGAATTCCGCAATATAGCCATACTAAATCTCAAAGAAACTGGCAGTAGATGTCGATAAAATTATACAACTCCACACCAGACTGCTTAATAATACTCACTTGCATTCAATTTAAAAATAAAATAAAAGCCTTATTAATTTAGAAGAGGGTTTGTATAATGTTGATGATTATTTTAGAATAGTTTGGAGTAAATTTTTTAAATCAAAAATTGTTTTTTATATTTATACTGTTGTAATTGTTTCGAAATATTGTTTGACTCACTTTAGTGTTAAGAAATGACGAAGTCCATGTATTTCTTGTAAATATTTCATGACTATAAAATTCTATTCTATTATTACAAGAAGACGATAGCAGCTCTGGAACTGATATTTTGTCTGTATAATCGACTTCGTTATAAAGGAATTAAAATAATTTTCAAAAACAGCACTTTAATCATTGATGTTTAGCACTATTTAATAAACGAAAAATTTTCAACTTAGAAACATTGTAATTGACACGAATTAAATATTTCACGACTAATAAAATTCTATTAATTTTCAAAAATAGCACTTTAATCATCGATGTTTAGCACTGAAACGAAAAAATTTCAACTTAGAAGCATTGTAATTGACACAAATAAATTAATAAATAATAATATTAATAATTTACACGAATTTTCAGTCATCTGTATCACTTTCTATCACTCACTCTATTTTCTCTCCCTCTCACTCTCACACTCTCTCTGCGTTATTCAAAACTCATCAGTAGCCAGTCAGGGCAGTTGAGCGATAACTGTGATCCATGCTGATTGAAACACGCAATCAGCAACCAGCCATCCGGAAATCGGCTCTCCATGTTAACGAACTCGCAGCAGTGGTGGATCTCGTCCAACATTTCCAACATGTACCCCACACCCCTCCCAAAATCCCCCCCCCCCTGAACACTAACAACCCTCGCTCTATAATAATCATCATCATCGCCATCGTCCTCACCGACATAGATACCGGAAGAATCGGTGTCTGTTGATTAAGTCATGTTGACTGTAATGGGGGATCGACGAAGTGTCCATTTTTATTAGTAGATCACTTTTCATCATACTTCGATCCTATTTTACTCGGATTTCAGTTTTTGTATTCTTAGTCTGAGAATAAATTGATTTTAGATAGTATTCTGCTAAGCATTTTTTGAAAAATATTATTTTTTACTCGAAAAAAATGGAAATTAATTCTTTAGAAGTAATTTCTTTTACACTGATTTCAGTATATAGTATTCTCAGTCTGCGAATAGATGGATTTGAGATGGTATTCTGCCAAGCATTTTTTGAAAAATATTATTTTTTACTCGCAAAAAATAGAAATTATTTATTTTGTTTTTTTCTCCCAATATATTGCCACGAAGTCGGCATGGTTATACCTTCCAATGTATTTTACACTGATTTCAGTATATAGTATTCTTAGTCTGAGAATAGACAGATTAGAAATAGTATGATTCAGTTATGATTCAGAGCTCGAGGAGAACAGACCTACAGCGGCCGGCCTTATCTGGACTGATAAGATTGTTCTATTAACGTTCTATTAACGTTTCTTTTCAAGTTTCGATATGCGTGTGGTTTCTCTTTTTTAAATTTTAAGTTCTAGTTTCAAATTCCTTGTAGTGACAGTTTTGTTTTTATTTTGTTTGAATATTGTAGCAAAAATGGCCGATAAATGCAATTTGTGTAATAAAAACATAGGCGTTAAAAGCTCGAAAATTAAGTGCAATGACTGTGACTCGTCTTTTCATGCAACATGTGTCAAACTATCTAAGGATGACATTGAATTCTTCCAGAGTGGAGAGCATATTTGGAGATGTGCTGATTGTACGAAGAAGAGAAAAAGGAGTATGTTAGTGGAGTCCGAACTCAATAAGGACAGTCCAAACCTGAGTGATGTGTTAGAACTGTTGAACGTGATTAGAGCGGAAAACAAGGAGCAAACCAGGGACCTGGAAATAGAATTGGGTAAGTCAGTCAACAATTGCCATGAGAACATTGATGATTTGAAAATTAAAATTGAAAAGCAAACTGAGGTAATTATTCGCTACGAGAAAAAGATTGACGAACTACTAGGAGAGAATACTATGCTCAAGAAACGAGTGAGAGCACTAGAAATATCGTTAGATGAATCGGAACAGTATTCCCGTATCAATTGCATTGAGATAAATGGGGTACCCGACAAATCAAACGAATATGTTCTGGATGAAGTTAAAAAGGTAGGACAGGCTTTGGGAATGAATATAACCATATTATGGTCGATGCATGCCACAGACTGGGAACTAAGCGTGAGGGGACTAATCGTGGTATTATCGTTAAATTCACCAGAAGAGCCGCGAAAGAAGACATATTACATAAGAGACGTGTGAAGCGAAACCTGAATACCACGCACATTGGAGAGAAGAATAGTCCTGGAGAAGTAATCTACATTAATGAGAGCCTAACTAAGGTAAGGCGAGATCTTCACAGGGATGTTCGAGCGCTCAAGAAGGAAAAAGGCTTCAGTTTCGTGTGGGTGAGAAACGGAAAAATTTTGGTACGACCAACTGAAGGAGCAAGAGTAATTGCTGTGACTGCGATGGAAGACTTGAAAAAACTGCAAAATTTACCGACTGCGCCAGAAATGCTTGTCGAAAAGGAACCTAATGATGGAATGCCAGTCGAAGCTGCAGCTGAAGATGACGCCAGAGTGCAATAAATTCTACAATGCCTCAAGTTCTCCAGTAGGAATAATTACATAAATTGCAGAAGTCTGTATTTTTTTGTCTCTTTCATCAGGTTGTTTTTAATTGTCGATATAACTGTGTATATTGTGTATGTTTGTGAATTGATCAAACTTAAAATGTTATGCAAGTGTGTTACAATTTTTAGGGTATATTAGATCTTAATAATGAAATATTCAACGATTTGGAGAATAGTATTATAATTATACAACAAAACATTCGTAGCTTGAGAGCTAATTTCGACTCATTTGTGGTAGAATTACACAGATTGGATAGGATGCCAGATATAATTATAATGACAGAAATTTGGGTAGGTGACAGCGAAATTGACCAATATTATTTGCCGAATTATACAATGTATGCTAAATGTAACAATGATTATCGATCAGGTGGAGTAGCTGTACTTGTATCAAATCGGTTGACCTGTGTCCAACTTGATACCCATCGTATGACAACTGCGGACTATATTCACGTAAAAATATCAGTATCACGTGGTTCGCCATTGGAATTACTGGCAGTCTACAGATTACATGAGATGTCAATATCTACGTTTACTAATGAGCTTAAGTTTATTCTTTCTCTCATCAAATCTCCCAATTTGATGATCAATGGTGATATGAATATCAATATTTTAGATGAAAATCCTAGTACGGACGAGTATATAATTAGTTTAGCTAGTCATGGGCTGATATCCTTGATAAATGAGCCGACCAGAGTAACAGAATTCTCTAAAACTTGCATAGACCATATTTTTTATCGGTCCAAGATTAATAGTAAATTTCTTTGTAGTGCAAGCGTTATCCAAACTTGTATTACTGACCATATGATGACCGTTGCTTACATTACATCTACTGATATTGTGAATGACATAGAACCGTTTTTGGTATATGATAAGATGGACTTGAATGTTTTGAAGTTACGTATTAAAAATATTGACTGTTGTGACATTTATGCATGTGAATCAGCTTCTTTGGCATTTAAAAAATTCATGGCTAAGATTGAAGAGTGTGTCCAAAATTCTTTCATAACTGTAACAACAAAAAAAAAAAAATTTTTAAAACCATGGATGAATTCTAAATTAAAAAAAGAAGTGGACAGGAAAAACTTACTTTATAAAAAGTATGTCAAGCAACCTCACAATCTGGACTTGAAACACGAATATATACATTTCAAAAATCGTTTGATTAACAAAATAAGATCGTTTAAAAAATCATATTATTCTAATATCCTTGAAAAAAATAAAAATAATATTAAAAAACAATGGACATGCATAAAGGAACTTATAGGAGGTAAGAATAAACAAAATAAAATAATACTAAAAGATCAAGCCGATTCTCTCATAACCAGCCCAAATGAAGTAGCAAATGTCTTAAACGAATATTTTTGCTCAGTTGCAAACGATTTAAGAGGAAAAGTATTAGAAGATAATGTTAATATGAAAGGTAATTTCTGTAGATTTAATGATAACTTCAAAGATACTTACAACAGAGATTCAATATTTCTCTATCCTACTTCTCGAGATGAAATCTTGCAAATAATCTTTAATTTAAATAATAATAAAGCACCTGGTTATGACAAGATTACTTCAGTCATCATAAAGTCAATTTCAGAGCACATTGTTGATGTTTTAGTACACATATTTAATCTCAGTTTGAGTACCGGTGACTTTCCTTCTGAACTAAAAAAAGCAGTGGTTACTCCGCTATTTAAAAAAAATGACAAATTGCAACCAACCAACTATCGACCCATTTCACTACTTTCAATTTTTTCAAAATTACTTGAAAAAATAGTCAAAGTAAGAGTGCTTGGATTTTTAGAGAAACAAATTTTTTTTAGTAAAAAACAGTATGGTTTTCAAAGTGGATTGAATACAGGAGCGGCTGTTATAGACTTTATGTCAAAGGCTTTTACAGGAGTTAATGAAGGTAAGATGTGTGCTGGAATTTTTGTTGATGTCATGAAGGCTTTCGATACCGTAGATCACAACTTATTATTGTATAGAATGGGACTAGCAGGTATACGAGGTGTAGCTGAAAACTGGTTCCGATCTTATTTGACTGGGAGAACACAAGTTACAAGAGTAAATTATGTTTGTAGTCGTGTCGGTGAGCAGAACGTTGGTATTCCCCAAGGTTCTGTTCTATCTGGGTTACTTTTCTTAATTTATATTAATAGTCTATGTAATGGAGTATTCAAGGGTGAGTTGATTGCGTTTGCCGACGATACAGCCCTTTTCTATAAGGCTGATTCAATGGTCGAATTGCATAATAACATGCAAAATGATATCAATGCACTTAGATGGTGGTTCACAACTAATCTAATGGCAATGAGTCCGAAGACTAAATATATTATATTTAGTCTCAGAAAAAATGTTGCTTTTACATCACCACTGAAGTACCATGAAACAAACTGTTCATTTGAGCCGAATGAGTGCAAATGTCTGGATCTTGAACAAGTTGAAGAAATTAAATACTTAGGTCTCTGGGTGGATAGTAAGTTGAATTGGAAGAAGCATGTGTCTTATTTGAAGAGTAAACTGGTTAAATACATTAGAATATTTTATATGCTTCGTACAGTTTGCTATCCGGAGCTGTTGAGATCATTGTATTTTGCACTGGTGAATTCAAAAATTGAATACGGATTAGAAGTCTGGGGAGGCACATATTTCTCAACTCTTCATCCAATAATCATACTGCAGAAAGCATTCATAAGGATCATCTCATATAGAACAAGGCTTGATCACACTTTCCAACTATTTAGAAACCTCAATATCTTGCCAATCAGAAATTTATATATTTACAAGATATTGAAAATATTTTTTGACAGAAGTGGAGAGAAAAGGATTTGTGACTTTTACAGAGTTTCTCGAAATAGATTGAATGTTATTGTACCAAAGCCCAATCTCACTGCATTCAGAAAATTTTACCTTTTTTTGGCTCCAACTTGTTTTAATTTTTTACCAAGTAATATCAAGAAATGTCAAATAAAAAATATTTTTTTGAAACTACTGCGTAGGCACATATTGTTTGAAAATGATATTGATAAATATTTTAATATTGTTAGATGAATTTTAATGTGTATGAAATGTTTTGTATAATATTGTTCTCTACTAGTGTTTTATTTAAAATCAGTAATTATCATACAGTATTGTTTATTTTCAAGTATTTTCATAAGTATCTAGTTTGCTTATAACAGAAGTTTTTATTTATGATTATCATTATATATTATTATAATTGTGTGGATAGGAAACCTTTTATTATGAATTTAGTTTTAAAACAGTGTTAGATAGGTATTATTTGAGTTTATTTTGTTGTTTTCCTAAGGCCGGTTGATGTATTCTCGAGTGTTCTTTTTTGTATTTAAATAGATCTTTGTTTCCCACACAGGTCGTGTGACCTTGGGCTTTATTGTTCTGGAGAAATTTTATAATTTACTGTGATTATTTGTATTCATGTTACTGAACAATAAAGAAGCTTCAAAATCAAAAAAAAAAAAAAAGTATTCTGCCAAGCATTTTCTAAAAGATATTCTTTTTTTACTCGCAAAAAAATGGAAATTATTTCCTTTGATGTTTTTTCTCAATATTACATATTGCCACTAAGTCGGCATGGTTATTAACTTCCGAATGGCTACAGAACATAGGCCTAACTATCTTTAAGCTCATGTTCACAGGTTGAATATGCATCTCCTTACTACATTTAGCGAAGAATTCGCTTTACTTTCGTTTTTACTTTCTTACTTGTTCCAAATAACGGATTCCTCTACGTGGAGAATTTTTATGGTTTCCCTTGACACTGCATTATTACAAGAAGACGAAAACAGCTCTAGAACTGATATTTTGCCTGCATAATCGACTTTGTTATAAAGGAATTAAAATAATTTTCAAAAATAGTGCACTTTAATCATCGATTTTTAGCACTGTTTAATAAACGAAAAATTCGTTTTACTTTCGTTTTTTACTTTTGTTTTACTCACTACTCAACCTCCGTATTACGTGACTTTGAAAATATGTACTAGAAGCACCAGATACATTGATTCAAAGCAAGAAAAACAATAGAATGAAGAGTGAAATTTTCATCAAGAAATACATTTAAATATTTATGAACCCAAAGTGCTGAGTTCTATGAAATAATGCTACATTTTGTAAAAGCAAAAAAAAAAAATGATTTGATTTTTTTAAAATAAATTTGATTTGATTTTTTTTTGTAAAATCATTAGTTTTTATTAGTCTTCCACGCTCTCTCTCTCTCTCTCTCTCTCTCTCTCTCTCTCTCTCTCTCTCTCTCTCACCTAATATATCTCTGTCTGCGGCACTCAAAACTCAGCATAGTAGTAGCAGTAACTCAACCTTACCCAAACATGCCAGCTTACGCTGGCTGGCTGCTGAGTTAGGATTAATGGGATTTTGTAATAGCACAGTTTGAGTTTCGGCGCAAATAAAACGCTGGTTAACTTTTGTAAAACACAAAATAAATGAGACCTCAACTTGCTATTACATGCACAGTCTCATTTATTTCCTTGTTTCATAAAAAATCAGCCTGCCTTATAATGCCTGTCTGTATATGAAATGCATACAAAGTACTGAACTTTCACTGTTTAATCGTTAAACATTATATAAATATGGAGTTATAATATACAGTTGGTTATTGGTATATTGATTATAATATGGAGTCCATATCAGGGTTCATATATTAATAGTATCGAGCGCATACAAAAAAATTACTCAGATTTTTATTATAAAAAAGTTTGGATATTCATGCCCGTACGACTTTTCTATGAGGAGTTCAAGATTTAGATTTCAGATCATGTCATTGAAAAATAGACGAGATTACATTTCACTAATTGTTTTGTATAAACTCTTGAATAATCATTTAGATATTCCAAACATAATTCAATATTTCAGTTTTTTTGTTCCATCTAATAGGCCACGATTGAATATGTTTTTCGCCTTGGATAGAATAAATACGGTTCATCATGCGAATTGCTTCAAAGAACTGTGCGATTGTACAATAAATTTAATCCGGTTCTAGACGCTTTCTCAGATAATTTTTGCAGTTTTAGTAGAAAATGTTTTCAAGCTCTGGAAGTTTATATGTTAACATCGTTTAACAGACCATGAATTATATTTTTTCTTCTTTCCTCTACTTCTATATCTATTTTGTTTCTAGCTATTCTATTATTTTTTGTTTAGAGTTAACTAATGTTAAGAGTTATTTTTCTTTATACTTTTATTCTATGCCGTTTTCTTTTGTATCCATTTCGACTTTGTTTTGTTGTTAGCATAGCGTTTCAACTTTTGTTTTGTGATTTCCTTGTTTGATTTGAAACAATCTACTGCATTCAATGAGGTTTGCTTTGGCATTAAATGCATCTTTTGCATCTGAAATGAAATCAGAGACATTTCAACCATTTACCTCCAAAATTTTACATTTTGCTTCCCGGAAACATTAAGGACATAGCACACTGCGAAAAAATTCAAACCACAGTAAATAATTGGATAATACGCACAGGAAGACCTCACATAAACCATCATTACAAATAATAGTATGTGAGCTCACTTACCCAATATTCACCCTCTGACCGTGTGACCGGTCTCAAAAATTTTTTAAATTATGATTTTTCTTGAGGAGTCGTCATTTTTTAATGATAATACTGTAAATTAGCTGTAAGCCTCTATAATTTATAATTTTCATGCATGCATTTGAAATAAATAAACAAATAAATATAGTTTATTGGATACGTAACAAAAGGTTTTCCCATGAGTCAAACTGGTGCAAAATGTACCATAATTTCCCAAATTTTTTTGACAAACATGATTAGGTTCAGAAAAGCTTTTTAAACTTCATAGTTTTTCAACAATGGTTGAGTTCATGGGAGCCACAAAATTTACCGGTGCACCTGAAACGTTTAATTGGATAAGTTTTGCTCTCCTGTACACCCCACCATGGAGCCACCTATTTGTAATTATTGTCTGTTTGTTATATTTACTTCTTTGCTTTATTGTTTTGTTTTTGTGTTTGTTATTGTGTGTTAAATTGAAATTGAAAATTGGTCTATTAAAATTTATGGACGTCTATGAATTTGAATAGATCAGACATCTTAGCTTCCGGTGCACTGGTAAGAGGTGCGGCTCCCATGAACGCAACCCATCTCAACAATACACTTAAACGCATGTCTAGCATTTTGGTTAAGGTCTTGTAGGTGGTGTTAACATGTTTGCTCGTATGTTTGAGATTGTGTGCTCGCTCATGTAAACCCACATAAACATGCTTTGACAAGCCAAGGAAACAAACGCGACTTGTCAATAGAGGAGACATAACATTCCAGCTCCCCATAGAACACGCTGAAGACATTCTGATTTGCCTGTCAGCCTGTTCTAGCAGACATGTTGCTCTGAAATTACAGTGCTGCAAAGACTTTTGTTGTCTACATTATCTTATTATTCTGACACTCAGATCACGCCATATAATGTTCGAGATGTAAGATTTTGTTTCATAGTGTTTGACTGATTATTACCACTAAATACAAAAATACAGAATTTACATATTTTAGATCTTTTTTGGGTTGACTGGAAGAATTAACGAAGAGTCTTAACTCCACCCTAATCAGAGACAAGCTACGAAACTCTTCATCTCAAAATTTCAATAGTAACTTATACTCACGAACGTATGGAAAGTCTTGTGAATATGATTTCTTATGTAGATAATGAAAAATGTTTTATGTATTGTGCAAATGAAGTCGATGAAAAATTTCAATTTGAATGTATTGAAAAACTACAAGACACCAACAATATCATCTGGAAATTATAGGTGTTACATGGTAGTGAGAACCTTGATGTAGAAACCTATCTATCCTTTTAGAAAAGTACAATGTACTTTAAACATTGCAGGGTGAGAAATAGAATAATAAAAATTATACGAATAAGAATAATAACGAAAATATACTAGTGAGCCCAACGGGCTGGAGAACTCGCTTGCAAACAACTAGTTTTGGAAAGGGAAACTCATTTGGGAAGCTTATCATAGGGGACGGTGGTAACGATAAACGGCTGTTTTGAAAATAATGATTTAGATAAAATTCACAAGACATCGATCACTTTAAGTTCAATTTCATTGTTGCTCTGATACACACATTTATTTTCTACAAAAAAGACCTACCGTACTAATATATCAGGGGAATGGAATTAGTGTATCAATCTATAGAGAAGATATATCTACCACATGAAAAACAGCTGTTTATATATCCATATATCAGGGCAATGAAATTAGTATATCAGCTTATAGAGAGCCTGATCGCATTTATTCACCTACAGCTGATGATAGCTCAAAATATATTTCGAAATCTATTGCGAATTCCATATGGCGAAAACAACTATTTTCTTAAATATAGTAATATATAGATATATTAATGAAGGGGAGAGAACCTATCGTTTTGTTTCGCCTCAAAAAGGATGAAGGAGTGGGTCAATTTCATTGGCAAACGTACTTGACCTGTATAAAGATACCAAGAATCTGTGTTTCAAATTTGAAGTTGATTGATAAAGGCGTTCGAAAGTAATCGTGGAACATACAAACAAACACACAACGCCTCGAGCCTCTAGTCAAAAGGAAGAACTCGCTCCGCTCGTTCAAAGAATAATAAGAAAGGAAAATAACGTGAATGAGAAGGGAAGGCATAAAGAGTAATAAATAGAAAAAATAAGAAATAGTGAAAGAGAGATTATGCAAGAGAACAAGTGTGAGTGAGATACAAGTATTTGTCATACAGTGTAGTGCGGTAGATGTCCAAAAGACGAGTGGGATTAGGCCTGAGTTGTGTGGGGGAAGGTGGGGAAAATGGATGCCACCAAGTATGGAGTGCGATGTCGAACGTAAGTGGTGGATGGGAGGGATTAATTGGCCAATATATAAGGCAGCCAGGGACGTGAGCAGTGGAGGGGGTTTGATGAACGCCAGTCCTGAAATGCATTTCAATTTTGGATTAGGCATTCGATACGTGAGTGCACCTAGTAATCCAGACAGGAGTACTCATGTACTGAGAATAGAATCGAGTGGAATCTATGTTGAATCTATGACTGTAAATATTAAAGATTTTTTTAAATATTGGAGAAATATTCAACTCACCCTGGAACGCCGTTTTTCATCTTGCATGCATTTATAAAAATCGATATATCATTATTGAACAAAAACAAAAGGAGGTCTTCGATTAACATCATTATTGACAAAACAAAGTGAGGACTTGGATTAATATCATTATTGATTGAACAAAGAGAGGTCTTTGATTAATAACATTATTAATCAAACAAAGAGAGGTCTTTGATTAATATCATTATTGATCAAACAAAGAGAGGTCTTCGATTAATAACATTATGATTAATATAATCTATGATTAATAACATTATTAATCAAACAAAGAGAGGTAATTGATTAATATCATTATTGATCAAACAAAGTGAGGTCTTCAATTAATATCATTATTGGCCGACCAAAGTCAGGTCTTTGATTAATAACATTATTAATCAAACAAAGAGAGGTCTTTGATTAATATCATTATTGATCAAACAAAGAGAGGTCTTTGATTAATATCATTATTGATCAAACAAAGAGAGGTCTTTGATTAATATCATTATTGATCAAACAAAAAAAGGTCTTTGATTAATAACATTATTAATCAAACAAAGAGAGGTCTTTGATTAATATCATTATTGATCAAACAAAAAGAGGTCTTTGATTAATATCATTATTGATCAAACAAAAAGAGGTCTTTGATTAATAACATTATTAATCAAAGAGAGGTCTTTGATTAATATCATTATTGATCAAACAAAAAGAGGTCTTTGATTAATAGCATTATTAATCAAACAGAGTGATGTCTTCGATTAATATCATTATTGACCAAACAAAGAAAGGTCTTTGATTAATAACATTATTAATCAAACAAAGTGAGTTCTTTGATTAATATAATTATTGATCAAACAAAGTAAGTTCTTTTATTAATATCATTATTGACCAAAGAAAGTAAGGTCTTCGATTAATATCATTATTGTCCGAACAAAGTGAAGACTTGGTTTAAGTTCACCGTTTGGCATTTGGTCTGTATGTTTTACAATTTCAGTAAAACGCCCTTGAATCCAATTCTAAGACATTGTACAAGTATGTATCCGCTACGTATATGTTTGAAATTTTTGAAATTTGCTTGTATTTATAGGATAATAAAAAGAAAAGAGAAAGGCCCGCAGGCCTTTTTAACATTTATTCAAGATAGGCTTTCAACCATATAAAATCACCATCAGATTTCAAAATGATAACTTAGGCTCTCTTATTTATCTGTTCGGACATGGCCAAACTGAAGTTATAAGACTGGAATACGGAATGACTTTGGGCTGTAACCGAGGTCTACTGTTCACTGAATAGTAAATAAATTAATGAAATTGACTTGAACATCACACCTATTAAACAACTATTTTTGCTAAGAGTGTCAAGTACTTGGGAATCAATTTCTTTGACGTTTAAAATTCAAAAAAATTATTTAGGACCTACGATATTGAGTAAAAAAGAGCCCAAAAGATATTTTTTATTCCATTCCAGGGTTTGTCGACCGTAAAGCTAACACAACCAGAAGAATTACAAATAACAGATAGCTGGAACAATTTTTGAGAATATTTTAGAGTTTGAACCTTTTGATAAATACAATCACCCTTTCTAAAAGATATTAGCTCTACAATCAAATCTAAGATATGTTACAAACCCGTTTGATGATAACATAATTCCTGACTTGCCAACTTATTATCAAATTATTTTTCAGTTGTATGTTTGTTTTTTCTTTATTTGACTGCATCTCGAATTAATTATTTGTATGTTTTCTTAATGATTTGAGTTTGTGGTTATTTGTTTTGCTTTGAAAATAAAACTGAAAAATGTTCTTGCTAGTAACTCCCAAGAAGAATTATCTCGGGAGTAACTAATTTCTCTTGTCTTAGAAAAAGTATGTTTTGTTTCTGAATTGTACTTTATTTTGTACTGAATAAATAAGTATTGTACTGAATTGTACTTTATTTTGTAAGAGAAATAAAACATTTATTTTATTAAAAATAAATTGTTTTCTAAATATTAGAGCCCATACCGTCACCCTTAATGATATCGTGACAATATGTTGCCAAACTTTTTTAATAATGTAATAATTAGAAAAAACCGCTAGCTTTGTGGCTCGGAAATCTGCAATGCGTAATTACTTGACGTTTTAACGCCAGCAATATTCGCATGTTACTTACGCTCTTGTAGCTTGACCTCCATATTATTGATAAGAATGTATTACATTGCACGCTAGTACAATCATGAAGCCTTCAACAGGAGAAAGAGCTTGAGTAAAATGCCACGAAAGTTGAAGCTTTCTTGAAGCTGTGACTCCAATTGTTTGTTTCAATGCTACTTAGATTCATTATAGTACTGAGATGTTATCAAATTGATTTTGCCTACAAATGAAAATTAACAGTGATTTAGCGATCTTGTCACTTATATTGATTACAATACGGTAAGTACACTGCGGTACAGTAGGCTTACTAGTTTATTATATTGCTGTAGTACAAGTACTGTACAACTAGCGTATGGCAGGTTGCTTACACTGCTCCTGAATGAAGTAAATAACCACATAATTCTTCATACACTATAATATAGCGTGGCCTTGAACGCGAGCTACTAGAGACTGAAAAGAACAACTGACTGTGAAAGGCTTACGTTTACTACGCAAAAGCACAATAGCATTCTCCGGGGCGTTCTCGTAATGTTTTGCAACGATGCCATCAACACAACTTTGAAAATAGTTATTTCTTCTTTGTCAAATAATAATAATAATGTACCTATCTTAAAATATGATTTATGCATTAATTATTTGTAGTCTAAGCTTTGGAACGTATAAGGTCTGGGGGAATCTTTCAGCCGGAAATTTTTGAAATTTCAACACCTGAAAGTCGCATCTAATCCTCAAGTTTGGCTTGAATTCTGCCATTTTCATTTAGAAATCATAGGCAATTTACAATTTTCTTCAAGTTGTAACTTATTTTCAAACGTAATTTATATAAAACTTGAGTTGATGGTTTTTTATTTACAAATCAAAGTTTCCAATTACCTTCAAGTCTGTAATTAAGAGTTCAAGAAACATGCCTAATGTTGAAAATTGTTTAAATAAATATTAGCCTGACAATTTATTACTGTTCTATTCTTGTTGATGATATACAATTCCAAGTCCCCAATTCCTCCTACCATGGATACGATGCTGATTGAGATATATACAAATTATTGAGGAGCGGAGTCAGCGTAGCCGAGTTGGCTTATCGCTGGTCTGATAAGCCAAAGGTCCTGGGTTCGATCCCAGTTGAGTACAAGATATTTTTCTCGAGCCACTCCCGTGTTTCGGAGGACACGTTAAGCCGTCGGTCCCGGTTGCATATAAAAAAAGCAGTCGTTAAAAAAAACGGCGAGGTGGAACTACCCGTAAGGGTCTCCCCACCACGAAAGTCATACGAATTTACTTTATTGAGGAGCGAATTATTGATGAATACAAATAAATGACAATCAAATTATCTTGATGAGTACGCATCATCGGGGAGCAAATTTTCGATTGATACAAATCATCAAGGATCGAATTATCGAGATGACGCATACAAAAAATATTGCAGAAGCACATAGTGTTGAAGAGTAAATTATCGAGAGTTGATTGTTGAAGTGTAAATTATCGAGATATACAAATTATCGAGAGTCGACCGTAAATCATCCGAGATTCACCAAAACTGGGAGATAATTCAGGATGCGATGCACACTAAAATCCCTCTGAAATTGAAAGATATCCACAGCCATAATAATTCAAAGCCGCTGCTGCTAAACTAAATGAGCTAGCTACTAGCGCTCACTACTTGAAACGTAGCCGCGCGCTGGGAAAATTAGAGACAAGCATTCTACTACATCCTCCCCCCCCCCCGCAACGAAAATCCCCCTTCAAATCCCCCCCAAACTCTAACTCATCTACATTTCCATTTTGTGAAGAGCTCACACAACCAGACAGATATATATAAAGCACTCCATCTTTTGGAGACAAAAGCTCACCCATTAGCAAGCTATGTAATTCTCACAGCTAGCTACGAACTGTATGAGAACGCTTTTGTATGTGTTTACTAAGTTTAGGTGTGTGTGTGTGTGGGGGGGGATAAATAAGCAAGAGAGGAAGAAACAGTGAGAGAGAGAGAGAGTGTGTGTAAGAGATAGAATGAAACAAGTGTATATTTTGTTTTCCCTACCAGGAGTGACTACTTGTGCACGTAAACTTAAGCGAAGATCTCTCCATTGTGTCAGCTAAGTGGATATATGCTGCTGCAGAAAGAGGGATGTATGCTAGAAAGAAGAACAACAAGATAAAAAATAAGCAGAAGTGGAGAAGTAAGGAGGAGAAGAGGTAGAAAAAGGAGGATGAACGAGATGAAGAGAAAGATGGAAGGTTAAAAATAGAAGAAGCAAGACTAGCGAGAGACAGTAAGAAAACATTTAAAAACAAAAAAGTAAAAATGATAATACAGAAAAAATAGCAGTAAAAGAAGAAGATGAGATAGAAAAAAAAGAGTATTAGGCGAATGCGGTGGGAAAAAGAAGAGTGGAAAAGTAAGTTTCAGTATTAGTAAAAGAAGGAAAAACGTGAGAAGAAGAAAAATAAAAATATGATAAGATAAAACTATTTCAAAGAAATAGTAGAAGAAAGTGGGAAAATATGATGAATAAAATGAAAAGAACCAATAAACTGGATAAAAATACAAGTTGTTGACATAGCCTGAATCCAAACACTTTCAGTTTTCTCTTGGAAGATTGTTCTACCAAGAACAACAATATAAACTTCGACAACAATTTGTTCTTTATTTTGTATGCTTAACAAGATCGTGAATGTAGAGGTAAATGCTTGAAGGTAATGTTCAAGGTAAATGTTCAAAGGTAATACTCAAAGTAAATGTTCAAAGATAATATTCATTGTAAATGTGCAAGGTGAATGTTCAAGGTAATGTTCATGGTAAATGTTCAAAGATAAATGTTCAAGGTCAATGGTCAAAGGTAATGTTCAAGGTAAATGTTCAAAGGTAACGGTCAAGGTAAATGTTCAAAGGTAACAGTCAAGATAAATGTTCAAAGGTAATGTTCAAGGTAAATATTTATGGTAAATATTTAAAGGTAATGTTTCAAGGTAAGTGTTCAAAGGTAATGCTCAAGGTAAATGTTCAAAGGTAATGTTCAAGGTAAGTGTTCAAAGGTAATGCTCAAGGTAAATGTTCAAAGGTAGATGTTCAAGCTAAATGTTCAAAGGTACCTTGGACATTTACCTTGAACATTACCTATGAACATTTACCTTGAAAAATTTTAAGGTAAATGTTCAAGGTAAATGTTCAAAGGTAATGTTCAAGGTAAATGTTCAAGATAATGTATAAAGGTAAGTGTTCAAAGGTAATGTTCAAGGTAAATGTTCAAAGATTGAAAATATATTATCTAGTTTCTCAATGCTGAATTAATATTCTTGAACTTTAAAATACAATCTTCCATTAATATCAGAAACGGAAGAGCGTGATGACTATTTTTTTTTTTGTGCAGCTATTCTTTTAAATTTTCCAATCTGAATCTGAACGAAACTAATAGAAGACCTTCTCTTACTATAAATCCAATCTGGAGATTTCTGAAAGACCTATCAATAGAAATATTCATCCAGCAAAGCTTATCGTAGGCACTAGATGCAATGTCTGCCCTACCCTACTATTGATTGTCGTATTTGCTCCAATTCTATAGTAGAAGATTAATAAGATTTCACAAACAAAGACAATAATTTATCCTTGCTTAGAGCTGAAGATGAACGAGCGAATTCCTTCTGGCTCCACCTATAGTAGTTCATCTCATCCTCCTCCTCCTCCTTCTTTTTCGTCTTCTGCTTCCTCTTCCTATTCTATAGAAGCTCCAACCATAGTAGTCGATCTGTTCAAACTCTATGCTGCTATAGTCGGATTGGAGCAACTCCTCCTTCAACTATTTACCCTCACCGTTCTCCTGATTTTCATTCTCTTTCCTTTTTGTCATCTTCCTCCTCCATCTCCTTGTTCATCTTCTCGTCCTATTAATACTCCAGAACATCATCATATCCCTCAAGAAGAAGAAGATAAAGAAGAAAAGTAGAATTAAGATGAAAGAAAAAGTGGGAAGAAGAAGGAGCAGAAGAAATAGAGAGGAAAAGAAGAAGGAGAAGGAAAAGAGGACAAAGAAAAAGTAGAAGAAGATGAAAGAAAAAGTGGGAAAAGGAGTAGAAGAAAGAGTGGGTAAAGGAGAAGAAGGAAAAGAAGAGGAAGAAGAAAAAGTAGAAGATCATGAGAGAAAAAGTGGAAAGAAGAAGGAACAGAAGAAAGAGTGAGAAAAAAGAGGAGAAGAAGTGGAAGGGAAACCTTAACCTCGCTACTATTAACGCAGTCTATTTCCTTTCTATATCACAAAAATCTTCTATCTTCTAAGAAAAAAGTATAAGAATGAATAAAAGAAGAAAAAAATATAAGAATGAATTAAAAGAAAAATAAAAGAAAAAAGAACTCAAGTTTGGTGACGTGACACAATGTGACTTTTAGTGAACCACAGAAATTAATTAGACCTAGCTATTAACTCAGGGTTCAATTCTATTTTACACAAACTTTTCATCTATAATTTCATATCTTCCCCTTTTATTTGGAGCACACCACCAATTCAGAAATCAGATGAATGGCTTTATTTTAATTCTCTAATAGCTGTTTTAAATCATCATCCTCAGATTCATCTGAAGATGAAAAACATGGCTGGAGACTCCATTGCCCCATATTTAAGAGTCTAAAGCACATGATTTATATAGGACGCCCACCAACTCATGCCGCCACGAAAGATATATATAGATATATAGGACTATATATTTATAAATGTTGGAGACTTTTGAACTGGAGCTCCATTTTCCCTTGTTTCTGCTCTTTTTGAGCGACCTTCTCTTAACTCCTGCTTTATTATTTGCTCACTCTATCACCATCATCATCATCATCATCATCACCACCACCATCGTTGTCATCATCATCATCATCATCATCTACTGCAATCCTTCCCCTACTTCATCACTAATCGTCTATCACTTTTCCATATCAACCCCTCCTACCCTAGAACTTTGTCAACTACTCTTTCCTTATATGCGCTTGTAATGGAAATTAAAGGTAGAAGTGATGAAAAATGTGACATTCACCTGAATTTCTCATTTATATAATAAGGTACTGCGATGAACTTTCTACTCATATTTTCTAGCGTAAGTTTGTCAGCTACTCTTTGGTTCCATGCGCTTGAAAGTTAATCTAAAGGTTGAAGTAATGAAAAATGAGATATTCAAATAATTTTTTCATAAAGTACTGCAATAATATTGCCGCTGACTGTTCATAGAGTTGCAAACAAGTTACTGAATAATTAAATAACAGGAGCATAAAGATAGAAGCAAGACACAAATTATAGAAAAACACCCTATATAAAAAACTGTAATTGTTGAGTTTGCCTTTTATATTTATAAAGTTCTGGCTCAAAAGAATTAATTTTGAAACAAGAATAATACAGAGAAAAGAACAGAAAAAAGTAGAAGAAAACTCTGAATTAATCATCCTATTTTTTGAGGATTATGAAACCAACATAGGTCTAAGACCTGTGCGTGGGTAATGAGTTGGATGATGGTGATTGATGAGTTGGACCTACAGTTTTAGGTGGGTTCCGAACCACCGAGAAGTGATTTCACAGCAGAGAATAGTGTATTTTTTGCTGGCCAATCTAATCGGTCACCGTTACAAACAGGCCCTACGAGGACGCAGCTTATCTCTATCTGATTGAACAGATACCTGCTGTGACACGGCTATCACATGGAAATTTTATGATCGAATTCTATTATTGCAAGAGAAAATAGGTGAATAATTTTAAAAGAAATAAATTAAAAAAAATCTAATAAACTTGGATAGTTCAATTTAGCTGCACTAGAATAATAAGACGAGAGAAACGAACAAAATTTCTTAGGAAATAAAGAGAAACGTGAGCTACGAACAAATCATTCAATTAGAGTAATTGAATTTGCTTCGTGTTTTCTAAGAATATCGAGGCATGAGATGAATACAAAATATACGAACACAAAATGAACTGCCACGTATTGGAATATGCAAATCACACGACTATTTCTTCTACTTCTCCTCCTTCTTTTTTCTCTTTCTCCTCCACCTCCTCCTCCTCCTTCTCCACCATCCTTTTTCTCTTTCTTCTCCAACTCCTCCTCCTCCTCCTCCTCCTCCTCCTCCTCCTCCTCCTCCTCCTCCTCCTTCATCACCTTCTCCTCTTTCTTCTCCTCCATCTTTTTCTCTTTTTTCTCTTTCTTCTCCACCTCCTCCTCCTCTTTCACCATCTCCTCCTCCTTCTTCATCACCTCATCCTCCTCCTCCTTCACCATCTCCTCCTCCTTCTTCTCTGCCTACTACTACTTCTCCTTCTTCTCCACCATCTTTTTCTCTTTTTTCTCTTTCTTCTCCACCTCCTCCTCTTCCTTCGCCACCTCCTCCTTCTTCTTCACCACCACCTCCTCCTTCTTCTCCTCCATCTTTTTTCTCTTTCTTCTCCACCTCCTCCTTCTTCTTTACCACCTCCTCCTCCTTCTTCATCACCTTCTCCTCCTTCTTCTCCACCATCCTTTTTCTCTTTCTTCTCCACCTCCTCCTCCTCCTTCTTCTTCCTCACTTTCTCCTCCTTCTTTTATCTTTTTTCTCCACCTCCTCCTCCTTCTTTACCACCTCCTCCTCCTCCTTCTTCTCTACCTACTACTACTCCTCCTTCTCCTCCTCCCACTCATCACCCTCCATAAATCGATTGTCTGGCTTCGAAATTGGCTTCAGACTATCATTGAATATTAATGACCAATCACACAACCTCCCACCCATCATAAACTCCTTCCCCTCGCCAATCATAGACTGCGAGACGGGATGGGAGAAACTATTTCAACAAATTTATGACTAAAACAGAACATAATATTGCAATGCATGAGATAGACAAGAAGGGAGTCATAAATTGTCATTGAGATGTATGTGTTAGAAAAATATGGAAGATGAAATAATAAATTTAAATTTAACATTAGACAAATCCAGATGCCGCCATGATGGAAGGCCAGTGGATGCTTAAATATCTATCTTTCTATCTATCTATAACATTTCATGAACTACTGGTCCGAGAGCTAAACTAATCGTTGAGTGTGTTTGAGAGAGAAAACCAGAGGATTATAGGGAGAAAGACAATGATGGAGAACAAGTGGCAATTGGTAATTGCACTAATTACTGCCCAGTGCCCAAAATATTGTCCAATTATTAAACTCCGAACAGCATTGAGTATATTAATGCACGAGTACTAAATACATATTATACAGATATATCTCACTATATGAATAGAATTAAATCAAACACAGCGCAGCCTACAATGCATTATAAACGCAGTAATTGACATAATAATAATCCTATTACATAAAGTACTTGAAATCCTCCATTATAATTCATTACAATAAACGGGATTATTGCTTTCGAAATTAGTAATATTTTGTTGTGTGAGAGTAATACTGTAAAATGTAGATATGTTAATCAACACCAATTATTGTATTCTAGTTATTTTACAAGTTAATAAGTCAAATTTGGATTCTGTTGTCAAAATTATAAAGAAAACAGTTTTGGGCTTTACATTCTGTTATGTCTTCACACTCCAATGTAATTATATCTTGATAAATAAGGATTTAGGTATTTTACACCTATACCAAAGAAAAATTATAACTTCGTTTAGATCATCTACAATTAAATTCTAAATCCTACATCTAAATTCGATATATCTACATGTGGAGTCAATATTTTGGGAGGGATCAGATTGTTAATCAGATTTTGGGAGAGAATTTTTGTAATTAATATAGAATTTTTGTCATTAATAGAGAATTTCATCATATTTGATTGTTAATGAGGAGTCAATATTTTGGGAGTGATCAGATTGATAATCAGATTTTGGGAGAGAATTTTTGTAATTAATAGAGAAGTTTATCATATTTGATTTGAATAAAAATACATCTTTTACTGCAAAAGAACCTGAAATTCCATACCAGAATTCCTCTTCAAAAAAGTGTCATCGATGCAAAATGTGAAACAATCGAGAATATATTACACCAGATTTCATCATTTGTTACAGTGTAGCTTCTAACTGAGTCAAAGAATAGAATGGCGTACTTTGTTCAAAAGATGCCACAAAATTGTCAATGTATGAATACATGGATAAAACGTTTTCACCATCGTTCTTATAAATAATTATCGTAATCATTTCGAAGCTAAATGAATTTATAATTAATCAATCATTTTCATGAAGACGTGAGTTCTTGAGTACGTTTGAGCACCCTGCGAATTCATGCAGTAAAAATTCGAGCGTTCAACAGATGGACTCATGCACATGCTTTGAGATAACTTATATTAGCGCCACCTCTTAAATATTTAAAAAATAAGATTTATACAAGTAACAAAGATGAATTAACATGCATCTCAATATGAACCAACATGGAACAACAGAAAAATTTACAATAGTACATAGAAATTACAAAAAAGAAACTGAAATATTGATAGATATATTGATTATCAAACTGGGTATCAGAAGAAATCTCCACTCCAGAAGAAAAGGTTACAATCTAGGCGAAATAGACGATCATTAACACTTTAAAATCGATGATATGCGATACATCAATATCACATCAACAAATGAGAATCGTAGAATTCCTAATGTTTCAAGTTAAATCACTTTGTAGATATTTTTCTGGTGATGAGTGACTATCACTTCGTATTTCAACCATCCAAATACAATTTCTAAGTAGTAGCTTCTTTGATTCATGATATTTTTTACACAACACCTCTTTTCAGTGATTAGATAACGTTGAAGGATAATCAGAAAAACACCAAAAGTTTATTCATGTGATTAGAACATTAGGGACATGTTCACAGAAGGTTGTAATGTTGAAAGAGAGGACCACTCCATAACACTTAGCTACCAACATATTTCATCATTTTTTCGTAATTTCATCCCTCACACCAATCACATCATGGTTGTAACCCTCGAAAAAAGGTTAGAATTCAACGTAGAACTCTCACTGATAACATGCCTTCACCATCATCCAACCATTAAGGATTCAGTGCCATCTAAAGCACCCACCAAAACTCTGGATCTAGTTTCCTTATTACTGATTATATTTTTCAACGTAATCTCGTTAAACCATTAAATCCAGGTCGGTTATAGCGACAGCCTGTTACCGGGAACAGGAATCACGGGACAAAAAGCGGAGCTCCGTTCCGTGAGACGTCCCGCTCACAACTGACACCGGGTTGGGCATCGTCGGGGGTGGCAGGCTCACCCGGTCGGTATCAACCCTCCGAACATTGCCGAAGTTGGCCGATGATTGCCGAACCGATGATAGATGACTTAGCCCACAGGTAATAGAGATCCCGGGGTGGAATCATCATACACCGCTAAGTGCTAAACCGAGTGTTGGTTTTTCGGATCCCAATTTACTGACTTCCGTAATCGATTGCGTTCTGGAGTGCGTTTTGAATATTCGAGATTCGAGATGTTAAGTTTCCCCTTGTTTCCTTTAGGCCCGACGCAAATAGTAAGACAGGTTTGATGACGCGACGACGGGTAACGTTTTTAAAACGAATTTAACTATGCCGTTACCATAATTATAGTGAGTGAGAAATGGTGATTTCTGAAGTTTGTCTGGATTATGAAACCTCATTCAGTTTGTCAAGACTGATTAATTTGTAATCCTAGGCCCTCTTTGTAAGGGTGACCAATTGGATTGGTCACCAAAGAAAACTCTGCGGTAAAATCTCTTCCCGGTGGTTCGGAACCCACCTAAAACTGTAGGTCCATCTCATCAATCATCATCATCCTACTCATTACTCATCCACAGGTCCCATACCTATGTGGGCTTCATCCTCAAAAAAAAAAAAAATGTACCACAATAGGTCATTCATTATCAGACACGCAGTAAGCCAGGCTTTACTTAAACTTGAATGGGTAGGCTAAGTGATCATAGTAAAGTAGTAGGCTAAGTGATTTTAGTAAAGTAGTTGGCTAAGTGATCATAGTAAAGTAGTAGGCTAAGTGATCATAGTAAAGTAGTAGGCTAAGTGATCATAGTAAAGTAGTAGGCTAAGTAAGGTAGTAAAGTTTTCATGAATAAGGGCCCAACTTGTAATGGCTCACTACAATGGGAAACGGATAATTTGCCGAACTGATACACAGTTCTTGAACAGTTCATCAATCTGGGAAGTTCTCCACTTTAGAATAATGGTTGATGTTGAAAAATAGATATCTATGGAGAACAATTCATCAATATAGAGTATATCCATAACTACAGAGAAGGGAAGTGAAAGCCGTGAGCCATAACAGGTATCTGTTTTCAAACAGTTTAGATAAGCAACGCTCTCATGGACCCTTTCTGTAAGGATGAACGATTGTATTGGCCAGCAAAAAAGACATCACTGTCAAATCACTTCCCGGTGGTTCGGAACCCACCTAAATTTTGTAGGTCCACCATATTTCCAATAACATGGCTCAAAAGGCGACGTGGAACTATCCGTAAGGGTCTTTCCACCAATAAAAGCAACCTTTTCCTAGTTTTTTATTGAAAATTATGTATTAATCATGTCAAGCTAAATTAATCATTTTCACTTGAAAAAACTCACATAATTCTCATGGACCAACAGAAAATAAAAAATTAACTAAATACAATAATACGATGAACAATAAGTTGCAAAAAACTCAAAATATTTAAATTCAATGGGAACATGAGGGGTGAAGGTGTTCCACCACAATAAACCATATTTCTAAAGCAAATAGAGTTTTGTGACCCTGCCCCTGTCAACTTTGACCAAATATGCATTCTAGGAAACCGAAGCTTTAAAACAGTCAAATTTCATATGCATATGCAGTACAAAGCAGTACAATTTCATATGCATATGCAGTACAAAGCAGTACAATTTCATATGCATATGCAGTACAAAGCAGTACAATTTCATATGCATATGCAGTACAAAGCAGTACAATTTCATATGCATATGCAGTACAAAGCAGTACAATTTCATATGCATATGCAGTACAAAGCAGTACAATTTCATATGCATATGCAGTACAAAGCAGTACAATTTCATATGCATATGCAGTACAAAGCAGTACAATTTCATATGCATATGCAGTACAAAGCAGTACAATTTCATATGCATATGCAGTACAAAGCAGTACAATTTCATATGCATATGCAGTACAAAGCAGTACAATTTCATATGCATATGCAGTACAAAGCAGTACAATTTCATATGCATATGCAGTACAAAGCAGTACAATTTCATATGCATATGCAGTACAAAGCAGTACAATTTCATATGCATATGCAGTACAAAGCAGTACAATTTCATATGCATATGCAGTACAAAGCAGTACAGTTTCATATGCATATGCAGTACAATTTCATATGCATATGCAGTACAAAGCAGTACACAAAGCAGTATACAGTTTGGAATAAGGTTTGAAATGGTCCTTGGTAACGTTCCCCTCACAACGTCTATAAAAAACAAAATGGCAGACTGCTATTCCATTTACAAAATAGAACTACCGTATCAAAAACTGAACGCACTGCTCCGAAGCATCACATACTCATTTATAACTCATGAAGTCAGAGTTCTGTACATTTCTTTCTCTACTCATTACTGTTGTAATTCATTACTCAGCATGAGCTTCTAATGAAGGGTCCATAATCAAGGATTACGCTGCTCAATTACTCGCTTCTTTATGCGGCTCTTCTTTTCATGCTGCTTTTCGACATGCTCTTCGCGCAGCAGAAGCGAACAGTGGTGTTCTTTCTTCTACTCCATCTCCTCACTTCCTCTTTCTCACTCTCTTTCTTTCTCTTTATCAAACTCTCCCCCCTTTTTTGCTCTCTTGCACTTGCCGATTGAATAAGAAAGCGTTAATTGCTGTACACCCTTCACATCACACAGAGACCTGCAGCTCTTGTGTTGAGGAAACATTTCAACGGTTGTCCATGGAGTGAAATTCTATGGATGTGAAGCATGGTACCATAACTACCGTCTTCCTCACTTCTCTCTGATTAGTTCTGCTTTGGTACTTACCCACTCTTCATCAACTATCCTTCATCCTTTTTCTTTCTCCTCAAATCTCAAATGAAGTGTAGGTTCACTCGTTAGGAATTGAATGTGGAATGAAAGTCCCAGGTACCTCAGGTTGAGAATTGGTGAATTTGATAGCTTTTACGGCCCCTTTCAAATCTTCTGGAATTAAAAACCTATTTTTGAATAACTCATGCCTCTTTCACTTCCTGTACTAATGGTCTCCCTGATTTTTTCCAATTCCTAAGACACTTGGGAATTTTTTCTGTCCAAACGGAGACACTAATTGCGATAGAGCGCTCTCGTAGAGCAAACTAGACTCTTCCTAGTCAAGTTTTACCGGAGTGAAGATAATACAATATTACTTAATTTTTGAGAATGTGTTGAAATGCCACCTCTCCTTCCAGGTTAGAGGCTCCGGCTACGGCTAGACCATTAACTTTTTATTTATATATTGAAAATACTATCTGATAGATAGGATAATTTTGTTACTGCCCTCATGACACAAATTATAATATACCACAAAAATTGCCACGGAAAAAGCTAAGTGATAATTGATATCTTATCAGTAGATTTCGGATCAATAATGTGAAACTTCATGTAAAAATGAAAACGGTTCCTATTTTTCAATTCCACTTATGTGGAATAAGGCTATTGACAAATATTAGCAGTTTTCATTGTAATAATTGATAAATAATAAATACTAAGGGGATTCACAGTTGTGATGGAGTGAACTCTTTTGAAAAAAGAAGACAATAGGACATTTTTATCGTAGAAGGAAGTTCATTATCAATGTAAAAGATCGAAAAATATCTTAAACGTACCTTATTATCTGTGATCGAATTTCAGTATATGAAAGTGGACTCACCTGGAAAAAAATGAACATAATTAGAATAGAATAGAATAGAATAGAATAGAATGGAATGGAATAGAATAGAATACAATAGAATAATTATATATATTTTTTTTTTTTTTTTTTTTTGGAGGATGAAGCCCACATAGGTCTGAGACCTGTGCGTGGGTAATGAGTTGGATGATGGTGATTGATGAGTTGGACCTACAGTTTTAGGTGGGTTCCGAACCACCGGGAAGTGATTTTACAGCAGAGAACAGTGTCTTTTTTGCTGGCCGATCTAACCGGTCACCATTACGAACAGGACCTACGAGAACGCAGCTTATCTCTCTGATTGAACAGATACCTGCTACGGCTCGCGGCTATTATATAATAATATATATTATATATATATTATTATATATTATTATATATATATATATATATAATATTATATAATAATTACTCTTCACTTGTCAGACTTGGCAGTTCCTATAATCATAATTCTGGCGCAGTGTTAGGGAATTTCGTTCACTCTACAATAATTCGCGAATAATTTTATTCAGAAGTAAATAAATATATAACAGTTGATAATACAGTAGTATATTATTACAAGTAAAAATAGTATATTATTACATGAATATTACTATATTAGAAGATATATTCTATCATCTATACATCATGTCATCATGTCTTTAATTAAAATTAGAATATCCAAATTTAATTGAATTAAAGAAATATCCAAAGTGTGACAAACCCGCGAAATTTGAAAAAGGAATTTTTTCATGAAAATTGGTACAGGGTCCCTTTAACTTCAGTGTTATATAAAGGGACTTGACAAATTGAGTAATCGGTTATGCCCTAAGTAACACGTGATGTTGTTGGAGGGGGGGGGGGGTGTCTGACTGACTGCGGTTGAGAAGATTTAACCAAGTCCTCCGAAATTAGGAAGGGGATATACCCCCCCACAAGGTTTGGTCAAGAAGTTTAGAGAAGTGAGAGAGCGTGGATTGTGAGGAAAACTAGGAGAGAAAGAAGAAGAGGATGGCAGAGAAGGAAGAAGAAGAGGGAGGCAGAGAAGGAAGAAGAATAAGGAGAGAAAACAAAGATTAAAGAGAATGGGAACAAGGAAGAAGAATAAGCAGCAGCTGAGATGATGAAGAAGCGGAAAAAGAACGGAGAGCAGCGTTGACAAAGAAGAAAAAGAAGAACAAAAAGCAGTAATGAAAAAAAATACAGGAAGCAGAATGGAGAAGAAGAAGAGAAGGAAGAAGAGAAGGAGGAAGAAGAGAAGGAGGAAGAAGAAGAGGAGGAGGAAGAAGAAAAGGAGGAGGAAGAAGAAGAAAAGAAGGAGGAAGAAGAAGAGGAGGAGGAAGAAGAAGAAAAGGAGGAGGAAGAAGAAGAAGAAGAAGAAGCAGAAGAAGAAACAGGGGAAGGAACGAAGAAAAGATCAGAAGCAGCCGGAATCTGTCCTAGATAAAGATAAATGGAAACGTCAAACGCGGTGGAAAGTTGTGGATGAAAGTGGAAAGGGGATGAAACAGAAGGTGTAATAGAGAAGGAGGGGAAACCGGGGGATTGGCAATGATTGATGAACGACCATCCGAGAATATCTCCTTTGCGATGGCATTATTTTTCCACCACAACAGCAGCAGCTTGTAGAAACATGCCAAGGAAGGCTCTCCTTCTCCTCCTCCTCCTCATCCACTCTTGACTCTCCTCTTCCCTCTCTAGTCTCAGCATGTGCCCCCCCATTATGATACGCTTGTAGTTGTGTTTTGTCATGTCGCGTCGTTCGTTCCATCAGCGGTGAGACATTGAACGGAAAAAAGTTTCTACTTACATGCGTCCTAGTATGATGCTTTACACGCATCAAGTGCTTTCTTAGGCTGTGCCTGTTGTTACAATATTATAATATAGGAAGAACAACATGTATTTTGCATGATCGAGAATGTAATACATAGCAAATAAGACTCCATGATGCTACTTCCATTAAAAAGGAATAATATAGTACAGTATATTTAATAGTTCCGATGAAGTTAATCTTAATTAAACTTATCTACAGTATTTTTAATAGCTCCGGTATAGTTGATCTTAATTAAACTTATCTACAGTATTTTTAATAGCTCCGGTATAGTTGATCTTAATTAAACTTATCTGCAGTATTTTTAATAGCTCCGGTATAGTTGATCTTATATAAACTTATCTACAGTATTTTTAATAGTTCCGGTATAGTTGATCTTAATTAAACTTATCTACAGTATTTTTAATAGCTCCAGTATAGTTGATCTTAATTAAACTTATCTACAGTATTTTTAATAGCTCCAGTATAGTTGATCTTAATAAAACTTATCTACAGTATTTTTAATAGCTCCGGTATAGTTGATCTTAATTAAACTCATCTACAGTATTTTTAATAGCTCTGGTATAGTTGATCTTAATTAAACTTATCTACAGTATTTTTAATAGCTCCAGTATAGTTGATCTTAATTAAACTTATCTACAGTATTTTAAAAATAGCTCCAGTATAGTTGATCTTAATTAAACTTATCTACAGTATTTTTAATAGCTCCAGTATAGTTGATCTTAATAAAACTTATCTACAGTATTTTTAATAGCTCTGGTATAGTTGATCTCAATGAAACTGATCTACAGTATTTTTAATAGCTCCGGTATAGTTGATCTTAATTAAACTCATCTACAGTATTTTTAATAGCTCTGGTATAGTTGATCTTAATTAAACTGATCTACAGTATTTTTAATAGCTCCGGTATAGTTGATCTTAATTAAACTCATCTACAGTATTTTAAGTATTTCAAGTAGCAAAATGGTTTTTGATTTTGACACTTATTTATTGCTTGTTGCTCCTCCCACCATTGGGTGTGTCATGTTTTGGCCTTTGGCCAATCACAGACCTTCAATGAAGGTCAGCCTATTAGAGGCACTATATTGAGCTACTCTGTACTTTAGTTTTAGTTTGATTGAAATTGATAAAGGTCTAACAACCGGAACTAGTATCTCACTGTTTTCAATAAATGTGGTTGTGACAACTTATTATTCATTATATTTTTATCTTTCATTATTAATATATTTTGTTGTATCATGATTAGTTTAAGTTTGATTGAGATTGATGAAGGTTTAAAACCGGTAACTATTATCTCACTGTTTACAATAGATGTGGTTGTAACAACTTCAAGTCTTATTATTCATTATGGATATCTTTCACAATATCACCTTTGCAACTACAAAGAAAGATAAAAATAGAAAAACTGAAAAAAGTTTTACTCTTGAAAAATAAGGAAAGTTCCCTACAAATATCAAATACAAATATAATATAATACCCTACAAATACCCTTCAAAAAATACTATTACGAGAACAAACATGATACTAGGCAGTTCAGTTCTTCATTTACAAACATTTTTGATACACAGAAAAATTGTAGCAATTGTACATTTATTTATTTTTTTTTTTTTGAGGATGAAGCCCACATAGGTCTTAGACCTGTGCGTTGGTAATGAGATGGATGATGGTGATTTATGAGTTGGGCCTACATTTTTAGGTGGGTTCCGAACCACCGGGAAGTGATTATCAGCAGAGAACAGTGTCTTTTTTGCTGGCCAATCTAATCGGTCACCGTTACAAACCTTACCTACGAGAACGCTATTTTCATCTTCTATTTTCTTGATTGTGCTTTTGTAATGAATAAATAGATAAATAAGTGAAGGCCCTACAGAGTGCTGAATGACTAATTCATAGGTAGACCTATAGCTGCAATCAACAGCCATCTTTATTTCTGTAACATTACTTCTCAGACTCCATTTCAATACAAACTTTTTTCTCAATTATGAAGTTGAGAAAAAATCTTTTCCTACAACTGCTCGTAAAGTAGTTCTTTACGTACTGAAAACTAATTGTAAAATGCCTCTTTACTGCTCAGCAGGCGGTAAAGTACTTTACGCTCGCCAGCTGTTTTCTTTACGCTTCTGTTTTGATTTTGATGTCTTCTCATTGGTGGATCGCGGAATCCGTGAATTCACATAACCTCAAAATGGCGCACGCTAACCAAATCCGCGCACGGTCTGTGATGTTACAAACTACAAGTTTTTATTGTGTTGTAATCCAGAACTGCAGTTGTAGGAAAAATATTGTATGCAATTCGCGCGTGAAGCTTCTTTATCGCTCTCGCAAAATTACTGCGCTCCGCTATGCGTCGCGCAGTAAATGTTTTGGCTCGAGCGATAAAGTCGCGCTTCACGCTCTTAATACATAAATAACTATTTCCTACAGTGACCCGATAAAGTGCCTATTTTTGCACTAACTGAAGCACGCAAAATAGTCTATTCCTGCACCAGTGCGGGAAAGTAAATTGCAGTGCGGGAATGTACTTTTCCGCACTCCAAATTTACAACCTAACAACACAAAATAGTGAGCATGTAATACGCAGGTTCCCTATTCTGCATTCAAAAATAGGTTGGCTACTCTGCTTCAGCTGTGAAATAGTTGTTGTTGTTGAAATCGATTTGATTCGAAGATAGGTTATGTGAGGAATTGTGAGGTTATGTATGCCCTGTTTTGTTCTGTTTAAATTACTTTATACATTACTGTAGAAAAAATTTAATGTGTAATAAGAGTGCAAAGTATTGTTTCTGCACTCGAGAAACTTTTTTCACTCGCCTTTGGCTCGTGAAAAAACTGTTTCTCTCGATGCAGAAAAACGCTATTTTGCACTCTAGTTACACAAATAGCTATTACATGTGCAGTCTGGCAGATTCCTACCCGAACATCCCGCCAACAAATGCATGATGTCTAAATACCCAAATAACTAATCAGGATTTCAAATGTCAACCTTCCTTGGACATCAGATTTACAGTTTCCACTAGTCTATTTCGTTTGAAACTGTCTGCGAGCACTTTGATCCATCCTGTATGCTAATAACGGTGTCAACTGGGTAGTGCGCTGGCATATCAAACGTGACATTGTTTGTAACTTTGACATCATCATGAAACGGCACTGTAACTTTTGCATAACGTCTATTCTACTCTACTCCTGGTGGGCGGGCATTGTTCAACAGCTCTCAGATGGAATTCGAATAGAACCTGCTCCTGGTAATGGAAATGCAGGTTGAGGATAGAGCTTTACAGGAGGTATAGCTTTCAGATGAGAATATTATACTAGCTGTGACAGTCGCTGTGGAGTATGGCAATTATTCCAACTTTGATCTGTCAACTTGTGTATTTATAATGACATCAGTGTCATCTGATGGTTGCGTGTTTCAATTCTATACTGGGAATATACAGAATGTTTCGGAACTCTCTACCAATACTTGTTTCTGGCAGTGTTTCTCTCTAGGTGAACTCCAGTGAACTCTCTAGGCAGTGTTTCTGGACCACTAACAAAATTAAATAAAGTTTGTCTAAAATCCCCAGTTACTCACACAGCCGCCATTTTGTTTTTTTCACTCATTATTTTTTATTGAAACACCTCTAAATGTATAATTTTGAAATTTTGCAAACAGCTTTATAACAATTAAAACAATCTTAAAAAAAATTAATCAAAATTTTCCGACATCAAAAAACAAAATGACGGCCATTTAAAATCTTTGAACAGGATTAAATTAATAATGGCTAATGATATCAAAATTTGACTAGAATAACGTTTTTTAGATATTTTTATTGCCAATCCAACGATACCTCATGTTTCGAAATTGGCCAACAATTAACAAAGATATACAACTTCTTACACCCTAAAAAGTAGCATATCTCTGTTAATTGTTGGCCAATCTTGAAAAATGAGGTATCGTTGGATTTGCAATAAAAATATCTAAAAACGTTGTTGCAGTCAAATTTTGATATCATCAGCCATTATTAATTTAATCCTGTTCAAAGATTTTAAATGGCCGCCATTTTGTTTTTTGATGTCGGAAAATTTTGATTAATTTTCTAAAGATTGTTTTAATTGTTATTAAGCTGTTTGCAAAATTTCAAAATTATACATTCAGAGATGTTCGAATAAAAAAATAATGAGTGAAAAAAACAAAATGGCGGCTGTGTGAGTAACTGGGGATTTTGAGAAAATTTTTATTACAATATTTACTTTTGTTAGTGGTCCAGAAACACTGCCTAGAAGTATTGGTAGAGAGTTCCGAAACAACCTGTATATATACGCTACATTCATACTTGTATGCGACTTTATTGCAACTTTTTATCGTTCAAAAGCTTAAAATCCTGGATTTCTTGTTCCATGACGAACTGCGTTGTTAATATTAACTTTTCATGTGAAATTTAATGATGCCTCTGAAGATGGATCTCAAAGATTCGAAAGCGCTCGGCCTACAGATTAAGTAAGTTATACTTATTCTTAATGAATATTTGACTGCAAGTCGTTAAATTTCACATGAAAAGTTAAGCTTAAAATCGTTGAGAGTATCAATCTTAAGTTGTGAAAATATAAGCTCCAATCACACTTGTACGACATTAATGATTACTTTTTATCAAAAGAGTAACATACTTGAAGATAAAAATTGTAAGTTATATCTACTGGTTGGGTGTTACAATTGTACGCTGGGGATATAAGCTCTACATCTTTTTATCGTACGGAGTAGGATACTTGATTGTTACGCCAAATATCTCCATGCCACTACTTGGATAAAAGTAATTCAGAAATGTAGGTTCGTTCCAATTCGCAACGGTGTCGACAAATAAACTCAATCTTGCAGTCACAGTTAGTTTAGGAACAAGTGTGAGAGCATAAATATTCAAATTGATTAACCAAATGAATAAAAGACGAAATTGTCACAACCACATTTATTAAAACTTTGAGAAACTAGTTCCGGTTGTTACACCATTATCAAACTCTTGAGTTTGATTGAGATTGATAATGGATTGAGATTGAGATTGACATGAGATTGATAACAACCGAAACTGGTATCTCACTATTTTTAATAAATGTGGTTGTGACAATTTCGTCTTTTATTCATTATGGATATCTTCCACAATATCACCTTCGCCATTACAAAGAAAGTTGATTAACCAACCTCATCTGGAGGAAAATCTGAAAATATCTTCTAAATGACTTTTTATGTATCCCTTGCATATCTTTTGAAATCTATTATATAAACGTATTCATGCTGTTCTCTATTGACAAAACACTAACGCTGGAGAAGAAAAAAAGGAGGAAGAATGTGGAGAAAAATGAAGAAGGAAGAAAGAAAGAAGAAGAAAAAGAAGAGACAGAAAAAGAAGCAGAAGGAGAGAAAAAAATTATAAGCAGCAAGAAACTGCAATTCAAAAAAGGTTGAAAAACATCACATTGCAAACAATAGTATAATACATTACAAGTGCGAGAAATGGTGTTTACCATACGAGTATAAGTTTATGCACAAGACGAAGTCGAGTGCGGTATTATCATAAGAGTACAAACATAACCTCAAAATCCATCACAGGAGTAAATTACTAATAATACTTCTGAGATCAGCTGTTTTCCCAAAATCTCAACCAGCTGGAATATGGTAAAATCCATTGCCACATGAAAATATTTTCCTACAACTGCTCATAAAGTAGTACTACTACTGCTCATAAAGTAGTAGTTCTTTACGTACTGAAAACTTATTGTAAAATACCTCTTTACTGCTCCGCAAGCAATAAAGTACTTTACGCTCGCCAGCTGTTTTCTTTACGCTTCTGTTTTGATTTTGATGTCTTCTCATTGATGGATCACGAAATCCGTGAAATTCTCATAACCTCAACAATGGCGCATGCTAAGCAAATCCGCACACGGTCTGTAATGCTACAAATTATAAGATTTTATTGTGTTGGAATCCAGAACTGCAGTTTTAGGAAAAATATTGTATGTAATTCGCGCGTGAAGCTTCTTTATCGCTCTCGCAAAATTACTGCACTCCGCTATGCGTCGCTCAGTAACTGTTTTTGCTTGAGCGATAAAGTCGCGCTTCACGCTCTTAATACATAAATAACTATTTCGTCATACTCATACACATTCACCACTTTTATGGGCATTGAATCGAGCCGGTAAACGTCTGTTTACAGAAAGAAAGAATATGTACGAGTATGACGAAATATTTTCGTGCAGTGATGGATTTTACTGCATTCCAGCTGGTTGAGAATTTGGAAAAAGAGCTGATCTCAGAAGTATTTTTAGTATTTTACTGCTGTGATGGATTTTGAGGTTATGCTTGATGATTTCTGTTGTACTAGCTCAAAGTTTATCTTTTTTTTTATATTTTAGACTAGTATGACAGAAAATATCGTACGTAACTCGTCCATGAGGATGTTTACCATACTCGTATGATAAGACTTCGTCTTGTGCATAAACTTCTACTCATACAGTAAACACAATTTCCCAAACTTGTAACGTAATATACTATAACAACTCTTGCCTATCAAACTTGATTATACTGTATAAAACAAATTTCCTTGACAGAGCTCAGAGCTGGGTCTATATAAGAGTTAATATAGGCTTATATTAGTATAAGAAGATTCCAACTCAAGCCTACGATGGAGATCCCCATTAATACACGTTATACACGCAAAGAATGAAATCCTACTTCTCTCAACTCACTCATCCCCCTTTTCTTCTCCTCCTCATCATTCCCCTCCTCCTCCTCCTCCTCTTTAACCTGTGACATCATTTACGCACTCCCAATTCCTTCTAATCTTTCTCTTCTTTCTCTTTTCATCCTATTATCCTTCTTCCCTCTTCCCCACTTAGCTATCACCGGGCAGAAGGTAATGAAAACGAAATAAGCCAGGTAATGAGATGATCTCTCTTTCTGACACAATAATGATCTTCGAATAGGTTTAGAATTGCCCTTTTATTCCCTGTTTTCATCCCAGCTTCTCATCAAAATCAGAGATAGAAAAACAAGTTTTCTGCTCCTTCTGCTTCCATGTTATCTTCTGGGAAACACATTTGATGAGACTTCGAGTTCAATTGGGACGCAAATGCATTCCTTTTCAAAGAATAATGGGATTTTCCATGTAACAAAGCAATGAAATGAGAAAGTCTTCCTTTCATTCAAACCATGGCATGTACATATGTTTCATAATGCACTATTCATTTCTTAATATTGTAAATTGATTTCTTGTCAAACATCTACTGCTGGCTCTCAGGTTTTTACCCGATTTTTAAAAAAAGCATCGGTTTTTGAAATAAATGCATCAATTTTTGAGAAAAATGCATCAATTTTTGAAAAAAATGCATCAATTTTTGAAAAAGTGCATCAATTTTTGAAAAAATGCATCAGCCTGTCTTGAAAAGTAATTACATACGTTTTAGGAAAAAATATTACTTCAGTTTCATTATAATGTTTTTGTTATGTAACAAAATGCAACAATATGCAAAGACATTGTACTATGCAAGCGATACACCAATTGACAATATTTTCTCCACTCGAGCTATTTCTACATTCATATCCGTTGTTTTATAGATTCCTTCCACATGAAATAGCCCATGATTTTTTAAAGATACCAAAACATCAAAATGTAACAATGGCTTCAACATTGAAGCCCAACGTTTTATTTTGCTTCTCATGTTAGAATTCTCCATACTCTAAAGCCAACAAATTAAAATAGCTTCTCATGTGAAAATTCTCCAATAATCTAAAGCTGGAATTCATTAACCTATTGTGCTGGATAAATCTTCAAAATCGTTATACTTCCTTGTATATTTTACCTCAAATATTGAGAACAAAATACATACCTAGGAATGACTTTTTCCCACAGAATGTTTTTCAATAAATTTTTAATTTTCCAAATTTAGTTACACTAGAAAAGCGAAGCTTAGCAACATTTAAATCGTCATTTTTAAATTTTAGCTGCATTCAGCACACAAAATCTTTGTGAATCAATAATTCCTTTAAAAATTCAAATTCAGTTTCAATAGATGAATGAAGCTTAATAACATTTGAATAGTGATTTTTATAGTTTAGTGTGTCAAGATTATAAAGCAATAGGTATATACTAAACTATATGTTACTACTACTAAAAGACAGAACACACAGATACACCCGAAATCAGCTTAAACACAGTAAATATGGCAATACCTTAATTTATTCCCCCAAGTCAAGATTTTTCACCTTACCTTATTAATAATATGCACCAATCTATCCACCTTGATTTACATTGGTTTATTAGGTGAATACAAAATGAAACCAACAACAACATAGTATTACCCAGAAGCCCTTATAGCACATAAGGCTCTAACGTGCATGTATGGCGGTCAGTTAGTAAGCAATCAAAAGCGCAGTCTAGCGGTTTGAAACCGCATCACAGCCTTCCAATGACAGGACTTCCCGCCAATTCTGGACATGGTCGCCACCCGAGGAGCGGCAGATTGCTTGCCGCCAAATCTGGACAGGGCTGCCACCTTTTGGGAGCGAATGATTGCTTTCTGGTCCGTTGCGGTCATGTCCTTCCGTTTCTGTACACACTCTCCGTTATCTATCTATCTATCTATCTATTTGTCCTCTTTGAAAGGCAGAAGCCCTTTGAGTATACAATTTTTAAAATACCCCGGGGAAATCATGTAGGGCGGTTTAAGGGTATTGAAGATGTAAAACAGACTAGTCACTACAAAATAGTGGGTGAGCTACTCAAGAGTGATTCCGAAAAATTCAGGGTTTCATGAAAAAGTTTTTGAGTGCTTGCACAGTTTAATATCCAATACTAGATTATAATCAACATCCCAAAGATAAACACATGCTGTTGAATAGTGAATGATAGACTGAAGAAACACCATCATCAACATTATAAGGGTAGCCAGAAATTTCTCAAGGAGTGGGTTCCGTTAGGCTTTCCTTCCCCCTACCATCTATAATGTAATATCTCCATGCTATTTTCAACTCATCATCATCCAACTCATTACCCACGCACAGGTCTCAGACCTATGTGGGCTTCATCCTCAAAAAAAAAACTGCATTTCAACCTTCCTCACCAACACACCAACAAGATCCATCACTTGAATTTGTTCTAAAAAATATTATTACTTGATAAATTCGAATTTTTACTGAAATAATGCAGTGCATTCAATAATGAATTCTACATTCTTTTTCATGACTCATTTTTTCCTTGATAAATTTAAATTTTTACTAAAATAATGCAATGCATTCAATAATGAATTCTACATTCTTTTTCATGACTCATTTTTTTGGATTCAATCAATAATTTTTATAACTCTTAATAAACTGTGAAAATAACATGTGGATTTATTTTACAAAAGAGAAATGAAGCAAATTCAAATAGAGTACTATAGTCTGTTCAGCGAGCCTGCGGAGTGAGTAAACAAACATGTGCGTGCGTGCGAGCCGAAACTCAACGAAGCCCGATTCACAGATAGGCTAGTTTTCTAAAAGCATCGAACAGGCAACAGGCCTACCGTACCCATTGAAAACAGCTGTTAAGAACGAATTGTAGGTGGCAATCAGTGTGAATTGGCCGACCGGCTGATGCCAGTACAATTCTCGAAATTCCTCACTCACACACATGCAAAGTTTGTTTACTTCACTCCGTAGGCTGGCTGAACAGATTATACAACTGAGTGACAGGTTCAAATCACGACTAGTTCACAATCAATTGCTGCAGGCGAACTCAATGCTATACGTTCATAATAGACTCATTAACCTGCCTTAGTATAAAGTACGTATCTAAAATTATTAAGAGTGTTCTTACAATTTTGACAAGATATATTACTCTTTTGTTCAAAAAGGAGGTCCCGGCGGCCTCTCCTTGAAAAAAATAGAAAAAATAACCTCTTTAAAACCGCATTTTAAGCGTTCATAGACATAAATCCATTTATTTTATTCACATTAAGGGTATAAGTGGATTCTATCTAGTGCTTGAGTCATTGCCAATCTTTCCCATTGGACCAGATCCGGACTCCTGATCATCATCATTTTCCTCTACTACTACTTAACAATCTTCTTCCTGCTTCTCCTCCTCCTCCTCCTCCTCATCATCATCATCATCATCATCATCATCCACAACCTCCTCCTCCTATTCTCTTTTTTCTTGCTTCTTCTTCCTCTTTTCCTTTTCTTTTTCTTCTTCTTTCCCTTTTCCTCTTTCATCTTATTCTTCTTCTCCTCCTCCTCCTACTTCTTCTCCTTTTTCTTGCTTCTTCTCCATCCTCTTTTCCTTCTATCCTTTTTCTTCTTCTTCCCCCTTTCATATTATTCTTATTCTTATTCTTCTTCTCCTTCTCCTCTCCTCCTCCTACTTCTTCTCGATCCTTCTCCTTCTTCTTTAACTTTTCTCCTTCTTCTTCTTCCTTTTTTTCCTCCTTCATCTTATTCTTCTCCTCCTTCTCCTTCTGCTTCTCCTTCTGCTCCTACTACTTCTTCTTTTTCTTCTTCTTCTCCTTCTTCTTGCTTCTTCTCCATCCTCTTGTAATTTTATCCTTTTTCTTCTTCTTCTTCCCCCTTTCATCTTATTCTTCTTCTCCTTCTCCTCTCCTCCTCCTACTTCTTCTCGATCCTTCTCCTTCCTCTTTAACTTTTCTCCTTCTTCTTCTTCTTCCCCTTTTCCTCTTTCATCTTATTCTTCTCCTCCTTCTCCTTCTTCTTCTCCTCCTACTACTTCTTCTTCTTCTCCTCCTCTTCTGCTTCTCCTTCTCCTCCTACTACTTCTTCTTTTTCTTCTTCTTCTTCTTCTTCTCCCATGGGCCCAGGACCCCCATTGGCCACGCCCGTAATCATTATCATCATCATCATCATCATCATCATCTTCCTCTTCAACTACTTCTTTTCATCATCTTCCTCTTCAACTACTTCTTTTCATCATCTTCTGCTTTTCTTCTTCTTCTTCTTCTTCTTCTTTTTCTTTTTCTTTTTCTTCTTCTTCTTCTTCTTCTTCTTCGTCTTCGTCTTTTAGAGAACCAAATTGAAAGCCGAAGTGAAGAAATTCAGGATCGTAATGCTAGATTCTAATTTATAATTTGAAATTTCCATCTGACACTGAGCTGCAAGTTGAGAATTTCCAATAAAATAGCACACAGCAAACTCGTCTCGTCTCAAACAAACCAGCTTCCACTATACATTTGCAGGGCTGCAAGAAATTTGGGAGAAAGAGGTCAGTAGCCAAATTGTTATCATTTGAAGTTGAATGCAGCAGAGCTGGAAATTAGCAGCGCATCTTCCAGCAGCCGAGAGAAGCATCTTCTCAAGAAAGATAATGCTTTTATAAGTGGGTTATGAGAGACAGAGGCAGAGGCAGAGGGAGAGGCAGAGGGAGAGGCAGAGGGAGAGGCAGAGGGTGAGGCAGAGGGAGAGGCAGAGTCAGAGTCAGTGAGTGAGCAAAAGGGATTCTAAAATAACGAGAATAGTCCGAGACTGGCACACAGACGAAAAGGGATGAAAAGTAATAGGATAAAGGATAAAAAGATAAGGAATGAAAAGTAATAAGATAAAGGTAGAAAGATAAAGGAGACGACATCAGGGCTCAGGGTCTTAATTGAAGGATGAGCACTGGCTCTCAAGGGACGGCCATGTGCTGCTGCCTAGGGGTTGATGGGCTTTACAGAAATTGAGAATATTATAAGGGACTAAAAAGTGGAGGAGGAAGACGAGAAAGAGTGAGTAAGGGAGAAAGATTGTTAGAAAAGAGTCAGTAGATGGCAGGGAAAATAAGAATACGGAGTCGCAGAAGTAAAGAAGAAGGTGTCATCAAGAAAGAATGGTAAATTAGAGTGGGAGGATGATCGGGAAAAGAGAGCAAAAAATCAGCGAGGTAGGGAAAAGAGAAGGAAGGGGAGGAAGAAGTAATGAAGGAAGAGGTAGAATGAAGAGAATCAGAATAGAAAGAAGCACAAAGTAGGCCGAGAACCTAATTAAAATGGGGAGGATGGAAAAAGAAAATAGACAAAATGAAATGAGTAAGAATGAAGGGAAAATTGGAACAAGAGTGACGGAAATGAAGAACTGAGAGAGAGTAGTTGTAGAAAAGGGCGAAGGGGGGAAGTTGAAAAGAGGAAATGGCAGAAGAGAAAGAAAGTGAATAGATAGAGAATGGTAATTAAAAGGAGAAATGGGAGTTGAAGTTGCAGAGAATGAAGACGTGGGAGATGAAGGAAGAAGGCGGAAAAGAAGAAAGGAGGCGGAAGTCAAGTCAAAGGAGGAAGAATGACAAAAGAAGGTAGAAAATTCGACAGAGAAAGTGTGGCAATAATAGTAGAGGAACTGAGAGAAAAAAGTAAGAAAGAGAAGAAAGAACAGGAAGAGGAAACAGGAAGGGAGGAAAAGAATTGCTAGAGAAAGTGTGGCGAAAATATTGGAAGAAATGAAGTTGAGAAGGTGTACAGAAAGATTTGAATGGTAGAAAAGATGGAGGATGTATAAGATTTAAAAAAATGTAAGAGAGTTGATAGAGGAATAGAAGCGAAAAGAGTGGAAAAATGAGAATGCGAAAGAGAGAATGAGAAGGAAGAAGAGGAAGAAAAAATTACAATATTATTGTAGTCAGGAAGTAGAAAATTGAGATTTTTCAGCACCTACAAATACAATATTATCAATAGAAATACTTTGTAACATTGTACTACACAATTTGTACCGATTAAATTTCAAACATTGTTGGTCAGGGAACTAGGAGATCCGCGGTACGATTCCCGACGCTGACTAAATAATTCCGTCATCGTTTTTCATAAAAATACTTGTCGCGGTTGTCAATGGCCACAGTAGCGGAAGTCTTCAGACTTCAGTATAATTTTATAGCATTAAAATACAGTATATTGCATAACAAGGGTGGTAAGGCAGTGTTTACCGTACGAGTGTGATAGTTTATGCATGAGACGAAGTCGAGTGCAATAGTAGTTTATGCAACGATTTTATTTTACCCTTATTAAGGCACGAGTTAGATGTAAGTTATAACACGAGCGAATGCGAGTGTTATAAATATCTCACGAGTGCTTTAATGGCCAAATAAAATCGTTGCATACACTATTTTATGTACGATCACTAATATACATTTAATTAAAACAATTTCATTTTACCTGTGACTGTCAGAGATACCTATAACCTCTCATCTCAAATACGAGAAGTTATAGTAGATTGTTAGGTTAAAGCAGCTGGTGTAGCAGTTTGATCGAATCAGCTGATAGTTTCACAATATTAAATTACGATATTGATTCCATCAAAAATGCTTCTGATTGATCCAGAACCCGTGTTATAATGTAAAACCTGTACTATAATGAGCTCTTTATACAACGGGTTTCAAAAAGCATTTCGAAAAGACAGCTGTTTTGGCATCAATTGTGAAACTGTAATGTATACATTATGACATGGTCGTATAGATAAAATTATCATAAGAATACGGTAAACACCTTACCAGACGTGTTATGTACATTATTTTCGTCATACAAGTCTAAAATAGCAGATACGTTGAAATAAGAAACTATAAATCATTGTTATACGAATATAACCTCAAAACACCAAATCATAGCAACTCTAGGTGAAATGGGCTCCAATAATGGTCCTAGATCAGCTGATCTAGCTTTCGGTCAAATGATTATGCAACAGGCTGCTCCTGCCAATTAAATTACAAAAATCTTACTAAGAGAGAACAAAAACAACAACATCCATTGCAACCAGCAATATCCCCTGCTTGACACGACAAACGCGATCCCATTTCGAACTCATGACTCGATTCTGATCAGTGACGAGATGAACTGATCTGGCGAATCTTTTACAAGAGAAGAATAATATAGACTACCATGGTAATCGGTTTAGGATGAATGGGCTTAGCAGTAATTTTGGGGCCAAGTGATGACGGTGGGGGGGGGGTGGAAGAGAGAGAGAGACTACCGATGAAACGATGGCATTTTGAAGCAGCATCAGAGAGAGCGCATTATTCCATCAAACAGCAGGCATTGTATGAAAGCTGAGCTGAGAGGCCAATCCTATTTCTCTTCCTTCGGCCCCAGCCGTTCGTTATCTAATCAACTCGATCCCGTGCACTATTAAGAGCAGAGAAAGAGAGAGAGTAAAATTAGAGGGAGTAAGAGACAGTGAGTGGGAATGAGTAAGAACGATATCCAAAAGGGCTTCTGGGATGATCAGAGAACAATGTGCTAATAACAGGCCCTTCAATACCCAAGGGCTGGGCCAGTTCTGGATCGGATCGTGTTATGTTATCTTCGTTCTATGAAGGGCCAAGCGGCCAAGGGCCAGACCTCTCATGTTAGGGCACCTAGGAATTCACGCACCAACACTCCCTTCAGGAATTCAGGGATTAATCAACGTTTTCCGTACCAACACGAACATTTGGGTCATAAATTTCATATTAATAAAGTATTTTTTATGGACTAAATAAATTCTCATTTTTTGGTACTTTTTTATAAACTAATAAATTCTCATAGTGGTAGAATATTGTAGCATATTAGAAAACCTAACCTAATCTACGTTGAACCTAGTCTACAGAAAGCACACCCAAACGAAACGGTCAAAATGCTGCAATGGCATAACAGCCTATTTACTTATTTATTCATGTTGTCTGAATACATAATAAATCGTTAAGACTTCAATTTCAAATCATCAGAGGTTATTGTTTCATTACTTCAAATGTAATACCCTAGTTTGTTGAGGAAGTATTTTTTATCTTCTTTAAATGTTTAATCCAACATTAAAACCTTATCGATTTTTATTTTATTTACTTTGAACTGTATTTTGCTTCTAATAACAAGCTTTATAAGAATTGGATGCATCCCCCTAATTTTAAGTGACTAAAAACATAAATCAATTGAAAATAAAGTGTCAGTTTAAATTATGGTTCAAGTATTTTGTAATGGAGAACATCAGACTCTAATTAATGGAAACATAAACTCTCCAGGTTTACAGTACCTGATAAACATATTATTTTTAGTTTGAAGTGACTGACAATTGAATAAACTGACAAATATACATAAACAGAATTTATTAAATTTGAATTCCTTTAAGTGCTATTAGTTTTATACTGAAGACTTCCGCAATGGCGGATATTGACAACAGTATTGAATAGCTGATGGAAATCGATGAATGCTACTGTACAAAAATATCAGTCACCACCGGGAATCGAACCACGGACCTCCTAATTGCCGGTTGAGCGCCTTCGATTCCCGGTGGTGACTGATATTTTTGTACAGTAGCATTCATCGATTTCCATCAGCTATTCAATACTGTTGTCAATATCCGCCATTGCGGAAGTCTTCAGTATAAAACTAATAGCAATTAAAGGAATTCGAATTTAATAAATTCTGTTTATATTATTTTTATTTTTTACACATATAATAAAAGTTTAGAAGTTGGGGGCACTTGACAGATTTTGACCAAATTCCATACTAACTGGTAAGGGATAAAACAACAGTTCTTTCTGTCAGTCACAATACATAAAATGACCACGTATTCATTTCATAAAAATATGACTGAGAAAATTAACATAATGATGGGGAAAAGTATCGCTATCGAAAGTTGAAAAACGGTGGAGGGAGAAATGATGGATAAAATAACATATAATATATACTAAGAGAAGTAAAGGCAAATTCACACACATCAGTTACGGCGCCTCACAGTCTCACTTCAGTCACGGTAACAATCAGTCACCTGACGGGTCGGCGCCGGATGAATGTAGACAGCGTAACCGGAAACTCAGATAAGAATATATTTTATGACTGTGACGAGACGGATCGGAACTGAGACGCGCCGTGACTGATGTGTGTGAATCTACCTCAATTGGTAGATTCTAATGAGGATCTAGATCTAATAAGGATCTAGAATAAGAATTCTAATGAGGATTCAATATCAGAATCATTGACATCCGGTCTCCAATAAATTTCGTATCATGATTAATTTTTTTTTAATCAATTTGATCAAACTACTTACTGTAGTTTTCATATAACTTGGCAGCAGTATGCTGGGTTCAGAAGTAGCATGTTCCATCTGCTATACGCTGCCAAGTTATATGAATACTACTATAAACTCAATTTGATCACACAACAATGAGAATCAACATCAACACTAAGGAATCAATATCAATCAAAATCATTGGAATACTCATTTATCTCTTCGGTATGTTAGGTATCATGAACGACTATTAGTTTAGTTAGATCTACCTGTTTGTTCTATCAACCCAATTAATATGCTATTATGGTAATGCATTATGCAAATCACGCTGTCCATTTCGATGCAGCCAAATGCATTGAACACTAATCGATTGATTGTTTAATGGAATTTCATCGTTGCCATGAATTAGTATACCAGATTAAACTATTAGTTGGAACGTCATTCCCACCCAGTGTCTCGCAATTATTGTTATTATCAAATTCATAAAAATGGAATATCTAAATAGAATAAAGAGAATCTGAAATATCAGAATCAAATTATTCATGGTTTATTCGATGTTTAAATGGATGTGCATGATATAAACCACTTAAATAATATAAAGTATAATATATAGGACTAATGGATAATAATATCTCTGTATTGTACAAATTATCCATAGTTCATACCTGTTGAAAAAATATATAAATGATACAAACCATCTAACAGAATATCAGAATATATATCAGTAATTCATTCACCTTTAGAAACCCCACTATAAAAAATATTAGTTTCAAGTAGAGATATATTAGTGTAAGGGTGACCGATTAGATTGGCCAGAAAATAAGACACTGTTCTCCGCTGTAAAGTCACTTCCCTGTGGTTCGGAACCCACCTAAAACTGTAGGTCCAACTCATCAATCACCATCATCCAACTCATTACCCAAGCACAAGTCTCAGACCTATGTGGGCTTCATCCTGAATTTTTTTTTAATAATAATGGATTATAATTTATGACTCACTCAATTTGATTTGACAACAATGATCAGGAGGTGGGTAATGTCACTTACCTGTAAAAGAAGAAAAAATATTACTTATTTCAATTTTGTATTAGTCATAAAAACTTTGATTGATTCGGTTTACAAGATGGATGTTGCTAATAGACTGAACTCTGCTATGATGGAGTTCTGTGATTGGTTGTCTACTGTCACACCCACTTGCTCACAATGGGAGGAGCTCAAAAATGGGAGGAGCTTAACAATGGCAGGAGCTTAACAATGGGAGGATCTTAACAATGGGAGGCGCTCAACAATGGGAGGAGCTTAACAATGGGAGGAGCTTTCCAATGGGAGTTCAAAGTGAACAGAAATAGGAAAGGAATGGAAAACTCCAATACAAAGAAGTAAGAAGATTTTGTTTCAATATACTTGATAGATATTTGTTCCATTGAATATTCAATTAAATGAATAGAAAAATATGATATAATGTTATCACTGAAAAATTTGAGCTTTTACAAATGTGATAATCGAAACTAATATTATATGAAGTTTTCACTGTCATCAGAAATATTTTCGAACATTTCAAAAATGAAAAAATGGAACAAATTGTGAATACAACAGAAAATTCTATTACTTTATAAAACAATACATATTTTTAAGGAGTTGATTGATACAATCGAATATCATTAAAAATGTGGTTCATTTGAACCTGAGTATTTTAGGATTAATTATTCTATTATTGACAGATTAATTGGTTATTATTCAGAATATTCATGTAGACTACTGTATTGTTCCCCTAATCATTCAATTTACTGAGACAGGGAGATATTGTCAGGCCATTCAAGATCCATTTATTTCACCATTAGCATACAAAAGCAATAGGCGTTTCAACATTTACAAACTAATAATTTGAGAGTGTACACATAGATTTACAGAATTAACACAACACAAACAGTATGTATAATGATTGTGTCAAGCATTAATAGATAGGTAGTTCATTCTCAAATAAATATTTAAAAAATTACAACAAAAGAACATTTCAATGTCTTACAACTATTAGTATTCGAAAGAAACAAACTCAATATAAACTAAATAAAAATACAAAATTATTAAATTATATTATTTACTTGAAGAATTTTTGAGAATAAACATTCCAGCACACAAGGCACACTTCTGGACCCCTGGAGAGAGTCGAATGCAAAATGCAGTTGAAAAAACAAGGGAAACAATAGATTCAATTTTAAATAATATAATAGAGTACTATATTACAAGTAAGGTCGATCTATGTGAACAAAATTTGGCCTGACCAAGTTAATTTATTTCTAACTGTAATTTAAGTGAAATATAAACAATCAAATTGCATAAAGTAAAACGTAAAAAATATTTATCAATTCACTCTAATCATTTTATGGGATACTTTTAGCAAGAAATACTAGCAGACTATTGATTCGGGATATTTCAAACTTCATTAACACCTATTTTGAAAATTTAATGAAATATTCTCTTATTTCCCCTCATTATCGTCTTTTCCTTCTCCTTCTTCTTTTTATTCTTCTCCTCCTCCTACTTCTTCTTCGTATTTTTCTTTTCCTTTTTCCAGCTGCTTCTCCATCATTTTTCTCCTCATTCTACGTTGTCTCCTCCTTTAATCCCTTATTTTCCATTGCTAGAGTTTTTGTTTGCTTTCCAAACGTCTCTGACGAATAATGGCTTGGACGCAGGAAGTAGTTCAGAGGTATGCTAGATAGTGTGCACACTCACCTGTGAAGTCAGACCTTGTTTAAAGGTGAGAGTGGACTGTTAAGCATAGAGCTTCAGATTTTGTTTAGGTGGGCTCGGCATAGATGCAACTCTGTTAGCTCAGCGAGGAAAAAAATCGCAAACGTACCTCACTCCTCGTTTGCGTAGAACGCTCTTCGGACCAAAGCATAGTGTTGAGGTCTGACGAGTTACCTATAGTTGAAATTGGTTATGTTACTATAAATACATACAGTTTTATGGTCAGGGGACAGCTTGCAGAAGTTTCTTAAAAGATACTGAGTATTTTGATGCTTTTAATGAAACTTACAACAATGTGAAAATTGCGATGCTATCCTCTTTCATTAAAAAACAACCCAACCTCATAAATTATCATCACCCGATCTCAAATCCACTTCAACAGCCTCAAAGGCCTTAGCCAAAAATCCACCCCCCACTTTTCCAACAGCTAGGTAGCTTGGGAAGGTCAGAGCGACCCGTAAATTACTAGCAGACCAAGTCACATGACCACAACAAGAAGACTACCGAGCATCGAACTTAATTATGCCCAAAGTAGGAACAAAGGCTGACTCGGACTCGGTTTAGAGGGACTTCCGTTTAATATATATAGTGCAACATCATATATCTATACGAAGTTCACCAACGAATTACCCAAATTGCAGGCTACATATATATATAGTATCCACATCATAATATATAGTTCACTAACGAATTGCAGAGCCCAGCTTACAAGTTGCACACACCTATTTCAGAGTCAGTTCCGTAGCAGAAAAGCTATTATATATTGTATAATGGATGTATTGTTCCTTCACATAGGGGTTGGAGCTTACTCAGCCTCCCCACCCTCTAAATGGAGGTTCCTTCCCTTCAAAATAAGGGTTGGGGAGGGGTAAAAGCCATCCGGAGACAGTTTTCACACTGAGCGAGCTGGCGGTCAAACACAGAGACCCAGTCAGCTATTCTAAAACAATTAGCAGTTGCCACGTTAATTATAGCCTGGGTTAAGCCAGTGTTGCTGCTGCCTTGCCTTAAATAATACGCTCCAGCCTTTAACTACTGCCTACTGAATTTTTATTTTACTCCTCCCATCCTACTCGGTTGCTGGTTGCTGGTTGGTTGTTGGGTGGCGGTGGGCTTATTTGAGTCCAAGAACCAGGGTTTATTCTCAGCAATTGTTTAAGGGTATGCTAGTGAGTGTGAATGTGCGTGTGTCACGATTTTTTTGTCTTTCAACATTTTTCTATCATCAAATTATCTTCCTTCCCTTTTATATTTCAAAATGTTGCATTGGAAAGGTTCTTTGTTTTCCCATTAATATTCACTCTCTATTGATATCCTCTTTTTCTCTTTCATTTTCATCTATTGATCTCTTTCCTCTTTCTTTCAATTATATTAAAAATTTCTGTCAAAGTACCCTGTTCAGATAATTTTAACCAGTTTATCATCTTAAATCTAATATCTTTCTACTGAACAGATTCGTCCATTTCTTCATATCATCCTTTCTTTACATTTTATTTTATCTTTCTCTTACAGGTTTAGTGAAGTACTTGAATTCAATCACTGAAAGACATTTTATTTTCTCTTTTTTTTCTATATTGGACTTTCATGTTATATATACCGTAGTGGATTAGATTCATTTTTGTTTGTTAACTTATCCAAATATTTTGTTCTTTTTGTATTCTCTTGTTCTCGACGTGGTTAAGTGGTAGAGTGGACATTACTGTCCAAACTTCGCCATGTCGACAAATAAAAAGGTCATTCTATTCTATTCTACTCCTTAATTCTCTTTCAACACGTCTTCGTAATCCGGTTTCTTTACCAGTTTCTCGTTACCACTAGTACTGGTAGTAGAAATATAAGTAGTAGTAGTAGTAGTAGTAGTTGTTAAAGCAAAATGACCATTTCTACTCATAAAAAAATGCATTTATGATAATAATCAAACAAAATAACATTCACAAAACGAAGGGTAAAAATAGTGACCATTACATTGATAAGTAGTTTAAGGCTGTGTGCAGGGACAATTCATAAATTTTTTTCGAAATATTTTGTTTTATTAGGGCTTTGAAATGTTATCTATTGCTGTGAAAAATAGTTTTTCCATCAATTATTTTGTAAAATATGGGGGTTCAAAGTTGACAATTTTCGGTTTTTGGGGGCAATAATTGATTTCACCTGCAAGTGGTTTCGAACTTTTGATGAATTTCTGTAACTAAGAGACCTTGAGGAATAAAATGACATTTTTTTATTTCAATCTGCCAAATAGTTTTTCCAATATAATTTTTTTTACAGATTTGAAACAATGTATTTTGAAAGAACTAATTGCTTGATCAGAGTGAAAATATGTCATTATATTCCTCGAGGTGTCATTTAGTTACAGAACATTTATCAAGAGTTTAAAATCACTCATAGGTGAGATCAATTGTCCCCAAAAACCGAAAAAATTCTACATTAAAACCCCATATTTCACAAAATAATTGAAGTAGAAATTTTCCTCACAGCAATAGATGACAATCGAAAGCCCTAATAATATTCAATACAAGGAACTTTGGAAAAAAAAATACCAAAAACCCTGCGTACAGCCTCAAGATAACTTTTTCTTTATTTCTTGTCTTTCCTCTTTTTCTATTTATTTTTCCTTTGATTAACTTCTTTGGACAATCTTCCTTTCTTTCTGGCCTTGATTTTTCACTTTTCATTACAATTAATATTTTTCTCATATTATAGTTCTTTATTTGATTCTTAGTTCTTCGTTCATGGTTTCTAGTTCATGATTTGATTCTTAGTTCATGGTTCACGGTTTCTAGTTCATGATTTGATTCTTATTTTTACTTTTTGCTCCTCCCACTAGTGGGCGTGACTTGTTATGACCTTCAGCCAATCAGAAACCGTCAATGAAGGCCAGCCTATCCCTTAGCCATTAGTATCATTCCGAGTTTAGTACATATTTATTAAGCTGCTCTGTACTTTAGTTTTAGTTTGTTTGAGATTGATAATGGAGTAACATCCGAAACTAGTATCTCACTATGTTCAATAAATGTGGTTGTGACAACTTCATTAGACTTATTACTCATGAATATCATCAATATTGACTTTAAAACGATTATTACAGCCTAATCACTTCGAATAGACAGTAGAACCCAATAAATTTCAAATTTCTTTAGTTTAAGTTCGTAAAAATAATGAAAATTAATTAATAATACCGTCAGCATCGACTTATATGTTAAGCTACTCTGTTTAGTTTTGGTTTGTTTGAGATTGATAATGGTATAACAACTAGTAGCTCTGTATCTCACTCTAGTAAACTAGTATCTCACTATTTTTAATAAATGTGGTTGTGACAACTTCGTCTTATTATTCATTATGGATATTTTCCACAATATCACTTTCACTTTCACCACTACAAAGAAAGTTATACTATTCAATTACTTTCTTTTCTACGTACTTCTAGTTTTCTTCTTTGATGTTCCAGTAATAAATTTTTTATGACCACCTAATTTTTAAAATAGAATTGATTCATAGAAACTAAGAGAGTTTGAAAAATGGAGTGTTCAATAAGTGAGAATAATCCCGTATTCCTATGTTCAGCTTTCAGTACCAATCCAACACATATACTGTAGAATAATTTCTAAGATATTACAATTATTAGCAATTGCTGAATCAATGAAATTCACTTCCCCAACACTACACCACAACACTATATGTACTTTTCAGTGCGTACATTAAGACACGGCGACATTAGACACATTAAACGAGATGCGGCGTACTAAGATGTCTCCTAGATATTTCTAGATCTATTGTACTTAAATCAATATAGATATACTGATTCCATTCTACTCCATCATTGTGTAAGATTTAATCTGAAGGAAAATTGATAAATAGAAAATTAATGAATCATTCAACGGCTGAAAAGTGTAAACTTTGGGAAATATGATAGAGATGATAATGTTGATTACAAAATCCAGAAAGGCGGTAGAATATTATTCGAAAATCCGGGTAGCGATGGAGGGGTGGATGTTTTTAGGAGGGAGGAGGCGAACTAAATCCAATTCTAGCAATCCGCGCAAATGAGCGTTTGGCCTAGACAGATATACATGTATACAACTATAATATTGAATATATATAATTATATGCATGCAAACGATGGGTGATATGGAGGGCGGGTTGGAGGGGTTTTGAAAGGGAATTGGAGAGGATTTGCGAGGGGAACTGGGGAGGATTTAGAGGAGTTTCAGGGAGGTTTTTGGGATTGGAATCGAGGCATCCGGGTGTGTTTAATTATAATTTAGATAGCTGGTCGTCGTTGTAGACTGCAAACTCGTCGTCGTGTGTATTTCATGTGAGAAGCTGAGTTAATCAACGCAAACTTGGATGTTCCGTATGAACTTTTGGGGATGAGCAAGAGAGCGAAAGAAAGAAACATACAAACTTCCAATCATATTTTCCAATACCTACTCTACACAGAACTGATTACATTGAAAATAGCACCCGTTGTTGCCCTGATGTACAGATATATTTACACCATAGAAATACAGATGTTATAACTAGCTTTGGTTGATATATACATATTGTTACGGGTTCTTCTGGCGAAAATAAGGCTGGCAACTCTAAAGTTCACACTTGCACTATATTTACACAAATTAGTGTATTTACACACACTGATTACAAGTTCAATTTAGGTAAGTGATAGCCGCGAGCCGTAGCAGGTATCTGTTCAATCAGATAAATAAATAAATAGAATTTTATTGTCATTAAGCTTTTTGAACAATAGACAACGTCAAATACAAATAAAATAGATTTACAATATTAATTGTATACACAAATACAAAACAAGTCCTAGAATATATATTCAAACAGATAGAGATAAGCTGTGTTCTCGTAGGACCTGTTTGTAACGGTGACCGATTAGATTGGCCAGCAAAAAAGACACCGTTCTCTGCTGTAAAATCACTTCCCGGTGGTTCGGAACCCACCTAAAACTCATCAATCACCATCATGTAACTCATTACCCACGCACAAGTCTGAGACCTATGTGGCATCCTCAAAAAAAATGAATAAAGAAAAAAACAGATCAACAAATGAAAAGCTAAAACTTATTTTCAGTAATTATTTACAAGAATTAATGAATAATTAATTACAGGCCGATCAGTAATAAAAGAAGAGTCCAATAAACTGTGCAATAATGAAGAAAGAAATGATAAAAGAACAACTAAACACTTAAAAAACACAGTCCCATACTGTAGTATTCATATAACTTGGCAGCGTGTAGAAGATGGGAAGACTTGCCAGATCTGATCCCAACTGCTGCCAAGTTATATGAAAACTACAGTACGTTATTTGACAGTCCCAAATAATATCACTTGACACAACGTCTCTAAACTGTTAGTAAGCTGCACAAATAGTAAACACTTGTCTCTGCACTTTACACTGGAATCCAGCGCTGTTTACTCCGACGGCACAAGATCTGTAACAGAATCTGTCACACAAGCTTTGTAAAACTAAACTAACTGATTCATGTGGACTTCTTATACAGTCGTCGTTCGAGGTAAACAAAGTACTGGAGGCCACTAGAAGCTTTGAAAAGTCCATGGAAGGTCATCGAATATAGTAGAACAATAGGGAAGTGATAGCCGCGAGCCGTAGCAAGTATCTGTTCAATCAGATAGATAAGCTGCGTTCTCGTAGGTCCCGTTTGTAACGGTGACCGATTAGATTGGCCAGCAAAAAAGACACTGTTCTCTGCTGAAAAATCACTTCCCGGTGGTTCGGAACCCACCTAAAACTGTAGGTCCAACTCATAAATCACCATCATCCAACTCATTACCCACGCACAGGTCTAAGACCTATGTGGGCTTCATCCTCAAAAAAAAAAAAAAAAAAATCAGGAAGTATGTAGAAACGAAGAGAAGCTTCAAATGTTCTAAATTGAGTGAGAGAGATGCATATTTGAAGAATAAGAGTGACGAAGACATATGCAAGAGAATGAAGATTCAGATTACAAGTCACGTTCGTCTATGAATGGAAACAATGTACTTAGAACAAGTGCGTAAATGACTGCTTGTTTTGCATTCGTAACAATATTTTTATCAGGGCTACAATGGGCGCCATTTTCAATGAAATTAGTATATTTTTAAAGAAAGCTGTATTAAGGTAGGTAGTTTTGAGATGATTCATTTTCTATACAATCGACACCTAGATTAAGGTCTGATTTCAAATTGTGCTAGCCAAAACTGATTTTCTGCACTGAACATCTATAAAATAAATAGAGTATTTACTCTGATAGAGAAGAGAGTGTGGTGTGTTAAGAAGAAAGAGAAGGAGGAAGATGAGGAGGAGGAGGAGAAGGACGAGGTGGAGGAGGGGGAGGAGGAGTATGGGGAGGATGAGGACTAGGAAGGGGGAGGAGGAGGAGAAGAAGAAGAAGGAGAAGGTGAAGGGAGGGGGATGGGTAAGGAAAAGGAGAGTGTGAAGGAGAAGGAGAAGAAAAAGAAGAAGGAGGAGGAGAAGATGAAGGAGAAGGGGAAGGAGAAGGATAAGGTGAAGAAGGAGAAGAAGGAGAACAGAAGCAGAAGAAGAGAAAGAAGTAGAAGAAAAACAAAGAAAGCAGTAGATTTTTAATTATTGTGAATTAATAAGACACTATGTGAATGTAATAGAAAAGACAGTGTACTGCAACTTCTAAGAACTCCTCTTTGGCAATAGATACCAGAGGAGAATAAATTGGAAACAATAATACCAACGAAGGGGAAACAGATGCTGAAAAACATTAGGAACAGCAAATAAAAGATTAGATGACATTACTTTATTCATTATAAATTTACAAATTTTTCAAATGTGCTTACATGAAATACTCTTACATTGTGTTCAAAATATTAACGGTGATATTATGGGTAGAGCTAATAAAATGAGATTCCAAGCGATGCATTTACATGAAACGGTGAAGTTTGGACAAAAATTCATCCATTCGAGCATTTAACCTCGAGAGCATTTGGTTTTTGTTATTTTTTAATTTAGGAAATATTGTGTTAAATCAATAATATCGGCTCCTTAATCTCGAACAAAATTCAAAATTAGATTAACTTTCTTTGGACTATTAGAATGTTTTGGTGCTTCGTTTTTAAAGTGAACATCTAAATTAATATTCATGTTTTGGAAAGAATCAGTAATTATTTTCAAGTGAAATGTCTAGTTGAACTTGGTCATAACCTGAAATTTGGATTTTTTTAATCGAAAAATTGTAAAGAAAGCAGTAGGGCGCTGTGCCTGTTGTATCTTTACTTGATTGTGTAATCTATATATATATAATCGAAATACCACTGACTGACTCATTCATCACAGTTTCTCAGGAACCACTCGACCAAAAACGATAAAATTTGGTACACGTATTCAGTAGGGGGACTAGACGCGTGCTAAGAAAGGGTTTCAAAATTTACCCCAAAATGGGCCCAAAATTGAAGATTTTTGAAAATTTAGGTGTGATAACAATTTCTAGAGAACCATAAGGTCAAATCAGATAAAATTTGGTATTCATGTTAAGTATCGGCCTTAGATGTACCTTGGAAAAAAGTTTCAAAATTAGCCCCAAAATCGACGATTTTTGAAAAGTTTGGTGATAACCAAACCCTAGACGTGTACTTAACAGATGTAATCAACCTGGCATAATTACATTTCATCATACCCAGTCATATGTTTCCCACATGTTGCAAGGCTCCGACTGTATGGTAGCCTACATGCAAAGTGCAAAGTCTTTTGCTGTTCAAAGACAGTGTAAATAACGCTGCTAAGGGGTCTGCCATATGATAAAAACGGTTGACTTCTATCAGCTGTTCCTTTAAGCTGTTTGGCTGGCAAGTTCAGTAGGTTAGGTCTATTAATGAATAATCTCAAGATTTAATTTGTTTCAAACAAAGCAATCTTATCCCGAGCTACCAAAATAATGCTGCCTATTTAAGATGAAATTTGGTATGCATGTCCAGTATAGACCCTAAATTAGTTTTAAAAGAAGGGTTTCAAAATTAACCCCAAAATGGGCCCAAAATTAACGATTTTTGAAAATTTAGGTGATTATAATTTCTTGAGAACCACTGAGCCAAATAAGATGAAATTTGGTATGCATGTCCAGTATAGACCCTAAATGAGTTTCAAAAGAAGAGTTTCAAAATTAACCCCAAAATGGGCCCAAAATTAACGAAATACTATTTGTAACAGTACATGAGCCTGAGAAATTTTGTGAAAATAGGTATTGATCAGAAAATCAACAGAAAATTAGTTGTGAAATTAATGAACCATAGATTAACGATTTTGAAAATTTAGGTGATTATAATTTCTCAAGAACCACAAGGCCGAAAAAGTTCAAATTTTCAGCTGGGGTGCTAAACACGTGAAAAATAGGGTTACATGATTCATCTCAAAATTTAGGATTTTTGGAATTCAGTTGATCACAATTTCTCAAGAACCTCAAGGCCACATGGAGTGAAATATGTTTGATTAAGACCCTAGATGCATACTAAGTAATGGTATCAAAATTCTCCCCAAAATCACCTATTTCTGTAAATTTATCTAATCACAATGGAAATTAGTTGGACCCCCCGGGGGTCCAGGGGGCGGAGCCCCCTGGCTAGACGGTTAAGGCGAGCGAAGCGAGTCTGCCGGCTAGTAAAACTATAAATAAATAATAAATAATTGACTTCAGATTGTACAATGATATTATAATGAGAGAAGGAAAAGCCTTTCCAACTTTGGGAAGTGATAGCCGCGAGCCGTAGCAGGTATCTGTTCAATCAGAGAGATAAGATGCGTTCTCGTAGGTCCTGTTTGTAACGGTGACCGATTAGATTGACCAGCAAAAAATACACTGTTCTCTGCTGTAAAATCACTTCCCGGTGATTCGGAACCCACCTAAAACTGTAGGTCCAACTCATCAATCACCATCATCCAACTCATTACCCACGCACAGTCTCAGACCTATGTGGGCTTCATCCTCCAAAAAAAAAAATATATATATATAACGGCCTTTTAGTTTAAAAACTAAAGCAAATTTCCACCAACCTTCAAGAATGTTGAATTTCAAGGTAAGGAACTTTTTAAGATAATGATACCACGCACAGGTATCAGACCTATGTGGGCTTCCTCAAAAAAAAAGGAGAAAGAAAAACGAAATAAGAAGAAGGAGAAAAGGAAAAGGATGATGACGAGGAAGAGGGAGAATTGATAAGGAAGAGGAAAAAGAAAAAGAAGAAGAAAAAGAAAGAAGAATAGGTGGAGCACACTCTAGATATTGTGTAATCCGACGGATACAAAATGCTAAAAGATGATTTGCTAAAGATATACAGGAGATGGGAGGGAGTGATGTAGAAGAATTATTGGAATTCATAGCACAGAGAGCAGACAACTGAGCATCGTACGATTCAGCTTTGTATAAATATATCAGTGAAGAAAATGATAGAAGACGCAGACAAACAAGAATAACCAAGAAAATGAAAATGAGTGTAAAGAAAATGAAGAAGAATAGGAAAACCCCATCCCGACTACCAACCAAGAAAAGCAGACATTAGGAAAAGCCGGTGACTTTTCAACGGGATTTTCCTTGTCGTTGAAAAGAATAAGAGCAAAGAGAGGTTGATAGAAAAGCTCTTCATTTCAATTTCTGTCTCTCTCATTTCAACTTTCTCCGGCCATTCCTTCAGCATTCTTGCTTCATCAATCCTACACCGTTGCAATAAACAAAGCTGCCGGGTTTCAATAATGAAAACGGGAATTGGTTCTTCCATTGCCCCCCCCCCCCTTCGATGGGGAGGGTCAAGGGGGGAGTTTTAATAGCGTGGTGAAGGGGTTTACAATCGAAAAGTATAAAAGGCACTGCAGCATTTTGTGTTCTAGCCCAAAGGAGTGTGCCTAAAAGGATTGGGATAAGGTTTTCTTTTGTTTTCACCACCTTTTTCCCCATTCTATTTCCCCTTCCACCGCCCCTCCACAATTTACACCAACATCAGTTTGTTAAGAACTCCCACTTTTCTTATAAAAATACGCCTTTTTTCTTTCTTCTTATTTTGTATCTTCTACTTCTCTTTCTTCTTTCTTTTCTTATCCATCCCCAGATGGGCAACTTAATTTCCCACTTTGAAAACGGGTTTGGAAGCAGCAGTTTATTCAATTTTTCTTCTTCCTTTGCTCTTTTTATTCTTGTGTATTAACTTCGATGGTCGAATCGCGAATAAATTCGTTATCGGATTCAATTTCTGTGTTTTTTTCAGACGTATTAAAATAGAGAAAAGCTCCTGATTATTTCTAGTAGATGGATTTGTTGAATTGTTTTTGTTTGGCAATATTGGAAAATGGAAATCGAATCAAGTTGTCTCTGAATTTCAATAGGATGGGAAGATGAAATTCACATTTATTTCCCACCCCTTTTACATCTAACCCATTGATGGGAATCAGTGGAAAAAAGCATTACAACAAACCACTGGAAAAATGTAACGAAATATGTGGATTATTCCTGATTTATTAGCTTCAATTTTATTCAAATACAGCTCTAGTTTTTGTTTATTAAATCACTTTATCTACGACCATGTCATAATGTATACATTACAGTTTCACAATTGATGCCAAAACAGCTGTCTTTTCGAAATGCTTTTTGAAACCCGTTGCATAATGAGCTCATTATAGTACAGGTTCTACATTATAACACGGGTTCTGGACCAATCAGAAGCATTTTTGATGGAATCAATATCGTAATTCAATATTGTGAAACTATCAGCTGATTTGATCAAACTGCTGCTAACTAAGCTGCTAACCTAACAATCTACTATAACTTCTCGTATTTGAGATGAGAGGTTAGGTATCTCTGACAGTCACAGGTAAAATGAAATTGTTTTAATTGAATGTATACTAGTGGTCGTAGATAAAATAGTGTATGCAACGATTTTATTTGGCCATTAAAGCACTCGTGAGATATTTATAACACTCGCATTCGCTCGTGTTATAACTTACATCTAACTCGTGCCTTAATAAGGGTCAAAATAAAATCGTTGCATAAACTACTATTACCTTACTTTCAGGGCAAAAATAAAGCTTTTCTGAAAGGTCATAAATGTGCAATCTATGTAGGCCTAGTGCACGAGATGTACGATTGCAATTAAGGGACCATCTATCAATCTATCGATTGACAGGTTGCACGAAAGCCAATTAAATAAGGAGTTTAATGTCAGTTAACTAACCGTCGTAAGTGTCACAGCTTTATTTCCGTTGCACAAAGATCCATTAGTTAATTTTCGTTAACCGAACGGGCACAATCTGGCTACACTGTAATTTGATCAACAGCTGATTCTGAAGTTGAGAAAAAATATGAATTAGAATAATTTTCCTAGATTTCTTATGCCATGACGAACTGCGTTGTTAATATTAACTTTTCAAGTGAATTAAACGACTTGCAGTCAAATTTTATTAAAAATAAGTTGTATTTCACTTACTTCTGTAGGTCAAACGTTTTCGAGTTGTTGAAACCCATCTTCAGATGGTCTTGAAGATGGGTTTCAACAACTCGAAAACATTTGGCCTACAGAAGTAAGTGAAATACTACTTATTTTTAATAAAATTTGACTTCAAGTCGTTTAATTCACTTGAAAAGAATCATTTTATTGTGAATTATTCGAATCATTATTCAACTATCTCAATAGTATTATATTCTCAATAAATTTTATTCATTTTGAAAAGTTTTCAACACCTACGACCTAATTTGCAGTTCTGGTATAATAAACATAACCTATAAAACGAAACTTAACGGGCATTAGTGAGATTTAATTATCGGTGATCGGGCGGTTAAATATCTTTTACGCCGGTTAGCCTAATCGGCGTTATCGCTTGTAATTGTCCTTTGTGCAACTAAATTCGCTCCATTAAGTTTAATTTTCCCTAGAATGACGTCATTCTACGGGGATTAAATTTAATTGGCTTTCATGCAACCAGCAGTAAGTTAAGGACAATGGGACAATGTGATGGTATCATAGAATAGGATAATATTGTGAAAGTATAATATAATTTCCAGTTCCAATTGTATAATTAACTAATAAAAATGCTTGATCATTCTGTTGGCCTACATTTCTTCCCTATATATTACTTTACGACAATGAGTTTCAAAACTATTTCTATACCTAACCTCAAACCAAATCGATACCACTAATCACGTGATCGCCAACTTTTGAAAACTTTCTACCCACATGAATCATCACTTAGAGCCAGCGTCCCAGTTGGTTACCGCAATCACAGTTCTCTGCCGATCCCACCTATAACTCCTCTTACTTGCATCCTTTACTCATACTCTAATCATTACTCTCTTCTATCCTCCATTCTCTTTCTCTATTACTCTATTTATTCTCTCTCTTTTAACTCATAACTCCTTTACCTTCTGCTAATCCCACCTCTTCGATTCATCTCTATCGTTGTACCAACCTCACCTGCCCTTCCTACTCAGTTATTAACACTTGGCCGATGCAGTCAAGTCGACGTTTGCGCCGATCCTACGCTAAATCTCGTTTAACAGGTCGTAGCTATAATATGCAGCCGCCCGTGAAATACCCTGCTACTGGGTCCATTTAAAAGGACTCCGGCTGACTCGCGAGTCAACTCGAGTCATAGGGAGATAAGTAGAGTCAAGTTGAGGCAGATTCAGATTCAGATGACTTTATTTGTGCAAATTCTAAATCATAACAATATTATTAAGATTAGCAACTATCAGATCCCCTAGTTGTACAGTGATTTTGGAAAATTTAACATAATGGTTGAATAGTTTGAATAGAAAATATTATAAATACAACAAATAAATATTTTTTGGTGTTGTGCAGCATAAATGATTGATATGATTGGTGAAAAAAAATGAGAACTTGGATCTAAGAGATGAATTACACAAAAAGGCGAAGTCTTGGCAGATACGAGAATGGTAAATGAAGGATGGAAAAAAGAGAATAGAAGACAAGGCTGGGCTGAAGAGACTCAAGAACCTGAAGGACAGAAAATAGTGAGGCTGTATTATTGTGTATCATTCATTTCTTTAAGATTAGAATAAGAACTTTGGAAAAGAGAACTAAACCAATAAATACATGAACTATCTATAGTATCTGCATTCATTGACTAAACAGAAGAAAAGAGATATAAACATACGAAAAGAGAACAGAACAGAAGAGAGGATAAAAAATAAAATACTGGATTGAAAAAAGAGAAGACAGAAACTAGTATTTAATAATATTTTTCTGTTATTAATAGGATACCATGTTTGTTACTCATTGATTACTTACTTCCCCCGTTACTTGACCTTGTATGATTTATTGACCTTCAATATTTTTTGCATTTATTACAGAGTTAATTTGTGTTGGATCACCTGTTTCCCATATTACTGTTATTTCTTTACGGTCAATTATTTTTTCCCTCTGTTACTTATGGGTGTGTCTAGTAAGACAGGTCTATAACGTAGAGCAGATTATATAACCTCCCATTATAAATATAAGCCAATAGTATTCGGTCATGAAGGATATATAGCTAATTAAGGTGATTACGCTATAAGGGTAATTGAAATATTCTGTGTTTTAAATTAAGGGCCGTATTTAAGAACGTTTCTTGACAAAGAAAGACTTGTTAAAGTCTTTCTTAGCGGCGATAAGTCTCAGACTTACTGGTTCACAAAGTGACGCCACTGTAACACTAAAAGCCAATCCAGCTCCCCCCCCCCCCCCACCACCAAAGGCCTGACTCATGATAAATAATTTAACACTAATAATTTACACTGAACAACACTTATTTGCACTATAGTATAGGAATTTATACTACATAAATACGACAGGGATAGTTGGGTCAGTTTGCAGCCTAATTTCTCAGCTAGTAAACTTGCCCAGTGTAATCAATGCTTCAACTGAATTTCGTACTAATGAACCTCAACTTAATGTTAACTTAATAGTTAATATATGCTTGGTTTTAATTAGCACAAATATTTTAACAATTAATTTTAACAATAATTGTTAAAATAAGAACCAAGTCAAAACGTTCTTAAAATCGGTATCTCAAATCTGTTCTTAGCCAAGCTAGGTGAAGAGCCATTTACCATGAATATTCTATGAAAGAGCTATTTTTACCATGTTTTGGCTAATTTTTTTATAATATCGGTTCATCAAAATCAAATAAAACCATCACATTCAATTTTCGCAAGACTGTGATGTAATTCACTGCAAATTTAACCTATTAAAACTTTTTCTATTTTATTTTTAAAAATCGATTTCTAGCCTGTGGATTTAGAACTGGAGTAAAAGCGAAGCACTTCAAGTTCTTTAGTTTGCTGTTAGATTGCGCTCACAACGCTATATCAATCTTCCATTATTCAAAAATTCGAAAACATAAAATTTTTATATAAATGATATAGGCATAGTAATAATTACGTAACAGCAACTGTGAACTTAAATACGTTGCATTATTTTTATCTTTTAATCTATGTTGAATTTTGTTTGTTATTGTCTGAAATTACGTTCCTAGGTTAGGTCAGCTTGTGACAAATGTTCAACGTGATAAAGCCGTTTTAAGTCGTTCTTAGACGAGAAAGCCTCAAGTTATGTTAATACGGCCCTTTAAATTAAAAAAGACGTGACAGTCAAAACTATAATACCCAACTCGTGTTTTTTATAACAAAAGTGATTGGAATAACATCAGTCTTATTCACTATTGAAAATCATTTGAGCAATGTGAAGAATGTATCACCACCAATTATTATAATGGTGCTTGCACACACCAAAGTGTGATATTAGAGATAATAGTGAACACAATGAGCCTTGTAACTTATTAGTTTAGTAGGTGATTCAAACAAAAACCTAGTTATATTGATAGAAAAATCTGCAACAAGCTACCGTAGTTTTTAAAGAGTCTTGAAAATATAGAAGTATTTGAGAAACAATTGAAATAATATTTAGTTTATGAAGCTTTTTATAGTTCCTTTCACATCGAAATTAAGCCTCACCTCAAATAATTGATATAGTAATTAACAAATTATAGTAACTAGTGTATAAAATTGTATATTTTTTGTTATCTGACTTTTCTTTACTCCTTAACTGGAGTCTCCAAGACTAGATCTTAAGAAACAAAATAAAAAATCTCTCGCAGCTCCACTAAATCCTAACCCATTCCACAGCGTGTTTATGATTTAGCAGCTATGCTCTAGGGTTTAGGCGTCTAGGCTCTAGAATAAAGCTCCACTGTGCAAGCAACCTACATCTTGTAAATTTAAGAAAAACGTAATCAGACAGACAAAGAACTCAAGCAATGACTCGCTTGAAGACTCACTATAAAGAATCCGATTCAAGATTGACTTCGATTCAGGATTGACTCAGATTCAAGACTCGCCAACAGTTGAACCGTACAGAATCAGAGCGTGCTTAGCTGCTTCTTCGTCTGCAAATGACTTCTTGACATGCTAAAGCAAGTAATAATGCTGTTACTAACAGTGACAGTGACTGTCTGATAACAAGTCATATATGTCACACGAGCTTTGGATGTTTTATCACATGTCACACCCTGTGTCTGCTGTTCTGTAACAAGTTTGTGTCACACATACTTGTATAGACTAGGGGTAGGTTTCTACTAGGAGCTCCATGTATATGCCATATACTTTGACGTGAACAATTAGAGAGCATGGTAATAGCTATTTGTGTAACTAGAGCGAAAAGTGGAGTATTTCTGCACCGAGAGAAACAGTTTTTCTCACAAGCCAAAGGCGAATGAAAAAAGTTTCTTGATTGCAGAAAAAATACTTTGCGCTCGATTTACACATTACTTTTTTCCTACAGTAATGTATAAAGTAATTTGAACAAAACAGGACATACATAACCTCACATAACCTATCTTCGAATAAAATCGATTTCGACAACAACTACAGCTGACCGTGAGCTTGCTTTCTCGTGGCTCAATTGGTAGCCAACCTATTTTTAAATGCGGTATAGGGAACCTGCATATTACATGCTCACTATTTTGTGTTGTTAGGTTGCAAATCTGGAGTGCAGAAAAGTACTTTCGCGTACTGGAATTTACTTTCCCGCACTGGTGCAGGAATAGACTATTTTGCAAGCTACAGTTAGTGAAAAAATAGGCACTTTTTCGGGTGACTGTACGAAAAATTATTTTCTCATCATAAGCATACGATTAATTTACTCAAAATGAGAGACCAAACTGCTATGACTTAATAAAGTAAATGCGATGGCTTTTACTGCTGGGGAGATCCACCTTGCCGATTTAGTCATTCTATTGAAAACATAGTGGACCTACAATTTTAGGTGGGCTCCGAACCACCGGAAAGTTATTTTACAGCAGAAAACACAATCTTCTTCAATCTTCGTCAATCCAATCGATCACCCTTACAGAGAGTGCCAAGGAGAGCGTTGCTTATCTCTCTATCTGATTGAACAGATACCTGCTCCGGCTCACGGCTGTCACTTCCCTACGACTTAAATGATATCAGCTTTATCAAAGATAGACTAATTACTCGGGGGTTCGGATCCCACCTAAAATTCTAGGTCCATAATGTTCCCTATAACATACCTCAAACGGCAAGGTAAAGCTACCCGTAAAAGTCTTCGCACTGATGAAAACCTTACAATTATTGTTATAGCATTTATCTATTAAAATTAGGCTTATTAAGGAGAAGTGATAGCCGTAAGCCGTAGCAGGAATCTGTTCAATCAGATTAGATAAGCAACGCTCTCCTGGGCCCTCTCTGCAAGCGTGACCGATTTGATTGGCCAGAAAAAAAACTCAGTTCTCTGCTGTAAAATGATTTCCCGGTGGTTCGGAACCCACCTAAAACTGTAGGGCTAACTCATCAATCACCATAATCCAACTTATTACCCACGCACACGTCTCAGACCTATGTGAGCTTCATCCTTCAAGAAAAATTATGTTACGTAAATGTTATGTTATGTTACGTATGTTATGTAAATTATATAATGTAACTTTTATTTGAGGTGAGTCAACTTATAATCAATGAACTGTCTTTAAAACTAGGTTCACAACTATGGCAACGCACCAAATTGAGTAACTAATGTCGAAAATCTCAAGAAAGAGTAAATAATTGGAACTTACACACTCATATTCATTAAAAGGTGTAGTGCAGAAAGTGGTAAGAGGTAATAAAACTTAAAATAAGCATGAATGAAATGTCTGTTTGGTTAATTTAGGAACTTTATTCCAAGAAACCGAGTTCGCAAATACATATGTGAGAAGTGAAAAGAGACGATAGAGATGAAACATATAGAGAAAGCGGGAGAGAGTGAGAAAGGCTGGATGAGGGGGAGAAAAAGTAATTTGAAACAGATTCTGTGATAACGTCAAAAAAAAATGTTCGTTTAAATCAAGTAGGACGTTCATCGATGAAACGATAACTACTCAAATCGAAATAAAGTGTCGCTGTAGCTCTCGTTGCAGAAGGTCGTGTTGAACCGATGCTCCATCACTATCGTAACATTCTTATCTCTGCTATGCAATAGTTTTATTCTATCGCCGTGCCTCTTTCATCAGTCTATTTTCTGTACAGTTTTTCACTTATTTCCTTTTTCACGGACATTTTAAGCTTATCTATTTTTTGAACTTATTTTATTCACATACAAAATGAGTGATTGCGCGAGTTGTAATTTGAGCGTGAATCGTTCGGCTAAGGACGGAGTGGTGTGCTCGCAGTGCGGCTCTATTTTCCATGGAAAATGTGTTGGTGGTGGAAAGGACCTGAGTGAGGCTGAACTTGAGCTAATGTCGAAAAACTGGTCGTGTAAAAACTGTTTATCGAAGTTAAGAATTCAGCGAAATAGTAATTCAGATACACCAGTGAAAAGTGCAAATAGTTTGCAGTGTCAATCAACAACAATAACGAGTGACGTTTTTGAAAAATTATTATTGGAGCTTAAAAACGAAATTCTTGGTGGTCAAGCACGACTTGAAAAATCCTTGGAAACTTGTAGGCAACAGCTTAGTTCGAACTCAGACATCCTTACCAAGCAGAGTGACATCATCAAGCGTCAAGAGCAGATTATTCTAGCTTTGCAAAATGATAATATGCAGCTGAAAAAAAATGTCGATCTTTTGACCGATAAGTTGGACGCACTTGAGCAGTATGGTCGAAAGAATACGCTGGAGATTCGAGGCGTGCCGGTTGCTGATAACGAGAACGTGGCTGATCTGGTGATAGCGACGTGTAAGGCGGTTGGCGTGACTGTGGGAGCCGAGGCGATTGACGTGTGTCACCGGCTGAAGAAGAGCGCTGCGCAGCCGACGCCCGCCATCGTCGCTAAGTTTGTGCGTCGCGACGTCGTTCACCAAGTGCTCGCTGGCAAGAAGCAGGTGAGGAGGCTGTCCTCTCGAGTCCTCGGCGTGCAAGGTGATGATCTGCCCATTTACATTAATGTGTCGCAAACTCTGGTGCGAAGAAAGATCCTAGCTCAAGCTAAAAAACTTCAGAAGGAGATGGAGTTCAAGTACGTTTGGGTTGATTGGGCTGGAAATATAAAGATACGGAGGGTGGATGGGGGAAAAGTGTTTACATTAAATACAGAGAAAGATCTGAATTCTTTTATGACCACCTGTACCTAACTCTTCTCTGAAAGAATGATTTAATTTATTTAATGCCACGAGTTGCATGTATTTGCTCGTCTCCTTTCTATTATTTACATTCCACTTGTTCTATTTATTAGTTTAATTCACTTTTTAAATTTAATTTTTTCCAGATCTCCACAGTCTAGGATTTTTCTTAATGTACTCTATACAAATATAAATACTATTATATTTTTTATCCAAATGAAGATATTTCTCTAAATGATTAGTTTATTCTGATTGTGTTCCCGAGTACAGGGAGGTGGTGATGAGTGAAAATTCTCAAATGGTGATCATTCTCATTTTATTATTTTATTATTTTATACGAGTGGAGTGAGGTTTTTTTGTTAAACATTCATTCAATTCTATAACAAATTTATTTTATTTTAAATTCATATTTGGAAAATCCATATTCTTCTTTGAATTCTCATCTCTTGAAAACACTGTTGTCATTGTTATTTTATTCTTTTTGGAGACGGCTATTGCCTTGGGTGGGGAGAGACTGTGTCACTTGACGCGATAAATCAGTGTGGTCTGCAAGGACTCACTTGTTGATTCAAAGCTCGGTTGAAGTCTGTTTTTCGGAATTGTATTTTCGGTAACATTTAGACAATCTTATCTAGTTCCGATAATGACTATTGTCATCAAACTCTTGTTACTCATAGTTTCCTTTCGTTCATTTTAGCGAGCGTTTTGTCAGTTACTTTCGTTTCTTATCTAGACTCCAATGAACAAAGGAGGCACAGCTTTCTTTTCACTCTCGGCGGTGTCTCTTTCTTGATTGTAGACGCTCTTTCTTTACTTTATGTCTGTACATAAATAGTACCTACTATATAAATCAATTAAAGTAGCTATATATTTTTAGGTAGATCAAATAGCGATACAGAAGGATAAATCAGAATAACTTCATCTCGTTGAGGCATGGCGTGGATAAATATTTTCTATTTATTCATATCTTTATAATTTAACATATAAATCTTTATCTTTTTCAAACAATTTTTAAAAAATTTTTCCAACTTTTATTTCTTTTTTTATCACTTAATCTTTATACTACATTCTTCCAATTTTTTCTTCTTTTTAAATTAAAATAGATATTTTAATTGTTCATGGTTATAGTTGACAATTTTGACTATGAAGCAGCACAGGAATGCTACAATACTATTGAAATTAACGATATTTTGTTACCTCTACCAAATAATTATGCCACTACGGTGGAGAAACGACTAGTGAGTGTAATTCATATGAACGTACGTAGCATGAATAAAAATTTTGATGAGTTTGCCTATACAGTGGAGAACTGTCACCTGAGGTTTGATATTATTGTACTGTCTGAGACATGGATGGGTGAAGGCGAGCCTTTTAATTATGTAATGAATAATTATACATCTATAGATCAGCCTGGAAAGAGAAATAAGAAGAATGGTATCTGTGTCTTTGTCAGTAATTCATTCACTTTTAACAATCTAAACGTTGACATTATAGAATCCGACTCGTTGACCCTGAAAATAAAAAATCCCACCACCAACTTCGAAATTACACTGATCGCAATTTACAGGTCGCCCTCTCTATCTGCTGACCTATTCCTAAATGGCTTAGAGAGTGCTTTGGGGGAGCTGAGGACACATGATAATATTATACTTGTCGGTGATATTAATATCAATTTGAATCAAACTTCGGATACCTCTATTGAATACTTCAATATAATGTCTTCAAATGGCCTCACATCATATATAAACAAACCTACTCGAGTTCAGAATACCTCAAGTTCTTGTATAGACCACATCTTTTTTAAAAATACAAATGTCAATGCGGATAGGGTGATTGGTACTGTATTCAAAACAGATATTACTGACCACTATTGCACGAGCATTCATCTAGGAGATCAAAATACAGCTTGTAATTCAAATAATATATCCAATAATACTAGCACTATTGAGAAAATTGATTATAATAAATTATTGCAAGCTCTGAAAACTGAACGCTGGGCAGATGTGACAAAGAACAACAATATTCATACACTGGTACAATGCTTTGAACAAACACTTATTACGCACATAAAAAATTCAACTACTAAAATCAAGATATCACACAGAAATAGACCACTTAAAAATTGGATTACCCAAGGACTAATTAGAGCCATACAGACTAGGAACAAAATGCACAAAAAACTACTTAAGCAACCAAACAACAATGAACTAAAAGAATGCTATACTCGTTATAGGAATACTTTAAACAAATTATTGAAGGAAACTAAAATCAATTACTATAGAGATAAGTTGGATCAAAGTAAGGGGAACGCTAGAAAAACATGGAACACAATAAACGAAATACTAGATATAAAAAAGAAAACATTAAAAAATGATATTGATCCTGAAGTCTTAAATAAACATTTTTGTTCTATTGGTAGAAAATTGGCGGAAAAACTGAGCAACGATAATATAAATTTACACCCTCAAACCCGTCAATGTTATTCTCGCAACACACAAATTGATATTCAGAACTCCTTTTTCTTATTCCCAACCAATGAAGTAGAGATTATCCAAACCATAAAAGAACTAAAATCCAACTCGGCACCCGGCATAAATAACATTAGTAATAGTTGCTTGAAAAAAATAGCTCATCACGTTGCTAAACCTATAAATATTATAATCAACAAATGCTTTGAAGAAGGTTTTTTCCCAGATGAATTCAAAATAGCGAAGGTCGTACCTCTGTATAAATCCGGTGATGCTAAAAATCCTACAAATTATCGCCCAATAAGCTTGCTCAGTGGTCTATCTAAGGTGATGGAAAAAATAATCAAAAGGCGGCTTGTACACTATTTGGAAGCAAAAAATGTCATTCACCCTAGCCAGTTTGGTTTTCAAGAAGGCAAAAATACAGAGGATGCTATCTCGTTGCTAGTAAAAACTTTGACCGATAATTTTAGTGTAGGTAAGAAATCTATTGCAATATTTATGGACCTCACAAAAGCATTCGACACAATTCCACATTCTAAACTATTGGAAAAGCTCAATAGTATTGGAATTCGAGGCTTGCCCTTGAACCTCTTCTCAAGTTACCTAGGAGGGCGATCTCAAATATTATCAAATGGTGTTAAATCCAGTACTGAATATATTCTCGACTATGGTTTGCCACAAGGTACGGTTCTTTCTCCAATCCTATTCATAATATATATTAATGATCTATTGAACATGAACTTGAATAACGGTCAAGCAATTTCATTTGCCGACGACACTACATTAATTTTTTCTGGTGAAAGTTGGGAAGCGGCTCGATTTTCAGCTGAGAAGGGTTTTTCGGAGGTCAAAGATTGGCTCGACGATCACACACTTACATTAAATTATAAAAAATCTTCCTTTATGACATTCACACCAAATGCTGCTACTCAGCCAGTGGAACAACTAACTTTGAAAATTCACAAGTATGGTTGTGATGAATTGGGTTCCCAAGTTTCAGTCTGCGACTGTCCTTCACTAGATGACTCCAAGTCTGTTAAATATTTGGGAGTAATGATTGACCAACATTTGAGATGGGATTCCCATATACATTCATTATGCCATAAAACCAAATTTCTAATAAATAAATTCTATAGAATAAGCCAACTTAAACTGCCGCAGCTTGCCAAAATGACATATTTCGCTTATGCTCAATCTGTGTTGCAATATGGGATAAGAGTTTGGGGAGGTGCAGCGGAAAGACATATTAGTAAGGTTTTCAACCTGCAAAAGCATATAATAAAAGTTGCACTTAACAAGCCACGGCTATACCCGACCAGGACACTTTTTCAGGAAAGCAACATACTATCAATCAAACAGCTCTATATTAAAAACCTAACATTATATATAATAAAAAATAGGAATCTCTTCAATATCCGGGTTACTCCTTATAATACACGTCGAATCCTTAGAACTTCTAACCTGATTGAAACAAATCTGAGTGCTTGTAGGATGCAATTTCTCTATAGATGTGAAAAGCTGGTAAATATCATTCCCCATGAATTGCTAGCAAACTCTCCACCAAGTAAACTGAAGAAAGAAACCATTTTATGGATCAAAACATCCACTGACATCTTTGGTAATGTAAGACAGTAGCTATGTTTATTAGACTTCTCTCACTGTTTATCCGCTGAATCATGGTCTATAAATTAATCATCTATATATTTTTTCCAGAAATTACACTATTTTTAATTTTTGTTCCTGATGTGCTGTCTGGTCTGAGTTTTTCCATTCTGTACAACTTCACTATGAACACTGTATCACCTATATTTTAAATCCTTTCTTTCTACATTCTATAGTATTTAATCTTGTTTATTCTTGTTACAATTTACTTTCTAGGTATTCAAGTAAATCTATATTTCTTCATTACGCTCACGAACGGACTCAAGTCTTGTGAGCTTTACATTCTCTTGTATTTTATTGTTTTTGTATTTACATTGAATATTGTCAATTTGATTATTTTTGTAATATTGTACAGGGAATGAATAAATTGAATTGAATTGAATTGAAAGTTAGGGAGACTGAGAGAAAGTAAACAAGAAAAATAATGAGGGAAGAGAGAGAGAGAGAGAGAGTGAAAGACATTAGTAACTCAAACATGACAATCATTGGCCACCAAGCAGTAAAAATTCTGGCAAAGCAACAATAGTAGTTGCTTTCAAATACATGCTCCACTTCGTAGTCTTACTTCTTTCTTATCCACATTCTCTTTTTTGGCACGAATTTGAAGCTACGAAAAGAAAGAAGAAGAATAAGAAAAGAAGAAGTAGAAGAGGAAGAAGAAGAAGGAGAGGAAGAGGAGGAAGAGGAAGAGGTGGAAAAGGAGGAGAAGAAGAGAAGGAAGAGGAGGAGGAGGAAGAAGAGGAGGAAGAAAAGAAGGAAGAAGAGGAATGGGAGGAAGAGGAGAAAGAGAAGGAGGAGGAGGAGGAGGAGGAGGAAGAATAAGGAGGAAGAAGAAGAAGGAGGAAGAAGAAGAAGAAGAAGAAAAAGAGGAGGAGGAAGTAGAGGAGGAAGAGGAGGAGGAAGAAGAAAAAGAAGACGAGGAATAGGAGCAAAAAGTGGGGTTTTTCTGCACCAAGAGAAACAGTGCAGAAACAATACTTGGCGCTTGTATTACACAATAAATTTTTTCTACAGTAATGTATAAATTAATTTGAACAGAACAAAACAGGACATACATAACCTGACAATTCCTCACATAACCTATCTAACAATCAAATAGATTTCAACAACAACTATAGCTGACTATATTTCGTAGCTGAAGCAGAGTAGCCAACCTATTTTTGAATGCAGAATAGGGAATCTGCGTATTACATGCTCACTATTTTGTGTTGTTAGGTTGCAAATTTGGAGTGCGGAAAATTACTTTCCCGCTCTGTAATTTACTTTCCCGCACTGGTGCAGGAATAGACTACAGTATTTTGCGTGCTACAGTTAGTGCAAAAATAGGCACTTTTTCGGGTCACTTTAGGAAAAGTACTTTTCCGCACTCCAGATTTGCAACCTAACAACACAAAATAGTGAGCATGTAATACGCAGGTTCCCTATTCTGCATTCAAAAATAGGTTGGCTACTTTGCTTCAGCTACGAAATACAGTAAGCTGTAGTTGTTGTTGAAATCGATTTGATTCGAAGATAGCTTATGTGAGTAATTGTCAGGTTATGTATGTTCTGTTTAAATTACTTTATACGTTAATGTAGGAAAAAAATTTATGTGTAATTCGAGCTCAATGTATTGTTTCTGCACTCGAGAAACTTTTTTCACTCACTTGGCTCATGAAAAAACTGTTTCTCTCGGTGCAGAAAAACCCCACTTTGCACTCTAGTTACACAAATAGCTATTATCACTTTAAATCTGAAACTCATCAAATTGCCATCAATTTCTTTTGAGTTGAATATTTTCTGCATTGTGCCTACTGTGAGCCACAAAATCAGGTTGTTGAATTCAAATGAGAATACAGCATCATTATAGATGAAATCTCAACAATAACTGCAAGAAATGACATGGTTGAAAGACGTGTTACATTCGTATAATGAGCCTCGTTTACGAGAAGATACGCTGGCAGAAGCTAATGTACTCCACCATAACAACGACACCTCTCCTGTATCATACAGAAAATGCTGGCGCATTCTGGTGTCAGCAGGAAGAACTATTGCGGTAAATATCCCAGTTGACGTGCATGAAATCGCCGCTTTTAAAAACGCCAAAAAAGGACAATTTAAAGACCGCTCCCTAGTGGTTTAATCCCTAATCAATTTTCACTTTATCATGACGTTAAAAACGATTATATTCAGATTTTTTGCAACGTGGTTAGCCTGTATTCGTTTAACAGACAATTTACATGGCCATCAATGCACTAGGGATAAAAGGGGTAAAAGTATTCATTTTATTCAAATAAAACATAATATCATTAGTCCATCCATTTCTATATCATTAAATCCATCTTCAGAATCTTTCAAAAATTCTTGTTCTCTATAGCCATTGGAGTTTCAGTCAGGTGACCGTTTTACCAATAAATACATCTGAATTATTGCTCTAATCTCTATTTTGTTTTGATATTGTATTATATTGTACTGCACTAATATGTTATTAAGGAGAGTTCCATTATTTTATTGAAATTATTCTATACATTTTTTTAAATGACTGGTTATCAGTACTAATCTCTATTTTGTTCTGATATTGTATCACACTGCTCTATATGTATGTTATTAAGGAGAGATCCATAAATTTATTAAAATTATTCTATAAATTTTTTAAACGACTGGTTTTCATTACTGAACGTAATTGTTATAAATGAAAAATTAATTTTCATATTTAGGGCTATAAAAGTGAAAATAATTTTTTAAATCAATATCTAGGGTTGAATACCATTAAATTAGTTCTATTACAAGTTTTCTAGTATTTCGAGTTTTCTTAGATAATTCATTTTCACTAATAATAATAATAATAATAATAATAATAATGATAATAATAATAATAATATCGTGTGACCTGGCTGGCTCAGGTCTGGTGTCAGAGTTATCAGGTCGCACCTGAATAAGTTCAGGGCCTCTGACGTAATTTTCACTGAAGTAAAACAAGATTTAGGGAAGTGATAGCCGTGAGCCGTGACAGGTATCTGTTCAATCAGATAGAGATGCGTTCTCCTGGGCACTCTTAGTAAGGGTGAACAACAAAAAAGACACTGTTCTCTGCTGTAAAATCACTTCCCGGTGGTTCGGAACCCACCTAAAACTGTAGGTCCAACTCATCAATCCAACTCATTACCCACGCACAGGTCTCAGACCTATGTGGGCTTCATCCTCCCCAAAAAAAAAGAAAAACGATATAGTTTGCCTTGTTTAATTCATATTATACATCACAAAGGCTCATAGTATACAAGTGTGGAAGTGGTGTCTATATCTTCGATATGACTAGCTGAATAAAAATATCGATTATGATAAGTTCAACTGGCGCTCAAAAAAGTAGGTAGAATTGAGAACCTCCTCCTGTTTGGAAGTCGGTTAAAAATCGATGGTGGCCAAAATTTGCAAAGTTTCATTATTCTATCGACTGCAATTCGGTGATGGCTGATGATATCAAATTGAATTTTCTACTATAATGTTCCTTATAACATTTTCTACAACTCTTGTCGAACTATTCTCCAAACGCATATTTCATGAGTAAAACAATTCAAAAACGGAAAATTAAATTTTTTTGACGTAAAATTTTTGCTTTTTTTTAGTTTTTCTAATGGAAGATACCCGACGATAGTAAATTTAAAAAATTTAGAGCTATTCTCAAGCTTTGAAATAATGTGTTTTTTAAGACTGTAACGGCTGGTTGCACGAAAGCCAATTAAATAAGGAATTTAACGTCAGTTAACTAACCTTCGTAAGTGTAACGGGTTTATTTCTGTTGCACAAAGATACATTAGTTAATTTTCGTTAACCGAGCGGGCACAATCTGGCTACACTGTAATTTGATCAACAGCTGATTCTGAAGTTGAGAAAAAATATCAATTAGAATCATTTCATTGTGAATTATTTGAATCATTATTCAACTATCTCAATATTATTATATTCTTAATAGATTTTATTGATTTTGAAAGGTTTTCAACACCTATGACCTAATTTGCAGTTCCATGTTCTGTACAATAAACATAACCTATAAAATGTAACTTAACGGGTATTAGTGAGATTTAATCATCGGTGATCGGGTGGTAAAATATCTTTTACGCCAGTTAACCTTGTCGGTGTTATCACTTGTAATTGTCCTTTGTGCAACTAAATTCTCTCCATTAAGTTTAATTTCCGTAGAATGACGTCATTCTATGGGGATTAAATTTAATTGGCTTTCGTGCAACCGACCGTATGTCTTATTAATGTTGTTACGAGTATGGGAAAATTCGGATATTGCTTTTTATCGGTTGGGCTGCAGGTGGCGGTCAGTTCAACATTAATGGAAACTTTCGATTTAAAAAAGAAAAAAACTTTAAATGAGCTTTATTATATGACTGGTTCAAAAATCTTGAAAGTATCACCCTTTTGAAAATTGGGACAATCTTTTGTAATCACTCGCTATTATGGACCTCACTTTAATCACCTCTGTTCTTGTATCTTCAATTATCATCAATTGTATAATCAATATTATAATTCCGCAATGTGTGAGTCAGGCCTCATATGCTAACAGCATTGATGAGGAGCGTGGCACTTTATACGACAGGTAGCTGTCACACCAGTCAACCAAACCGACCGACTAAGCTAATTGGGCTGCAAGCCAAGAGTGTGCCTGTCATTACTAGCTGCTAACAGCATATTTGCGGTCACAACGCTGATGATTATTTATTTCACTGTTCATAAAACACAAAAACGACGATAAAGTTTCAAGCTGACAACATGAATGTGACAGTTTTAATTGTATTTTGTCTGTCTAGATGCCAAACCGCGTAATGATTGTTCATATTGTTCATTGTTCACATCATCAATATCTATTATTATGAATTTTGTATAAATTAATATTGCATAAATTATGTTCCATTCATCTTTCTTCATTCATATTATTATCATTATTCTCATTAAAGTATCTTCATTTTTATTTTTCTATTTATTACAAGTTTCTATGAAATAATTACATTTTATTATTTAAGTTCATTTTTTCTTTTCAATTTATATTAGATTATTTCTTATTTCGACTTCTGAATTCTGTTGCTTGTATATTATGTTCATTAAGTATATTATTGATATCAATAAAAATATCAGATATTTAATATTTTGATGGCAACTCCCATATAGGGTATTATAGTATACTCCTATATAGGCTATTCTCGGGAGTGCCTACTTTCTCAATGAATATCACAATATGTTTCTTATGTACTTCTGTATGTTGAAGATTGTTGTAACGTTGTTTATTGAGAAATAACATTATTTATTATTTATTTTATTTTATTTATCTGTTGGATTATTCATGAAGATTCAATTGGGTCTATAATATTGGAGACGATGTATTTCATTCGGTTTTTCAGTAAAAAAGTGAATGATTTCGTGTCTTTCTCGGTTGACCTTGACTGTATTTCGGTGAGCTTAAATATTTTAATTTAAAAATGATTCAATTCTAGCCTACTTGTGTGTTGTTCTTCATTGCTACTTTCTAGATGTTCACGGTTTTTAGTTCTTGATTTGATTCTTATTTTTTCTTGTTGCTCCTCCCACCAGTGGGCGTGACTTATTATGGCCTTCAGCCAATGACAAACCGTCAATGAAGGTCAGCCTATTCCTCAGCCAATAGTATCATTCCGAGTTTAGTATAGAATAGAATAGAATATTTTTATTAGCCCAAAAGAATATCACACATTGATACATAGGCAAGTCAATATAAAACTAGATACAAATAAGTCATCAAATAAAAATAATACATTATAGTCACTTAATCAATTGGTCAATTATTAAATTTCAAAATCCTCCACAGTCAATTTTCTGTTGTAGCACTCTTTAACTGAGTAAAAGGGGTTACTCAAGAGGAATGTTTGTATTATAAGTTTGAACTTCCTATGATCAAGTTGCCTTACCTCAATAGGAAGCCTGTTCATGAACTTAATTGATGCGTTTGAGGGACTTTGGTCCGTTTTATGAAGTCTACTTCGGGTAACATTTAGAGATTGACTAAATCTTGTATCATATGAATGTGTAGCACTTCTCATCAGCATTCTATCTGGGTTGGTTTTTAAAAACAACAAACACTGCATTATGTATAATGAAAAGAGTGTTAAGATACCAAGTTCTCTAAAAATGTTTCTACAATGCTCACGATTGTCAGCTCTGGCAATAACTCTGACAGCCTTTTTCTGCATTATGAAAATGTCTTGTGCTTGTGAGGCGCAACCCCAGACTATCAGACCATATGAAATATGGGATTGGAAAAGGCCAAAATAGGCTTGTCGGAGACCATCTTGTCCAAGCTCACCACACAATCGTTTAAGGGCAAACACACTGCTGCTCAACTTATTTATTAGACTAGTTATGTGTTGTGTCCAACTTAGAGTTGAGTCTACAGTGATTCCTAGGAATTTTTGAGCATTACCAGTATTATTTGTAGAAGATCTATTCTTAAGCCCAAAAGTGACAGTCATTGTTTTGTCTTCATTAAGAAACAATTCATTAGCATTTAACCAACTCTGGACAATGCTCAGATTATTCTTAGACAGTGCCATAGCCTGTGTGTCATCTGTGTCATTATTAAGAACTGTGGTGTCATCTGCATACAAGACAATTTCTGAAGGGACATTTATGCTAAGATCATCAATCATGATTAAGAAGAGCAGTGGACCAAGGACAGATCCCTGAGGCACACCACATTTAACAGGTAAGGTGCTGGAGTTCTCACCATCCACACATACATACTGAGTTCTGCCCTGCAGATAGGATGAAAATAGCTCAAGTGTTTCAACTTTGCTAGAAGGATGTCATGTGACACACAATCGAACGCCTTGCTCAGGTCACAGAATGAGACATTATATATATTAAGCTTCACCGTACTTTAGTTTTAGTTTGTTTGAGAATAATAATGGTGTAACAACCGAGACTAGTATCTCTAGTGTATTTTATTTGAGTTATTTTTAATAAATGTGGTTGTGACAATTTCGTCTTATTATTTTTTTGAATATCTTCCACAATATCACCTTCACCAATACAAAGAAAGAGGAATAGATTTAAAATATTATCAGAATCGTTCTTTATCACGCTAGTTATTTCCAACTCATTTGAAATGGTAAATTATCAGCCTTTTGTATTGAATTTCAGGAATTCAACATTTTCTTCCACCTTCATATTTAATATACATTTAAAATAGTTAAAATATTTGTGTATAAAAGAATAACATTTGTATAGATAGGTGTTCGTAAGAATTAAAATCTCCATTCTGATGTTTCTAGTCTATAAAATGTCCATTAAATATTCAACTTTTAAAGATTATCCCAGTTAGGCCTACACCTTTCACCTTTCTAATGAGTTGAAAAGGGAATTGAATTTTTTTTCAAAGATTAATGTGCATGTATTTGCTTTTAGAGCTATATTAAATTATTTATATGTGATGTAAAGGAACCTCTACACAGGCTAAGCCTTAGAGGCCCTATATTTTTCTTGAAAATGTTTTCATTTATCTATTTTTTTTCTAACTCATTTGTATAATACATTCCAATGTTCTATTTGTTTTGTTATAAGGTACAACATGGTAGGTATATTTTTGTGTTATATCTGTAATGTTATCAAGAAAATAAACTTCTTTCTTTCATAAGTTGTTTCATAGCAAGTAAATAGGCCTACTTCGCCTCAATTCCTGATAGTAAATACGTCACAGAGAATTCTGCAAGATGGTTAAAATTATTTGAACCGATGCCATCACTCCTAAAAACAGCTACTTAAAAATAACTGCATGAAGAATGCGGATTACTTGAATCCTTTCTTTGATAGTTTAATTCTTCTTTTTTCTTTTTCCTCTACTACTACCACTACTACAACTATTAGTCAAAAACCACAATATGTTATTCAATCTACGCGTGATTTTCGTATGATACAAAAATATACCCAGCAATAAGTTTGTCACCAAGTAAAGCTTTCGTAACAAAACACTAAAAAATATTGCATCTTTTCTTTTTTCCTCATAATCTTCTTCCTTCTCCTTCTTCCCTCTTCCTTCATCTTCTTCCTTCTTTTTTTTCTCTCTCCCTTCATCTCCTTACTCCCTTTTCTCCTTTCCCTTTTTTTCGAACATCAAAGCCAAACCCGTCCACGAAGTGTGTTTGGCATTAAATGCTTTTTTATTGGTTTCACATGTTGTCTTCTACAAAACTCTGTTTTTCTTTCATCCAATGAATTAATTTCCTATTTCAACAGGAATCTTATTTTAAAAGACTTGTGTGCGAATTAGTTTCATTCATAATTATTATCTGTATGTTTATTTTTGTGTTCATATTTTTGGTGCTTCCAACAATTAATTTGACTAAAGTTATTTATAATGACCCTCGTAAAAATGTTGAACATTCTATTTTTTATATCATAGCATTTCTATATTCATTTTGCTAAAGATAACTAACGATATCTTAAATAACATTGTCAAACAAAGGGAATAGAAAAGTAGGAAAATTCTGTACTTAATGATTTGTTTGATCAAAGTAGAGAAAAACGTGAAAACAATAAAAGAATCAAAAGATGATACATGAATAGAAGATAAGTACTAAATATACAAGACGTAAAAAGGTAAAAACATGTACACGAATAAAAACTGCATATGTTTTTCTCAGAATTACGAAAACAGACATACATATGATAATAAATATCGCAAAATCAATCAAATGTTTTTTTTTTGTAGATTTCTTGTAGACTCCAGTTAAGGAGTTTAAGTCTACTTTAGTCTACTTTGATCAAACAAATCATTAAGCACAGAATTTTCCTACTTTTCTATTCCCTTTGTTTGACAATGTTATTTAAGTTATCGTTAGTTATCTTTAGCACAATGAGTTTTTTCCACCATGGAGTTTAAGACAAGTCAGATCAACAATAACTCTTATACTCTTATAAACTAGTTACCATAATTGCTATACCAATTAGTTGGGGTGAGGCTTAATTTTGATGTGAAAGGAACTCTTTTACACTATGAAAAGCTTTATCAACTAAATATTTTTTCAATTGTTTTTTTAAATATTTCTATATTTTCAAGACTCTTTAAAAACTGCGGTAGCTTGTTGTAGAATTTCCTACCAATATAACTAGGTTTTTGTTTGAATAAGCTACTATTGTGGCTCACCAAGTGATAATCTCCTCGGCTTCTTGTATTATAATCGTGTGCGTCGAGATTTTGGTTAATATCATTCGTTTTTACATATAAAGTAGCTTGATACACATATAAGCAGGGTACAGTTACATGCTGTTGAATTATGATATCTAAGCTGCTACAATCTCAAGAATACATCTTCCTACAGCATGTGTTTGGTTTTGCGATGGTAATTATTCAATTACACATCTCGACTAAACACACAATAAAACATAACGAAGCATCAGACTTCAAGCACGATTAACAAATTTCTAACTTGAGACAAAATCTTTATATGTTAATTTTTAGTTCACAGAAAATGTCGAGTGAACATTTCGACAGAACATTTCGAGTGAATTAAATTGGAAGTTGGAATAAAACGCACTGATGATAATATAATATAAAATATTGTAGTGACAATTGAGAGAAAGAAGGCACAGTGGTTCTCGCTGTTATCTGCTAAGTATTTGTTTACTTCTAAGCAATTAATTACTCTGCTTTTGACACTTTTATGGTGTTTACTTGGACCTTTGTAGAATGTTCTAGTTGTTTGATTAGAAATTAATGGAGTCTTATCGAATATTGTGGAAGGTGTGAAGGTCTTTCATTGTTTATTTTAGAAATCGGTAGAAGTTGATAGAAAGATCGAGAGATATCTCAATTATGGAAAATTATATAAATAGAGGGAGACTTTTGTAAATTAGTTCAGTCTTGTTTGAAATTCGCCGTGATGAACAAGTAGTGACAGTTCTATATATTGCGCCTATATAGTGATGTTCAGTCACGACCGCTCAAGACTGCGCTTGGATGGGTGACCGTGCTTCAATGACTTGATGTTACAAGCTTTATTATCACTTACCCGGTGGTTCGGAACCCACCTAAAAAATAGTAGGTCCACCATGTTCCCCGTAACATGGCACAAACGGCGAGGTGGAACTACCCGTAAGGGTCTCCCCACCATTAAAAGCCATACGCTTATTATTATATAGTGATAATTCTTTCTCTGTGCCTATAGTGATAATTATTTTTCCTATTTAATTCATACCAGTGAACTACTAAATAGTTTTTATTGTATTACCGACTAGTGCTACGTAAGTTAATTGTTCTTTTTCGACGTTTCTTTTTGAATATTATTGGACAGTTTATTGTACAGTTATTATTTAATATTAGATCGGCCTTTTAACTTTTAGTGATTGAATTTGGTACAGTTTATTGAAATCTCTTTATTAGTTGAACAATATCGATTTATCTGTTTTCATTTGCTTATTTTTCTGTAAGACATTACTGATCAGTGAGTGTTGTGATTATTTGTGTAAATAAAGTGCGAGTGATAAATTTAAGTGTTGCCAGCGTTATTTTAGACATAGAACCCGTAACAATATTATATATTCAAGCACTGATAATATAAAAATAACACTGAAAGCAGTTGAAGTTAAATTAGTTATATTTTAAATTATGATTGACTGCTCATCCAGCAATTCTCGTTTTAAAAGGAAGCCAGAAAAAAAGCAAGAAAAAATTCTTTGAAAAGAGATAAGTGATGAACGCATACGAAGGCATAAAAGGAAAAAAGAAAACTTCCTGAAAATTGATTCGAAGTGACAAAAACACATAGATACACAAACAAAGACGTGATTGAGTGAATGCGATTTCAAGAGAGACACGAAAATACGGGCTTCCAATCAATAAGTTATTCACGCTTAGCTGTCACGTGGAAAAATCCCAGAAAAACCTCTTCCAGTGAACAGAAAATAAATTGTTAAAGAAATCAAAGTACTCGATTCACCTGCCATTTTCACACACACACACACACACACACACACGCGCGCGCACAAAACTTCCGCGCGCCACAAAACTTGATGCGACTAACTCCCGAGAACGAAGTACGCACATTGAACTTATACTGCAAACTTTTCTACGGTACTTTGAATGGCGGAGGTCTGTGCTATGTTGTCCTAGCTTGGTGAAAATTCATTTCTAAAAGTAATCCACTTCACTCACACCCCCCTTCATAAAACCCTCCGCCATTTTCATTTTTTCATCAGCGCCTCTCCTGTCGAATTGCTCATCCTTACACTTCAACAAATAAAAATAAAGTTCTCTCATTTCAACGATGCCTGTCTATTACATTATCACTTCCACACTATCCACTCTTTTACATATTTTCTTGATTATTTTCTGATACTCTTTTACACATTTTCTTATACAAATCTTCCTTGTATCCTTTTATAATCCCTTGTTTTGCTTCTCAATCTTAATAATCTGATACTTCCATTGTTAACTTCTTCGAAAAAAATCTATTATGATAATTCATGATTTCAATTATCTATCTCTCTATGATTTTTTATGATATTCAAATTTATTTTTTCAAAAATTAAAAAAGACTCTTTTTTGTTCTAAATTTGATACGTTCATCATAAACGCATGTGGAATATACGGAGTTTGAGTCGTAAACGAGAGAAGAGATAAGCTTCTTGATTATTCAGCACTGCAAATGTCATCCTCAGTCCTGAATTGTTAATATGAAATATTATAAGATAACTTAAGTCTCCAATCCATGTCCTATCCAAAAGGATTGTTGACCTAAGTTTTCTTATAATAAGCTTCTTGAGTTTGCACACAGTAACAAAACAAAAATAATGAACACATTTTTCGAAGGACAAATGCAGATAAATGGACATGGCAGTCTCCATTAGGAAATGTTCACAAAATCGTGTTCTTCATTGTTGAGAAATCTATCTATATAAATAAAATTAGAGTTTTGTCATTACATTTATCAGAATTATATATTTTTTGGTTATTTTTACGTTTCATACATTAAAGAAGCCGAAACAAGTCTTATCTCAATTTCTGTCTGTCTGTCTATCACGGCCCCGAAGGCATTTTACGCGGCCTTCTCCTGAAAAACGAGAGCATCGATCGGGATTAAAGTTATTTATCGGTATTGAAAACCTTTTTGACAATGTCTTTAGCTATAAGAAACTAAATTAAATTTTTTTAACAGAATAATAAACGTTTAAAAACCAATTATTGTGCGATTTTGGATACATTTCTTCTAAGTTTTATTACCCCATAAGAACAAATCACGTAATTTATTATGATATATCAATCAGCTGTTCTCACATATACTCTCTGATAACTGTCACTGAATTGTTTACGTTCTAAGTTGTTTACTAAGCTGCTAACAAATTCATGATCGTTGCTATCAAAAAAGTCAAAACATATTTAGTCTTATTTCTAAACATAATCCGTACGAAGGACGGGCACAATAGCTAGTAATTTAATAAAAGAGCTGGAAGTGTCGAAAAGGTTCAATTTCGAATTGAAAAACAAAGTCCTTGGAAAATTTATATATCCTTAATTATTGTACGGTGGTCAGACATGGTCGCTGACAGTTCAACTTTTTTTTTTTTTTTTTTTTTTTATCAATCAATCAATTTTATTGAAAATAAATCATTATTACAATTTCGGGTCCTGCTAAACCCGTAGGTTTTTCAGCATGTGCCCATTCAATGCATATTAAATTTTACAAATAAATAATATTATTAAACAAAACAAATTTTTACAAACAATTTGCATGCAAATAGTGAAAAAAATAGATAATAATAAAAAGCAAAAAGAGAAAAATAAGATTACAACTAAAAATCAAATAAAAACATTTTACCATTAAGAAATTATATTAATTAAGAAAAAAATAAAAGATGAAATGAAATGAAAATTTTTCAACAATAAAATTAAAAAAAAAAAAAAAAAAATTAATTAATATCAGTCGTATGGGCTGGCGGCAGTGCTTTTACAATAACAGAATTTGAAACCAGCAACATATTGAAAACTTGATTACAAAGAAAATATTCACAAGAATGAAACAAATCAGTATGTCTTTCAATTTTTATATTTAAGTTATTTATATACTAGACAGGAGATTGGAAACTACACAGACAAAGATGTCAGAAAGCATTCTTGGGCTGCTATTGCATCCGAGAATCAGGAACACCGAAATGTTGAGGCAGGTGAAAGCGAAATATCTGCAGAAGAATCCGATCAAGTGGCGATGGGCCAGTCAAGTGGCAAGAACGCTGGGCAAAGATCTGCACAGATACCGCGGGACAGGACAGAAGCAGGGGACGTCCAGCTGTCCGATGGCGGTACGAGCTGTCTCAACGAGTGGGAGACATGTGGCTCACCACAGCAAGAGACAAGAAGAGATGGAACAAAATTATCGGAAAATTATAAGGGGAGGGGGGTGGGGAAGGTGATTGTAAATACGTGAAAAAAAGAAGAAATTAACTATGTAAAAGAAATTGAAAATATTTTGCCAACACTCTTTAACCTCGTATGAGAGGATTTTGTTATGTAATGTAAAGAATGACAATAAAGCTTATTTATTTATTAACTTTTTATGTAAATTCAACGCCTTGCAGTCAAATATGTAAATAAGCCATTATTTAACTTTTAGAAAATTGAGATAATTAAAATAATGGGACAAAAAATATGAATAATATTTGACTGCAAGTCGTTGAATTCACATAAAAATTTAATATTAACAACGCAGTTCGTCATGGAACAAGAAATCCAGGAACTTATTTATTTATGAGTAAACCCTTTGAATCTTAAGATTGATATACTATAATATTGATATGCTATAATACATTATATATTATAATATATTTTATATATTTATCTACGACCATGTCATAATGTATACATTACAGTTTCACAATTGATGCCAAAACAGCTGTCTTTTCGAAATGCTTTTTGAAACCCGTTGTATAAAGAGCTGATTATAGTACAGGTTCTACATTATAACACGGGTTCTGGACCAATCAGAAGCATTTTTGATGGAAACAATATCGTAATTCAATATTGTGAAACTATCAGCTGATTTGATCAAACTTCTAACCTAAGCTGCTAACCTAACAATCTACTATAACTTCTCATATTTGAGATGAGAGGCTAGGTATCTCTGACAGTCACAGGTAAAATGAAATTGTTTTAATTAAATGTATACTAGTGGTCGTAGATAAAATAGTGTATGCAACGATTTTATTTGGCCATTAAAGCACTCGTGAGATATTTATAACTTACATCTAACTCGTGCCTTAATAAGGGTCAAAATAAAATCGTTGCATAAACTACTATTATCTACGACCATGTCATAATGTATACATTACAGTTTCACAATTGATGCCAAAACAGCTGTCTTTTCGAAATGCTTTTTGAAACCCGTTGCATAAAGGGCTCATTATAGTACAGGTTCTACATTATAACACGGGTTCTGGACCAATCAGAAGCATTTTTGATGGAATCAATATCGTAGTTCAATATTGTGAAACTATCAGCTGATTTGATCAAACTGCTACACCAGCTACTTTAACCTAACAATCTACTATAACTTCTCATATTTGAGATGAGAGGTTATAGGCATCTCTGACAGTCACAGGTAAAATGAAATTGTTTTAATTAAATGTATACTAGTGGTCGTAGATAAAATAGTGTATGCAACGATTTTATTTGGCCATTAAAGCACTCGTGAGATATTTATAACACTCGCATTCGCTCGTGTTATAACTTACATCTAACTCGTGCCTTAATAAGGGTCAAAATAAATCGTTGCATAAACTACTATTATGTAATACTGTAATATTGTTAAAATCCATGAGCTCAATTATTATCAATATGAATTTCATAAAAATATTTGTATATCACTTGCTATCTTTAGTCAGTTGCGTCTTCACATTCATTGTTATTTGGTCACGATAGATAAATAAAAAGAAGAAAACATTTCTGCGCAAAAATTCAAACTTCGATTTTCTCTTACTAGATCTGATAATCAAACAATTTTCTCTTTTCAACTCCACTCTTGATTGTATCAATCATTATCTTATTAAATTATAATAATATAATATATAGCCTAATATAATAATAATAATAATAATAATAATAACAATAATAATAATAATAATAATAATAATAATAATAATAATAATAATAATAATAATAGTAATAATAATAATAAAAATAATAATAATAATAATAATAATAATAATAATAATAATAATAAAAATAATAGTAATAATAATAATAATAATAATAATAATAATAATAATAATAATAATAAATGAATAAATAAATAAATTCTTTCAATTTCAGTCTTGGAACATTACTTTTTACAATAAATTATTAAATGTATCCTACTTTATCATCTTTATTGATACTGAAACTACTGAATAATCAATAATTATTAATAAACTCTATCCTTATCCTTCATTAATGTTTTAAGGCTTCAAATTGGGATTCCACTTTTAATGGAAGGTGGTTCGGTGGTTCGTAATCCACCTAAAACAGTCGGTCCAACTCATCAATCACCATCATCCAATTCATTACCCACGCACAGGTCTCATACCTATGTGGGCTTCATCCTCAAAAAAAAATAATATGAAAATAAGCACAAAGAACTATATACGTTTTGTAAGATAGGAATGACATTTGCTCGCGAAAAGGTTATTTGAACGCTATTCAATATTGAAGAGAGAAAACACCCAATTTTCGCTCCTCAATGACCCACACAAACAGTAATCTGACATTGAATAGTGAGATATTTTATGAGAGAAAAAGATGAAGCAATAAGATGTACATGGCGGAGAAGAAGAGAGGAAAAAAGAATAATAAAAATAATAATAATAATAGAAAAAGAAGCAAAACAAGAAAAAGGAGGAGGAGGAGAAGAGGCAAGAGAAGGAGGAGGAGGAGGAGGAGAAGGAGGCAAAATATAAGGAAGAGGAAGAGAAGGAGAAGGAGAGAAAGGAGAAGATGAAGAAGAAGGAGAAGAAGGGAAAAAAGAAGAAAAAGGAGAATAAGAATCAGAATAATAAGAATAAAGAGATGAATAAAAATAATGAAGAAGAAAAAGAAGAGGAAGAGGAGGAGATAAAGAAGGAGAAGGATAAGGAGAAGAAGTAGAGGAAGAAGAAGAAGAAGAAGACGAAAAAGAATAAGGGGAAGAAAAAGAAGAGGAATAAGAATAATAATAAGTCTAATAATAAGAATAAGAAAAAGCAAAAGAAGAAGAAGAAGGAGGAGAAGGAGAAGGGGAACCGGAGGAAGAGGAGGAGAAGGAGAAAAAGGAGAAGAAGAAGGAGAAAAAAGAAGAATAAGGAGAAGAAAAATAAATAAGAATCAGAATAATAATAATAATAATAATAATAATAATGATAAGAAGAAGAATAAGGAGAAGAAGGAGAAGGGGAAGGGGACAAGGAAGAAGAGGAGGAAGAGGAAGAGGAGGAGATGGAGAAGGAGAAGGAGAAGAAGTAGAGGAAGAAGAAGAATAAGGGGAAGAAGAAGACGACGAAAAAGAATAAGGGGAAAAAAGAAGAGGAATAAGAATAATAATAAGTCTAATAATAAGAATAAGAAAAATCAAAAGAAGAAGAAGAAGAAGAAGAAGGAGGAGAAGGGGAAGGGGACAAGGAAGAAGAGGAGGTGGAGAAGGGGGTATATGGGGAAGAGGAAGAGGAGGAGAAGGAGAAGGAGGAAGAGGAGGAGAAGGAGAAAAAGGAAAATAATAAGAAGAAGAAGGAGAAGAATATGAATAACGAAGAAGAAGAAAAAGAATACGAGAAGGAGGAGGAAGAGGAGGAGAAAATGAAGGAGAAGGAGGAGGAGAAGAAGTAGGAGAAGGAGGAGTAGACGTAGAAGAAGAATGAGAAAAAGCAGAAGACGAAGAAGAAAAAGAAGATGAATAAGAATAAGAGTTATAATAATAAGTAGAAGAAGAAAAAGAATAAGAATAACGAAGAAGAAAAAGAATAAAAGGAAGGAGGAGGAGGGGGAATAGGAGGACGAGAAGGGGGAGGAGAAAAAGAAGAAGAAGATGAAGGAGAAAAAGAATAAGGAGAAGAGAAAAAAGAAGAATAAGGAGAAGAAAAAGGAGAATAAGAAAAAGAATAATAATAAGAAGAATAAGGAGAAGAATAAGAATAGGATGAAGAGGAGGAGGAGGATGAGGAGGAGGAGTAGGGGAATAGGAGGAGGAGGAGGAGGAGGAGGAGGAGGAGGAGAAGTAGAAGAAGAAGAAGAAGGAGAAAAAAGAAGAATTAGGAGAAGAAAAAGAATAAGAATAAGAGTAATAATAATAATAATAATAAGAAGAAGAAGAAGAATAAGAATAACGAAGAAGAAGAAGAAAAAGAATAAGAGGAGGAAGAGGAAGAGGAGAAGGAGAAGTAGTTAGAGAAGAAGAAGGAGGAGAAAAACAAGAAGAATAAGAATAACGAAGAAGAAAATAATAAATTCTCCCGGGCAGGAGCTGGGGGAAGTAGATGCCAAGTCGGGGCCGGCCAAGATAGACAAACAATAAAATAATAAACAAAGACTAATTTTGCGTCATGCATAGAGGCGTGGAAGAGGATGAGGAGGTGTGAAGAATTGAGAAGAACGAGAGAAGGCGAAAGTGGAAGAGAGATAAGGAGGAATAGGCGAAAGAAGAACAAAGAAGAGGAGTATCAATAATTTCGTCTTTCAAAAAAAACAAATGAAAAAACACCTCACCAGCACTCTCATTCACAATCCCTCTCTCTCTCACTCACTCGTCCCCCCTCTCACTCATTTAACTTTCGCTCTCTCACTCGCTCCGCACGTGTACTTATTTATTTGGGCAGCAACTCAGCACAGAATGGCGCGGTATTCCGTTATAACTGCTTGCTAAAGAGTAGACCAATATAGTACATAATATTACTAGCAATGCGGTAGGCCAAGGAGAAAGAAGAACAAATAACAAAGATGAAGAATAATATGTAGAAAGAATGAAGAAGGTCTACCGCTTCTATTTATTATTAGACAGGGCGCTCTCTTGTTTTGTCAGCAAAGGTTTGCGATTTCAGCAGGCTATTGAATTACTGGCATAGATCTACAAAAATAAGAATGCTACAGAAATAGATGGGAGGATAATTATTATGTTTCAAACCAAATTTTACAAAGCATTAGAGCATAACTAATCAATCAGATAGAGATAAGCTGCGTTCTCGTAGGTCCTGTTTGTGACGGTGACCGATTAGATTGGCCAGCACAAAAAGACACTGTTCTCTGCTGTAAAATCACTTCCCGGTGGTTCGGAACCCACCTAAAACTGTAGGTCCAACTCATCAATCACCATCATGCAACTCATTACCCACGCACAGGTCTCAGACCTATGTGGGCTTCATCCTCCAAAAAAAAATACTTGGAAAATAACATGAAAGCAGGAGTAAATGTTAGTGAATTTAAAAAATATCTGTTTCATTGAGAAAAGGAGTTGAAAGGTATCAGAATATCTGTAACCTAAATTATAGTCTATAATTTATACAGCTGAGGCTTAGGAGACATTATGCACTATAAAAAGAGGAGTTTATGGTTAATTTAGTTCTTTATCATATAAACTCACTAGCCGGCCTGCAAGGGAAATGGAAAAATTTCAGTAAAATTTCAACTTTTTCAGCCACGTTAAAAAAGGCTAGGAAAACTTCAAATGTAGGTGTATTTTGGGATGAATTTTGAAAACTTTCATCAGTACACGTTTACGTCCATGACTGAACATGTACAACAAATTTAATTTTTTTCGGCCACGTACTTCTTGAGAACGCTAAAAAAAAACGCTGGGAAACTTTTTAAACTCGGGCGAATTTTTGGCCAATATTCTCGACTGTGCATGTGTACAAAATTTCAACTTTTTTGGCAGTCGTTTTCAAGAAACGGTGATGAATCAATCGTGAGTCACTGGTATTTGGCTTTTACATAAAGCTCCATGAACAAAACATTAGAGAACTAGAATTACAGGCCCAAAAACACTAATAATGTATTACCTTGATTGGAAGAAATCATCATTGAAATACAGTATATTTCAATATATCACAGTATTTTCAACTCACCTGTGGACAAAAAGAGAAGAATTAGTGAAATGAAGAAGGAAGAATACCAATACCAAATCAATACTTATAAGCTTATAAAACATTTAATAAAACTATATATAATATATTCTATAAGCACTATCACTAGACTTTATGTTTCTCAAACTTTCAAACTTGATAAAAAAGATTCTAGACTCTTGAAACTTGGTATATAGCTTCCTCACAGTCCAAGTGTGATCGCTATTGATTTTGGAGTATGGAGGTCGAATATAAAAAGTAATTATGATGTAATACAGATTTCCACTTTAGGCTCTAGGTTAGTTTTGGCCAGTGAAAATCAAAACATTGCACAACTGGTTCATATCGAATACAAAAATTGAAGAATATCACGAAGGCTACTGCTTATCCCCATTCAATTCAATTTATTTAATTCAATTCAATTTATTTATTGTCAACAATACATAATAGAACATTCATATATTCAAACAAAAATTATACCACTTCCTATTTACTTTGGTTCTTATCCACTTTATTTATACAGTGCTAGCGTTGACGCTTTCATTTTTGAGTTGAAATCATCCTTAAATATCATTCTTCTTTCAAATAATTTTAAATCCTCAAATAAAAAACAAAAAATACACAGAGAAAATATTGAAGCATGATGTATTATGAGATCTGTTGAACAAGAAAATAGAAGAACAAACAAAAGTATTTTTCAAGAACTGCCAATGTGCATTCTTTTGTGAATTGGGAAGCATTTTAACCTTGCAGTTAAATGGCCAGGTTAGTGGGAGGTTAGTATGCACCTTCGTTGATATGAGTTACCTGCCAGCACAATAACATTGATAATATTAATAATAATTATTATTATTATGAACAGGAGATCTTGTACAGAGAGATTTCCAGGAAAAAAGTAGATAATTGGGAAATCCTCTCAGAGTTGCGCCCAAAACAGTACAGACCACGATGGAATGAAGAAAGAAAGCAAACATTTTCACAAAGAATGAAAGAGTACTGGGCAGAAAAGAAGAATAAACCCAAAAAATGAAATATCGTAGGCCTACATCACGAATCATACATTACTTAGCGTCTTTCTCTTCGGGAGTTCTATCGCCAATAATAATAATAATAATAATAATAATAATAATAATAATAATTATTATTATTATTATTATTATTATTATTTTATGTTAATTTGTCGGATCATTGGATCCACCAAATATTTCTTTATCGGTTTATTATTTCTATTACATCAATGATTATTTCTAGTCTTACTACATTTGCATCACTCTAACAATCTATTAATAGATTTTATCCATCACTCTATTACTCTACATCAACGTAGATTCGTATCACTCTACCGTTCTATAACTCTATTACTAGAGCACCCTGATTAGCAACAGATTCCACTCAGACCTGACTGACTACAAACAGACAGCATTACCCAATCAGAGATTGACCTCGGAAGGGTGGTAGCCACAATTCCCCCTTCCCCGTACTTATGGAGGCTTCCACAGAACCTCAAAAAGGGGATCAGGCGTTGGATTTCAGTGGGGGAAACTTGGGGGAGATCTTCAGAAGAGTTACCGACGGTATTGGTTTATTGCTGCACATTGACCAGAGCTGGAGCTCTGCAGCAATAATACCGGCTGTCTAATGGCTTTCCAACACGGGGTACCTCCTTTATATTCCCCCCCTTTGACCTAACCCCTCCCCTTAACCCCCCTCATTTCATTGGCTCAACGTCGATGTTAATTGGTATTCCCTTCTAGACTGCACGTGGTGAGGGGGGAATAGGGAAACCCAGGAGGAAATCTTGCACCAAACCCTTTTTGCATCGAACAAACCTAACCTAGACATCCTGGCCCCCTTACAAATTATAAAGGGCTCTCGTAATTCGCAAACATCGCACTTTCTCACTCAATCGCTCTCATTCACACTCATTCTCTCTGTGTTTTCTCTCTCACACGCATTCACTCACTCATTCACTCTGTCTCTCTCTCTATATTCGCTCTCTCTCACACTCTCTCTCTATCTACGCTCTCTCTCCCCCCCATCTATCTACTCTCTCACCCCTTCTCTCTCTACCTTCCTCACCCTCACTCTTTCTCTCTAACACTATCTCTCTCTCTCTCGTTTACACTCCCTATCTTCCTTCCATTTAATTATCTCTTCCAGCTAGATCTGTATCCCTGTATCCCTCTAGCCACTCTCAATCATTCACGCTGTCTCTCTCTCACACACTCTCTCTATCTACGCTCTCTCTCTCCCCTCTCTTTCTCCCTAAAACTATCTCTCTCTTTATCTCTCCCCATCTTACACTCCCTATTTTCCTTCCTTTCAATTCTCTCTTCCAGCTAGATCTGTATCCCTTTATCACTCTTTTCCACTGTAACTAATTCTCTCTCTCTTTTTTCTATATTCGCTCTCTCTCACTCTCTCCCTCCCCCTCACTCTCCCTATCATTATTTCTCTCTCTCTCTCTCGTTTATACTCCCTATCTTCCTTCCTTTTGATTCTCTCTTCCAGATAGATCTGTATCCCATTATCACTCTTTTCTACTCTCTCTCATTCTCTTTCTCTATCTTCGCTCTCACTCACTCTCATTCTCTATCTTCGCTCTCACTCACTCTCGGTCTCTATCATTATCATTCTCTTTATCTCGTTTAAACTCTCTATCCTTCTTCCTCTTTATTCTCTCTTCCAGCTAGATCTGTATCCCTCTTTTCTACTCTCACTCATTCTCCCTCTCCCTTTTAACACTGCATCACTCACTCTCTCACTTTCACCCTTACCCTTACACACGCACTCTCTCTATCTCTCTCTCTTCCATACTCTCTTTATCGCTCTGTCTCTCTTTTTTACCCTCTATCTATCTATCTATCTATCTATCTATCTATCTATCTATCTATCTATCTATCTATCTATCTATCTATCTATCTATCTATCTATCTATCTATCTATCTATCTATCTATCTATCTATCTATCTATCTATCTATCTATCTATCTATCTATCTATCTATCTATCTATCTATCTATCTATCTATCTATCTATCTATCTATCTATCTATCTATCTATCTATCTATCTATCTATCTATCTATCTATCTATCTATCTATCTATCTATCTATCTATCTATCTATCTATCTATCTATCTATCTATCTATCTATCTATCTATCTATCTATCTATCTATCTATCTATCTATCTATCTATCTATCTATCTATCTATCTATCTATCTATCTATCTATCTATCTATCTATCTATCTATCTATCTATCTATCTATCTATCTATCTATCTATCTATCTATCTATCTATCTATCTATCTATCTATCTATCTATCTATCTATCTATCTATCTATCTATCTATCTATCTATCTATCTATCTATCTATCTATCTATCTATCTATCTATCTATCTATCTATCTATCTATCTATCTATCTATCTATCTATCTATCTATCTATCTATCTATCTATCTATCTATCTATCTATCTATCTATCTATCTCTCTTTCGTTTACACAACCCTATCCTTCTTCCTTTTCTCTCTCTATCTCGTACTCATTCTCCTTTCCCTTTTAATCCTCTCTTTTAGCTCCATCTTCTACTCGGACTGATTATCCGGCAATAATTGGCGTTGAGTCTGGCTTTACGTTCTAATAATAACAATAATAATAATAATAATAATAATAATGTTCAATAATCATATTGTATGAAAGTGTAAAAGCAGAAGTGTGTGTGAAAGTGATTTAAAATATTCTTTAAATATTTTTTATTGTTAAAATGGAGGAGCCAATGGGTTAATCCTTTCCTTAATAAATAATTTAGGTAAATTTAGGTAAAAATAAAATAGCTTATTAGTCTCAGACTAGGTGCTAGAATAACTTCAGCAAAAAAAAATAATTAAAAAAATTGAATTTAATACAATTCACGGTACGGTAAAATTATAGATAAATGATAACAAACCTGAACGAATAGCTTGGTTAAATTAATTGAAATTTGAAGGCAATTTCTTCGAAGTTATCGTTCCGTTTCCGCGGCTAGTAACGCTTAGCCTTGCGAATAAACGCGACTACTTTCGAGGTATACAAGAGTGGCGTGAGAGAGAGACAGAAAAGGAAAAAGAGAACGAGAGACAGCGATAGTGAAATTGAGAGAGAATTTTGCGTTGATGTGAGAGTATGTGTATAATCGAAGATTTATTGCATATCTAGGCCTCGGACGCCAACCAATAATAATCAAGCTTCCTTCCACCACAGATAGGTTGAAACTATTACAGCTACTTTTAATAGAGCCGATACTAAATTTAGAACACACGGCAAATATGAATACGTGTACGAAAAGAGTGGGAGGTGGAGGAGGAGGAGAAGTGGGAGGAGGAGGAGGGGGAGTGGTAGGTGGAGGAGAAGGAGGAGGAGTGGTAGGTGGAGGAGTAGGGGTGGAGGGGAAAGTGGAGGATGAAAGAAGGAGGAGGAGGAGGAGGAGGAGGAGGCGGTGATGAAGGAGTAGGAGGAGAAGGTTGGAAGAGGAAATAGAACAAGAAAGTGAGACAAAAAGAGAGCATGGTCAGGATGAGAATGGAAAGAAGATGTGGGGGAGAAATATGTGAAAGATACAACAATATGGGAGGTACAGTGAGGAGATAGAAGTGCTGGTGGAGAAGGTAGAGGAGGAGGAGGAGAAGGAGGAGGAGGTGGAGAAGGAGGATGAGAAGGAGGAGGAGGTGATGAAAAATTAAATGAGAAGGGAGAAGAATTGAATGGAATTTGAGGAGAAACGGAAAGAGGGGGGATTAAAGTTGAGTGTGATGGGAAATCTGTGGATGAAGAAGAAATTACGAAGTTGAAAACAAGGAGGTGGTGGCAAAAACGGTGAGAGAGACAGTGTGAGAGGAAAAAGAAGAAGATTGGTGGAGAAGATAAGGGAAGAAGAAAAATAATGAAATAAGACAGAGGAAAAAGGAGGAGGAGAAGGAGGAGGAGGAGGAGGAAGAAGAGGAGGAAGAGGAGGAGGAAAAGGATGAGAAGGAGGAGGAAGAAAAAGACAGGGAAGAAGAAAAATAATGAAAAGAAAACAGAGGAAAAAGGAGGAGGAGGAGGAGAAGGAGCAGAAGGAGGAGAAGGAGGAGGAGGTGGGAGAGGAGGAGACGGAGAATAGAGAAGAAAGGACTGAAGAAGAAGTGCAGGAGGAAGAAGAAGGAGAAGAAGAAGAGGAAGAAGGATAAAGAAAAGACCCAATTATCTACTTTTTAAAACTCTGCCAAACAAACTATACAAATTTTCTTCGAATAATAAGAAAGAAGAGACGGAAGAGGGAGACGAAAACGTCAGAAGAAAAAGAGCAAGAAAGAGAAGATTGATAGAAAGCTAAAGAGGAAGAGGGAGGAGAAATTATAAGAGAAGAAAAAAAATGAAAAGAAGACAGTGGAAAAAGAAGGAGGAGGAGGAGGAGGAAAAATAGGAGGTAACGAGAGAAGTGGTTGAGAAAAAAGGATGAAGTAGAAGAAAAAGGGAAATGATTATAAAGAGGTTGATAGAAAAAACAGAGAAAGAAAGAGAAAGTAATAGAGAGAGGAAAGAGGAGAGCAAAAGGAGATCACGCAGATAAATTATTACAAGGAGAAGGATGGGTGACAAAGAAGGGAGAATGGGAGAGACTATTTAGTGGGAGTGAAAAGAAATATGTAGGTAAAAAGCGAAAATGGGAGTGGGAAGGAGGACAGGAAAATGTGGACGAAAGAGAGATAAAGAAACTATTTAGTGGGAGGGAAAAGAAAGATATAGGTGAAATAGCGAAGGATAGGAGGGGGAGGGATGATAGGAAAGTGTGGATGAAGGAGAGAAAATGATCCAGACTATCAAGTAGGAGTGAGAAGAAAGATGAAGGTGAAATAGCGATGAATTTGGAGGGAGAACAGGCAGTGAAAACGGCAGGAATTCGCGGGAAGAGAAAAAATAGCTCTAAAACAATCGCAAGAAACGAGTAGACGTTTTAGACGTTAGTAGTTAGACATCTGCCAGTGACAGGAGTGCGGCTCTAGGCAACTGCTCTACTCTCTCGTGTGTAAAAGGTGTCCCAAACCCGCCGTCAACATGGTTGCTATGGTGAGTGAAAGCATTTCTCATTTGACTGTTTTATTTTCAAGAGAGTTTTTATGCAAAGAGCAACACACACACACACACACACACACACACACACACACAGAGTACAACATGATAAATGGTAGTCGCTTGACAATGACAGGCTCTAGATTGCGTCGTTATATAGCTCTCGGTTGGAAATAAGACATCAAACATCTGACTGACATCACTGACAACCATTTTAGGAATATTTTTTGTTGAGGTTGCATAAATGGATATTCTATGCTTACACAAATTCGGTGAATATTATGTTTTAACTAGAAATCAATCAATAATAGTCAGTGGCGGTCCCAGGGCGGTGATGGGAGGGATATATCCCCCCCCCCCCGAAATATCAAGATGGATCCCCCTGAAAAAAAATTTATTCATAATTATGTATGTATAGTTTTTGCGAGAAATAAATTCAAAATGTGTCATTGTTACTCTTGTTAGCTAGAAGAATAAACAAGAAGGATGTGTACATCCTTACATCCATTACATTGTTGTGTAACAATCTGAGTATTTTTTGGCTATTCCTTCGTAATTTACATGTTAAAAATAGGGCCTAACCATAAAGAAAAAATTCGCAGTGAACACTTTATTTATTTTTGATTTCATTATACGTTTATTTAATTGAACTTTGTCATCATACTCATTAGCTCCTTAAATAATCACATTGACTTTTAATCAATTTTCTTTGTGTAGCTAAAGGAAATCAAAGGAAAAACACATACTATGGATGGGTCCTATTTCACCCAGGTACAATAAACTTTAAATGAAAAACTATTTTATTAGCTAACATAAATACTATTAGCTTGAGCATATTTTAGAGCTCAAATACGTATAAAAATACGTTTTTAGGCTTTAAATTCCGCATTTTTTCCAGGGGGGGGGGACCCAGACATCCCCACCCCCGAAATGAAATCCTGGGACCGCCACTGATAATAGTCAAACTGAGTGTAGTATGGGTTCGGAGCACATTTAAAATTGTGAATAAGACAAAATAGGTGTAGCACAGGTTCGGAACCTACCTAATATTGTCAATAGTAGTCAAACTAGTATAGTATAGGTTGGAACCCACCTAAAATCGTCAATAATAGTAAAACTATTGGCTAAAAGGCTTGGATACTCAAAATTGTAGGTCCACCATAATTCACATAATATGACTCAAAACGGCGATGTGTTAGCTCAAACAAGGGTCTCTCCATCAAAAAAAATACATAAAATTAAAAAAATATCAATACAAACTGGTCAAAAATAATCAAACTGAGCCTTTGGATGCAAGAAAAATCGGTTCGGAGCCCACCCAAAATTGTAGAACCTCCATGTTCCCCATAATTGAAGCAACGGGGAAAAGCTACCTGTAATGTTCTCTCCATCATTAATAACAATATTGTGGGTAATGGCCTGTTGCATTTTTATTTTTTTATAGCTGATGATGCAATTACCGTACCTAAAATCAATTTTTAATCGATTGTATTTTTGTAATGAACGATTGAATATATAAATAAACAGAAAAATGAATAACTGAATAAATAAATAAAAGCCATATACTTGTTACGTTCAGTGGAGATTCAATTCATTTAAATTTTTTATAAATTTTTCAATTCATTTAAATTTTATTAGTTGTGAATTTATAAACTTACAACTCAAACTCACTAGTTATTATAATGTAGCTCTCGAGAAACCCAAATATTATGACATTCATTTTGTTCACTTTCAATTCCCATTGAAATCCTAGGTCCTCGCATTGATACAAGAGGGCGTGACAGGTCTCAAATAAAAAAAAACACTGTTCTCTGCTGTAAAATCACTTCCCGGTGGTTCGGAACCCACCTAAAACTATAGGTCCAGCTCATCACTCAATACCCACGCACAGGTCTCAGACCTGTGGGCTTCATCCACAAAAAAAATCATAGCACTCTATTGAAGTAAAAGTTAATTCATTTTGTTAGCCAATAGGGTAAAAAACTTTTGAGGGTACGAATGTTTTAATTTGATTTATAGTGAGAATGGTGTCACAAACTAGAAATCACCCCAATATAACTGAAACTGTTTCAGGTTGTAGTGAATAAATATATTTAATCATTTTCACAGCTTAATCTCACTAGTGCTCTGGTAGCGCAGTTGGTTGGAGCGCTTATCTATGACAAGATAAGGCTCTGGCTGGCTTCGTTCCCAGCAGCCTTGCGTTCGAATCTCATTCAGCCATGAGTGTTCATTATCATTCACCTATTCACCTTATCAAGTCTTCAGACTCATGTGGGCATCATCCGCAATAAAAAAAATAAAAAATGTTTATGGATCCAAGAAACTTCTAATAAAACTAAATTGCTAGATCTATTGATTTAACTCATACGCAACAATATTGACAACGAATGAGTTTGAAACTTGAACATTAAATTCAACAATTGATTATTGTTAGTTTAGATCTTTAGATTATTGTTTATAAGTATGCTATGCTTCGCATAAAATGGCTCAAAAAGTGGGAGTGGAACTACCTTGAAGTAGTATAAACTTATTTCATCTACGACCATGTCATAATGTATACATTACAGTTTCACAATTGATGCCAAAACAGCTGTCTTTTCGAAATGCTTTTTGAAACCCGTTGTATAAAGAGGTCATTATAGTACAGGTTCTACATTATAACACGGGTTCTGGACCAATCAGGAGCATTTTTGATGGAATCAATATAGTAATTCAATATTGTGAAACTATCAGCTGATTTGATCAAACTGCTAACCTAAGCTGCTAACCCAACAATCTACTATAACTTCTTGTATTTGAGATGAGAGGTTAGGTATCTCTGACAGTCACAGGTAAAATGAAATTGTTTTAATTAAATGTATACTAGTGGTCGTAGATAAAATAGTGTATGCAACGATTTTATTTGGCCATTAAAGCACTCGTGAGATATTTATAACACTCACATTTGCTCGTGTTATAACTTACATCTAACTCGTGCTTTAATAAGGGTCAAAATAAAATCGTTGCATAAACTACTATTATACAGAAATTACAATTATTTCATCCAGTAAAATATATCATTCATTGATATCTTAGATAAAAAGCAGATTCAAGTGTTGAACAATAATCTCTTGAGATAAACAAATTTCTCAACTGTACTGTAGTTTGATATGTTGCAAAAATTTCACATCATTATAATGGTAACAAAATAAATGGAAAGAAGGAATTTATAACATTTTAATTAAATTGTCTCAAATAATTAAATAGAATTCGTTAGGTAAATTTCAATCAATAAATTTTTTGAATGGAATACCTATGAAAAGTGGAAGTGTTTCATTATAATATCTGTGTCAAAAAATCTGGGAAAATGGAAAAAAATGGAACCAAAAATAATAAACAACTGATATTACATTATAATTTAATTAGAATATTATTTAATAATGATAAAATCCCCCCCCCCCTATTCTTGAAAAGCCCTTAAACCGTGCAAATCCCAAAAGATGATTTAAGCTGCTCAAATCTGTCATACAGAATGTGATTGATTTTGCGATGGTGATCATCATCGAGTATTGGATGCTCCACTGTGCAAACAAAATTACTACCATAATTACTATATCAATTAGTTGGGGTGAGGCTTAATTTTGATGTGAAAGGAACTCTTGTACACTATAAAAAGCTTCAACTAAATATTTTTTCAATTGTTTTTTTTTTAATATTTCTAAATTTTCAAGACTCTAAAAACTGCATTAGCTTGTTGTAGAGTTTCCTACCAATATAACTAGGTTTAATATATGTAGAGCTTGTGTAACATAACAAAAAAAGGTAATATAACATGTGTTACAAACTAAATCAAAACATTGCACTTGTTAATAAAGGTTGAATTCTCATTATAATAAAATTTGAGCCTAGTACAAAATTAAGCGTTCCTAATACACACGATTTCAATGTAAACTACCATAATTACTATATAAATTTTAGAATAATTTATTATTTGTTATACTATTTATTGTAGATTTGTTAAGGTTCTATAGATTTATTCAGTCATTGTATGTGAAGCTTATGTAAACTGTGTATGTGTCTCATCAACTCAATCTCATTTGTATGGTTTTCCGTGTACAAATAAAATGATTTATTATTATTATTATTATTACTATATAAATTAGTTGCTTCATTTTGATGTGAAAGGTACTCTTATACACTATAAAAAGCTTTAACTAAATATTTTTTCAATTGTTTTTTTTAATATTTCTAAATTTTCAAGACTCTAAAAACTGCATTAGCTTGTTGTAGAGTTTCCTACCAATATAACTAGGTTTAATATATATAGAGCTTGTGTAACATAATTTAAAAAAGCAACAAAACATTTGTTACCTACTAAATCAAAACATTACACTTGTTAATAAAGGTTGAATAATCAATATAAAACTTAATACTAGTACAAAATTAAGCATTGCTAATACACACGATTTCAATGTAAACTAAGTCTAAGTAAAGAATTTGAGTGTCCCTAGACCTAGACAGGCGCTATTTTGATCCTGGTAGTATTTTTAGTTGGTTGGTAAACGTCGTCGTCCCGTGAAACATGAGTTGGACACACACAGACACACCTGTTCTTCACTTGTCTCGCAGTGTTAGCTTAGATCAAGGTGGCCAAAGAAAGAGAAAGAATAAGTGAAAAATGAGAGAAAGTAAGAGAGAGTGCGAGAGAGAGCTTAAAGAAACAATGGCCAAGTTATTTGGGCCAATATGATACAGACAGGCGCCTGGGCTTTACCAACTACATAAATCGCGTTAAGCGACAAAATTATCTTCTCCCAATCATTTTACTTTCAACTAAACATTTCATTTTTGAACAAATTTTATAGTTTTCTGCCACAAAAACACGATTATTTAACAATGTTTTTTTTCAAAATATGACGTTAAGAAATTATTGAGCTAAATGATATTAGTGTTCTAGAACGAAAAATGATATTAGCGTTGTATTTTTTCTTGAACTTGTTTTCAAATCTTTATTATACCTTTTTATCTATTTATTTATTTATTCATTCATTTAAATAAAATATAGTCAATGTGAATACAACAGGCTACTGCCCAAAACTGCTTTTCAAAATTTTTAAAGTAGGATCAAAATCTTAGGTTAGGTCGCTGTTTCACTTAAAATTTCACCTTGAAGCACAATAATTATTCCCAATCAAAAGTCTTTTGCAGGTAAAGAATATCAAGTTTTCATTTCAAACAAAGCCCTATCACAGTCCGAAAAAAGATGATATAAGTCTCTCGCCAGGAGAGACTCATGTTGTTAAAATTATATTCTGGGTTTCGAAGGAAGCCTGTTTTGTTTATTTAGTATACAGTTGAAATCCTGGCTAAAGACGAAGTGCTTACATAGCATAAAATAATTTTTAGATTTTCAAAAAAATTGTTCACATTCAAATGACTTACATCATATTTACATGGATTTCTTTCAAATATATTTTTATTTCTAAGACAAATGTCATACAAATAAATGTTTTGTTACCTAAAATGTATAACATGTATTTAGAACAATAAGAAAAGTATTTCACTTATAAGAACGAACAAGATCTAAAAGAAAGAGCAAAAGAGATTTTTCCACCTATAATAGCAGTTGTTACACTAATATAATGAGCATTGTTAACCTATACACAACCTATATACAACCTACGTACAACCTATGTTGTACGTAGCTAGCTACTTTTGCTAGCTAGGCGTAGAATGTAGAAAATACAAAAGTCGCAACTTCAACTTGCTGTCGTTTCAGCGGTCGTGGGTTCGAATCCCGCTCCTCCGTCTGGCATCTATGTGTTATCATTACCCACGCACAAGTCTCGCACTCATGTGGGCATCATCAGCAATAAAAAAAATGTAAACGTTTTTGTTGTGTGATTTCCTTTAGACGCACGTCCTATTGAAGCAGTGCACAAGGTTTTATTAAAAGGAATCAAACTTTTAATTGAAATAAAATATATGCCATTTTATTCTTTAAAGCGTGCCTAAATTAAGAGTTGAAAATAACTCTTAGAGGAAATCAATTGCCTCCCAGAACCAAACAATTTCAACTGTGAGCCCTCATATTTCGAAGAATAATTGATTAAAACATTATTAATTTGATAAAAAATTGTTTTCAATGGCAATATACAATATGTCATTTCATTCTTTAGGGCGTGCCTGGATTAAGAGTTGAAAATAACTCTTAGAGGAGAACAATCGTCCCCCAGAATTAAATCATTTCAACGGTGAGCCCCCTTATTTCGAGGAATAATTGATTAAAACATTATTAATTTGATAAAAAATAGTTTTTAACGGCAATATATATGTAATTTTATTCTTTAAGGCGTGCCTGAATCAAGAGTTGAAAATAACTCTTAGAGGAGAACAATTGCCCCCCAGAATTAAATGATTTCAACTGTGAGTCCCCTTATTTCGAGGAATAATTGATTAAAACATTATTAATTTCATGAAAAATTGTTTTTAATAACAATAGATAACATTTCAATACCTTAATAACATCAAATACCAGGAACTTCAAGAAAAAATTAGAACCGCAACCCCAGCGTACAGCCTTTTAATTGCTTGGCTCCTCCCACTGTAACGAGTGGGTGTGGCAAGTTCCAGTGTATGGCCTCTCACAGTAATTCAATGATCTAGTTTGACCTATACACAAAGTACTTCACAAATACCCCTAGTTTTAACTATATACAAACATTTTCAGGGTTGTTCCACAAAAAATTGTACTCCACTCCATTGCTTGGCTCCTCCCACTGTAACGAGTGGGTGTGGCAAGTTCCAGTTTATGGCCACTCACAGTAATTCAATGATCTAGTTTGACCTATACACAAAGTACTTCACAAATGCACCTAATTTTACCTATATACAAACATTGTCAAGGTTGATCCACAAAAAATTGTACTCCACTCCCACTACTGAAGCCCACCTATCTTTCTCTCTCTCCCACTTTCTCTCACACTATCTCTCCCTCTATCACTCTCACTCTCTCTCTCTCTCTCTATCTCTCTTTCTATCTATCTCACCCAATCAATCCAAACTTCAACAAGCACCATCAACCTAACCTAACCACAACGAGAGCCAGCAACGACATCATCTGTCATCAAACCCAGCGCGCGCAATTAGGCAGCTAACAACACACTCGTCAATATTTCAATCACGTATCCATTCCCGCCCTTTTACCCTCCCCTCCCTTAAACACCCCCCACTCACCTATCACAAAACCACCATCGTTTCAGTCGCAACCCCCCCCCACAACACTACCCGCTCCAATAAAACCCACCAAACAATGTCAACTCATCATCAACAAAACGAGACGTGCACAGGTGTGTGTCCTGAGGACTGGCTGGCTCATTGGTCCGTATTCATGAACCTTCCTTGAGGCATCCTTACTCAAGGGAGACTTGGAAACCTTTTGACTCTAATTCAATTTATGAACCTTGCTTGACTCGAGGAAAATTTGAAAACAATTTTGAGTGCATGTTTTTTGAGTCTCTATAGGTTTGTATTATGAGCCTTCCATGAGCCTTCCTTGAGGCTTCCTTGAATAAAGTGGAACTTGATTAGACTTGAGTAAATGCTTTCCAAGTCTCATTTCAGTTATAGAATATTTTTTTTGGAAGATGAAGCCCACATAGGTCTGAGACCTGTGCGTGGGTAATGAGTTGGATGATTGATGAGTTGGACCTACAGTTTTAGGTGGGTTCCGAACCTCCGGGAAGTGATTTTACAGCAGAGAACAGAGTATTTTTTGCTGGCCAATCTAATCGGTCACCGTTACAAACAGGTCCTACGAGAACGCAGCTCATCTCTATCTGATTGAACAGATACCTGCTACGGCTCGCGGCTATCACTTTCCTCCATTTACCCTCTTCTTATTTTCTTCTCCTCCTCCTTATTCTTCTTCTTCTTCTTCTTCTTTTCTTCTCCTCCTCCTTATTCTTCTTCCTCTTCTTCTTCTTCTTCTTCAATATTCTTTTCTTCTCCTCATTATCTTTTTCCTTTTTCACCTACCCATTATTCTCTCTTATCATCACTTCCTTCTTCTTCCCATTCATTTTTCTCTTCTAATTCTTACTCCCGACTTTACTTTCCGCATTCTCATCTTTTCTTCTTCATCTTCTTCTTCTTATTCTTCTTCACAATCAACGCCACCACAGTCAACTCTACATGATCGCCATCTCCACTATGATAGACAATACTTGTAGGTGGGTGATGCTGCAAAGACCACACACACGCGCGCGCGCGCAAACGCACACACACACACATATAGGGTTACTTCAAACAGCGGTTCATTACACATATGGTATGGCTGTGTCTGATGTGCAATCAGTTCGTTTCATGTGTCTAATGTGTTGAGTAGTAAGGGTGTCACACACAAAGCATAGAATTAGAGCACTTAATTCTATGCTATGAGGTGACACATGATCTATCAAGATATTGAAGTCGCACTGTCACAATAATGGAGATTCCACTCCTGACAGACTACCTTTGCTATCTTTTCCTAGAACGCAGCGTTCCCAAAACCACTGAAAACGGAACGAGAACAGAAACGGAAATGAAACGCCAACCTTCAAGAAACTATTTTCATTGTCACATATCAAAGGATAATCAAAGATTTTACGAGTGGTTGGACGCTAAGATTCATCTGAATCTCCTTTAATAATAATTATATTGATTGCTCGGAAGCGAGCATTAAGATTTGCTTTTGGGATGGACTTCACTGAATCTTGTGTGCCTTTTTTCAGGAGTAAGCATCTATTAACAGTATATTCGCTGTACATTTATAAAATAATCTTGTTAGTAAAAAGTGTTGATCTGTTTAAAAGCAATAATCCCCGTAATTTGAATATAAATAGAGTCAGGGTTAACAAAACAGTTAGTGAGAGAGATCCAATGGTGAATGGGGTAATATTTTATAATAAACTCCCCAGAACCATTAAAGCACTTCATGGTAAGCGCTCCAAGTAAAGCTCAGAGAATTCATGGTTCAGAAATGCCTTTATAGCTTGCAAGAGTTCTGATAACTGTTAGGTGAGTGAAGCGAAAATAACAGACTATTTTGACAATTATTATTTGTTATAGTTACAATTACTATTGTTGTTGTAGCTTTTGGGCAATGAGTTCTAGTGATAGTACTGAATTTGTCTGTTTCTATTATTGTTAACTTATTATTAAAATTTCACAGTTACTTTTAAGATATTGTTGTAGTTAGTTTTGCAGTACTGTATGCATTTTGAAAACATAGTTTATACTTTTTGTATAAACGTTTCTAAATTTGTATTGTTACAAAATATGGAAATAAAAAATATATTATATCTACTACACACCTGAATTCCCAACGTGGAAAGATCTTTGGAAGATGAATCAGACAAGGAACGTCTCACCAAATTTATAATAACTGTTGACTCTGAATGAGGAATTATTATTATTAGAAATTTTATTATAACTATTACTGTGGAAATTAGTTATCAGACTCCTGAATTCCCAAAGTAACCTGATCTTTGGAAGATAAATTAATATCTGAAAAAAAAACGCCTGACCAAATTTATAATAACTGTTGACTCTCCTTGTGGAAATAATGGATTAATAATGCTGCAGGGGAAAAAATAATTACAACAGAAATCAAAGAATGAATGTAAATAGATGATAAACAAGATAAATGGCAACAAATTAGAAATAGCTAATTCATAATTCTAAAGGGAAATAAATAATAAAATATGAGACACATTTAGCGACAGAGAAATAGCAGCGAAGGGATTTGGATTTTCATATCACGTATTTCTTCTCTCCTGCAGGCGGCTATAATTCCACTAATTCCCCCTTCCACCTTAAATCCCCCTCATCCCCTAAATTCATTCCATCTTAGAGACATAAATCTTCCCCGGGGTTTTCATCCTTTATTAACCCGCACGCGTAAAATCCGAACCTAGCCATAACTCCCCTCGATGACAACAAACCCAGATTTTATTGGAGCAATTAAAACTGTTATAATGAATCTATTAATCTTATAAATTCATGAGGCACTATAAAACGCCCGTGTCTCATTAAAACGGGATGGTTGTTATCAATGCCATTGACATGGAATGTCTACCTACTGATAAATTTACCAAGTAGTGCTCGGTGAATAAATAAATATTGTAACTACAACTACTAAACTGTACAGATCAGACTAGTGATAAAGTGTGCCTACAGTCGTATTTTCCGGTATTACTTAATGAATAAATTAATGTAAATTATACTACCAAAAACATCCTTAAACGTACATTAAGGGTATATTACAGACTTTGGAATAGTATCATATTCACGTAGGCAACTTGTGAACCGATTCAATGGACTATCATTATGAACTTACAAGAAATTAGATAGATAGATAGATAGATAGATAGTTTATTCTCAAATAAATAAATTTACAACAAAAGAACATTTCAATGTCTTACAGCTATTAGTAGTCTGAAGAAAGAAATTAAATATAAGCTATATAGGAACTAAACAAAGAATACAAAATTATATTATTTACTGTAAGAACTTTGAGAACATACAAATTATGCTACTTATGAAATGATTCAATGGACTGTCAAAGCACTCCACATAAAAATCATTATGAAACAATGGAAAAATTGAATAAAAATTGAGAAGTAGCTAATTGATTGAAGTTGATTAATTAAGTAATTATTAATACGGCGGTAAGACAAGCCAATAGCTCTCATGAGCACAAAAACACTTGTAGGTTATGAATGCAGACACTTATGATTGTGCCATATGGCAAATAAATAATTTATTTTTACTTATTTGAACCACTGATGTGCTGGGCAATCGCCAAGCTCCCTACCGATTACACAACGTAGACATATATACAGTCATGTTAAAAATATTATTGCGGTATGTGAATAATAATAATAGACTAATTTTAATTTCTTTTACTAAGGCGTTTTGCCATTTGACATGTACATGAGCATGAACTATTGGCTAAAACCACCTCCAAATCTAGAGACCGCCTGGAACTGTTTATCACATTACTTCAGAACGGCCTCTCATTGCTTTAGCTTATTCAAGCTACCCTGCTGTATCAAGACTAATAATAATAATAATAATAATAATATTATTATTATTATTAGACGTAAAACTCCCAAAGTGGAAGACACTGAGTGAAAATGGTTCATTTTTTGGACTTATTCTTCTTATTTGCCCATTGCCCCACCAGCTTTTCAGAAGTGTTATTCTTTTTATTATTGATCCTTTCTATTATTATTATTATTTATTATTTAATCATTTAATTATTATTGTTATTGTTCTATTATTATTATTATTTTTTTTTTAATAACATATATATCTCCATTTTACTGGGTAAGAGGGTGGCATTGGCTAATTTAGCAAAATGACACCCTTTCTATTTTGGTAAAGCTTTCTGCATTAAATTTTGCACCCACACAGGCCGTCAAAACTTTTTCATCCTCTCAGGCAGCTCTTTTGGTATTACACCTGTAGCTGATCAAAGTGAAAAACTACCTTTTACGGTAGGTTTGTAAGTGATAATGAAGCACATTCATCCCCTATAATTTTTAATATTATTTATTTTTCAAGATAAATTAGGGGCACCCTATTCCAATCACGTTATCAAATAAGAATAAAAATTGATAATAATTCATAAACCGAATATAATAAAATAAAATTTATTTTTCATCAGTTTGAAATATTCACCACTAAAAATTATGAAAAATTAGTCTGAAACTCAAACTGATATAACTCTGGTAGCGCAGTTGATTGGAGCGCTTGTCTGTGATAAGATAAGATAGCAACAATTTACGGATATAAAATTATTTATTCACCCCAAATAATTTGATCAATGGGGTTTATTTTACTTTTGGCTTGCTCTGGCTGGCTTCGTTTCCTGCAGCCTTGGGTTCGAATCTCATTCAGCCATGGATGTTTCTCATCATTCACCCATTCACCTCATTACCCAAGTCTCCGGACTCATGTGGGCTTCATCCGCAATAAAAAAAACTTACACGAACATTAAATATTCTCCAAGTAATCCCACAAACCCACATTCAATTTATTTCGTTATTTGCCTTCCATTAGACGTTCCACCACGTTTTATTCACTTATTCATTTCCCTGATTTCCTCGAGCACACGCTAGAAATACTCGGAATCAAATGAAAAGCTTTTTAGGAACGGGAAAATGCGATCGACAATAATTAAGCATCATAAAAAACACTTCTAGACGGAAAAAAAAATGGTGGAGCTGAGATCGGAGTCCATTCAGAGAAAGTCCTATCCCCCATTAATGAGGCGACGCAATTCAAGGGGGATTTATGGGTGCATGGCTTTACCGAAGGGGTTTAAAGGGTTCAATTGGAGGTATATAAGGGTGGATGGGTACTGGCGTATATTGGCTCAAGGTTTTTGAAAAGGATGCAAGGGGTGGGAAGTAGTGGTGTTTTGAATAGAGGATGGAAGGGGAATGAGAAAAAGAATAACAAATAGAAAGAATGGGGGAGTCTGCGTAAAGGTGCGTATTTTTATTTTATATTTATTAGCATCATCTGACCTCCTCCTATGAAAGGGGTATTTGGATTTGTCGTTGATTTAAGTTAAATGATAAAAATTAGGGTATCAAGATTTTGAGCCAGTAGGTAATAATGGATACAGCTGGGACAACCTTGACCTTTGACCCCTGCAAACCCCCCCCCCCTCCTCCTCACCACCCCGCTCCTAAGTCGGCCATTAATGATCCCCCCCCTCCTAGGTTATTTTGGGGGACCCCCCACAAGGACCAATCAGAGAGCAGTATTTCCTCCACCCCTCTATTTATAGAATATCCCCCTCTAGGAGATATTCTAGAGAAGGAGAAGGAGAAGGAGGAGGAGGAGGAGAAGGAGGAGAAGGAGGAGGAGGAGAAGGAGGAGGAGGAGAAGGAGGAGGAGAAGTAGAAGAAGAAGAAGTAGAAGAAGAAGAAGATCGACTTTAGAGGGGGATATTCTATAAATAGAGGGGTGGAGGAAATACTGCTCTCTGATTGGTCCTTGTGGGGGGTCCCCCAAAATAACCTAGGAGGGGGGGGATCATTAATGGCCGACTTAGGAGCGGGGTGGTGAGGAGGAGGGGGGGGGGGGTTTGCAGGGGTCAAAGGTCAAGGTTGTCCCAGCTGTATCCATTATTACCTACAATAATGGATACAGCTGGGACAACCTTGACCTTTGACCCCTGCAAACCCCCCCCCCCCTCCTCCTCACCACCCCGCTCCTAAGTCGGCCATTAATGATCCCCCCCCTCCTAGGTTATTTTGGGGGACCCCCCCACAAGGACCAATCAGAGAGCAGTATTTCCTCCACCCCTCTATTTATAGAATATCCCCCTCTAGGAGATATTCTAGAGAAGGAGAAGGAGAAGGAGGAGGAGGAGGAGAAGGAGGAGAAGGAGGAGGAGGAGAAGGAGGAGGAGGAGAAGGAGGAGGAGAAGTAGAAGAAGAAGAAGTAGAAGAAGAAGAAGATCGACTTTAGAGGGGGATATTCTATAAATAGAGGGGTGGAGGAAATACTGCTCTCTGATTGGTCCTTGTGGGGGGTCCCCCAAAATAACCTAGGAGGGGGGGGATCATTAATGGCCGACTTAGGAGCGGGGTGGTGAGGAGGAGGGGGGGGGTTTGCAGGGGTCAAAGGTCAAGGTTGTCCCAGCTGTATCCATTATTACCTACTTGAGCCAGTTGCTTTATCTCTCATAATGCGTCCTAAATTATCCGCTTGAATAAGCACATATTTTCAGGAACTCCCTTTTCAATTGATTTATCAATTTTTATCACACGTGAGTTCCTTCAGACGCATTGGTAATAAATTGTACATCCGTATATCTAATATCTGTAACTAATGTTATTTGTAAATTCTGACCTTTTAGTCTGTTCAAGAATATTATTTACTTGTATTAAATCAATATATGGCACCTCCTGAAAAACCTACTGGTTTAGGAGGACCTTTGTTGTAATGATACTGTAAATAAATTGATTGATTGACATTTTCTGTATTGACATATGACATGTTGTTTGGGCACGGCCCAAAGATACAGCTTAAGCCAATTTTAATAATAATAATAATAATACCCGAACGTTTTACCCTCGCTCATACATGGATGTCTGATGTTGATTGTCCCTCAAGTTACTCTCAAGTTACCCTCAAGTTATAGTACGAGTTCAGAAAGACACCGATTTAAATAGATGTTGAAAAGGTAAAAGTTGGTGAGATGGAGTGGATTATATTCAGTAGTATGCTTGCAAGGGAAAACATCAATAATAATTGATATGTTGTAAATATATCATGTGCGTAGGAAGGTTTGTTTATCAGTTCATTTACTTGTTCATGACAATCCAGAGAGAATAGAACTTATTCCATCCTATGTAATAAACAACTACTTGCTGTTATCTGTCGATGAAACTCCAAGCTTGTCGAATGAGGGCTTGAAGGAGGTGAGAATATCCTGACTGTTATTGTTGATGTACGATTATATTAATAAATGAATGGCTTACAGTTCTTGACATCCAATATACCGACAAATTTGGGAACTGATAGTCGTGAGCCGTAGCAGGTATCTGTTCAATCAGATAGAGATAAGCTGCGTATTCCTGGGTCTTGTTTGTAACGGTGACTGATTAGATTGACCAGCAAAAAAAACAACGTTCTTTGCTGTAAAATCACTTTCCGGTGGTTCGGAACCCACCTAAAAATGTAGGTCCAACTCATCAATCACCATCATCCAACTCATTACCCACGCACAGGTCTCAGACCTTGTGGGCTTCATCCTTAAATAAAAAAAAATATTTATATATACTCTAAAAGATGATTTGGGATCGATAGTGATCTATGATTGGCCGAAAATATTGGAAGTTATTCAGCAGCCAATGAGATTGTTCGATGAGTTTGGAGGCGGGCCAAATAGGCGTAACTACTTCCTGATTGGCTGAAAACAGAACTAGCGCCTGATAAGTTAGAATCATAGAGGTTTAAACAAGCTCAATTCTAATCATATACACAAAAAAACCAGCGCCATAAATTATATAAGAAGCAGCAGTTTAGTGACTGAACTAAATTTTGGCTCTAAAGTTTTACACAAAATTTAATATTGTCAACTATTTCAAGTGCTTAGTTTCATTTGTACGCAGGGGTTTAGGTCATAATTGTTTTCGAAGTTTCTTGCATTGAATATTATTAGGGCTTTGAAATGTTATCTATTGCTGTGAGGAAAAATGTTTCCCTTCAATTATTTTGTAAAATATTGGGGTTCAAAGTTGAAATTTTTCAGTTTTGGAGGCAATTGATCTCATCTGAGTGATTTTAAACTTTTGATAAATTTTCTGTCATTGAAAGATTTTTATTTTTTATTTATTTTTTTATTTTTATTGATTCTTCTTTCATAAACAACAGTGCAATCACAAAGGATAAATTACATATAGTTTCAGTCATATAGTTATTACAAAAAAATAATCATGTACAGAAACTCTGTAGCCATGAAATGACAATACTATAGCAATAAAAAGAAGAGAAATATCTTAATTAAAAGACCCTGCTGGCAAGGCAGTCCTGTGAGCCAGCAGTGAGTTCTTGAAAAAATATATATTAACAAACAAACTTAATGAAAATCCTCAACTTTCTCCCTCTGTAACGCCACCGAATAAATACATTTCAAGGAGAAAAATGCTCTAAAAGTAAGAGTAAGAATTACTTATTAAGAATTACTTACTTAAGGGATTAAATTACATATATTTTCTCCATTCAAGTAATTAGTTTTTTCAAAATATATTTTTTTTAAATCTAAAAAAATTATTTTGAAAAAACTATTTGTTAGATTTAAATCACTCATTGGTGGGATCAATTGCCACCAAAAACCGAAAAAATTCAACTTTGAACCCCCATATTTGACAAAACAATTGAAGAAAAAAATTTCTCACAGCATCAGATAACATTTTAAAACCTCAATAATATTCAATACAATACAATATAATATCCAACTCTATCAATAATGCCGAAGACCTTCCCCCACCGCAAGCATTCACAACTGATTTAAATAGCTTATTGAATTTGATGAACCCAACACAAAAATACTGTTGGTGCCGGGAATCAAACCAAGGATCTCCCAATTTCCGGTTGGACGCCTTAAAAACCACACTGACAACCTCTATGATTCATTTGAGATTTGACAATAGCGGCCAGTACAATCCAATTCAAGTTTTTTAAGATGTAAAAATATTTATTTAACTGCAAAATTTTATAATGAATAATAGGACATGGAGTTGTCATAACCAAATTTATTAAAATTAGTGAGATACTAGTTTCGGTTGTTACACCATTATCAATCTAAAATAAACTCCACTATTCATTATGGATATCTTCCACTCACCTTCACCACTACAAAGAATGCTAAATAAATGTTAACTAGGATTGAAACTCCTAATTTATAAATTCCTTTCAATGCTATAAGTTATCCCAAAGACCTCGGCGGGAGGATGTCTACAGTAGTAGAGGTATTTGGCATGATTTTAAAGGGTATTTTGAAATTTATTATCTTTCAACATTCAGCAATTTAATCCAAATTGCAGCATCTCCCTTGATAACTTGCAATAAATTGATATGAGCTCCTTGATAACAGATTTCCTCTATTGATAAGCACTCGCAGTAGCACTTGTAGTAATGGAGAAGTGTACATTGAAAGTAGGCTCGTTATCACGGGGAGAAACTGATAAAGAGATGAAGTCACGTGCTCTGCTTGCATGCATGGCACTCGCTCATAGCAGTACGCTATTTTATTATACTATTACACATGTATATGTGGAGTATATATAGAGTATAAATGTATAATGTGTAGTATATATAAGCAGGGTAGAAGAGCATTTGTTGGATAGAAATTTAATATTCTGCAAGGATAGTAGACAAGGTCATAATACGCCTATGACCCATCGCCGCTGTACGACAGACACTATGAGACCAGAATAAGCAAAAAGCTTACTTAGCTAACTTGAAGCTGCTAGCCGAATGGAAGGTGAGGGAAGGAAAGTAAGTGTTAAGATAAAGCGAGAGAAAGATAGATAGGACGTGAGGAAAGAGTGAGGGAGAAAGACTTGGTGAGGAGAGGGTAGGAAAAGGGTGATGAAGAGTGTTTACTAGGTCAGGTGTGTCTAAGGAAAAAGGAAGAGAGGATAGGAGGAAAGAGTAACAGAGGGAAAAAAGGCATGGGGAGGAAGAGAGTAGGAAAAGGGTAATAAAGAGTGTTTACTAGGTCAGGTGTGTCTAAGGAAAAAGGAAAAGAGGATAGGAGGAAAGAGTAACAGAGGGAAAAAGGGCATTGGGAGGAAGAGGGTAGGAAAAGGGAGATAAAGAGTGTTTACTAGGTCAGTGTGTCTAAGGAAAAAGGAGAAGAGGATAGAAGGAAAGAGTAACAGAGGGAAAAAAGGCATAGGGAAGAAGAGGTTAGGAAAAAGATAGGAATGATGAGGAACAATGTAAGAGAAGGAAGAAGAACAGAATAACGTAAAAGAGATGTGAAGGGAAGAGAGTAAAGTAAGAAAATACAGCAGTTGAGAAGGACAAAGCTAGAAGAGAGAGAAATAGCAAGAAAAAGTCGAAAAAATTAATAGGGAGCAAGATAAAACTGGAAATAAAGGAGGAGGTAAAGAATATCATGCAAACGTTGAACAGAAAGAGATAAAAGAAAATAATATAAATGAGAGTAGAATTAAGTATAGGAAAGAATTCACTGACGAATAAGTTCACAAACGATCAGAGGGTGCAAATGTTTGTACAAGTGGGTTGGATAGTTGAATTACATATCTTCATTCACGTAATGAATAATAATACGAAATCGTCACAACCACATTTATTAAAAATAGTGAGCTTCTAGTTTCGGTTGTTATACCATTATCAATCTCAAACAAACTAAAACTAAAGTACAGAGTAGCTTAATATATACTAAACATGAAATTATAATATTGGCTAAGCGAGAAAGAGGCTGACCTTCATTGAAGGTTGTGATTGGCTGAAGGCCATAACAAGTCACGCCCACTGGTGGGAGGAGTAACAAGCAAAAATACGAGTCAAATCAAGAACCAAAAACCGTGAACATTTAGAAAGTAACAAAGAAGAATTATACACAATTAGGCTAGAATTGAATCAATTTAAAATATAAAAAATACAAGCTCACTGCAATGCAGTCAACCAGGGGGCGTGACTTGTTATGGCCTTCAGCCAATCACAACCTTCAATGAAGGTCAGCCTCTTTCTTGTTTAGCCAATAGTATCATTCCATGTTTAGATATTGTTGTGGATATCCATTTTTCGTGAACTGCAGTAGAACTATTCATATGTATTATCTTGCTGTGCAGAGCTGACCTTTTTTGAGTCGCAGCGGACGCGTTTCGAACTATGTCGTTCTTCTTCGGCGCTTGGTTGCAGACAAGCGCGAGTCTGCAACCAAGCGCCGAAGAAGAACGACACAGTTCGAAACGCGTCCGCTGCGACTCAAAAAAGGTCAGTTCTGCACAGCAAGATAATACAAATGAATAACCATGTTTAGTATTTATTAAGCTACTCTGTACTTTAGTTTTAGTTTGCTTGAGATTGATACTGGTATAACAACCAAAACTAGTATCTCACTATTTATGAAATGTGGTTGTGACAATTTCGTATTATTATTCATTATGGATACCTTCCACAATATCAACCACGCCACTACAAAGAAAGTCATTCATGTAAATTTACAAATTTTGCATGGAGTGGTAGAAAACAGTGTGATTAACATCACATAAACTGTAGACTTTTAGTAAATATGAAAAGTAAAAGTGAAAGTTGAAAACATGAAAAGTGATATAGAAATAGTAATATAATAATCATCCAAGTGATTAATTTACATAAAATAGCGAAATTTGGACCAAAATTTGTCTACTCTTGAGAAACAGCACCAATAACACAAACACTGGCAGGAGAGGACAATCACGATCGCACAATCAAACCAATGCTAAGGAATGGTGGAGTTCATGCTATTCCAATCTGTCAAGTACCATTCTTTAGCATGTGCTTCATTTTGCGATGGCGATTATAATCGAGTATTAAATGTTCCACTGAGAAAGCACCCTTGGAACTCCAACTTGGAGAGTTGGAGAGTTTTGACATATGACAGAGGAGATTGAAGAATGTTTGAGAAGGATAGATAGATATGAGTAGGAGAGGAAGAGAGGAATGTGTGTGACAAAGAAAGAGTGATGAGTGAAGAGAAGACGAGAAACAAACAATAAAACGAAAACAAAATTATTGCTGCCCACATACGTAGAAGGTGAAATCGAATCAAAACAATATCAACAGAAATGTCAGTTAGTTTTGTGTTGGGAAATTGTTTTCCGTAGTCACAAGCTGGAAAGCAGCAGCCTGTTTTTGTTTCTCAATTGTTGTTATGACAAATTCAATTTGAATAATATTGCTTGCACACAACAATAACAACGACCTGAACAAGCGCATGTTCGCGAATGCTTCCACACACTGACAGGTTTGGAGGTAGGAGTGTGATAAAAGTCTGACAGCATAGAATAAATGATGAATATTCTGGCATGGAATTGCAGCAGAATAGAAAGCTATTTCAGCGAATTCATGGTGTAGAAGTTGAACTGATTGCCAATCCGACGGTCGCTGGTTCGATTCCAGTTCCATACTGGCATTTCGTTTATGTAGCAACAAAATAATATTTCTCGGCTCAAGAGTTTTTAAAAAAATTTAATATTATAAACTATTTGAACTCTTTTTAGTGTTTCGTTTCAAGTGAACTTTTAAATTAATAGTCATTTTGTTATTTTTCGAAGGAAATATTTTAGCAAATATTAAATTTTTAGTCTGTGTTAACTTCAATTTTTGGACAATCTAACATATTCCAAATTTGTGAAGAAGCGGTTTTTGACTTGAGTCTGTTGCGCCTACACATTCGTTGTAAATTTGTCACAAATAAATATAACAAATAATTTACCTCATTACCCGCCTACAAGTAATGTAGTCATTATCATCATTAAAGTTGAAATATGCAATATTGGGTCTTATATCATCCCCTATCAAATTAAATACGAACAATCAAGATACGGAAATAAAAATTCCAAGTTAGAAGAAAAAGTCGCAATTTTGAAAGTGGCTTATTTAGGTGGATATTGGTGAAAAAACATAGTTATTGTCTTGAATTGAAGATAATCTCAAACTTTTGTATAATGAAACCAAGTCAAAATTTAAGAAGAAAGTAGTTTTGGTCTGTTACATCTTTGGATTCATTTTTTTATCATTTTTGTATTTTTGTCTCAATAAATAAATAGATAAATAATCGCTCATAGTTCAATAACGATCCAATTGTGAATTTGCTCTGACAAATAAATTTCAAGTGGAAAAAAAATTGATAAAACAAATAAAATAATTGCCAAAAAAAGATTTGATTAGGATGATATTTTAGAGTGATGTGGTGCAGAAATATAAGGCACCCCTGTAAAAAATGTGTTGGGGTTACCTAATAAATAATACATTAAAAAAGGCGAGTTTAGCACGGTACTCCTAAGCATAACAAATTTAATATTAAAGTTTGAAAAAAAGTAATACAAAAAAAAAAGATTTTGAAAAAGTGCCTTTAACACAATGACCTCAGCCAATTTTCTATATCTTTAATGTTTACAAATAATGAGTAAGATAAAGGAGAAGGGGAACCCCTTATTAAGTAACATGAATCTCTTATATAAGTTGCCTATTTTTTATATACTTTTTTCAAATTATTCTATAATACCTCTTAAACCACTGTATAACTAATGCCCAGTTTCTGAGTTGTTCATTAAGTTTAATGGATCATTAACCCATTGCTCCAGCATTGAGTTAATGGTCCATTAAGTTAATGAACAACTCAGAAACCGAGAAGTGTATTGCTTGTATTACACGTGCATTACAAGTGCATTACTTGTATTAATAAGTATAATTACTTATTACATTACTTGTATAAGTGTAACAATAGTAGTTTATGCAACGATTTTATTTTGACCCTTATTAAAGCACGAGTTAGATGTAAGTTATAACACGAGCAAATGCGAGTGTTATAAATATCTCACGAGTGCTTTAATGGCCAAATAAAATCGTTGCATACACTATTTTATCTACGACCACTAGTATACATTAAATTAAAACAATTTCATTTTACCTGTGACAGTCAGAGATACCTATAACCTCTCATCTCAAATACGAAAAGTTATAGTAGATTGTTAGGTTAGCAGCTTAGTTAGCAATTTGATCAAATCAGCTGATAGTTTCACAATATTGAATTACGATATTGATTCCATCAAAAATGCTTCTGATTGGTCCAGAACCCGCGTTATAATGTAGAACCTGTACTATAATGAGCTCTTTATACAACGAGTTTCAAAAAGCATTTCGAAAAGACAGCTGTTTTGGCATCAATTGTGAAACTGTAATGTATACATTATGACATGGTCGTAGATAAATGTGCATTACAAGTGTGCAAGAAAACTATTTACATAATTATTCTAAATAATAAGAAACTGAGATTTCATGATTTTATTTTCATTTTTACAGGCAGATCTCGACAAGGACCAACTCACCCGTAAGTATTAATTTGAAATTATTTATACAAACCCCAAGTTACCGCTGTCATACAGTAGTGTCACATATTTTTGTCACGAATCCTTTCAAATTGGAAAATGGAATTGATAATTACCAATGAGTACCATTAGTTTTGTAAGCTGTACTAAATATGTTATCACATTATTTTATATTTTCATGTCATTACAAAATTAATTTCCTAATATCGCTTATCTAATTGCATTACTGATTCATATTCAGAAATGTAAATTACTGGAATTTATTTGAATAGAATGACTTTTTTATTTATTGACGTGGCGAAGTTTGGACAGTAATAGCCACTCTACCACTTAACCACGTCGAGAATACAATAATACAAAAAGAACAAAATATTTAGATAAGTTGAGTTTCAAACAAAAATGAATCTAATCAACCATTTATATAAAATGAAAGTCCAATATAGAAAAAAATTAAAAATAAAATGTCTTTTAGTAATTGAATTCACTTCACTAAACCTGTCAGAAAAAGGTAATAAAAAATGTAGAGAGAATGATATGAAGAACTGGATGAATCTGTTCAGGGAAAAGATATTGGAGTTGGAAAGATAAACTGGTTGAATCAGTGAACACATATGCTTAAATGAAAGAAATTTAAAAAAATTTAAGATGATTTGAATTATGAACATAGCTGGTGTAGTTTACTTTTAAAAGAGAAGGTTCCGTTAATTAAAGGGAAGTGATAGCCATGAGCCATAACTGGTTTCTGTTCAATCAGATAGAGATAAGCTGCGTTCTACTGGGCTCTCTTTGTAAGGGTGACCGATTAGATTGGCCAGCAAAAAAAACACTGTTCTCTGCTGTAAAATCAATTCCCAGTGGTTCGGAACCCACCTAAAACTGTAGGTCCAACTCATCAATCACAAACAGGTCTCAGACCTACGTGGGTCTTCATCCTCAAAAAAAAAATTAATAACTGAAAACAGAATAAATACAACTGTGTTCAAACAGAGACACTTTGGCCCTTTTTAATGAACCTACCTTGTGACTTGCTCAACTCAAGGGAGACTTTTTTTTGGAGGATGAAGCCCACATAAGTCTGAGACCTGTGCGTGGGTAATGAGTTGGATGATGATGGTGATTGATGAGTTGGACCAACAGTTTTAGGTGGGTTCCGAACCAACAGGAAGTGATTTTACAGCAGAGAACAGTGTCTTTTTTGCTGGCCAATCTAATCGGTCACCGTTACGAACAGGACCTACGAGAACGCAGCTTATCTCTCTGATTGAACAGATACATGCTACGGCTCGCGGCTATCACTTCCCAGCTTTTAGAGCTTTCCAAGTTTTCCATGATATAAGAAAGCCTCAAGTTTGGTTTATCAAGCAATTTCTAAAAAATTCAAATTATCTAGAATCAACTAATTTTTTTATTTTTGATTTTAATTTAATTGTTATTTTGCTTGCAGTTCTCAAGAGGGCGTTTGATGCCTTCGCCCAGAGCAAGGGCTACATTGAGTGTGACACTGTAGGCACCATCCTGCAGATGTTGGGTCATGAGCCATCAGAAAATGAACTGAAGAAAATCATCGCCGAAGTCGATGCTGACGGTATTATTAATTCATTTTAATTTTTTTTACAAACTTAACTAAAGAAATTTGAAATTTATTGGGTTCTACTGTCTACTCGAGGTGATTAGGCTGTCATAGTCATTTCAAAGCCAATGTTGATGGTATCAAATTTTTAGTCTGTGTTATAAATAAATAATAATAATAATTATTATTATTTATAGTCTGTGTTAACCTCAATGTTTTGAACAATGTAACATATTCAAAATTTGTGAAGGGAGCAGTTTTGGACTTGAGTCTGTTGCGCCTTCACATTTGTTGTAAATTTGTCACAATAAATAAATAAATTAATTAATGAATAATAGGACTGAAGTTGTCACAACCACATTTATTTAAAGCAGTGAAATACTAGTTTCGGTTGTTACACCATTATCAATCTCAAACAAACGTTTGATTCGAGTTTGATGGAGATTGATAATGGTGTAACAACCGAAACTAGTACCTCACTATTTTCAATAAATGTGGTTGTGACAACTTTAATCTTATTATTCAACTATTATTAAATATCATCAACTTTAATCTTCTTATTATTCATTATGGATATCTTCCACTACAAAGAAAGTTGATGATATTATTGATCTTTAATTATTTTTAAAACAAATTAAAAAATTAATTTTAAGAAAATTGACTTCGATAATTAAACTCGAAGTGATCAACGTATCCTTATCATATCAAAGTTGAAAATGGAAAAACGAAGAATGTTACGAAGAATTTGTCAAGCACATCATTTTTCTGCTAATCTTCAACTTTTTCTAAAGCTATTCTTTCTTTATTAAGAGAGGTTTCACAAAGTTTAGTAGATAGTCAAAAGTGAGACGAATAAAAACCTATAAGGCTCTACTCGAAAAGTTTGTTACATTCTTTGTAGTGGCGAAGGTGATATTGTGGAAGGTATCCATAATGAATAATAAGACGAAATTGTCACAGCCACATTTATTAAAACATTGAGAAACTAGTTTCGGTTGTTACACCACTATCAATCTCAATCAAACTCCAAAGTTTGATAGAGATTGGTAATGGTCTAACAACCGAAACTAGTTTCTCAATGTTTAAATAAATTTAGTTGTGACAATTTCGTCTTATTATTCATTTGTTACATTCCTTAAATTTAAGTTATTTCCATCACATTTACAAATATATAAAGAATATGGAATTTCTAGCCATCTGAACCAGTAGTGATGGCTAGCACAATTTGAAAAACAAAATAAAAACATAAGTTTGAGTGATAGGTAAATATTTTATGTTCCATCATCTAGTGTTACTTGAATATGGGGTATAGGCTGAACATTACCAAATTAAACTTATATAGTTTATCATTTCGAAAGGCGTCTACTAGACCTTTAGAGACGGTAAAATCACTGACAATTATTACCGACAATAGCTTGATCTGTGGTAAAATATGAGGTCAGAAATGAGGCAGATTACAAAGTTTGTAAATTGAAGTTGTACTTACAGTTCAAGTAAAATATCATTATGAGTGGAGTATCAACTTACCTGAAATAAAAAGAAAAAATTATTAAAGCTCATCCAATTTTATCACAATACCAGATTGTTCTTTATCTTAAAGGGACCTTTATCTCTAGGTCCCGGTTTCGATCCCAATTCTGACTGAAAGATTTTACCTCGGGCCACTCCCGTGTTTCGGAGGACACGTTAAGCTGTCGGCCCCGGCTGCCTACAAACAGTCGTTAAGTCACGTCAGAGGACCTGAACCTATTCAGGTACGACCTGATAACTCTAACACCAGACCTGAACCAGCCAGGTCACACGATATTATTCATTTTATCTCTAGGAGACATACCTCTTTAAAATTTTTATCTACGACCATGTCATAATGTATACATTACAGTTTCACAATTGATGCCAAATCAATTTTAGAAATGCTTTTTGAAACCCGTTGCATAATGAGTTCATTATAGTACAGGTTCTACATTATAACACGGGTTCTGGACCAATCAGAAGCATTTTTGATGGAATCAATATCGTAATTCAATATTGTGAAACTATCAGCTGATTTGATCAAACTGCTACACCAGCTGCTTTAACCTAACAATCTACTATAACTTCTCGTATTTGAGATGAGAGGTTAGGTATCTCTGACAGTCACAGGTAAAATGAAATTGTTTTTATTAAATGTATACTAGTGGTCGTAGATAAAATAGTGTATGCAACGATTTTATTTGGCCATTAAAGCACTCGTGAGATATTTATAACACTCGCATTCGCTCGTGTTATAACTTACATCTAACTCGTGCCTTAATAAGGGTCGAAATAAAATCGTTGCATTAACTACTAATTAAACATTGCATTACAAAATACAGTTCATAATATTAACTTTTCATGTGAAATTTAACGACTTGCAGTCAAATATTTGTTAAGAATAAGTATAATAACTCACTTAATCTGGCCGAGCGCTTTCGAATCTATGAGATCCATCTTCAGAGGCGTGGGTTCCTAGATCATCATGTCAGTTTTTTGGTTAGAAGTGTTGTGACAAATATTTGACTGCAAGTCGTTAAATTTCACATGAAAAGTTCATATTAACAACGCAGTTCGTCATGGAACAAGAAATCCAGGAATCCTATTAATCGTTCACAGAAGACTTTTAGATTGTCCGATAGTAAAAAATTCCAAAAACTATTTTTGGAAAATGTAACGTAATATCTCAAACTGATAATTTATCAGCGCAATTATGTCATGAGACGAATTTGATTAACAGGATTCACAAATTTAACGTACAAGAGTGCAGTGCTAAAATTATGATTGCTACGAAAGATATAAGAAAAAAGATTACTGCCCAACTGCCACAACCCAAAAATAAACCGGGAACTACGCTTCATTTGTACGGCAAATGTCAACAACCGTGTCTTTCTCATATGAAATTAATAAGGCCGAAAAAATCTAGAACTGTAATATGAAAGAGAATCGGATGAAATTGGATCAGAAAGCTGGGTTCAAGAGAAAGAGAAGATAGAGTAAGAGTAAAGTAAAAGATAAAAGATAAAGAAGAGAAGATAAAAGATATAATTTGACTGCAAGTCGTTAAATTCACATAACAAGTTAATAAAAGATATAATATGATAGAGATGATGGATGAAATCATTTTTGTTACATATAGTCGTTTGTGACATCATAGTTTCAACGGTACTTCTATGTATAGCTTAACTTTGATGGAATATGAACCAAAAATGATAATTTGAAATAGAATCTCGTATCATATCAGCAACAAGGAGCTCTATGATAAAATCTATCCAATTTAAATACGGCTAGCCCATAGAACATAGAATTAGTTCGATCGACAGAATCATATTACAAGAGTGCAGAACTAAAATTATGTTTGCTATGAAACTTGGACACAAGATTAATCTCAATTCTTATCACTGGACTTACTGCGAGCATCTTTTCTCTTTTATCTCACTTCTTCTTTTTCTACTTATTCCTTTCTTCTACACCTCAAAAACAAATAAATCGTTCTTTGTAGTGGTGAAGGTGATATTGTGGAAGAAATCTGTAATGAAAAGAAGTTGTCACAACCACATTTATTGAAAATAGTGAGATACTAGTTTCGTTTGTTACATCATTATCTCAAACAAACTAAAACTAAAGTACAGAGTAGCTTAATATAATACACTAAACAGGGAACGATACTATTGGCTGAGGGAGAGTTCCTCTAATAGGCTAATAAATTTTATTTAAATATGATTTGAGGCTGACCTTCATTGAAGGCTGTACATTTCATTTATAGGCTGTACTTTAGTTTTAGTTTGTTTGAGATTGATAATGGTGTAACAATCGAAACTAGTATCTCACTATTTTCAATCGATGTGGTTGTAACAACTTCATGTCTTATTATTCATTATGGATATCTTTCACAATATCACCTTCGCCACTACAAAGAAAATTTTCTATTTTATTTCAGCAATTCAATATTTTGATCCTTCTAATTCCACCAACAATATCAAAACTCCCCTTCCAGTATGCGTTGAAGTTATTCATGTTGAATTCCTTTTTTCAATTGGAGTATCTATTGGCCAACTTATTCATTAAATAAATCGTTCTATTCTAGTGACTAGTCCATTGTCTTCTTCTTTTTAATTTCTTCTCCTTTTTCTCAATCATAATCATCATCTTCTTTGTCTTCTTTTTCTTCATCACACCTTTTTTCATCCCCTTTCTCTTCTTCATTTTCTCCCCTTTCTCTTCTTCATTTTCTCATCTATCTCTTCCTCATCTTTTCCTTTTTCTTCTACATCTTCTTAGCCACTACCTACTCCTCCTCCTCCTTCTACTTCTTTATTATAACCTTTATTCAACCCCTCAATTATTGTACTATTCCATTTGTCTAGTTACCATCCTATTTTCAAATTTCATTCCTTTCCATTTTTTCTCTCATTTTGTCTCACTTCAATTTTGCTTCCTCTCCTTCACCGCCATTTTTCTGCTCTATCTTTTTCTTTTCTTTCCCTTCTTCTTCTACTCCTCCTCCTCCTTTTTCTTCCTCATCTTCTTTGACTGATTTTCCCCATTCAAATCCCTCCAGCACACACCTTACTGCTACTAAATAAGACACAAACACACACACACACACACACACACACACACACACACATATATATATATATATATAGTAACAGTCCCTCGGTTATTTATTTATCGGTGGAATTTATGGAGTCAGTAGAAATTTCGCGAATTAAATATTTATTCAGCTTTAAGCAACGAGCTACATTTCTGCTGCTAAAACTTTCCCAGTCTTATTTCACTCAACTCGTTCCCAGAACCCCTTCTAAACTTGCTTATATATATATATATATATATATATATATATATGTGTGTGTGTGTGTGTGTGTGTGTCTTATCATGACATATATGCTTGTTTTGTTGATTTTAATTGGACCTCGGCTCCGTGAAATAGGTTTCTACATGGAAAGAGCTTGCTGAATGTAAGCAATGCACTCTCCCTGTGAAGCAACCCCAGAAGCACTTGACCAGAATGTAAACACAGAAAGAAAAGAAAAGAAAAGAGAAAACATACAGTATGACATCCAGCTTGTGCATCAAATGAAAGCGCACATATCATACATAATACGACAGTGCTTGGCCAAAACCTGAAGAGGCTGTCCTCCCCTCACTTATTTTTACATATTTTTTCTTACTTCACATACTCTTATTCACTTTATACTTTTCTATTCTTCTCCTCCTTCTTCTTTTTTCTTCTTCTTTTCTTCTCCTCCTCCTCATTCTTCTTGGAGCACCAATTTTATTTTGTTTTTTTTCTCATTTTCTATAATATTTAATGTTTATTTTGCTATAATTTATGCTAAATGTAACTGATATTTGATGTTTGCCATAGGTCTTTCAAGACCTGGCAAAGTGAGATTATAACAATCAATCAATCTTCTTCTTCTTCTTCTCCTCCACCTTTCTTCTTCTTCTGTTTTCTGCTTCTTTACCTTCTCCTTCTTCGCGGCTCCCTTTTTCTTCTTCTTCTGTATTCTGCTTCTCCTCCTTCTTCTTCTTCTTCTTCCACCCTTCCATCTTTTTCTTTATTTCCTACACATTCCCTTTCAATTCACGTTATTTTCGTTTCCCACCCTTTTCTTTAAAATCTTCTTCACCAACATTTTTTCTTAAACTTCTCCTATTTCTGTATCTTATTTTTCTTTTTTACCAAGCTTCTTCTCTATCTTCATCTTCTACATCCTCTTCTTCTTTTTCTTCTTCATCTTCTTCTTAATATCCTTCTTCTTCTTCTCATTCACGTTATTTTTCCTCCTTTTTTCTTTAAAATCATCTTCATCAACATTTTTTCTTAAACTTCTTCTCCTTCTATTTCTGTATCTTATTTTTCTTTTTTACCAAGCTTTTTCTCTATCTTAATCTTCTACATCCTATTTTTTTTTCTTCTTCATCTTCTTCTTTTTCTTCATCTTCTTCTTAGTATTCTTGTTCTTCTTCTAATTCACGTTATTTTTCTCCCTTTTTTCTTTAACAACATTTTTCCTTCATCTTCTATCCTTCCTTCTTTCATTCCCCCCCCCCTTACCAACTGCCAATTAAATCTCAGGTCTCAACATTTTTCCTTTATCTTCTTCTCCTTCTTTTTCATCTTCTTGTATTCATTTCCATTTTTTTTTTTATCAATCTTTTCCTTTATTTCCTCTTCTTTTTCTGCTCATCTTTCATCTTTTTCTTAATTTACCTCTTTTTCTTCTTCTATTCTTCCTTCTTTCATCCCCCCCCCCCCCCTACCAGCTTCCAATTAAATCTCAGGTCTGTGCGCGCAAGAGTGTGAAGTGGTCTCCTCGCTCGTGAATATGTCAAAGAGCTTCACTCTGTAGTAGCGCAGTTCTAATGGGAAGAATGCTATAAGCTGGGGATGAAATATGAACGTATGCTACAAATAATGTCTGTCAGTTGTTTGTTACACATGTCGACAGACTGAGAAACATGAAACTTTTGAAAACCGTTAATAAATAGAAAACCCGTAAGGGATTTCTACTGAAATAATTTTCAAAAACTGAAATTGCAAAGAGATTTTTGGATTATTTCATTCTCATTCTAGACAAATTCATTTTTCATTTTAAATTCCATCAAACGGGAAAATTTATTGTATTTATTGATAGGTAGATATAAATAAATAAATAAATAAGATTTTATTGTCAGCGGGCCGATAAGCACAAGACAACGTCAAAACATATTCTTAAATATACTAAAACAGTAGGTTACAAAGTTGAGTGCCATCCAAGCACTGTCAATCTCAATAATACAATTTTCGATTGCAATAGTGAACACCAAACTTAATTATTACAGTAGACTATGATCAATTATATCGTCAAAATGTTACAAAAAAAAAAAAAAAAACGCAAAATGTTACGCAATATTTATGTCAATTTCATAAATCTCACTTAACTTGTAGAACGGGTTCTCTATCAGCCAGTCGTGTATCTTTGTTTTGAAAACCGTGAGGGGTTTTATTAATATATTAATATATATTATTAATATATAGATAGTTGACTTTTATTTGCGCACTTTGCAAGTAACAAAAGTGTTATGGGCGAAGTTGAGGCATAAGAGCCCCCTCCTCCACAATGTATTGATCGCTACAAAAGAAAGAGGTTCCGGTAGTTTTTATAAATTTTCAGTGGTGAAAATTCAAGAAAGCCTACAAACACGTTCATCAAAAGTCAGCAAATTACTCATTGAAATAGCTACTAGACTCTTGAATCAAGAATTAAATTATGATAATAATTTCGTGGCTTTTCCAATAAATCTGAAAACAAAAAATAGTTTCAATATAAAATTTTACAAATCACTTTTCTATTGGATGAAACCTATTTGATTTGTTTATTGCTATTATTATTATTATTATTATTATTATTATTATTATTCCCATTACTATTACTATTACTATTGTTATTATTCTTATTAGTCTTATTATTATTGGTATAATAATTGAAATAAGTCAGAAAAAAAATAAACAGAAAAATAATTTGATATAAACCCCTAATAAAAGCTAAAATTAGCTTCATAGGGTAGCCACCAGAATAAAGATGATGGAATTTACTATTCTACTACTATTCTCACAATATATGTATAAATTATGCTTGTATCTGTATACTGTACATACATTATTGATTTCGTCATGTAAAAGTGAGGTAATAAAAATAAAAATGTTACAAAATTTATCCATATTATTCATGCAATCAAATGAATAATTAATCCTAATAATTAGGAAAGGGATATTGGATTATTCAATCTGCTACTAAAAGCCATGAGATATTCAAAAGTGAAAATTTCAATAGGATATAAGTGCCCAAGGTTAGTAGATAGATCTATCTACCAACCTTAATAAGTACCTAAATAAGATAGATCTATCTACCAACCTTAATAAGTACCTAAATAAGATAGATCTATCTACCAACCTTAATAAGTGCCTACATAAGATGAGAATAATCTAGAATCTATAATTTATCCATATTATTCATGCAATAAAAATAATGATTAATTTTCTTTGTTGTGGTGAAGGTGATATTGTGGAAGGTATACATAATGAATATCACTTTATATTACTCGAAATTGTTACAACCTATGCAACTAGTGGAAATATTAAGATATTATAAGAAATTCGCAGCACTGGTCATACATTTGCCTTAACCATGTAGAAAACATCCACATTATGGTGTGATGCTCGATTGTATTGTATTGTACGAGCATCTTTGAATTTGTAACGGAGATCGCCAGGGATAATTTGAAAAATAATTTACACTATCGAAGCACTTTGTCTCTAGTCATGACTGAATTATAGTGTGTTCAATGAAGCTGACGTGTGTTCAGGAATTAAATGGTTGTGGTCCTTTCAGCTCTGGTGAAGTTTTAGTTGAGTTTGATTAGGATCGGTTTAATTTATATCATCTATACCGGAGCTATCTTAAAAACTAGCTTAGTATCACGTTTGCTCTCATAATAGTATTATATTTGTAGGGAACTTTTTCTTTATTTATCATGTGTAAAACTTTTTCAGTTTTTCTATTTTTATCTTTATCTGTAGTGGCGAAGGTGATGTTGTGGAAGGTATCCATAATGAATAATAAGACGAAATTGTCATAATTACATTTATTAAAAATATTGAGAAACTAGTTTCGTCTTATTATTCATTGGGAATGATTAATCCTTCATCTTTACAGATTAACCAGAAAGTATTACAAACTCACAAGTTTAATGAAAAATGAATGAAAGCAGACTTTCAGTTACAGCGTGTGATTAACGAAGATAAAGTTTAGAGAACAAAAGTCACGTGCTAATGACTTGGATAGGAAACAAAGCAGATTAGGGCTGCTTAGAAGCACAAAGTATCCATCCACGGGTTCAAGAGGTGGAGGCAAGTAGTGTCTTTAAGGTGAATCTCTTGAAAAAAGAAGCGGCGCCAAAAAATATTGGCTTGCAACGTTCAGTAGGCGATAAGACAGTGTACATCAGTCGAGCGAAAGAGAAAGAGGATGAGAGATGACTTGAAAAAAGAGAGATCAACTCTGAAGCTGCTGGCTGGCATCCACTTGGTATGATAAGGGGTGATAAGGTCAGACGGCTGAACCTGGAGTCATGGAACGCGGCCAAAATGTCTGAAGATACTTTAGAGGGCATCATTTACCCCCCTCACCACTTTTCTGACCTACATGCCTCTCTTCTTTGCCACCCCCTCAATAAAAAACTTGGGGAACATCAATCTGTAGCAGCTTTAAAACTTTTCCACCACATAGCCGATGATAGTCCAGGTGTGAATATTGTTATGGACACAGAAAGAAAGAAGGAACAGTGATTTTCAGCGTTATCTGTCTGTGTCAATATTGATTTCTGTAAGCGATTAATTACTCTTCTCCAGTACTCTCCTTGCCTTGTAGTTTATATGTGAAACCTTTAGAATGTTTATTTAGAACTTCATGGAATTTTATGGAAAATTGTAGAATATCTTATCTGTTTATTTTAGAATTTGATACAACATTTTAGAAAATTCTCCATCTTTCTGGATCATGATTAATCCTATTTAAAGCAAAAGCTAAGGTAAATATCAGTTTCATTCATGGTTTGAATCTCGTTGGCATAACAATTGGCAGTTCTATTTCATAGTGACATATCGAGTAAATCTTATTTCTATTAATTCTGGTATGTGATTGACTCCTCCCATTGTTACAAGTGGGAGTGACAGGTCTCAGTAAACAGCCAATCACAGTGCATCATTTGGGAGCCATGAAGATAGAAAACGGCTGGTCAAATTTTCGTAATTCAACTATTTAAAAAAAAGTAAATCTTTTCTATTTCTGTCAATTCTGGTCTGTGATTGGTTAGCTCCTCCCATTGTTACAAGTGGGAGTGACAGGTCTCAGTAAATAGCCAATCACAGTGCATCATTCGGGAGCCATGAAGATAGAAAATGGTTGATCAAATTTTCATAATTCAACTATTTAAAAAAAAGTAAATCTTTTCTATTTCTGTCAATTCTGGTATGTGATTGGTTAGCTACTCCCATTATTACAAGCGGGCATGACAGGTATCAGTAAACAACCAATCACAATGCATCATAGTTAGATCTGTAGGCATCCATTTTGTCTATTGATATTCAAAACTACCAAATTCTCTTCTATTTTGTTCACTTAAAACTTTCATTGGTGAGCAAACTACCTTTTCCACGTTTATTCTAGAACATGAAAGTTATTTGAGAAGATGTTAATTGTATTTCGACTAGTCACTTGTATCTGAGAAAAAATCAAATAATGTAAAATCAAGGTCATTTTAATTCCAGAAAACAACAAATGTAATTGAGAATAGTCATTTTTATTTGAGAATACAATATTTTAAGGAGCCATTAAATCTATTTCAAAATGTTATTTGAATTTTACAAATTGTACATGAATGCGTACATGAGTACAGTAGCATTCAAGTCTGTTTCTTTGCTTAACATGAATCAACATATCGGTAAGTACATTAATGATTTGAAAATTCGTGTCACATTAAGTGATTCTTATCACTGCAAATGTCATTATGAGCTATTATAAGCTGTGTTCCGATCCATCTTGTTTTTCTCATCTTCAATTGATATTTTTTCAAACATAACTGACAAATTCTCGAATAAAATTCACTAGCCTCCAATTCATTGATACCTTCACAGATACAACTGACTATTCTGAACTCAATTTGTAAATTTCATCAAATTAATACATATGACTATTCTCAAAGGCAATTAAGATCTCCAAATTAACTTCTCTTATTACTTAGCGAATAAAAGTGGAGAAAGTGTACAAGATTTTACCAGATTGATATTCATTATTATATGTTGAGTTTGCCTCAACACATATTATTTTATAATGCGATTTATACAGAGTGTTTCAGGAGGAATCTGCAATACTGCACAAGCTTATTTCTCTCATAAAAATAATAGAAAAAGGTCATATAAACATAGGTCTGTAGAAACTTTATTAACGAGTTACAGCTGGCGAAAGATTTCGCCTGGAATTCAGCTCCTCCAGTGAAATTAAGTCATACTGAAATTTTTAGGGCGATAAATAAGGTTGATAATTGAATGTAAAATCTAATAAAAATTGTCCCAGAACTGTATCACCAATAGTTTAGGAGAAAATTGTGGCACAGCACTGAAGGTTAAGGTCGAAAAACAATTTTTGCAGTTGGAGATACATTGCTGGGACTATTTTTATTACATTTTCAGCTCATTTTACATTAAACCTGTTCAATTATCAACCTTATTTATCGCCCTAAAAATTTCGGTATGAGCTGAATTCCAGACGAAATCTTTCATCAGCCGTAACTCGCTAATAACGCATTTCCAGATCCATGTTTATATTCATTTTTTCCATAATTTTTATGAAAGGATTAAGTTTGTGCAGTATTGCAGATTCCTGCTGAAACACCCTGTATAAGAGAATTATTGATAACAAATATTTTGTATTAGGTTTTTCTATAAATATTTCGCAATCATATTTTGACTTGATTAGATTTTGATTAGTTTCTTAATAAATGATTGCTTTTTCAGGATCGGGTCAACTAGAGTTCGAGGAGTTCGTTGAGCTGGCTGCAGGATTCCTGGGTGAGGAAGAGCACGAGGATGCCGCCGCCATGCAGGAAGAACTCAGGGAAGCATTCCGTCTCTACGACAAGGAAGGTCAGTACTAAGCTTTACATTACCGACGCAAATACCAGTATCAGTAGCAGGTATCTGTTCAATCAGAGATAAGCTACGAAACTCCTGGGCGCTCTTTGTAAAGGCGACCGATTGGATTGGCCAGCAAAAAAGATTCTCTGCAGTAAAAATCATTTCACGGTGGTTTGGAACCCACCTAAAACTGTAGGTCCAACTCATCTATAACTATCATACAATTCATTTCCCACGCACAGGTCTCAGACCTATGTGGGCTTCATCCATGAAAAACAAAGAGAAAATGTTTACAAATAAGCTGCGTCTTTTACTATGCAATGATATTGTCCACTTTTGTAAAGCACGGAAATTGATTATAAACAGCGAATACAAGCAAAAGAAATGTCCAATTCATTGAATCAACATTAATAAAACACAATATTGGAGCACACCTTTATGAACAGCTACGTTATAAAGTGGCCTTAAGTGATTTGAAATTATGTCAATACAGTTTACTTATATATTACCTTACCAAACTAAAGTCTGCAAGAAAATACTTCCAACATGGAATCGGGGAAGCAATCTTCCACCACCACAGATGTTCTGTATTGTAGTCAGCAGGATGGTAGGAAGAGAGGAGAGTCGGACCTGCGCACAGTAGAATGCGCATTGTCACTTTTCTGTTGTGGTTGTGAGAAACGGAGTGAGTGCTGCTATGTGGTGGTGGGGGGGGATTTGTAAGGGATAGAGCATTGAACCTCTTTCTCTGCTGTCTTTGTCTGTGTTGGAAGTATTTTCTCACAGACTTTAGATGTATAATGAAGCCATTTCAACACTAATGTCACTTTTCAGTACAGGAGTACTGAAAAATCAGAACTAGGATTTCTTCAAAACAATTTCCAAATGAATATTATGCAATAGTCACATCAGCAGGTTTAAACATTTCGAAATTAAACTGGATTTCATTAATTCAGAACCGTTGACAACAATCACTCATTGTAGATTATGTTATAGTTTTGGAACAGTATCCAATTCATTGATTAGTTCAATTAAATGAATTGTATTGGTAGTCAAAAATAGAAGATTGTATACTGCCTTTTAAAGCAGCTTGATCATAATAACCATGTTATATTAATGTTAATAACACTTACTTCGCTCATGTACTTGCTCACATCTCATTCGTTGCAAAGGCAGTCGCAATACAATCGTTGCATAAACTACTATTACTTCTGTTAGCAGATTATCATTATTTTTTTTGGTTCTGAGCTCTAAAAAAATGAACACGATGTACTGTATTGGTCTCACGAGTTGATACCTGGCCGATTCTTCCCCTTCTCCTGCAACTCATCGCTACTGTGCATTACAATAACACTAGCCCTAAGCTAGTTGAAGCTGGCTGAAGCGCAGAAAACCTGTTTGTCTGTGGCCGTAGTTTTCATATTAGGAATACATCTCTATAGAGTATGTGCAGATGACGTCCTACTACCGCCGCCCGCTCCCGCACCGAAAAACTAGGGATCAACTCGTGAGACTGATGCAGTACCAGTATGAAGAGTATGCAACTAAGATATATCAACAGCATTGTTTCAGTGGCATACTGATTTCGACAGCCTAAATCTGATTCAAATAATGATAGATAGTTTTCTAATAATGAATATTCACATAAAACGTCTTCGAGCAGAACAAATTGTCCTAAATGTATCATGAGGAACATATTGGAAGTGCAATGTTACAACTGAAATTGGTTCAAAAGACAAGCATGAAAATTATTAGGTACTGCTTTAATTTTGAGGTGATGGAGAACTCTGATTTTTACAAATACCTAATTTGTAAAAATTATTAGATACTGCTTTAATTTTGAGGTGATGGAGAACTCTGATTTTTACAAATACCTAGTATAATAGGTATAATAGCCTACCACTTTTCACCAATCTGGCACATCCAGTTGAATAAATTCAACATTTTTAGTTCTGAGTTGTGCTGTTTCCATGAAAATGCAAACAATCAATCAGTTTTTATTGCAAAAATACCAGAGGTCAAACTATAATGAGTCTGGCATTTGTGCTGAACGTTTTTCTTCAGAATTTTCCTCATCTCATGTAACCAACTATCGTCTGTACTGTGTTTATACCTCTAAAAAAACTAAATTTTGTTCTTTCATCTCAGGAAACGGCTACATCACGACGGATGTCCTCAGAGAAATCCTCAAGGAACTGGACGACAAAATCACGTCTGAGGATTTGGACATGATGATCGAGGAAATTGACTCTGACGGATCAGGAACTGTTGACTTTGATGGTACGTACTAGAATCATTATTCTATCCATTCATCTATTCATCCTGATACATCAATTCATTCCATAGAACATTAAAATGGTGCTTTCTTTACGGTGGAGTGAATGTTACAAAACGTAGGCCCTTATGAACCTACCGTGAGACTTTCTTAATTCAAGGAAGACTTGAAAAGCATTCACATAAAGGCTTTTCACTCTCCCTGAAGTTAAAGAAGCCTTAAGACAGGTTCAAAGATATAAACCATAGGTCTATAGATAGATAAGGTAATATTAATAGCCCCATTATTAAATGATTCATTTGCATAAATAATTCATTTATTGTTCTCACATCAAGAAAAAAAAATGAAATAGATTTACATTTATGAAAGATGTAAATCCTTTTCATTCATTTTTCATTACTAGACTAATTATTTCTTCATTTGTTTAGCTTTTTGCATCATCATTACAGAGAGATTTAGCAGATCTACTCTATTTTATCCGCTCGTAATTTGCTTTATCAGATCAGTTCTCCGCAAGCGTAGTTTACATCTGTAGAGCAAGTAGATATAGAGGTATAGTGATGATAACATTTATCAAGAATAAGCGTGAGGGTAATGCGATGGTAAAACTATATTAATTTTTCTAAGAATTGAATTCTTCAACAAATTTTATAAAAAATATATAGTAAACTTAAAAATGAAAAATACTTTAGCAGAATAATAAGGCTACGTACTTTACACGTTATGCCCTAGTGTACGCTACTATTGAATTTAATACACTAACCTCAAAAAAAGAAAATACGTAGTAGGCTATTGTAAGCTTATATGTACGTAAACGCTACTGAAGTGTTACTCATCAAACAAAATACATCGAAAAAGTAAGTCAAAACGGGTAGATTCAACAGCATTCCACAAAAAACAAATTTAGAGAAAGCAGAATTAGCCCAAACAAAGCTTATGGCTGATGGAAACGATTTTAAACCTGCTAGGCAAAAAAAAGATAAATAAATAAAACGAAAAACACACCGGAAGCAAATCGGAATAATTTATTGAAGCAAAGCTCACATCACAGAGGAATAAGTGGAAGAGATAAAGCAGATAGGATTAAATGCAAAAGCGAAAAAACATTTTAAAAAACACAGTGCACCGTTGTCAGCGGAAATAGAGAGTGTGTAGAAGAAGAAAAACAAGAATAGAAGAGGTAAAAGAGGACAAAGAGATGAAGACAGAATAATAGAGAGAGTAATAAACGACTGGGCTATCGTGATAAAAGGGAGAGATGTAGGAAACTAAGTAGGAAGTAAAACAGAAAGAGATACTGGATAAAGAGAGAGTAGGAGAAAATAGTGAGGGGCAGAGAGAGAGAGAGAGAGAGAGAGTAGAAGAAAGGGATAAATGGAAGGGAAAAGAGAGGAAGAGAAAGACAAAAACAACTGATGAGTAACTGTTGTCGGAAATCCCTCAACATTATTCACCCTTTGCTGGTATGTCATGTATCACAAATATTTAATGCAAACGACGTAGTTATTCTTTTTCCTCTACTTCTTCTTTCTTCTCTTCTTCATCTTCCGCTAAACAAACCGTGTGTTTTTCTCCCCTCTTCCTCTAAACCTCCTCTTCAACTTCCTTCCCCTCCAAAAAAACAACACAAAATCGCTGGGAAATGAACTCTCTGCACGACCTTCTCTTAGCCCCAACATCCTTTCAGCTCCCTGCTGAGCCCCCCTTACTTTATCTAACACGCCCCCCCCTCCCACCCACCAGGAGGGTGTTACTACATCATCTCTATTCTGCAATAACAGCAATAACTCAATTTGTTTCCCGCTCACAACATAGGGAAGGGGTTGACTGGCCTCGTAGGCTACTTCTACTGAAGCGAAACGTATACGTATGAACTCCCCCCCCCCCTAACTACGAATAAACAGAAAAGAAATAATATACTGTCTCCATTTCAATTCTAGGAACCACCCTCAAACATTATTTGTTGTAAATCGATTCGACTGCAACTTTTTTCTTGTTTTTTTTTTAAGAAGAGCTTGTACAACAGTATGCTTACTTATTCTATAGTGTGCTTGTTAGTCTTTATTATGCAAGCATTGAAAACATACAAAGCAACGAGTACAAAATGATATGCAATATATGTTAACTTGTTATGTGGATTTAACGACTTGCAGTCAAATATTCATCAAGAATAAGTAAAAGGCCTCTGAAAACGGATCTCAAAGATTCGAAAGCGCTCGGCCTACAGAGTAAGTAAACTTTTACTTATTCTTAATGAATATTTGACTGCAAGTCGTAAAATCCACATAACAAGTTAATATTAACAACACAGTTCGTCATGGAACAAGAAATCCATGAATTTTTATGTCATGCTATATCAGTAATAACTATATTTCTTTTGTTATTAAATTATCATTATTATTCTATGATTTTATAACATTTTATAAACTTAATCTTTATAATTTTTCTATATTAATGATATGTGTATTGTTGACTAACTATGAAATTTACTTTGTATATATTTGAATTGTATTAAATTTTGTGGAATTAAATGTTATTTTGATGAAGACTCGTCCAACCGGCGAGATCTAGAGGGTTTCTAATTGCATAAATCGAGAGCTTAGAGCAGTGTAGATTCCAGCTAGACAATGTTGCTAGAGCGATAGTGTTATTTCCTTTATCGAGAGCTTATTACAGATTTAGGTAACTGCGTATTATAAGGCCACTGTTTAACAAGATTAACATAACCTCGCCAGATCGTGACATCTCGTTAATGGGAATGTTCTTAAAATTGCTTGTATTAGAGCATTACATTTTTGAATTCAATATCTAGGAATTCTCGATCTAGCGAGGTTAGGTCAAACTTAGTGATTTCCGTATAATACATAAGTAACCACATTTATCAGTGAAGATTTTACCTACAGAAACAACAAGAGTTAAATAACTACACATTTGTATACCTAAATTAATAACCAACAAATAAAAATATTAATAATAGGAAATATTGTAGAATTTTATTGAGTTTACACTAACAATAATTTTGCTCTTGGTAAGGACGATTATGCCATGAGCATTGAGACTTGGTTTGAAATTTAAATTTCATCCAACTTAAGAACTTGTCTAGAATAAAGAATAAAGAATAAAGTATTATAAACTTAAAAAACACTTTTGAATGGAAATTGACTCACGTTATGGCGTGACGGCCGTTTCGCTCTGTTGTCTAGAGCATCGTCAGACGACCCACAGTACACTGATTCAAGGCATGAGTTTGAGGGTTATGTATGTTGGAATGGGAAAGGGGTGGGGGGATGAGTAGGCGGGAGGTTTGAAATTGGGAAACGGCCGTCACGCCATAACGTGAGTCAATTTCCATTTAAGTGTTTTTTAAGTTTATAATACATATTAGTGGAAACAAGATGGATCTTCAACATCATAAAGAATAAAGAATAAAGAAAAAAGAATAAAGATTTAGTCGAATTTTATTCTTGTACATGAATCCCATATGAGACTGAGACTTGTGCGTGGGTGACGGAATGAATGATAATACAATGATGTTATAAAAGGCAACCTACAGTTTTAGGTGGGTTCCGAATCACCGGGTAGTGATAATAAAGCTGGTAACGTCATGTCAATGCATTCAAAATGAGTCTTATTTTTGTCGCTCGAGACCAGAAGAGCCAACTTGGAAACTGAAGTTACAAATCCCACTTAAAATGGATATAAATATCTAAACTTATCGATTAGAACTCTATTAAAACTATAGTAAACGCACTATCACTATCAATTTGCATGAGATGCAAATTATAATTGAAGTTTTAAAAGACAGTTTAGAATTAAGGTTGAGATTTACGGATAAAGCATACAATTTTATTAAATTATTCTTTCGTGTAAGCTAAGTTCAATCTATTGCAACTTAATGAAAGTAACTGTATTAAAGTAAGTAACTGATTCTATAATTTATTCGTTTTTATTATTGCTATTTTCCAAAAATTACTCTCATCTTAATTTGTTCATATTTTTCGTATACAAAGTTTATTTCTAAATAATGTCATCCGTTTAAAAATTTCAATTATTAACGACATAACTTTAAATTTGTTCACAGAATTCATGGAGGTCATGACTGGAGGCGATGACTAAACCAACTTTGCCAGCATTCAACTTTACTTTCCATCATGATCATCAATAATCATCATAATCATCATCAAAAACCTACCATAAGAGGAGATCAAAGAGTAAACTTTTCCAAGTATTTTAAGTCACACAGAAACTTTCTAGGAAAGTTGGTTCATGAAATAACTAAGAGATTGAGATAGTGTAGAATAAAAAAAATGATAAATTTTTGAAAGGTACAACTTGTACAAAAAAGAGGATTACAACAATTGATTTTCTATTATTTTTGTTATCAATAAATATACATTGTTAAGATAACATTTCAGATTTTATTAAATCCTTGTTTTGATTCTTCCCAAACCCTGAAATCATCTTTTTGTACCTTTTTAATATGATTTCTTTTTCTTTCAAAACTGTAAAGAGTTCAGCTAAGGGTTTTCCCTTTCAAAACTGTACAAAGATCACACACGTTCATAATAATCTAGCTTCGTTGAGCTCTGTCCAGTTTAAAGAGAAAAATAATATAAAAGGTATTTATTAAAAAACATATTTTAAAACAAAAAAAGAAACCGACTTCAGTGAAATGATAAAATAATCAGGTACTAAAAAGTTTAAAATAAAGTATTTACTTAAACTGAGAAAATTTTAAATTTCATACAAGTAATCTTTTGAAGTCGGCGCCAAATATTTTATGAAGTTGATAAGAAATTCTATCTAATATCAAAACTAACACTGTATTTTTTTGGAAGATGAAGCCCACATAGGTCTCAGACCTTTGCGTGGGTGATGAATTGGATGATGGAGATTGATGAGTTGGACCTACAGTTTTAGGTGGGTTCCGAACCACCAGGAAGTGATTGATCAGAAATTCTATCTAATATCAAAACTAACACTCTATTTCAATTAAATGTGATTTACACTCACTTTTACTGAAATACAGTGTCAGTTTTGATATTAGATTGTTCAATTATTTCGTCATGGAAAACATCACAGAGTAATTCTGTTATATTTTAGAAGTTTATGGGAAATTTGGCGCCGACTTCAAAAGATTACTTGTATGAAATTTAAAATTTTCTCAGTTTAAAGTAAATACTTTATTTTAAACTTTTTAGTACGTGATTATTTTATCATTTCACTGAAGTCGGTTTCTTTTTTTGTTTTAAAATATGTTTTATTTTAAGCTTTTTAGTTGAATTTTCAAACTTTGAAAACATGAGAAATTTCTTAAAGCCTACATTATGAAATATTTATCGAATTAGGAAGCCAATAATTAATTTATAATATCGAAAGTTAAGTAACTAAAAATCCACATATAAGAAAAGATAAACTAAGGAAAATTCTACAACGTTTTATTTAATGTGGAATATTGTATTTAGGAAAATTATAATAGCGAAAGGCTTCTTAAAAGTGAAATGGCTTTTGATTCATTTTGATGTGGTCCCTTTCAGAATATACCTACACTGAAATAGTAGGCCTATATTACATTACAAGTGTGGAAAATATTGTGTTTACTGAAAATATGATAAGTGAACGCAGGAGATGAAGTTGAGTGCGGTATTATCATACGAGTATGGTAAACATCTTCCCGGATGAGTTATGTACGATATTTTTTGTGATATTAGTCATATATATATTTTTTTAATATAAAAAACATAAACTTTGAGCTAGTACAAAAGGATCATTAAACATAACCTCAAAATAGTTTGAACTATTGTACGCACATGTATAATGGCGAATAAATATTCTTAATCAATCACAGCAGGGAAACTAAAAATACTTCTGAGATCAGCTGTTTTTCCAAATTCTCCAACTTATGATTGAAACTGAATAGCCTTATTCCTATGACTCAATAACATCAACTAAATTATTTACAACTAGCTATTGTGCCCGTCCTTCGTACGGATTATGTTTAGAAATAAGACTAAATTAATATGTTTCGGCTTTTTTGATAGCAACGATCATGAAGTTGTTAGCAGCTTAGGTCCCATTCATACGATACAGTTTTTTTGCGGTACGGTTTTTTTACTGTACGGCGTCAACTGTACTGTGATGTTCACACGGTCCGGCTTTGCTGCTTATCTTATTGCTGTGCTCTCCTCCTTCTTCCATTGCGCTTCCAGTTCAGTTTTATTTATTCCAGTCCAGGATTTTTTTATTTGTGTAAGATTTTTTTAAATAAGTTTCTTACTGAAGGTTTCTCTTAAATTTTGATCAAAGTACGCAAATTCTGGTTTCAATATTCTACACATTTTTCTCTCATTATTTTTATATTAATCTTAAGTCTTGTCCCACAAGGCGGGTCTCTCATATATTAGAGAAATTAAATTTTCACAATTAATATCTTCCACTTCTGGACACTGGAATTCACTAATAAGAAGATCAATGCTGAAGAATATCAATGAAGAAGATCAATGCTGACGATCTGAAGACTGCTTCCAGCGTAATAAGCGTATCGTTTGAACATATCCATTACCGGTACAATACATGTGCCACCGGATAGTTATTTTGCGGTACAGCTGATTTTAGTGATACAGTTTTCGAAGACAAAACCGAATGTAGAAACCGGCTAGAACAGCTTTTTTTACTGGATCCAGTCGAAACAGTATTGTGTGAACATACAATATGAAATTTACATGCAAACGAAAGCACTGCAAAATAACTGATACAGCAAATTTACTGTACCGCACAAGAACTGTATCGTGTGAACGGGCCCTTAGTAAACAACTTAGAATGTAAACAATTTAGTGAGAGGCATCAGAGAGAATATTTTTTGAGAACAGCTGATTGATATATCATGATAAATTACGTGATTTTTTCTAACATGGTAATAATAGTGCTACCTGGCGAATTCCCAAGAGCCTGGCACAAACCGAACCTTCCTAAAATGTTAATTTTTGTTTCGATAAATTGAAATTAGAAAATTTTGTTTTTTTCAACAAAGAAATAATTGATAAAACATAAGATGAGCTTTAATTCACCAGACATAATTATGTTTCCTAAAAGACTGCAATGCTCCGACTACACAAGTCTGCAGACAGCGTAAATAACGCCGCGAAGGGCCCACCATTTATATTTGAGAACAGCTGATTGATATATCATGATAAATTACATGATTTGTTCTTATTCTTATGTGGTAATAAAACTTGGAAGAAATGTATCCAAAATCGCACAATACTTGGTTTTTAAACGTTTATTATTCTGTTGAAAAAAAAGTTAATTTAGTTTTTTATAGCTAAAGACATTGTCAATAATGTTTTCAATACTGTTCAATAACTAAAATCCCGATCGATGCTCTCGTTTTTGAGGAGAAGGCCGCGTAAAATGTATCCAAAATCGCACAGTACTTGGTTTTTAAACGTTTATTACTCTGTTAAAAAAAAAGTTAATTTAGTTTTTTATAGCTAAAGACATTGTCAATAATGTTTTCAATACTGTTCAATAACTAAAATCCCGATCGATGCTCTCGTTTTTGAGGAGAAGGCCGCGAAAAATACCTTTGCGGCCGTGACAGACAGACAGACAGACAGACAGACAGACAGACAGACAGAAAGTGAGATAAGACTATTTTCGGCTTATTTAATGTATAAAACGTAAAAATAACCAAAAAATATACAATTCTGATAAATGTACAGACAAAACTCTAATTTTATTTATATAGATTTTCATATGAACATATGGACAGAAATATTATATTCTTCTTATTCTCGATTCAAATTAAGTTCACGTGATTGGTCAAAACGGGACATTAAAGACTTCTTTCACACTGAACCAGCTTTGGGTAACCGATGTCGTTTACCCGGCATAATTGCATTGCATCATATGATTTCGAAAACCGTCTAGATGTAAAGCGCTCCATATGATACAATGATCAGCCTGGTAAACGACACCGGTTATCCGATTGGAGGTTATATGTGGAACTATCCTATTCAAACTTGATTGAAATGAAGACATCGAAGAATGCTCCTTTTTGTTTAATATTGGGCTAAGTATTGGGCCGATCCTTGCGAAACTTGGATGGGACCACCGCTGAGCGGTGCTCTTTCATTTAAAAAAAGATTCATCGAAATCGGTTCAATATTGTTCAAATGATTGATGTACAAACATAAAAAAAAAAAACAGGTCGAATATAGTAACCTTGTTTTTGGAAGTCGGTTAAAAAAAACAACTGCAAGGTCAAAATTAGGGTGCTTGAGGCTGTGTCCTAACTGGCGCGTCTAAAGCGAGCGACCGCCGCTCGCAAAATATAAAGCAAGGTAAATGGCATCATATGTCCGAGCTGACGCGTTTTCAGTCGTGCGTCTAGACAAAAATTGAATTGAATTGAATTGAATTTATTGCCACATAAAAAAAAAAAACAGAAACATTACAAACATCATATGTCCGAGCTGACGCGTTTTCAGTCGTGCGTCTAGACAAAAATTAGCTCGCATGTTTCAAAACTTGCGAGCGTTGCGTACGAATGATGCGAGCGACCACTCATCGTGAATGCGACTAGGATGACGTCATACTGCGTCTAGTTTTGTCGCGCGTCTGAAGATAAAACATGCTCTATTTTCAGTCGTTCGCAAACAGTCATGTTGACAGAATAATTCATGTTGTTCTTCTTACTCGTGTTGTGAAACAAGATTACAAAAACCTAAATGTGAATGACATTAGGTGGGATAAAGTGACTAATTTATTTTGTCAAATTTTTTAAATATTTCCTCTCTAAAACGACATTGAAGTGATTCTAAGCATTAGTTCTTCTAATTTAAACTTTCAAATCATGTTATGTGTCAGAGTAAATTTTACCTAGTTCCTGTGTTATTGTCAATGGGAAATCTGACCCTACTTGAAACTTTAATCCTGCTATATTTGATCCCACACTGCACCCTAGGCTTCTTGAAAATATTTTTCAAAAAGAGGTTTGGGGGATACTCCCTCAGAAACGTTTAAAAAATAATTCCTAAAATGGAATTATTTTTGTAAACGTTTCCGAGGGAGTATCCTGGTGGGAGGAGTATTCCCCTGATCACCGGGGGGGGGGGGGGGGGGGGGGGGTGCCCTCCCTTAATTACGCCACTCACACAAATTTTTATTAAAAAATTAAATTTACAAGAAGAACTTTACATACATTATTAGCAGTTGAAAAACTATTTTGTAATCACCCGAAATTTCTCAACAAATTTTTGAAGATCCAGGGCCTAGGCTAGGGTGATATCTTAGTGAATGTACAGTAGGGCTAATGGCACAAGTCTGCTTTTTCTGTTGTACTAGTCCTCAGCCATGTATTGATAAGCCGCAGAATTGAGAAATACCTTTCTTAACTGGCATTATTAACAGACCAAGTGCTGAAGTGATGGTTCAACATTGCTGTTCTTTCCCCGCTTGTCAGCAACTTTAAAACACTTTTTTTATTTTGCTCCTTATTTTTCCTTTTTTATTTTTATCTTTCTCCTAGCCATTTCTCTCCTTTTACTTCTTGTCTACTCTTTTCCACTTCAAAACTTTTTTATCATTTCCCTTCCTTCCCCTTTTGTTCTAATTTTTCATGTTTTGTACTGAATTTAGACGCAACAGTAAACAATAGTTTAGTCGCAGCGGAGAAGATTAGTCGCAACGCTAAAAGTAAATTCGTATGGCTTTTCGTGGTGGGGAGACCCTTACGGGTAGTTCCACCTCGCCGCTTTTTTAACGACTGCTTTTTTTTTATATGCAACCGGGACCGACGGCTTAACGTGTCCTCCGAAACACGGGAGTGGCTCGAGAAAAATATATTGTACTCAACTGGGATCGAACCCAGGACCTTTGGCTTATCAGACCAGCGATAAGCCAACTCGGCTACGCCGACTCCGGTCGCAACGCTCGTTCGCATAGACGCATCAGCACGGACACTGACTGGTCGCTCACTAGAAATATGATGCGACTTGAATTCGTAGACATCGCTCGCTCGCACTAGACGCGCCAGTTAGGACACAGCCTAACAGTGGAATTTTGATACTAGATACTAGAGCCAAGTTTGGTACAAGAGTAAACAGTAAACACGTTTGACTAATGAGCTTTGACACCACGAGTGCCATTTGTGGGGGGGGGGGGGATCCGTAGCCACCAAGATATGCCAAAAATTAAAAAATAAATAAATGTTTTATTTTTCTTCTAAAAATAAAGTACAATTCAAATACTATACTTACTTTTTCTAAGACAAGAGAAATTAGGTACTCCCGAGATAATTCTTTTTGGGAGTTATCAGCAAGAAAATTTTTGAATTTTATTTACAAAACAAAGCAAATAGCCATCAACTCAAAAGTGCGTATATTAATATTATTATATTGAACAAAATTTCTTCATTGGAACAACATAGTAACTTGATAACATAGTAGAACAAATAAGATAGATTTTTCAACAAATCTGACCGATTTTTACTGCTTTCACCTGAATGGAATAAAATGGCGCTCCTTTTTGAGACACCTATCATAACCCATTCCATGAGTTTGATTTAGCATCTATGCTCTAGACCAGGGGTTCCCAAACTTTTTTGTACCACGCCCCCCTCTGGTTATTTGGAGACCCCCCACGCCCCCCTCTGGTTATTTGGAGACCCCCACGCCCCCCTACACATATCAGCTTTCCATTTTGCAATACCCTATTTCCACGGTGCCGTACATCCCAACTCCTACTTGTACAAGTATGTGCCTACTTGATACGGTGAGTAGGTAGATTTTTCGATCACTGTTGAATGCGGTAACGCAGAATGGAAAGATTCAATAATTGTACATATGGTGAAAATTAAAACAAGTATTACATGAAAAACGAATATAATTACTGATACAAAATTCAACATTGTAACACAGATACATTTTCAATTTAAGGAAGGTGAAACAATAGGCCTACCTACTTACAAAAACAAAACATAAAATGTAATTTAGTGAGATGGGTGCGCTTGCATGTTCTGGATAAGTTGACAGATCCTGGGTTGAGTTTCAGACAAAGCACAGCGTAGGTCACTTTCGACATCAAGTTTGTTGCAGTACTTGGTTTTGATCGCCACAAGAGTTGAAAACGCTTTTTCGCACATGTATGTTGTTGAAAAAGGCAAGTACATCCGAACAGCTTTCTCTGAAACATTGGAGTAAACTTTTAAGTACTTTAACCAAAATGTGGGCTTGTCCATTTTGTCAAAATCGTATCTTGCAGCAGAGTCATTTTTTATTTCTATTCCCTCCTCTTGCAACTCTTCTGGCAGCAACTGTATGTCCATGTTGAACGGGTCGGTTGATAGTTTGTAAAACTCCTCTGACAAGTTAGGAGGAAAGTACCTGCTGAACTCTTCCTTGAGGTTCTTCAAATGGTCAATTATCAAGTTTTTCAAAAACGTCCTCAAAACATACTTCTTCTGAGACTGACACTACTTTGCTGAAACTTGAATAGTTGCTGGGGTTCATTGACACTTTACGTATCCAAAGTTGTAGTTTCTCAACATACATCTTGATGGCATCCCGATGTGTTACTATATTTGAGTCTGCACCTTGCAGTCTCAAGTTTAGGTTAGGGGGGACACTCGCACTCACGCCAAGGCCAAACGGAGGTATCGGTACACACACCCGCTGCGTCTGACAGTAACTGCTATGGAGGGGGACGGTTTTGAGAATATTGAACTCTTGTGTGTTTTGTAGTTTTAAAAACTGTAACCTTCTTTGATAAAGTTTACAACTTTGCAACGGGGAAATTTACGCCTTTTGTAATGGGGGAATTTACGTTCTTTGAAATGGGCGGTTTGAGTTCGGCAACACTGTTCTCTAATTTGCAAATTAATTGTTTTTTAAACAAAGGATTTTTGATCTGTTTTATTTTAAACAATGGCTTTAATTTTTTACAAACACTTGACCATTATGTCAAGTGAATATTCTTTATGTGGAAGCGTGTAAATTGGTAAAAAAAACGTGGAAATTGAAACATTACAAAAACAATTTTGAAAACTTAGAAAGACTTTATTTCAAAAATCTGAGGAAATTATTTTTGTAATTTTTTTTATTTATTTCATTTGGGTGTCACGCCCCCCCTGGACTTTCTCCACGCCCCCCAGTTTGGGAACCACTGCTCTAGACTATAGTATCAAAGCTCCACTGCGCAAGCACCCTGGTCTCTTGATCCTCCATTTTACTACTATAAGTATGATTTGAAGTGGAGGCTGTCCAATCTTTCTTGAGATGTGAGAAGTCAATTAATGTAATCACATTCTCAATATCACTTGTATTCGACCACAGAATTTTCATCCAATTCATCAGCTTCTAGCGTCGTATGAGGCTTCAGTTGGACATTAGCTCTTATCTCGTACAGAGTGTCGTTTTATACTTTATACTCAGAAGTCAGTGACCAAGGAAATTTGACCTTACCCATACATTCTACACTCTTCATACACTCTTTTTCATAAATTGATACACTTTTACAGTTAACTTCTCAATTACAAATAATACTCACGTACTAAAAAGGTTAAAATAAAGTATTTACTTTAAACTGAGAAAATTTTAAATTTCATACAATAATCTTTTGAAGTCGGCGCCAAATATTTCGTGAAGTTGATAAGAAATTCTATCTAATATCAAAACTAACACTGTATTTTTTTGGAGAATGAACCCCACATAGGTCTGAGACCTTTCCGTGGGTAATGAATTGGATGATGAAGATTGATGAGTTGGACCTACAGTTTTAGGTGGGTTCCGAGCCACCGGATTTACACTCACTTTTACTGAAATACAGTGTCAGTTTTGATATTAGATTGTTCAAGTATTTTGTCATGGAAAACATCACAGAGTAATTATGTTATATTTTAGAAGTTTAAAGGCAATTTGGCGTCGACTTCAAAAGATTACTTGTATGAAATTTAAAATTTTCTCAGTTTAAAGTAAATACTTTATTTTAACATTTTTAGTATGTGAGTATTATTTATAATTGAGTATCATTTCATTGAAGTCGGTTTCTTTTTTTGCTTTAAAATTTTTGTTTTATATAGATATACGTTACACACAAAACCTCAACACCAGCATAGGTTGGTGTAGCAAGACCCTTCTCAGACCAGCAAAAGATGAGCATACGCCATCTATTGTCAAAAGACAGAACCACACTTTTGTAACGATTTAGACGCATTCTAGCGGTAAACTCGAAAACTACAAGCAGCCGTTTGAAAACGCTCGATAAAGGGGGAAACCAGTGAAGAGTTGGAAGAGTGAGTGGAGGGAGTGGAGGGAGCTAAAATTAGGAAACTTAGTTCTCCCGGTACGTAGGTTGGGGGATGTTGGGAAGGGGGACAGAAGAGATCTCGGTTCCCGCTTCTTTTTCCTTTTATTGAAACCACGCTTTCCTTCTGATGATGAGTCTTCTCCTTTACGCTTCAACAATTTCCAGGAAAGGTGATTCGACAATCATAATACTGACACGGCTAGAATGATGCAAATTAAGAGAGATTGTAACTGATAAAGGGCGAAAAAGGAAGAAAGGAGAAGAGCAAAGAAAAGAGAAAGTGGAGGAAAAGGAGTTGTAGAAGGGGAGAATGAGGATAAGAAGACCGGGAGATGAGAGACAAGAGAGAGACGAAATAACTACGACAAGCTTCGTACTGAATTACTGAAAAGCAGCTTCGTTATTTGAGCTTATTGAAGTGGAAAATATTCACCCTGAACATTGATAGAGCGGTGAAAAGAAATGTATGTCAATGATTACTTCAGTTCACAGCGGTTTGAAGTAATGAAACACTGTCAACCAAGTTTCTGATTGATTGTGACTACTAAAACTCATGTTTCGTCAAACATATTCGAAGGTAGGAATAAGTGGACAAACTCTACGAGTATATAACGTTGGAAATGCAATGTTGATATTTTATTTCAGTTTAGAAAATCATTCTGATTCTGATTTACAATTATGAAAAATAACGTGCAATGAAAAACGAGTAACGAATTGTTGTTTTAAAAGTTAAAAAAAAAATCAATTGAGAAAAACTCTTTTGAAAGGAAGAATCGAAAGAAATTTAAGAATAGAATGTTCTATTTCATCTACCACTTCATTAAGTTGCCTTTGTACAATCTATATAAATAAAATTGGAGTTTTGTCTGTACATTTATCAGAATTATATATTTTTTGGTTATTTTTACGTTTTATACATCAAATAAGCCGAAAATAGTCTTATCTCACTTTCTGTCTGTCTGTCTGTCTGTCTGTCTGTCTGTCTGTCTGTCACGGCCCCAAAGGCATTTTACGCGGCCTTCTCCTCAAAAACGAGAGCATCGATCGGGATTTTAGTTATTGAACAGCATTGAACACTTTATTGGCAATGTCTTTAGCTATAAAAAACTAAATTAACTTTTTTGTTAACAGAATAATAAACGTTTAAAAACCAAGTATTGTGCGATTTTGGATACATTTCTTCTAAGTTTTATTACCACATACGAACAAATCACGTAATTTATCATGATATATCAATCAGCTGTTCTAAAAAAATATTCTCTCCGATACCTGTCACTGAATTGCTCACGTTCTAAGTTGTTTACTAAGGGCCCCTTCACACGATACAGTTTTTGTGCGGTACAGTAAATTTGCTGTATCAGTTATTTTGCAGTACTTTCGTTTGCATGTACATTTCATATTGTATGTTCACACAATACTGATCGACTGGATCCAGTAAAAAAGCTGTTCTAGCCGATTTCTACATTCGGTTTTGTCTTCGAAAACTGTATCGCTAAAATCAGCTGTACCGCAAAATAACTATTCGTATCCGGTGGCACACATGTATTGTACCGGTCATGGATTTATGTTCAAACGATACGCTTATTAAGCTGGGCATTCACGTTCCAACTTGCAGTACCACTTGCAGTACTGCTAGTAGTACTGCTAGATGGATAGTCGACTCCACTCACGCTCCTACTTACAATCCAACTTTATTCCTAATCAGCTATGAACGTCGCTCTTGAGCCGAAAAATGTAACCGAAGTTGCTCGATGTTGCCCGAACTTACCCGAAGGTCATGCACTGACTGAGATAAGATGGACGACTTTGATCCGACTGCCCCACACACGCTCCAACACCGTCGACATTCGTAAGTCGTCCCTCTAGTGGTCCATCTAGTCGTCCATCTACAATTCCAACCATCCAACAAGCCCATTCACGTTCCGTTTTCGGATCCAATCTTGAAGGTTGGACTGCAAGTGGTACTGCAAATCGGAACGTGAATGCCCAGCTTTACGCTGGAAGCAGTCTTCAGATCGTCAGTATTGATCTTCTTCATTGATATTCTTCAGCATTGATCTTCTTATTAGTGAATTCCAGTGTCCAGAAGTGGAAGGTATTAATTGTGAAAATTTAATTTCTCTATTATATGAGAGACCCGCCTTGTGGGACAAGCCTTAAGATTAATATAAAAATAAAGAGAGAAAAATGTGTGGAATATTGAAACCAGAATTTGCTTACTTTGATCAAAATTTACGAGAAACCTTCAGTAAGAAACTTATTTAAAAAAATCTTACACAAATAAAAAAAAAATCCTGGACTGGAATAAATAAAACTGAACTGGAAGCGCAATGGAAGAAGGAGGAGAGCACAGCAATAAGCAGCGAAGCCGAACCGTGTGAACATCACAGTACAGTTGACGCCGTTCAGTAAAAAACCCGTACCGCAAAAAAACTGTATCGTCTAAGCTGCTAACAACTTCATGATCGTTGCTATCAAAAAAGCCGAAACATATTTAGTCTTATTTCTAAACATAATCCGTACGAAGGACGGGCACAATAGCTAGTAAATAAATAAAATCATCATAATCAATCATCTTACTCATTATCCACGAACAGGTATCAAACCTGTGTGCGCCCCATCCTTGGAAAAAAAATTTTCATCAAACCAATCTGATTCATGATAAAAATTAAATATATCCTAATGGGGAACATTATACATGAAAAGGAAACCAAACAAGTAGGCTAATAGATGCTCCAATGGGAAAAAAAAATTTTTTTTTTTTTTGAGGATGAAGCCCACATAGAATTCAACAGGAATAACTTCAATGCAAACTTGCAGGGGAGTTTTGATATTGAGGACGAAATCAGAAGGATCAAAATTGAATTACACTTATAAAATAGAAGGTTTTCTTTGTAGTGGCGAAGGTAATATTGTGGAAGATATCCATAATGAATAATAGGACAAGTTGTCACAACCACATATATTGAAAATAGTGAGATACTAGTTTCGGTTGTATACCAATATCAATCTCAAACAAACTAAAACTAAAGTACAGAATAGCTTAATATATACTAAACAGGGAACGATACCATTGGCTGAGAGAGAAAGTGTCTCTAACAGGCTGACCTTCATTGATGGTCTGTGATTGGCTGAAGGTCAAAACAAGACCTGCCCACTGGTGGGAGGAGCAGCAAGCAAAAATAAGAGTCAAAATCACGAACAAAAAACCGTGAACACATAGAAAACACCAAACAAGAACAATACACAATTAGGCCAGAATTAAGTGAAAAAAATATGAAATTTAGTTCAATATCTGATAAATTAGGTAAAGAATAGAAAAAAATCGGTTATAATGAAGCTTTTTGAACAAAACCTATTTCAAAAAGTTTTTTTTTGGGTGTAGTAAAAATAAAATTGATATCTGGCAAAAAGCGGAGTTTATAAATGGAATTGCGGTGATTTTAATGCCTGTTATGTGGGTCAGACCGGTCGAAGTTTCAAATGTAATGAATGAATATATTAGGGAATGGAAAACCTGAATGGAGATTTTGCAGAGCATCTCATTAATAATGGACACAAGTTCAAGGCAGAAGAAAATGCTGAATTTCTGCATTTGATTGGCAAATACAGACAATAGAACATTTTAGAAGCTTTGGAGATAACTAGGTTGGTAAAAAAACGATTCCAATACTACCTTTTAATGATCAAATTTATTTTTACCAATTCAACACAGCTAACTCATCATAATTCTGGCCTACACTTTAATAACGGCACTTTCGTGACTTTCTCGGTTGACCGTGACTGCATTTCAGTGAGCTTAAATTTTCAATTTGAAAATGATTCAATTCTAGCCTACTTGTGTATTGTTCTTCTTTGTTACTTTCTCGTTGTTTACGGTTTTTAGTTCTTGATTTGATTCATATTTCTGCTTGTTGCTCCTCCCACCAGTGGACGTGACTTGTTATGGACTTCATCCTGTTTTTCTCGGTTAACCTTGTCTGCATTTCAGTTAGCTTCAATTTGTTAATCTTAAATTTATTTAATTCTGGCCTACTTGTGTATTGTTCTTATTTGTTATTGGTTCTTTCTTGTTTTTGACTCTTATTTTTGCAAGTTGCTCCTCCCACCAGTGGGCGGGTCTTGTTTTGAACTTCAGTCAATCACAGACCTTCAATGAAGGTGCTTATGTCAGCCTTTTTTCCCTCAGCCAATAGTATCGTTTAACTTTCTTAGTAATGGCGAAGGTGATATTGTGGAAGGTATCCATAATGAAAAATAAGACGAAATTGTCACAACCACATTTATTAAAACTTCGAGAAACTAGTTTCGGTTGTTACACCATTATCAATCTCAATCAAACTGAAAAACTGAAGTACAGAGAAGCCTTATATATACTATACATGAAATGATCATTTCATGTATATTACATGAAATGATATACATGTATATTACATATACATGAAATGATCATTTCATGTATAGTATATATAAGGCTTCTATGTACTTCAGTTTTTAAGTTTGATTGAGATTGATAATGGTGTAACAACCGAAACTAGTTTCTCGAAGTTTTAATAAATGTGGTTGTGACAATTTCGTCTTATTTTTCATAATAGTATCGTTCCCTGATTAGTATAAATTAAGCTATCCTGTACTTTAGTTTTAGTTTGTTTGAGATTGATAATGGTATAACAACTGAAACTATCTCACTATTTTAAATAAACGTGGTTGTGACAACTTCATGTCTTATTATTCAAAATACAAAATAATTAGAAGTTATGAACAATGAAAATACTAAGACCTGAGAAGAGCTCATTAGAAATAATAAAAACACTTTACTAATGTAAAATAGTATTGCGTGATTCTCATATTAATCAGCATTGAATTAAATTAGATGAGAATATCTAAATAAGATAGATTAAAATCGTAGGACCTGTTTGTGACGGTGACCGATTAGATTGGCCAGCAAAAAAGACACTGTTCTCTGCTGTAAAATCACTTCCCGGTGGTTCGGAACCCACCTAAAACTGTAGGTCCAACTCATCAATCACCATCATCCAACTCATTACCCACGCACAGGTCTAAGACCTATGTGGGCTTCATCCTCAAGAGAAAAAAATAGAATTTATTAATTTCGAATTCCTTTAATTACTATTACTTTATACTGAAGACTTCCGCAATGGCGGATATTGACAACAGCATTGAACAATTGAGAGGTCCGTGGTTCGATTCCCGGTGGTGACTGATATTTTTGTACAGTAGCATTCATCGATTCCCATCAGCTGTTCAATGCTGTTGTCAATATCCGCCATTGCGGAAGTCTTCAGTATAAAGTAATAGCAATTAAAGGAATTCGAAATTAATAAATTCTGTTTATGTATATTTGTCAGTTTATTCAATTGTCAGTCACTTCAAACTAACTTGTGAGATACGAGCCGATATGGCCAAGTTGAAAATGAATGCTGCTGTGCAAAAAGGTCTCCATGGTCTAGTGGTTAAGGGCGCTCAACCGGCAATTGAGAGGTCCGTGGTTCGATTCCCGGTGGTGACTGATATTTTTGTACAGTAGCATTCATCGATTCCCATCAGCTGTTCAATGCTGTTGTCAATATCCGCCATTGCGGAAGTCTTCAGTATAAAGTAATAGCAATTAAAGGAATTCGAAATTAATAAATTCTGTTTATGTATATTTGTCAGTTTATTCAATTGTCAGTCACTTCAAACTAACTTGTGAGAAAAAAAAATAGATTTGAAGCTTACAATGAACTGACATTATTTTTGTATCATTTGCCTTTTTACTCACAAGTCTCAGACTCATGGGAGTAACATAAAAGAATCACCAAACCCTTCATTTCGAGTTTAAGTAATTTTTATAACTTCATTTCGAGTTTTAAACTGGGAAAATTCTGAGATTAAACTTCCTATACCTACCACGATAACAGTTTTGGCTGCTAAGATTTTTGATCGCCTAAAGACACAAGTCACACAAAAAACATCGCGAAATATTTCTGTACAAATTAGAAAGATAAAAAAGGAAAATGATGTCGTTTATCATAGCAACGTTCATTTGTCGTTGCAAACTTTGAAATGACTGAAAAAAAATATGGCTGACTATCTTCCCTTCCCGCCAATTACAGCTTTTTTCATTGCTCTCATCCACACAATAGAAGTTTTTCACGAGTTTCAAGAATCATAAATCATTTTTCTTCCCAATCCCTCTGCCTACAGCTCATTGTTATGGATGAAGCCGCCTTTATTTCTTGACGGTGTAATCGCTTTCAATTTATCAATTCGATCCTACTACCGGAATTTATTTTATGTTATGATCAATCATTCAAATTTATTAAAATTCTTGAAAAATTAACTCACAGGAAATAAATTACATCCAATGTTGTGTTGAAAACTAAAATTGTATTATAATTTGCCTAAACTCTGTTCACGGAAAGAGGAGACGATATAAACAACGATGCGCGTGCGAGAGTGTATCTTCGAACAAGACCGATTCACAATTAACTACAGAAATACAATATTAACGCGCAGTATACAGGGTGTTTCGGAACTCTCTACCAATACTTCTAGGCAGTGTTTCTGGACCACTAACAAAAGTAAATATTGTAATAAAATTTTTCTAAAATCCCCAGTTACTCACACAGCCATTTTGTTTTCTTCACTCATTATTTTTTTATTCGAACACCTCTGAATGTATAATTTTAAAATTTTGCATACAGCTTTATAAACAACAATTAGAACAATCTAAAAAAAATAATCAAAATTGTCCGGCATCAAAAAACAAATGGCGGCCATTTAAAACCTTTGAACAGAATTAAATTAATAATGGCTGATGATATCAAAATTTGGCTAGAATAACTTTTTTTAGATATTTTTATTGCAAATCCAACGATACTTCATTTTCCAAGATTGGTCAACAATTAACAGAGATATGCTACTTTTTAGGGTGTGCGGTGGTTGAGAACGGGTTGCAGTTTTTCGCTTCCAACCACCGCACACCCTAAGAAGTAGCACATTTCTGTTAATTTATTGTTGGCCAATCTTGGAAAATGAGGTATCGTCGGATTTGCAATAAAAGTATCTAAAAAATGTTATTCCAGTGAAACTTTGATATCATTAGCCATTATTAATTTAATCCTGTTCAAAGATTTTAAATAGCCGCCATTTTGTTTCTTGATGTCGGAAAATTTTGATTAATTTTTTTAGATTGTTTTAATTGTTATAAAGCTGTATACAAAATTTCAAAATTATATACTCAGAGGTGTTCGAATAAAAAAATAATGATTGAAAAAACAAAATGGCCACTGTGTGAGTAACAGGGATTTTAGAACAATTTTATTACGATATTTACTTTTGTTAGTGTTCCAGAAACACTGCCTAGAAGTATTGGTACAGAGTTCCGAAACACTCTGTATAATTTAACCGGTAACAGTGACAGCGAATGTGATACTGAACTCAGTGTGAACTGGTAGAAATAAATCGATCGGTCTACAGCTGATATGAGTCATCACTTTTCACTCACACAAACGCAAACGTTTGTTTTGGTTTGTCTCCCGTTTGCGTGAATAAAGTATAGATAAAGATTTAATTATAATCCTGTACATGTGAAATAGGACAATGCCTAGTTTTTCCCTGAGTTAAAAACATTTCTGGGTCCCTCTCAATCTTGGCACGGTTGAAAAAGTTTTTGAAAAGTCTTTGTCAACTCCGTTATGTAATTGTCAATTACGAAAGGTCTTAATTTATTCAATAGAAGTGATGCTTCAATAAACGCACTGGTTCAGTATAATAAGTAAACAAAGTGAGATGCTACCTAAGATAAAATTCTTGAAAAAATTCAGAGTAAACGAATTACATCCATTATTGTTTTGAAAACTAAAATTATATAATAATTTCTAATTTCTAGTCTGTTTCACGAGAGAATGGAGTTGAAATGGAGTGACGCCATGTATGGAACAGAGTGAAAACATTCAAGAACAAGAAAAGCTTTTTTTTTGAAGATTGTTTACATTCAGTTTATTGTGAATTTACCATCTAGCCACCGTACTTTATATTAATTTATCTGGTTGACTGTTTGACTTTCATTTTTATTTCATTTATTATTATTTTTTATTTCACTTTTATTTTTATTTTTGTTCTCATATTTTTACTGTTAAACATAAAATAACTTTCTGGAATTCGTTGTACACCATTTTTGGCAAGCTAAATCCTGTGAAATTCAACGCTATTATTCATTTTAAATAAGAAATTTTGTGAAAATTGTCTCACCGATGACTACCGTAGTTTTCATATAACTTGGCAGCAGTATGCTGGGTTCAGATGTAGCATGTCCCATTTGCTACATGCTGCCAAGTTATATGAATACTACAGTACATCAGATTGATTATCTCTATTCAAAATCAAGGTGTTGAAAGTTACTTAAAGAAAAGCAATGATTATTGAACGGTGAAAATTTATTGCATTATTCAACTCATTGTTACTATCTCAAGATTTTATTCAATTGTGACATAGATTTAAAAAATTCAAAAAACCGTTATTTTAAGAACTTTATCTACCTTTTGTACTTGATAACTTTTCAATTTTTGGAACTTTATATTTTTTGAATGAAAATTATTGAATAATTTTCTAATACTGTTCGATGAAAAACCAAGTAATTTTACTCAGTTCAGGAGGCAACTTGGAGTAACTCCCTGCTGATAACTTAGTTGATAATTGTGAGGAAAAAATGTCCCTTCATGAATTTTTCCATTTCAATTAATGGCCCAGGAGAGAAATAGAGTGACGACGCCTAGTGACTCACGGTCGGGCCGATTCACAAGCCAAACCACCATCAAAACTGAAATCAAGCGAACGCAAAATTATAACAGTCCGTTATTTGCAGTTTGAGGGATGAACCTGAATTTCACACATGTGAAACGATGGTCGTACAGTTCTATTGGCCCTATTGGCCACAGTTCTAACCTGTTAGGATTTAGGTGGAGATTCACTCCATTATCTTGTGAAAAGAAAATAGTGTATCTTGTTCGATTGGTATTCTCCTTGATAATACCGCAATAAAAATAGGAAGTAAAAATTCAAGTAAGTACACTTCGAACGAGAGGCAACGTGTTTGTCTAAAGTGTGTAAGAGATAGATAGATAGATACAGAGAGAGAGTGAGAGTGTGTGTGTGTGAGAGAGAGAGAGGGGGGTGAGGGAGAGAGGAAGAGAGAGAGAGTAAGAGTGAGTGCGAGAAAAGGAGGGAGCACATTTCCTTGTTTCCTGCTTGTTCACCACATCATTGGGTCTTATTGGAGAAAGAAGTTTTATTTATTTATTTATTTAAGTTCTCCAGTTAGAGCTAAAACTGACCAGAGGTGGAAATCATCAGCTCTCGTAAGATATTCCATACTCTGAACACGCGTTCTGATTGTTTGAAGCATTATCACTAAATCTTTTTTTTTTTGACGATGAAGCCCACTGAGGTCAGAGACCTGTGCGTGGGTAATGAGTTGGATGATGGTGATTTATGAGTTGGACCTACAGTTTAAGGTGGGTTCCGTACCAGCATTGGAACTACGATATTATGCCAATGAAATAAATTCTGTAAAACTAATTGTTATTGCGGATGATGCCCACATGAGTCTGGTGACATCCATGGTTGAATGAAATTCGAACCCAAGGATGCAGGAAACGAAGCCAGCCAGAGCCTTACCTTAGCTCAGACAAGCGCTCCAATCAACTTCGCTATCAGAGCAGCCAATTAATGAGAAAATTTCATTTTTCATCTTTTCCGATCATTATTAATCTTCATAGAACCTGTCTAATCAACCTGTTCCTCAGAATGACAACAACGATTAGGACTATAAAAAATATGATTTTATGACAATAGACGATTGAAAAAGGTAAGAAATCATCTATTTAACAGAAGGCATCAAATCTACGATTTTATGACATTGAAATAATCGGAAAGCATAGAAAATTACATCAAGTATCCAATATTGCGAAGTTCTGTAACATCATCAAGTCCCCATCAATAATTCACTAGCATTTCTTTCTAGAATTCTGACCCGGGAGTCATGATCTTCCATTACACAATCTCCTTATAGCTGCTCTAAAAATACTTAATATATTTAATGGCTTGGAACAGCACTACCTCCTTGCCTATAAAGTTCTTTCTTTCTCCATTTTCCCTCCTTTTTTATTCGCTAGTCAACTCTTTACTTTATTACTTCTTCACTCTTTCCAACCTTTTTTCCTGGAAACATTTACCTTAATAGAATTTGGATGCCATCCGTGATGGCTGGGTGGATATATATGTGCATGAGGATATAATATAAAGAATTAACGTTACTGTATCTATCCAATTTGCTAGATTGCTAGGTCAGAGATCGGAAAAAGGTGAACGAGACATGAACGAACTTGAGACAAAATCAGGATTCGATATCAGTGATAATAGCCTGGAGAAACTGTTCTTTTTCCATAAAAGTTCTCCTAAACACCGTAAACGGAACGGAAACTGAAAGAACCCGACTACACGAGAGAACCGTTGTCGTCTGTTGCCGCAGGAACGCCTAAAAGTACAATACCGAATTCTAATAATTGATTATTGTGGGGGAAAATTGCTACCTGAATTTAATACAATTACAATATTTGAAGGATTTTTTATTTGGTATAAGTTTTAGTCAAAGGTCACGTTCTGCCCCTGTTTTGACCCAGAAAGGAATAAAAATCAAACTGTTATTACACGCACCTAGATTTATATATTTTTTTCTCGCGATATTAGAGGGATTTTAAAACAAATTCAATTTCATGTCTTATATTTTAACCATGATTGTATCCCAGGAAAGCTATCGCAATCAAACTGAAACTCAGGCACGGTCATAACCTACTCCAAAATCAGAAATTTAGGGCGGTCTTGCCAAAAAAATGTCAACAAAATCTCACATTTGTGGCCCCCCACCCTAACCTCTAAACTCTCAAGCTGGGACCGCTGTTGCTTTTTAATTTTTTCGGAGGATGAAGCCCACATAGGTTTAAGGCCTGTGCGTGGGTAATGAATTGGATGATGGTGATTGATGCGATGGACCTACAGTTTCAGGTGGGTTCCGAACCACCGGGAAGTGATTTTACAGCATAGAACAGTCTTTTTTGCTGGCAAATCAAATCGGTCACCCTTACAAAGTGCGCCCAGGAGTTTCGTAGCTTATCTCTGATTTGATACCTGCTACGGCACTCGGCTATCACTTCCAAACTAATGCTGAAACTAACATAAGAATGTGATTTTATTGTGTATATTTTCGGTTCAAGTCTTAATCAAAAATTAAAATTATATCAACTTTCTTTGAATTGCTTTAGTACTTTGTTGAAAGTGAACCTCCAAACTAATATTCTTCAACAAAATATCGGTAATTATACTTCAGAGTGGAATTTTTTAGTGTAACTTGGATTTAACCTTTGATTTGTACTCTATTCGTACTATCAGTCTCTTGTATCTTGACAATCATTGTATTTTAGTCTTGACGAATTAATACTATTTTCAACAACTACATTAATAACCTACAAGAAGTTATATTATTGGATAGAAGTTATACTATTGGCTGAAAAATAGATGGCTCTGAATAGTAAACGCTCCTATTGGCTAGCGAAATGGATGCCACTACACTGTGCTACGATGCAGTGCTGTGATTGGTTGTCTACTGAGACCTGCAGTCACGCCCACTGGGAGGAGCTAACCAATGAAAGTTGAGAGTGGACAGAACGTCAACCTACAGCGTTTTCTTCCACCTATAGATAGCGTTAGTGGAATCTATGTTAAAGAAATCCTAAAATAACTAACTTTATTTATGACTAAATTATACAAAAGCTAAGCTGGATGTGAAGAGATCCAGTTTCACTAATTTTAAATGTATTGTTATAACTTTTTAATATTATACTGGTAGGAAGAATAATATCATAGTAAATGAATATTCTCTGATTATCTATAATCTTAAGAATATAGTATGATAACAGTTGGTACTATAATATAAAGTGAAGTCCAATATTATAGAAGGCAGTACTATTTCAACAATTTCAAGAGTAAATAATATTTTTTGGCATTTTTCCCATAAGAGCAGAAAACTTGCACATGGATTAAAAAACGTTTTTCAAAGATTCCCAACTAAGTCTGTCATTTGAAAACCACCTCATTACCCTCACACACACCACGTTGAAACTAATGAGGAATTCACTCAGACAAATGCCACGATTCCTCATTAGACAAACTCCTCATTTCCCGTCCAATTCCCTCGCCATCATCTAATACTTTCTTACCTTAATACTTATCTGTCTCCCTTCCCACACCAATTCTTCTTTCATCTTATTTCCGGTTAATCCTTAGTCACTCCAACCACTTCCTGTACTCTTCTATCAGAACAAAAATGACTAAAATTATACTTCTTTTCTGGGGTTTCCATTTATTTATCACCATCTTCCTTTTCCTGTCCTTCTTTCACTTCTCCTTTTCATTTATCTCTGCTTTACAAACATTAACATCATAATCTCCTTCAAGGCTTACATAATTTACCCCTCATCTCACTAAACCATTACTTCATTCACTGTTTGCCTAATAAATTTTCTTTTTCTCTACCTTCATCTGTCTTTTTATAATTCTCTTCCAATTCTTTTCCACCCACAACTGTTTCATGTCTCTCTTTCAACAAACTATGTTCTTTAAACAAAAAAAAGTTCAACTGATTTTCCAAAAATGAAATAAAACTTGTAATGAGCAGAACATATATGTTTTTTTCAGGTTTCTTGTAGTATACATGTTATTTTTTAATTCAATGTCTTATATGATATTGGCATTTTAGAGATGCACCATCCCTCAGAACAAGCTTTGCTTAAAGAGGGATGTAACAATTATTTCATTTATGATGTTTTATGTAGATATTCATTATTATGATAAGAAGTGATGTGATTTTTGTCTGAATATATGAATGTTTCATTATGTATTGTTGACAATAAATAAATTGAATTGAATTGAATTGAAATTAATTCTTGTTAGTTGAGAGCTTCTTGACAGCTTCAAATTTGTGGAATAATTAATTATTCATTTTTGTATTTTTCAAATATTGTTAAATATTCTTCTTGTATTCATTCCTTGTACCATCTAATATATCTGTAATTTCATGAAGGAACTCTCCCCCACACATAGACGAACAGTCTTTTTTGGGGGAATTTCACTTAATGTTTATTGTAAAATTATACCATAATTGTAATGCTGATGTGGAAAATAAATAAATATGAATTTTGAATTTTTGAATCAAAGATTAATAATTAAGGATTTTCTAATCCATCTTCATATATCTATCATTATCATATTTTCATCACTGACAGTGACCTCTCTTCCCCTCCTCTATCGCCAACAACTCTTATTTCCTTTCCCCTATCTTTCTATTTCCATCTTTTAACGACCTCTTTCTCTTCCTTTTCTAATTCTTTCTATCCATCTACTCTAATTTTTCAGACTAAATCTACCAATTTGAAAACGAATAAATTTAGCTCAGCAAGAATCTGTCGTAAAATAATTATCAGATGCTGTGTTGTTGCTGCTATTGTTGTTGCATTGACCCATCATTATTTTTGTATTCTCAATATATCTCTACTTCAAACCATACGTCTCACTCTCTTTCCTACTTATTATTTTTCCTCCTAATCGTTCTTCTTTTCTCTTTCCTTCTTCTTTTTCCTCTTCTTCTTCTCCTCCTTCTCCTATTTCTCCTTTCACTCCTTTAATTTATCTCAACCCGATTAAAACACATGTCACTCTCTTTCATACCTATCATTATTCCTTCTTCTCCTTCTTCTTCCTGCTTTATCTTCTCCTTCTCCTCCTCCTATTCCTCATTTCACTCCTCTAATTTCTATCCACCCGATTAAAACACATCACACTCCCTTTTCTTGCCTATCATTTTACATCCTACCTCTACAATTCTTCCTCCTCCTCTCCACCCCCTTTTAACCCATCTTCCTCACCTCCTCCTCCTAATCTTCCTTTCACTTCCTCTTCCCTTCCTCCACTACATTCAACTCCTCCACCTCCTCGCACCCTGTTTCCGGTTGTAAAATCGGGAAAGTAATAAAATATTCAGAGGATGCACACGTTGGAAGAGGGGGGGGGGGGGGCACAACTCAATTCCTCCTGTGAGCCCGTCTCACACCTCGCTCCGGTGCCACAGCGGCTTTATGCTTTTTCAGCCACATTAAAACGGCTCAAATTCCGCGTCTGCTGCGCTTTCATATATATTTATATTTAGACGCCGTGTTTTCCCTTCCCAGCAATTTTACTTTTGCTGTCTGTCAGCTGTGGAGGAAATTTCGCCCCCGGAATTGGAACAAAAAGAACAACAACAACAAAACAATAGCAACAACAACACAGCATCTGCTAATTATTTTACGTCAGATTCTTGCTGAGCTAAATTTATTCGTATTCAAATTGGTAGATATTAGATAGTAGATTGGTATAGTCTGAAAAATTAGCTCTATATGAATTAATAAATACAAAAAATACGTTTGAAACCCACCTCAAGTTGTAGTACATCTTCCATCTTCCTCCTTCTCCTCCTCCTCCTCTTCTTCTTCTTCTTTACATAACTGTATACTGTTTTCGACATATATTTGAAAAAAAAAATCTTTTATTTAGATTCTTCTAAAATAGTATATGGATAAGCATAGTATATGGATAAGCATAGTATATGCATTTTTAAGGAAAAAAAAACAAAAAACAAATCAAGAATCTATAATACCTGCGCAGGTATGAGTTGCAATACTATTCTAAGAGATTATTTTACAATATTTGTAGGGGAAAAAGGGTAATTTCACATTACATAATAATTGGTGAGTGTCACCAAACCAACTAAAGCCATGTACTTGTTATTCGAGTTAGAGCAAATCTTTTTTCTTGATCACAACACTTGCTCTTTTCTCTGGGCAAAATTGTGTTTTATTTTCATCATCTGCAGTTCTTAGCTGTATTTCTCATCTTATCTTGAATTTTTGCGCATTTTTATACGATTGACCTGTGTGTGTATACATAGATTAAATTGAATTAGAAATTAACAAAGCTCGCATTTTTATACGATTGACCTGTGTGTGTACACATAGATTAAATTGAATTAGAAATTAACAAAGCTATAATGTATAGAAAATTTTGAACAAAATGTTGACTCACATCTTTGGACCATTACTTTCATCGTCAATTACTCACCTAAAACACAAAAAACAAACATTAATTTGAAAAAGGAAAATAATTAATTAAGAGCACGATAAAAAATTACATTTTATTTAATCTTTCACATTTTTAATGAACAATTGCGTAATAATTTAATTGTAATGAATTAAGACACTGGTAAGTTTTCTAACAACATAAATTTTCTATGTAGTCGTCGTAAACCGAAAAATACGTCATAGCCTCCATGTTCTATGGCTACACAAAATCTGCGCTGTGGCAATTTCCGGTTAACGTTCAAGGAAAAAGAAAATTCATGTCACTTTGAAAACTTGACTCAAGTGGAGGTATCCTTAGGCTGAATCAATATTTATAACAGCAGTAACCTCTGCCTTTTCATGATCATTACCAAGGGTGCCCACCCCCCCCCCCCCCCCATCAAGCATCATGACGCACCCCACCCCTAAATTTAGAACCAGCCCCCACACCCATAAATTAGGTCCCCCCAAAAATATGCAGAAAAATAAGCACCCCGTATTCTTTCTAAAACAAAAAGAAGATTTATATAGGAACAGAAAAAATTCAAACCCAGTCGATGATGTACAAAATGTATGTATATTTCTTGAGATTCTTTACATAAGTAACATTTTTTTTGTAAAGGTAAAAAAGAAATATCAATGAAATGAATATATGAACGTCTGCTCAATAAAATTAATTGCAAAATAGCTAAATAATAATGTGAAACTATATGGTTTATAAACAATCAAATATTATTGCAAATACATAGTGGTTCAATAAATAGTGGTTGGTGTACATATTGAGTACCAATTACATTAAGGTTAAATAATTCTACAAAGTGAAAACAATATAGTCATCACAATGAGTCGATAACTTTATTTGTAGAAAGGGAAGTGATAGCCGCGAGCCGCAGCAGGTACCTGTTCAATCAGATATAGATAAGCTGCGTTCTCGTAGGACCTGTTTGTAACGGTGATTAGATTGGCCAGCAAAGAAGACACTGTTCTCTAAAGTAAAATCACTTCGCGGTGGTTCGGAACCCACCTAAAACTGTAGGTCCAAATCATCAATCACCATCATCCACTCATTACCCACGCACAGGTCTAAGACCTATGTGGGCTTCACCCTCAAAAAAAAAGAACACAAAAATTCAAAAATTTTAATCAGTTATGCTAATATTTACTGGACAGTAGTTAAACAACAGGTTATTTACTTAACGTAGTATCTTATTTATGTATGTATGAAGTACATAAAAGGCACACATTTCATGTATAGTTATTTACCACACACAATCGAAAAACAAAACAAAACAAAAACATGTCTTTCAAAAACAAAACAAAAACATAGCTATTAAAAATTACTGAATTTTCAGTAATTCAAATTCAAATTCAATTTAGTATTTGATTATTTAACAATTTTTAGTATTTACTAATTAGTATTAGCTAATTCATATTCAATAGTATAATAATAAACAGAATTTTTATTAATTTCGAATTCCTTTAATTGCTATTACTTAATACTGAAGACTTCCGCAATGGCGGATATTGACAACAGCATTGAACAGCTGATGGGAATCGATGAATGCTACTGTACAAAAATATCAGTCACCACCGGGAATCGAACCACGGACCTTCATCGATTCCCATCAGCTGTTCAATGCTGTTGTCAATATCCGCCATTGCGGAAGTCTTCAGTATAAAGTAATAGCAATTAAAGGAATTCGAAATTAATAAAAATTCTGTTTATGTATATTTGTCAGTTTATTCAATTGTCAGTCACTTCAAACTAACTTGTATAATAATAATTATAAATCTATTGTCATTAATTGACATTCTATCTGGTGACTTCATAATAAAATATTTTTGAATGTCGTCACGTTAAACACGGTTCAATCTACCCCCCCCCCCCCCCTACAAGAATTTTAATGACGCAATCTGCATCATAGCCCCTCCCCACCCCCCGTGGGCACCCCTGTCATTACTAATATTCATTTTGCATTGACCAGACCAAATACTGAACTAACGCTAATACATTATAGAATACAAACAAAAGAGGAATCCAGTGATATGATTAAATTTCCATATAGAACAAGGTGAACTCCCCGAAAAACAGATGGAAAGAATACAGTTGTTATTCCCAGCTTTTATGATCATGATTCAATCATTTTCCATTGAAAGCTTGGGTTTTGGCAAAAAAAAGGAGCCCGGTACAGTACATCAAACACTGGGGGTTTCATTGAACGAATAAAGCAACAGGCTATCGAAGTCAGTGGAAGCGAAATTTGATTAAAAAATCGGTTATTGAAAAGTGCGGTTTAAATCATAGGAGACTGATTGATTGGATGTACTCAATGGCTGGCTCTCACTCAGCCCCTCCAAATGCCTCTCTCTCACACACACTCTCTATCTTACACACTTACGCACTCTCTCCATCACTGATACCAGTCTGTTCAATTACCTTGATATCAATTTTTAATAGATTCCCAGTAGCAGTAATGAATAGCAATATGCGCTTTACACTAGGCCTCAAACTTGAAACATACTACCGGTGAGATCAATTGGATCAGGCTATTAGAATTACATTTATACTAGGTTATCCCGGGTCGCAATTTATTAAACTTTGGGAAATACATCCCAAATGTAGATTTTCTACATACTGAACGACAGGTAAAGAATTTTTTTAATTCTTCTTCTTCTCCTGCTCCTTCTTTTTAACTACTTCTTCTTTTTCTTCTTTTTCTTAATCTTCTTTTTCTTCTTCCTCGTCTTTTTCTCCTTTTTCTTCTTCATCTTATTTTTCTACTTCTTCCTCTTCTTCATTTTCTTCTGCTTCTTCCACTTCTTCTTTTTCTTCTTCCTCATCTCTTTCTTCTTCTTCTTCCTCTTTTTCTTCTTTTCTTCCTCTTCTTCTTATTTTTCTTCTTTTTCTCCCTTTTCTTCTTCCTCCTCTTCTTCTTCTTTTTCTTCTTCTTCCACTTCCTCTACTTCTTCTTCTTCTTCTTATTTTTTTCTTCTTCTACTTCTTCTCCGACTTCTCCTTCCCCTTCTTCTTTTTATTCTTCTTTTTCTCCTCTTTCTTCTCCTCCGTCTTCTTCATCTTCTCTTTCTTCTTCCCCTTCTTCTTCTTTTCTCTCTCTTTACTCTCTCTCTTCCTCTTTATCCTATCCTCCCACCCTCTCTGTCTGAATGAACAATGAAAAATGAACTTTTTGTTTCAAAACAGCTGATCATCAAATCATAAGTTGAAATGTGAAAATGTTCAGCTCACCGATCCCTATGTTAAAGAAGCAATGGCAAAAATTGAAACTTTGATCGTTCATTGCTCATGTCCACTTTGATGCCTTCTTTCAAGACCTTATCAAACATCTACTCGATGAGATCTTTCAAATGAGACGAACAAACGAACAAAATCGGTCGACAAACCACGGAGGAGTTGTCATCACAAAAAAACATGTTCGCCTATTTTATATAAAGATTATTACAGTAATAACTGAATCTTCTGGTACTTGACCAACTTGCTAGACTTATGTCGAATATCCGTCTACCACATAAAACATTATTTTAGCGAGGATGATGCACTCATTCTAGAAAATCATGTATATGGTATAAACGAATACATGGAATATTTGAGCATCTTACAAGAGATTTTTACAAAAAATTCTGATGACCAAAATGCGAGAGGATTACGTTTTCCAGAATTTGAAAAGGCAGAAGTTTACCAGAGCTAGCATTAGGCTTGTGCGCTAGCAATGAGTTGAAAAAAGTATATATTTTTATTCATGCTCAGTTTTGAACATTAAAAAATTCTGATGACCAAAATGCGAGAGGATTACGTTTTCCAGAATTTGAAAAGGCAGAAGTTTACCAGATCTAGCATTAGGCTTGTGCGCTAGCAATGAGTTGAAAAAAGTATATATTTTTATTCATGCTCAGTTTTGAACATTAAAAAATTCTGATGACCAAAATGCGAGAGGATTACGTTTTCCAGAATTTGAAAAGGCAGAAGTTTACCAGAGCTAGCATTAGGCTTGTGCGCTAGCAATGAGTTGAAAAAAGTATATATTTTTATTCATGCTCAGTTTTGAACATTAAAAAATTCTGATGACCAAAATGCGAGAGGATTACGTTTTCCCAGAATTTGAAAAGGCAGAACTTTACCTCTTCTTATTTTATGATGATACCATAAAATAGCCTACAAGAGGGGAAAAATACAATAATTTGTGAAATTAAAGGGATTGAAAGAGGAAAAAAGTAGGAGAAGTAAGCATAATAAGCAAATAAGAGCATTTAAAAAGGGCCACATTTCTATATGAAAAAAAGGTATCAGTAGATGAATTGATTTCATTTAAGGGAAGTTAGTTGTCCTATTTTTATAATGCTAATTGAAGTACATTTTTATTAAAAACTATAACATCTGTAACCATAAGCATTTTTTTCACTTAAAGTGTAGTTTTCTACAATTTGTCAGGGAAATTTATAATGAACTTCATTTCTGATTTTTTTAATTTCCGCAATTTTTACGGATAAAATGATATTCTACTCCAGAAATTATTCACTGCATAAAGTGCACAAAATGCTCATTGGACTTGACATTTGAAAAATCATGCCAATATCTTCTTACATTCTGAGAAAATGTTCCTGTGGAAAAACTGCTATTTCTGGAAAATACAATTAGAAAAAAGATGTGCAATATGACGCATGCATGCCATTTCTAGAAAAACCATAAAACTTATTATAGTTGTCATTGTAACGAGATTCGTCAATTGAAAAGATGGGATTTCAAAGTAGATTATTCCATCAAAATCATGCAACTTCTAAGGTCATAAGACTTATTCTAGTTGTCATTGTAATGTAACAGGGAAGTGATAGCCGTGAGCCGTAGCAGGTATCTGTTCAATCAGATAGAGATAAGCTGCGTTCTCCTGGGCACTCTTCGTAAGGGTGACCGATTAGATTTGCCAGCAAAAAGACCCTTTTCTCTACTTTAAAATCGCTTCCCGGTGGTTCGAAACCCACTTAAAACTGTAGGTCCAGCTCATCAATCACCATCATCCACCTCATTACCCAGGCACAGGTGTCAGACCTATGTGGGCTTCATCCTCCAAAAAAAGTGAATTATACACCATTGAAAAAAGGGGATTTCAAAGTACATTATTTCATCAAAATCCAAAATTCGACTATTTTCGGGATTTTAAAATACATTATTACATCAAAACCCAAGAATCGTCAAATTTGACTATCGACATCACTTTCGCTTCCATTTAAAAACAGACTATTTCATCAAAATAATGAAACCAACGACTACTTTGCTTCTATTTGCGCAGTCTAATACGTTTCTGTAGTTCACAAAAATCTGCGTCACGTAGCCTGCGCTTTTTTCGCTGGTCCAGATTATCGACTAAAAAATCACTATGTGCATGACATATACAAAATTCACATTCAAATTCAAATTTATTGTTATCAAAAAATAAAACACATTACATCACACACAACAAATAGATTAAGCTTTCAATTTATGTCACTGAGGGCGGTGTCATAGGGTAAATGAGGTGAGGCTGTGACGAGATCTGAGGTGAGTGTGGATTTGTGGAGGGGTGGGAGTGATGAGATCCTGGGGGGGGGGAGAGGTAGCGTACAACGTAATTGAGGACTCATTTAGCCCTGCCACCGTCGTGTATGTCAACAATATTAACATATATATTGTGTCACCTTAAAGTCTGCTCAATGGAAAGCCAACCTCCTACTTGCCAGTTGCTGTTTTAGCATTAATTAACATGTAAAAGCAAGACATCACACAAGTTACAACTTTTAACCCAGAAAAGCGAAGCCTACTGAATAATTTGAACAATCGGGACAAACGTTTTAATTACGATAATTTTTATATCAAACTTAGTAGACTTTAGACTGACATTGTTTAACTCCATAATAAAATTAAACCCGGTTAATATATTTGTTTAACCGGTCCAGTGATCGATTAAATAAGTGGAATTGACAAATATCAACCTTTTTTATTTTTACTAAAGTTATAGATGAATCCTAGCCTAGTGTTGTCAATCTTGTACTCCTACTGGATAATAAATAAAAACAATTTTATTGTCCACAGGCCATTTTACAGCATTAGACAAAGTCAAAAGAGTCGATACTGACTACAATATAATTAATTTCCTTAACTAAATTCCTTAATTAATCTATATATATAAAAATGAATGTCTATCTGTATGTATGTATGTATATATGTATGTATGTATGTTCCCTATAGACTTCAAAACCACTTGACAGATTAGCATGAAACTTTGGGAATATGTTGTGTGAATATTGAGGATGGTTTCTGACCATAAATTTTAATAGAAGAGCTAATAATTACTATTAATTAATCCATTTTATAGACCTAAACTACTGAACTTGCTGGCCAAACAGCTTAAAGGAACAGCTGATAGAAGTCAACCGTTTTTAATCATATGGCAGGCCCCTTAGCGGCGTTATTTACGCTGTCTTTGAACAGCAAAAGACTTTACACTGTGCATGTAGGCTACCGTTCAGTCGGAGCCTTGCAATATGTAGGAAACATACGACTGGTTATGATGAAATGTATTTATGCCAGGTTGATGACATCTGTTAACCAATGAAGTGCTAGCTAGAAATTTGAAATGCAGCCTCAGCGGGAGGTAGCGAATAATAAAATAAAAAACTAGCTTCTACCCTTATAGTCATAGGAAGTTTTAATTTGAAATGTTTTTTCATTCAGAGGTTGTGATTAAGAAAACAACGAAGCCTCTATGATCAGCTGGAAGAGCCCTAGGACTAACTTCTTTCCTAATTTTAAATGTAACCTCAGCGGGAGGTGGCGAATAATAAAATCAAGGAGAATTTTTATAAGAACGCAGCAACGCGCGTTGAGCCAGCTAGTATATATATATAAAAATGAATGTCTGTCTGTCTGTATGTATGTATGTTCCCTATAGACTCCGGAACTGCTGAACCGATTCTTATGAAATTTTCAGGCACAATGTAGAATAGTCCCGAGATGGTTCCTGTGAAGTTTGGGAATTAAAAAGTCCTCGCTGAAGGACACAAAAAGGAGGAATCTATCCTTAAAGGAACAGCTGATAGAAGTCAACAGTTTTTAATCATATGGCACCCCCTTAGCGGCGTTATTTACGCTGTCTGAAACTCAAAGACTTTGCATGTACCGTGTAGTCGGAGCCTTGCAGTATGTAGGAAACATACGACTGGGTATCATATGATGAAATGTAAATTATGCCAGGTTGATGACATCTGTTAACCAATGCAGCTAGAAATATGAAATGAAACCTTAGAGGGAGGTGGCGAATAATAAAAGCAAATACCTAGCTTCTATCCTTATAGTCGTAGGTTTAAATTTAAAATGTTTCTTCATTCAGAGGTGGTGATTAAGAAAACAACGAAGGACCGGAAAACTGAAGGAAACTATGATCGACCGAAAGAGCCCTAGGACTAACTTCTTCCCTAATAGTCCTAGGAGGTTCAAATTTGAAATGTAATCTCAGATCTCAGTGGGAGGTGGCGAATAATAAAATAAGGAGAATTTTTCATGAGAACGCAGCAACGCGCGTCGGGCCAGCTAGTATATTATATTTCCTTTATTAATTTCTCCTTCTTCTACTATTACTTTTCTCTCCCTGTTTTCCTTTCATTCATATTTCCCTATCCCACTTATACTTGGTCCTTCCATCATCATGTTCATTTTTCTCACAATGGTTCAGTAATTTGTTCAAATAAGAACTTCTTAATCACGTTTTTTCTTTATGTTTGTATTTAGTAAGTTTTTTCTCAATTTCTTCAAGTTTGCTTGTGGTTTACTCTATTCAGAATTTTGTATTTGTGTTAAGGAGGCAGTTTTAGGTATATCACCTGTTGCCTCCAAAGAATGTTTGTATCAAATAAATAACATGCGCTACAGCTAAAAGCCTAATTATCGCAGTTGAAACAATAACAATATAAATTGAGACAATATTTAAAAACTACAAAATCCCAGTTGAAAAAAATATAGCAATATAATTTTTGAAAAAAAAAATAAAAACACTACTAATCATCATCAACTATAAAATTAACACTACTAATCAACATCGCACTCACAAAATTTGCTCAACTTATAAAAAGGATTATCTAACAGCCACTTGTAACTTGAAAAAGTTTAATATTCGAATTCATATGGATAGCTTTTTTACGAATCTACATTTTAAAATTAATGTCCTTCAAAATTGAGTCATTTTTTGTAATCATCCGGTTTTATGATCGTGTGATTCAAGAAATAACGAATCGGAAAAACCGTCCAACTATTCCGACGTTTGTGTAGACTGAACCAGAGACCAATTCACAAATTTAACTATCAGACTCTTCTAATTAAGTCGAAGAACACTAACAAACGTCTCCCACAATTGGAAAATAAAGAAAATGCGCGGGAAAACTCCTGAAAAAGGCCAACTCGAGACAGCAAACTTTTTAAAGCTCAATCAGACTTTTCCACTTTGTGTGACTGGTGCCTATTCGTGTGCGGCGACCGAAGAAAATCGCAAAAGAGGAGACATAAAAAAGAAGAAAGAGGAAAAGAGGAGGAAGAAGGAAAAGAATGATAGGAGGAGAAGATGAAAGAGATTCTTTAGCGTTCTGCTTTACGCTAGCGTTAAAACAAAAGCTTCAAAGGAAAACGAAGCGTCAGAAAGAAGTTCCTCGGAAAAAGTGCGACCAGTATTAAAAGATAACCATCATTCTGTCTAAAAGCCATGAATACATTCTTTCTACTCTTTGAACTGTCATTCATCCGTTTTCCACATATGTGCCAAAAAAATACGAAAATACGACAATCGTCTATAAAGTAGTAATTAGTCCTCTCTTTACAATTTTGTTCTTCCTACAAAAAGAACATGATTTTCCAATTGTTTTTGTTCGAATTTCTATTGATATGTCAATACTGCCTTATTGTACTGACAGCTATAATAATATTATTGCCTGTTATATTTTCATATCCAGCCATTTTTGTGCCTTTTGTAACACATCTTATAATTTCTGTCATTATAGATTGGCAAAAATTACGTTATTTTTCACACTAACTTTCCTGGTCAAATTAGATGTGCGCATGCGCAGGTCATATCTGAAGAGCGAACAGAGCTGTGGAGTGATCAATATTGGTAATGTTCAACAAAAAATGTATTTTTAAACGTTTTATTCGCTTTTTCAAAACATTTCACATGTTCACATAGACTTCAATTAAATTAATATCTAAATAGGGACATTAAAAATGAGTAGATTTATAGGGTTAGCTTGGAATTTCCTTAACCGTTATTTCTTCAATCGTTATTTCCTTCATTACTTCCATTATATTTGCGAGTTTAATAACCCCAAGAAGTGGAACACAAAGCTATGTGAACACTCTGTACATAGATAATACCGCCCTATCATAATTCATCCTACGCCAATACTCAAGTCCTGGTAGCACAGCAGTTTCAGTTTATGTTCCATACCTACCGAATTTCAGAGATTGGCATAGAGCCATATAAGTTTGATGATCGGTATTAAAACTATAGGCTACAGAGAGTCTGCAGTAAAGCCACCTGTAATACTGGTATTAGATCAGACAACCATAAAATACGGCTCTGGTTGATTATGCACGTGTTGGATGAATCCTAACGGCCGGTTGCACGAAAGCTGATTAAATAAGGAGTTTAATGTCAGTTAACTAACAGTCGTAAGTATAACAGGTTTATTTCTGTTGCACAAAGAGCCATTAGTTAATTTTCGTTAACTGAACGGGCTCAATCTGGCAACACTGTAATTTGATCAACAGCTGATTCTGAAGTTGAGAAAAAAGATGAATTAGAATAATATCATTATTTGAACCATTTTTCAACTATCTCAATATTATTATATTCTTGATAGATTTCTTTCATTTTGAAAGGTTTTTAACACCTACGACCTAACTTGCAGTTCCGTGTTCTGGTACAATAAACATAACCTATAAAATGTAACTTAATGGGAGTTCGTAAAATGTAACTCTAGGTGAACGGGCGGTTAAGTATCTCTTACGCCGGTTAACCTAATCGGCGTTATCGCTTGTAATTGTCCTTTGTGCAGCTAAATTCTCTCCATTAAGTTTAATTTCCGTAGTATGACGTCATTCTACGGGGATCAAATTTTATTGGCTTTCGTGCAACCAGCCGTAAATCTTTCAAACTATTGTTACGGGTTCTATGTCTAAAATAACGCTGGCAACACTTAAATTTATCACTCGCACTTTATTTACACAAATAATCATAACACTCACTGTTCAGTAATGTCTTACAGAAAAAATAAGCAATTAAAAAAAAAACAGATAACACGATATTGTTCAACTGATAATGAGTTTTCAATAAACTGTACAAAAATCAATCACTAAAAGTTAAAAGGCCGATCTAATATTAATTAATAACTGTACAATAAACTGTCCAATAATATTCAAAAAGAATCGTCGAAAAAGAACACTTAACTTACGTAGCACTAGTCCGTAATACAACAAAAACTATACAGTAGCTCACTGGTATGAATTAAACAGGAAAAAGAATTATCTCTATAGTCACTGAGAAAGAATTATCACAATATAGACACGTATATATAGAACTGACACAACTTGTTTATCACGACGATTTCGAAGACAAGACTGACTCATTTACAAGAGACTTCCTCTATTTATATAAAATTTCATAATTGAGATATCTCTCGAATTTTCTGTCAACTTCTAAACAAATAAATCACGAAACTAGCACCTTCCACAATATTCGATAACATTCCATTAATGTCTAATCAAAGAACGAGAACATTCTACAAATTACCAAGTAAACACCATAAAAGTGTCAAAAGCAGAATAATTAATGGCTTAGAAGTAAGCATTTACATAGCAGATAACACCGAGAACTACTGTCTCTTCTTTCTTTCAATTCTCTCCAATTTCATATCCGCTACACTATATAATGTGATAGATAGCTTCTCCGTCATAATTACATATTTACTGTGGTTATCATGTTTCAAGCATAACAAACAAATAGTGCTATTGCCCTATTTGCACATTTGATTTGTAAATCAGTTTGATTCAAAACAATGGGAAAGGTTCAATCAGATCACAGTCAGATACAGTCCAGTTATTAATTGAAACAGTCAAATCAAGATCGCCGCATATTCGGATAACTAAAGTACAGAACCGTGGGTTCGAATCCCGCTCCTGCGTCTGGTATCTTTGTGTTATCATTCACCTCATTACCCACGCACAAGTTTCGGACTCATGTGGACATCATCAGCAATAAAAAGAAGAAAAGAATATTGTGTGCAGAATGGGTCTGAATTATATTTAACAATCTGCATCTCCTACGATGAATAAGTTTGATTTAAACACATTAAAAATATAAAATTTGTTGTATCATTTGAAAAATGATATCAGCAATTGAATGATTAAAAACTACTTTTTTGTTCTTTGATATTGAAAAAATAGCAGTTTTACCATTCCTATTCACCCATTAAATCCTTTAACCTTTCCTTTCTTCTCCTTCTTCCTCCTACCGTAATATTATGAGATCCCCTCTAATATGGGCGACCATAGTTGGAAGGGGTTTCCATCTCCACATAAAGTAGTTTATTTATATTTTAAAATAGTATATAGGTTTTACATTTTTGAACAATTTTGGATTTCAGTAATTGTATTTTAATATCTCTTAATTTCTGCATGACTTGTACATGTGTGTTTGGTCTTATAAATAAATGAACCTAAAACTTCAAACATTGTATTTTATAGGACTTTATATTATATGATATATCTTGAGTAAAATAAATTATAGGTACTTACACTGTGGAGCAATACCTGATGGTAATCACCAACGCATGATCGAACACATGCTATAGAATGGTGGTATTCAAGATGCTATTATCTGTAAAACACCATTCTACAGTATGAGTGTGATTTAACGATGGTGATTATTATTATTACTAATGCTCTACTTTGCAAGCACCCTTATAGTACTTTCACTCGAAATTTACTGCTAATCCACTTCCTACTAATATAAACAGGTAAAGAGGTCAATGTCACGATATAATACAACTTTAACTTACAATTCAGTTCAATGACACTTTTCAGAGAATTATCAATACTACCAGTTAGACACTCCTATCTTCCTATAATACTAATCAATTTTGGATCTAGCTGAAAACCATTTAGATCTCCATCAGATGAAGAGAAAAGCATTAACCTACCAAAACCTAGATTAGAGCATTCCAGGCGCCACTTTAAATACATAGCGATAAAACTGTACAATTCACTTCCACTAACAGCAAGAAAATAAAGTCACGTCAGTCATTTGGGAAAATATTTTTAAAATAATCTAACAAATAGATTTAGGGAATCTAATATAATAAGGGAAGTGATAGCCGCGAGCCGTAGCAGGTATCTGTTCAATCAGATAGAGATAAGCTGCGTTCTCGTAGGACCTGTTTGTAACGGTGACCGATTAGATTGGCCAGCAAAAACGACACTGTTCTCTGCTGTAAAATCAATTCCTGGTGCTTCGGAACCGACCTAAAACTGTAGGTCCAACTCATCAATCACCATCATCCAACTCATTACCCACGCACAGGTCTAAGACCTATGTGGGCTTCATCCTAAAAAAAAAGATAACGCAAATGACTTTTTCTAAATTAATTTGAAAATATATCAAGTCAAGTATAAACCCTATAAATAGATAAAAAAGTGACTTCTCTCTTTCTAAATCATTGTAAAATTTTTAAAATTAATTTCAATTTGTAAAAGACTGGTTAACAGCACCAAAGTATTACATTAAAAACGATAGCCAAAATTTAATGAATTGAACTAATACGGAAAAAACAGCCAATACTCCTTGGAGATAATCTAGTTTTTTGTGTGAAAGAGTACGAGTGGACGTGTGTAAGAGTGTGTGCATGTGTGCATGCATGAGAGATTTCAGTAAGCTATATTATTTAGTATTATTATTATTATTATTAGACGTAAAACTCCCAAAGTGGAAGGCGCTGAGTAAAGATGGTTCAATTTTTGGACTTGTTCTTCTTGCTTGCCCACCAGCTATATAATTTATTATGTATTGAAGTGTTCCCACACAGGTTTCCCTATAGGGAAGATAAGTTGATTTTGTAATTGATTTAATTTTTTTTAATAAATTTGAAATTTTTAAACTTTTTATTAATTTGTAGGTCTAAACACCACATTTTACTTATTCATTATAAGAGGAGCTGATTGTTTAAATTTATACTTTTTAGGCCTTTCTACGCAACGAGAGCTAGAGCGGCACAATAAACTTAGAGCCGTATACCAGTGTAAATCTCTACAGAATTCTACTAGCAAGATCTGACCGCTGGTATTAATTTCAAGTAGCTGTGATTGGACGATGATTTGGTTGTGATCTGATTGTGCCCGTTGATGGGAAACCTCTGTTCGTTGAAGGAACTCTATAGGGAATTAGCTGTTAGATTGATTTCATCGGCCAGTATATATCTCAAATGTATATAAATGGTGCGCAAATCGAAGACAAGAGTGTAAGCGGGTTGCCTATAGGCTTATCTCCAGGCGTCTCTGACTGCACCAAGTAAATATCCTCAAGCGTATTTTCAATGATAAGCATTCACTTAGAATCCCGTGCAGGGATGCACGTCTTGAGAATTCTCCCCCTTCGATCATATTTCCCCACTTTATCCGCTCATCTTCCTTGATTTTTCATCTACTTTATGAGTTTTGAAATTCGTGAACTTCCAAGTGCTTTCGTATTTCGGTCAGGTGCTCTCCCTCGTTCTATGTTGTATTCCACTTGAAAATTCTTTCATTCCACACACTCGTTACGGTCTTGAAGCGGTATCTAGTTGCCAAACTCAGCAAAAAAATAAAGGAGTTGAAGAACAGTCCTGTTTAAATTACATCTCAATGTGAGATCAGGCAAATCATAAAACATATGATGCACGCAGTATTCAACTTGACAAAAAAAACATGCTTATTCAAAAGAACAAAATACAAGAAACAGAAACGTGTAAACAGCAAAAAAATAAAGTAGTTGTACAACAGTCCTGTTTCAATTACATCTCAATGTGAGATCAGGCAACTCATGAAACATATGGGCATGCAGTATTCAACTTGACAAAAAAAAAATGTTTATTCAAAAGAACAAAATACAAGAAACAGAAACGTGTTTCCCAGTATTCAAACATTGTTTCCCCATCACTTACTTGTTCATTCCAACACTTGTTGTCTATTCAACAGCAAAAACATTGTTCTCAACCACAAAACACCTTCAGCTACAAATTCGACATGGAAAACATGTTCCACGCCTTCTCCATGCAACAATTTCATCGCTAGACGTTTTGGCCAGCCTTGAACTCAAGTAGGGAGGCGTGAAAAGGGTTAAAGGGGACTGGAGGAGCCAAAAAGAGGTTGAGGGATACTAAGAAGGGGTCAAGGGGTCTGGAAACGGGGTAGAAGGGGGTCTGTTCCCAGTCTGTTACCTCGTGTACCCGCAACTCTCCCAGGACTTCTGGTTCGTGCCTCGTAAACGGCCGATAAATAATTTAGGGTGAGGCCGTTGTGTCTCCAGGGGCCAAAAAGCAACTCCAACTGGACATGAAACTTGCAAACTAAGCAACCCACTGCTATATACATTTACACACTCCTCTAATATTGCAGATGGTGAGCTTAGGCGATTGTTGCTTCTCCTACTACTGAATTCTCTTTCTCTCCTCTTCTCTTTTCTTCTCTTCTATTCTCTTTCTAATCTCATGAAATGATATGCAATTAAAATGACTTGCAACCGGCACTAGCGAACAAGTTTTATCTTATGCTAGTGCTTCCAAATTATTTATGTTTGTAAGTAAAACTTCCTTTGTACATTGTATGTTTTCTATTGGCGAAATAAATTTCAAATTTCAAAAATGAATATTTTTACTTGTGAATTAATGGAATAATCTTTTTCGCCACACTAGGACGTAATGAGCTGTTTTTCGTGCGTCATATGGAGGCCGAAAGTGTTTGGTTTCCGTCGAGGTCTGTAAACGTTTACCGCCCTAGGGCGGAAAAGAAAATGACCTTGAATGACAGCTGATCATGTCTGGATACAGCAGTCATGATTGTAAAAATGAATCCTTCCAACTTTTATGTAAAACAAAAAAATTTAAACCATCAATAAATGTTTATTTTTTAAAATTTAATATGTACGTAGTATTTAAAATGTCAAAAATGATCACTTTTTATAACTTAATATGTATTATTTTGTAGTTTTGATATCAAACAATAGAACCTTTTTATCCAACCTACAGAGCTCTGGGTGGGAATTTTGTCAACTATTCTATTACAAATGTTGGTAACCTCTCACCAAAAGGTTGGTTGGTTAGGTTTTTTGTTTTTAGGAATTTTGACTACTACTGCAACTGTTGGTAAAGGTTACTGTTGGTATAGAAAGGTTAGTTGGTTAGGTTTTTGGTTGTTTTATGCAGGTTTCGAATCAGGAACAGGAATAACAACAAAAAACCTAACCATCTAACCTTTTGGCACAGATTAAAGAACAACAAGGTTTGTCAAGTTTGTCTGTGCTTTTGGTGAACAGTTGTAGTAGTTGACAAAATGCCCACCCAGAGCGCTGTAGGTTGGATAAAAAGGTGATAGCCGTTCCTTGTATTCTTGCAAGTACCATAGCCTTAAAATTTCGCTTTCAAAATTTCCATCTTAACATTGTTGTTTTTTTTTCGTAGTGTGGCGAAAAATAGCGTTCGCAACACGGGCAAAAATGTTTTGCCGGCTCTCAAACGCTACAAGTTCTCGACTTCGTCTCGAACTTGAAAACCGCGATCTCGAGCCGGCAAACACACATTTTCGGCCCTAGGTGCGAAATATACTATTACAATGCACTGATGAATTACATTCATTCCATTTTTTCTTTCATTTTATTCTTTTCTTATTTTATATTGAATTTTAACGTAATTATTGATTTTTTATTCCCGTTATGCCATGTTAGTGAATTTTTATTAATATTATTTATCCTTCTTTTTACGTGCAATCTAAATTTTATTTTAGCGATTTATGCCATGTTAGTGAATTTTGATTGATATTATTTATCCTTCTCTTTTCATGCAATCTAAATTTTATTTTAGGGATTTTTTTTAAAATTAATAATATGTTGTAGAGTGCACTTGTTGGTTTTGTATTTGTTGTGGATTTCATAATCTTCTATGTTTAATCCGCGTTAGTCAAAGTAACCAATGATACTGACTAATATCGATTGATTTGGATTTAAATAAAAATATAACATTTTTAAATAATAATTATGATAGATCTAAATATACTGTAATGTGAACGAAGGTAATAGATGTACTGTCATGTTATATTGGCATTCCCAACAATCTACGAATTCGTGATAAATTTCTCAAAATCTTCTATTACAACATACTATCCCACCGAAGGTGATCAAAAGCTCAGATCGTACAGATTCAATGAAAAATCAATTTCCCCCTTCTCCTCCCCATAGTCTTCAAATTCAAGATGACTTTCTTGTAATCGAATTTAACAATTTGTAGATTGAATTCAAGATGAATTTCTCAAAATCCACTATTAAAACTATTCAACCAAATGTGATCAATCATTTGGACCATACAGATTTAATGAAAAATCAAATTTCCCTCTTCCCCTTCCCCTTCCCATAGTCATCAAATTCAAGATGACTTTCTTGTAATCGACTTCAACAATTTGTAGATTAAATTCAAGATTAATTTCTCAAAATCTACTACAACTATTCCACCAAATGTGATCAAACATTCGGACAGTACAGATTTAATGAAAAACCGAATTTCCCCCTTCCCAACTTTGATAGTCTTAAAATTCAAGATGACTTTCTTGTAATCGTCTTTAACAATTTGTAGATTGAATTCAAGATGAATTTCTCAAAATCTACTATTAAAACTATTCCACCAAAGGTGATCAAACATTCGGACCGTACAGATTTATTGAAAAATCAAATTTCCCCCTTCCCCTTCCCCTAGTCTTCAAATTCAAGGTGACGTTCTTGTAATCGACCTTAACAATTTGTAGATTAATCAACTATTCCTTTGAAGTTGAACAATTATTCAGATCGTACAGATTTAATATAATATCAGATTAAACCTGAGAAGTCTTCATATTCGAGATCACTTGTAATCGACTTTTACAATTGATCGACTGTAGGTGATCAATTATTCAGATAGAACAGCAGTGCAGATTTGATCAAAGATAATCGATTTCTCCCAAACTTTGCACTTCCTCTAGACGTCTCCTGATAGACTATAAATTCAATTTGAATTAGTCTAAATTAGTAACGATGACTAATGCCGCTCTACTGCAAAGTCTCAGCTCCGAAACCTGGTGACAAATCATTAATAACGGCCCGCTGGGAACTAATTAAGAGGCGGTGCCACAGATATATAGATATTTCTACAGTGTATACATTGTAGATATATATTCTCTAGAGTGTATACCTCTTCTGAGTTCTGAATAGGAGCAAAACGACACTGCCTGGTATGCTGTAGAGATGAGATGAACTGTTATTCTGCAGTAACGAGTTGTTATTTATACCTGTTCTTGAATAAACCTACTACTTGAGTCTTAACTGCAAGGAATGTATAAACACAGTTGCAATGTAGCTTAAATTAGAAATAGAAGCATTATGATGTAAAATGACCTTTGCTATAAAAGTTCTATCCTTCAAAGTTTAGCATTATTACAATCAAAAGTCAAGAACTCCGAAACCACGTTTTGTGACTGAAATACTGGTAAAAAGGGTATATATGAAACTCTTGGGGTTTTAAATTATGAAAATTAAAAATATTGTTCTATATATTTCCATGTGACGGTACATCACACGCTTATATTGGACACATAATTCATTACAGAAAATATTTATTGTACTTCATATAATAAGGAACGTTACACAATCAAAGAAAAATGAGGTTAATTCATTAGTGTAATTCAGGACTTCCTACATTTATTGTAAATACTTTGATAAAATTCAGAAAGTAAAAAATTTAAAATACAATATCCAGAATTCTTGAATAAAAATAACTGTGCGAATAAACTTAATAAGGTTTATTAAGGTTTTCTTTGATGTTATTTTTTGGAGCTAGGTTGCTCATGTCTGACTGACTGCTACTTCTGCGGTAATGGGTTTGATTTATTTTGAGCTTTGCATATCTTGTGTAAAATACCCAGAATAAGAAGGTAAACTACATAAACTAAATAAAGAAACTAAAAAAAAGAAAGCGTTGGGGGAAAATGTGATGTTAACTCCTAAAAATATTGAAAAAATTATACACCTCATTAAAAGACTTCTACAGACTCAGACCTTAAGCACAACTCTCAGACTCATACGGGCATTATAAACAAAAGAGTAATTGATTCACAAAGAATAAGGCAATATTTTTCTGTAATGACTAATAAGACGAAATTGTCACAACCACATTTATTATACCTTCGAGAAACTAGTTTCGGTTGTTACACCATTATCAATCTCAATCAAACTGAAAACTGAAGTACAGAGAAGCCTTTATACTGTACATGGAATGATACTATTGGCTAAGAGGGAAAGAGGCTGACCTTAATCGGACGTTGTGATTGGTTGTCAAGTCACGCCCCCTGGTGGGAGGAGTAACAAGCAAAAATACGAGTCAAATCAATAACTAAACACTGTAAACATCAAGAAAGTAACAAAAAATTGTAATAAGGCTAGAATTTAATCAAATTAAAATTAAAAAATGTTTAAAAATTAGAAGCTCACTGAAATGCAATCAAGGTCAACTGAGAGATACACATAAGAACTGCTTTTTAAAAATAGGCTGGAATTATAATGAAACCAAGTTAGTTGTATTGAATTGGTTAAAATAAATTTGGTCATTTAAATTAGTTATGGAATCGTTTTTTACCAACTTAGTTATCTCCAAAGCTTCTAAAATGTTCAATTCTAGCCTTATTACAATTTTTTGTTACTTTCTTGATGTTCACAGTGTTTAGTTATTTATTTGACTCGTATTTTTGCTTGTTACTCCTCCCACCAGGGGGCGTGACTTGACAACCAATCACAACGTCCGATTAAGGTCAGCCTCTTTCCCTCTTAGCCAATAGTATCATTCCATGTACAGTATATATAAGGCTTCTCTGTACTTCAGTTTTCAGTTTGATTGAGATTGATAATGGTGTAATAACCGAAACTAGTTTGTCGAAGGTTTAATAAATGTGGTTGTGACAATTTCGTCTTATTATTCATTATGGATACCTTCCACAATATCACCTTCGCCATTACTAAGCAATATTTTTCTTGTGCTCATAAGACAAATCAAAGTCAAAAGTGACGCACAAGTCTCAAACTCATGCAGGCATCATAAACAAAAACAATAGTTGAAACATAGAGAATAAGGCAATAGTTTTTTGTTGAGCCGTGACAAATTGAAGTCTGATATTGATAAATAAATAGTTATTTCTCGACTTCCGGTCAGTTATTATTACAATATCGATTGCGCACTATGACCTAGTTTCATCTGAGGTGTATAACGGTGACTATGTGACTACTGGCGATCATTATTCGTGAAACCCCTTTCAAGGGATTTCTTCGTCAATTGAAGTCGGCTACTGGAACGAGACGTGTTAAGAAATGTTGGGTGAACGTGGTGAGGCTTCTTTTCAAAAAGGGCGCCTTTTAGAAATGGAGCCCGGCCCCAGATTAATGACGGCTGTTGTGAGTTGTAATAAATTGTATTTGGTTTGGGATTTTACGGGCGTGTATCCTTCGTCAGCCCCGGATTTTTACCATTTTTCTCAAGTTTCTTTCATCAGTTATTTTTTGTAGCCAAGTGGAGTCCTCGGAATAATATGAGAATTATTAGTTTTGTGTATTGGGTAGAATAGAACTTTATTTTTCACAATTCAAATATTACACCAAAAAATAAAAATCAATAAAAAATTACATATCAAATTCTTCTCTTAATAAATTCTTCTTCACAACAGTTTTTTATTTTCTGTAAAACTCAAAAAAGTTCTTTAGGCTTAGCCGAGGCCGTCAGCCGGGTTGATATATTCTATCTCACTCCTGGTAACAGACATCAAGGAAAATACTACTGTACAAATAATGAAAATCGGGAAACCGTCAAAACATTATACGTCGATGTGGTTGGATTTCAAACATAAATGAGAAAATAACCATACTGCAATCGAGATAACAATAATCAATAAAATTTTAAAAAAATTGAAAAAATATATATATCCAATTAAAACCATCAATCAATACAATAATAATCAATTAAATTAATCAATTAAATTAATCAATTATAATCATCATTATGTATTAGTGTATTGGGTATATGAACCAATTGGCTATAGAATCAATTTGATTTTTTATTGCTGATGATGCTAAAATAGATATTAGACTTGTGTGTGGATGAGGTGAATGATTACCTAAAATATGTCAGCTGAATGGGAATTTGGGTTAACCTGTGACAGCTGGGGTAGTACTAAGTACTATTACAGATGATGTATTAGCTAATTTGTAAGCAGTAGTTCGAGAATTGAATTTTTTAAATTTAATTTATTTTTAATTTTTTTTTTAAATTTTGGTGATTATTACAACAGTATCTAAGCAATGAAACTGTTGTAATAATCACCAATTACGTCACCTCAGCTGCCATATTTAATCGTATTAATATTGGATATTAAAACCAATGAAATTGGTTTAAAATCCAAACTAGAATGAAATTTGGAATTCGAATGAAAAATGTGTGAATGCTTTTAAAGATAATATTTCTAATGAAAAGTGTTCCATTAAAAATGGAATAGTTTACATATTTTATGAGTCACAATGTAGGTAGTTTGCAAGGTTACTAATTTACAAGTTTTAAAACCTTGAGTACTTTGTAGGAGTACTGCCCAAATGTTTGAAACTAAAGCGATTGTGATTGCATAAGTCGAGAGCCAACAAATATACACCGACAAATATAGATTCGAGCTAGACTCCATAGACAATTATTGGAAAAAAAATAATAACATTCTTGAATTCCCCCAGGCATAATAGCGAGTATTCATTTTTATACAGTATTTCGAATTCAGACAAAGACCATCGGTCAATAACCCAAACACATTTTTTCTCCCCTATTCATATCAAGTGATATTTTGCGAAAATTTCCAATTGGAATGATTGATCATCAAGATCAAAACCTATTAAAATAAAGATTGGAATAACAAAACGTATAAATGTTCAAAATAATTAATCTATTTCATAGCTTACTGTTATCAAGTGCAGTACAGGTGAACAAACTCTGAATAGCACTATTGAAATGATCGATATCCTACAGTACTAACTTATTCATTTCAAGGTTAGGCCTCTTCTTACTGTACCAAGGAGAAAGAGCGAGAGAGAGAGAGAGAGAGAGAGAGAATGTGTGTGTGAAAGAGAGAGTCAAATCAATATTTCAACTACTCACTCGCGTTCTGATGTCTCTACTCTTACATTTAGAAGTCATGTCTGGAATTGGTCTCTATAATAACGTCTACTGTTTCTCACGTTGGATACGAGGTGGAATATAATAATATGGAACAGACTAGATCGTTTATAATAGAATGAAAAATAAGACGAAATTGTCACAACCACATTTATTAAAACTTCGAGAAACTAGTTTCGGTTGTTACACCATTATCAATCTCAATCAAACTCCAGTTTAAATTAGCTTGACGTGTGTTTTTTATGCATCAAAATAAAGGTATGACGTGGTTCAGTCACATCTAGCCAGGTTAGGTTAGGTTTGGTGTTTAAAACTCCAGTTTGATCGAGATTGATAATGGTGTAACAACCGAAACTAGTTTCTCGAAGTTTTAATAAATGTGGTTGTGACAATTTCGTCTTATTTTTTATTATGGATAACTTCCACAATATCACCTTCGCCACTACAAAGAAAGTTTATAATAGAATTATTAGATTAGAACAATATGTGGATTAGATGGAACAGCATGAAATGGAATTGATTAGATTTAATGGAATAGAAATAGAATGGAACAATAGATGGATTAGATTGAATTGAATTGAAATAGATAGAACAGAATAGGATGAACTTGGGCGAGTATCTTTTTTGCTTGATTTTCAATTCAACAGATATTATTTCATAATGTAAATTTTTCAAGTAAATTTCTTTTGATATCCATATTCGTTATAGGAATTGTAATGGGAGAGTATTTTTGGATGCTTTTACTGTGTGAACCTCTACATGAATAAATCATGAATTTTTTTCAAATGAGTCAACATAATTCATAAATCAGAATTAATCAATGTAATTCAATTGAATGAAATCATAACTATTTTTTTTTTTTTTTTTTTTGAGGATGAAGCCCACATAAGTCTGAGACCTGTGCGTAGGTAATGAGTTGGATGATGGTGATTGATGAGTTGGACCTACAGTTTTAGGTGGGTTCCGAACCACCGGGAAGTGATTTTCAGCAGAGAACAGTGTCTTTCTGATCAAAATGAATAAATTAGGTAGGACTGAAGATTATATTCAGTGTTTCACATTACAGTCAAGAAGTAACTTGGACATTATTTTAATGAATGTGTGGGAATCACGGAAATTGGAATTCTTCTTTTTCTATTTCAATTGAATTAATAGCTTTGATTTACAGTATTTTTAAGGAAAAACAACAGGCTTGTGTTGAGTAGAAAGATGACAGTAACTCAATGATAGAATAAAAAAGATGGAGAAGAGGAAAAAGAAAGGCGAAGAAGAAAAAGAAGCAGCAGGAGAAGGGGTGGAGGCGGAGTAGGTGAAGGAGTAGGAGAACAAGAAGAACAAGAAGAATAAGATGGAGGAGAGAAAAAAAGGAGGTGGAGGAGTAGGAGGACGAGAAGAATAGGATGAAGAAGAAGGAGTAGGAAGAAAAGAAAGAAGATGAGGAGGAGAAAAAGAAGGAAGATGCGGAGGAAAAGAAGGTAGATGAGGAGGAGTATAAAAAGATTAAGAACAATAACACCAAGGAAAGTATGAAGAAGATGATGAGTAAGAAGAAGGCTGAAGAAAAGTGAAAGATATATTGAGATTGTACCAGAAAGGAGACTAGAGTAACACAGGTGTGTAAGTGATGTTAGAAGAAGGGAGAGAGAGAGTGAGTGAGAGAGAGAAAAGTGATTGGTAACTTCTGCAGTGCCTATTGAGCCGAAAAAGGCTGCAATATATATGACAATATATAGGTACTAGGGTATAGAGAAGGCGGGGTTGGCTGTAATAGGTGAAATGTGGGATGGGATGCGATTGAACAATGCGGTATCTTCCTCCAATCTTGAGTCTGGAAACAAGATACCAGCCGTCTCTGCCGTCTTTTGAGTTGCATCTGAGAGTTGAGAGTGCTAGAGCTGTCTGAAGATGCTCATTTTATTGTTTGTTTTAGGGGGAAAAAGAGCACGCAAACAAACACTACACCCGGGCGCAAATAGAGCGCAGCACTGTGCTACTTTTTGTGAAGCGCAGAAATACGTAGCACTTCTCAAATTGAAGCGAGGATGTGCTGCAATTTATTCTCTTTGATTTATTCAATGAATTAGTTCCATAAAATAATTGATTGCAACTCACCCTTGGTTTTATTTACCGATTATTACTCACTTCTGTGGTTGACGAAAATTAACGTGGTGGTCTTTGCGTTTTCTGAACTACAGAAATGAATAGTAACCCACTAATAGTACACGTCTAAATAGACGTGATAGCATTTCATCATATTTCTTATATTATCAAGGACCCCACAGGGCCTTATTGAAATCGTGCCGTTGTCCGTCCGTCCGTCTGTGCCCTAGCGCTTGAAAGAAAGATTCTAGACTATAGAAACTTGATATATACGTAGCTTTCTCATAGTCCGAGTAAGCTTATGGTGAAAATCTGTTTTACATCATAATTATTATTTTTATATTCGACACCCCAACTCTAAAATCAATTGCGACATTATTTATACTATGAAGAGGCGCTTGAAAGAAAGATTCTAGACTCTTGAAACTTGACATATACGTAGCTTTTTCATAGTCCAAGTAAGCTTATGGTGAAAATCTGTTTTACATCATAATTATTATTTTTATATTCAACACCCCAGCTCCAAAATCAATTGCGATATTATTTATACTATGAGGAAGCTATATACCAAATTTCATGAGTCTGGAATCTTCCTTTCAAGCGTTAGAGCACAGACGGACGGGCGGACAACTGCACGTTTTCAATAAGACCCTGTCGGGTCCTTAAAATTATAATAGAGGCCACTATGATCTCTATATCTCTATATAGTCCAGTAATTTAAAATCGGCCCTCAGAAATAAAATGATACAAGCAAGAAACTTGGCACATATCTACTACTTTTCATGCTGAATAACATACTAAAAGTCGTCGGCGATAAAAGTTGTGCTTCAGCCGCCATCTTGGAAAATGGCGGCCAAATTTTAGTTTTTCCTAATTTCCTCAAAAACTATCCACCGCATCAAAAAAAGTTTCAAAAAAGAAATGCTTTTCAGATTAATATCTACAACTTTTGTACCTTGCATTTTTGATATCTTCAACCCTTACGCCATAAAATTAAAAATTAAAAATCACCTTTTTTGAAATTTCCTCAAAGATAAAGTTTGACTCATAATAGGCTTGGACTCGTGCTACAGGCTAGGCTTGTGTGCACCAAATCAAAGCATTTATTCATTTAACCAACTTACAACCAATGTAAATAAAATAGAAACTGCTTTTCACAAAATTTCAAAGTAGAATCAAAATCTGTTCCACTAGAAATTTCACCTTAAAGCACAATAACGAGTCTTCTACGAATAAAAAATATAATTTTGAATTTTGAACCAAAAATCGACACTAGTTACACTTGAGAAAGCTTCGAGAAAACCTTATTGATAAGGTTAATAAACCTTAAATAGAAAAGTATAGCTAGTAAATCAAAATTTACTAGCTAAAGCACAAGAAAAACTCAGCTAGAGATAAAGCAAACATCTTTACAAATTGAGCCTACAGGTCAAAAAAAAAACATTGAACATGAAAATAGTAATATAATTAAAGTTTCAAGAGAAATTCAACGTTGAGAGAAAGAAGGAAAGTAAAACCAGAAGTTGATGAAATATGTAACGTATGAAACAGGGTATTGAAACTTCTATCACAGAAAATGTAGACTTTGTGTTTTTCAAAGCCAGCTAGCCAGGATTTGGAAGCACAACTATCAATTCATGATACAGAAAGATAACTTTCTTTGCAGTGGTGAACCTACATTTATGGCCTAAATTTTAATAACGGCACTTTCGTGTCTTTCTCGGTTTACCTTGACTGCATTTCAGTGAACTTCAATTTCAAAATGATTCAATTCTAGCCTACTTGTGTATTGTTCTTATTTGTTACTTACTAGATGTTCACGGGTTTCAGTTCTTGATTTGATTCTTATTTTTGCTTGTTGCTCCTCCCACCAGTGGGCGTGACTTGTTATGGCCTTCAACCAATCACAAACCGTCATTGAAGGTCAGCCTATCCCTTAGCCAATAGTATCATTCCGTGTTTAGTATATATTAAGCTACTCTGTACTTTAGTTTTAGCTTGTTTGAGATTGATAATGGTTTGACAACCGAGACAGACTAGTATCTTACTATTTTTAATAAATGTGCTTGTGACAATTTCTTCCTATTATTTATTATTGGCAATTGATCTCTTCAATAATTATTTCAAACTCTTGATAAATTTTATAACTGAAAGACAACTCAAGGAATAAAATAACAAATTTCTTTCTCCAATCAATAATTATTTTTTTCAAATTTTTTTTAAATCTAAGAATTTTATTTTAAAAAACTCTGTACTCTAGTTTTAGTTTCTTTGAGATTGATAATGGTATAACAACCGAAAGTAGTATCTCACTATTTTTAATAAATGTGGTTGTGACAACTTAGTCTTATTATTCATTACAGAAAGAAAATAACAAAATATAATAATTTTATTGAAATGAGGAGCCAATATATTGTAGCGAATATGAAATTGGAGAGAATAGAAAGAAAGAAGAAACAGTGGTTCTCGGTGTTATCTGCTACGTAAATGTTTACTTCTAAGCAATTAATTACTCTGCTTTTGACACCTTTATGGTGTTTACTTGGTAATTTGTAGAATGTTCTAGTTGTTTGATTAGAAATTAATGGAGTCTTATCGAATATTGTGGAAAGTTCGAGTTTCCTTGATTGTTTATTTAAAAAAACGGTAGAAGTTGGTAGAGAAATCTAGAGATATCTCGATTGTTCAAAAACCTATTTAAGGCGAACGCATTTGTAGAAACCAGTTCAGTCTTGTTTGAAATTCGTCGTGATAAACAAGTTGTGTCAGTTCTATTGTGTCTATATATAGTGATAATTCTTTCTCTGTGCCTATAGTGACAATTCTTTTTCTTATTTAATTCATACCAGTGAGCTACTAAATAGTTTTTATTGTATTACGGACTAGTGCTACGTAAGTTAATTGTTCTTTTTCAACGTTTTTTTTAAAATATTATTGGATAGTTTATTGTACAGTTATTAATTAATATTAGATCGGCCTTTTAACTTTTAGTGATTGATTTTTGTACAGTTTATTGAAATCTCTTTATTAGTTGAACAATATCGATTTATCTGTTTTTTAATCGCTTATTTTTTGTAAGACATTACTGATCAGTGAGTGTTGTGATTATTTGTGTAAATAAAGTGCGAGTGATAAATTTAAGTGTTGCCAGCGTTATTTTAGACATAGAACGCGTAACAATATATTATATTTCATATAGATATATTTGTATCCCTTCCGCCATTTTTCGTCCATGATAGACAGTAAAACAGCTAAAAGATGAAACAATTGAACTTCTACTACAGAAGTGAAATATAACCATCATAGCGCACATAAAACTTACAAAGAAATAAAACATCACAGAGGTTAAGCCCACAACATCTTTAACATTGGTACAGCGGGAGTAAAAGGGCCTGCCTAGTGCCTGCCTACCCTAGTAGCGGGCCAACCAAAACGATCAATAGCTATGTAACAATAAAGTAGGTACGTGACATGACATTCGAATAAAGCACGGACTCGTATGAGAGGAAGAGAAAAAGAAAAAGAAGAAACAGAAGGAGAAAAGAAGAGAGGAAAAAATAAAAAAGTCAGAAAACCTCAAGAGCTGGAAGCACTTCTAGCTCTGCCCTTTTACCTTCCACTCTTGCTTTGCCAATCCTCCTACTCCAACTTTTTCTTTTTCTAGCCCTTTCACCTACCCTAGAAAGGCAGGGCTACACCACCATTCATGTATGAGAACAGGTTATGAGCTGAGCTAAGAGCAGAGAACAGAGAGATGACAAGTAAAATGCACGTTCAGCAGAAATTGAAATGATTGTGGTGAGTTTTCCCTGCTACTTGGAAGAAGACAAAGAAGAAGTACAAGAGAAAATGTGATACATAGAGTTGAAAAATGTGGGAGGAATGAGGGAAAGTAAGAAGAGAGAGGAAAGATAAGAATAAGTGGAAATAATTGTGGGGGGGGTGGTAAATTAGGAGTAGTAGAAGAAAAGTGATGATGGGAAAACAAGAGAGTAGTGGTGTATAGAGACTTCAGCATACCCAATCACAAGCCTGCATTTCAAGGCCACCCCCCCTTAGGCCACGCCCCCCTAGCCAATGGGAAAAGACCACGCCCTGTAGGGGGGAGTTAGTCGTCCATTTTGTAAATTTTTGAGGCACGCCATTGGCTGCACATGTTGGAGTGGGGGTCCGTTTACCCCCCTCAAGCCCCCTTGGCCTGCCCCCCTTCAAGCCCCCCTGCCACTGTCCAAAGGAAAATGGCCGCGCGCCCACGGCCATGCGCCCACGGTCTTTTTCCTTTTTTTTAGGCTTTGCCCAAACCTGTACTGCATGAATTTTTCTTTTTTTTTTTTCTAGGTATTTAGCAACTGACCCTGGGGCGCCGCCCCCGACCGCGGGCCCCCCCGTCCGCGTTCTTGAGTCTCTTTTGTGAGAAGTGCTTGACCTTGCCTCTGAAGAGAGGCATACAATTCAGTTTGTTCTGAACATTTGAACAAAGCACACATGATGTCTCCTCTTATAGAAGAAGAAGATGAAACTTCAAAACCGCAATTGGCTTGCATCAGTTCAACAGTAAATACACTTAAGTCAATTTGCATATGCTCACTTATAACCTATTGGACTACAATTCTAGTTTTACTCTATCTAAATTATTCTGTCTTAGTTCACCATCAACAAAATTGTAGCACACCGTTTCTACAAAATACTGTAAATCTAAATAATAGTATACAATTTCGAAAAGGAGTATTTAATTCAACTTACAATAAAAAGGAAGAAGATGTAAATAATTTACTTGACAGAGATAATAACGAATCAGATTGGTTTTCTAATCATCTGTTAGACATGGAGAAAACAAAGAATAAAACACTATTCTTTATTAATGCCTGTGTTCGATCAGGTTTAAATAATATACCAAAATCGTTTGATTATCAACTTGAAAGTTGGTATTCGACTTTACTCTCGCCTTACTCACACGTATGTAATTTTTACAATTCTTATCAAATTCTTAACAATTGTGCAAGTCAAACAGAAGAAGATGTGAAGAAGCTTATAGATAGAACAAAACATGTTTGCAGAATTATCTAGGTAGGTAGATCACATGTTTTACATTCGTTTAGTGTTCTAGAGATGGTCTAGACGAAAACATGACAAAGTTAGTTTGTCAAAACAGTAAAAGGACTGTTGTAAGTAGACAGAGGAAACAAGGGATTGTAGGCAGCGGATTATTATCTAGTTTAGCTGGTATTGCAAAAGGTCTTGTGAGTAAAACAGGAAGTGTAGCAAGTTCTATTTTGAATAAAGGTATTGATCTGCTCCCCATAGAACTGAATTTTCCAGGGTACGAATTCTGCGGACCAGGCACAAAGCTTAAAAAACGTTTAAAAAGAGGTGATTTAGGCATTAACAAACTTGACCAGGCTTGTAAGTTACATGACATAGCTTATGATAAATCTAGTGACAATTCTTCACGATCAAAAGCAGACAAAATTCTAGCTGAGACTGCTTGGTCGATTTTTAAAAATCCAGATACAGATTATAGTCAAAAGGTATTAGCCTATTTAGTTACATTAGCAATGAAAGGAAAGTCAGCAGTGGGATCAGGAATAAAAATTCCACATGTGCATAGAAGAAGAAGAAGAAGAAGGAGAAGGAAAGCCATACAAAAAACAAACAGTATTGCTAAAAGAAATAGTGATTATATTAGACGGGAAGCGATTAAACGATTAACACAACATGTAAATAATACTGGTAAAGGTTTCTATTTAAGACCTTACCCTATAACTTATGGTGGAGGAGGGGGAGGAGGACGGGTGTTGAACACATCATCTTCAACAGTACCACATGGTGCACATGGCTTATTAATGAAAGGTGGTAGAAGAAGAAGAAGAAAGACGCAAACAAAAGGAGGCACAAAGCGAAAGAAGACAAGGAAATAAACATGAATGATGTTAGTATTTTTAAAAATTTAAAACTTGATAAACCATTATCTGATTATGATCTTATAGTATGGTCACATTTATTGGAAATTCCACTCCGTGGTGTATATATGCTGGATTCGTTACCAAAAAGAATACATCGTAATGAAAATCTTATCATTAATTTGGACAGTCAATTTGGTGGACAAGGTGGCACTCATTGGGTTTGTTATAAAAAACAAAGTGAGAATGTATGGTACTTTGATTCAATTGGCAATCTCCAGCCACCCTTACAGTTGGTGAATTATTGGAACAAACACAAAGGGGTGAATATATTTTATAATGCTGATGAAATGCAAAAACCTGACACAATCATTTGCGGACATTTGTGTTTGCTGTTCTTAAGTGGACAGTTAGAGTAAACAGTTGAAAGTGAAGAGTGGTGTTAGTAGCAGCATGACTGTGATAACGTTGACTGGGTCAACCAGTGATTTACATGAACAATTGCCACAAATCATAGAGTTGGACAAAAATTATGAATATGAAATTGGGCTGGTTAATTTGTGGACTTATAATTCGATTCCAAATGTGATTGAAAATGAAAATTCAAAATTTCAGTACTCTAACCAAATTATCAATTTACCCACTGGCTCATATGAGATTGATTCAATTTCATCTATGATCAAAGAAAAATTAAATGTTACCGAAGATAATTTGAAAATACGTGGTAACAATAACACAATGGGAGTTGAAATCTTTTCCGATAAACCAATTGATTTAACTCATAATGATTCAATTGGATCAATATTAGGATTTGATCATGAGGTTTTAAGCTCAAATACTTGGCATTATTCTAAGCGTCCCGTTTCCATAACAAGAATTACAAGAATTGTGGTAAGTTGTAATTTAGCATGTGGAAGTTATAGTGATGGAAAAGAAAATCATACTATTTATGAGTTTCTTCCACGAGTTGCTCCTGGGTATCTAATTAATGAAACGCCAAGTCCAATTATTTATGTAGGTTTGAATACACATAGATTTCATAGCATTAATGTGAAAGTGACAGACCAGAACGGATCACTTATCGATTTCAGAGGAGACACATTGACAGTTAAATTGCATATACAAAAGAAGATATAACAATGGGATTCATCATATTCAATCCGCATCCAACTCACTATAGCTATGCTAAATGTGAGAAAGATAGATGCACAACTAAGCAAAGGAAAAGGAGAGTAAAGAGACAAGTGAATAAACGGGTTAGTAGTGTTATGCACAGTGGTGCGATAACATCAAAAAGTGCAAGGATTCTAGAGAAATTAGGATTTCAAGTGAATTGGAATAATGTCATCGGCGGCAATAAGCGAGGTTTTAAACGTTGAGAAACAAATACATGTTTTCAACCAAATAAAGAGTTTTGAATTCCGTACACATCAGCCATATGCCAACCAAAGCTTTTCTAATTCGGATGAGATAAGAATTCCGATAAACTCGCAAGATAATTATACCCTACCTTGTAAATCGTTTCTACTTATTGAGGGAGAAGTTAAGTGTAGAAAGGTAGCGACTCAAAAGGATGAAAGTGGAAAAGATATAGGCGTGTGGCAGGATGCTGATTTAAAATTATGTTCTGGATGGCCTGCTTTTTTATTTGAGGAAGTAAAATTTGAGATTGCTGGAGTACCAATTTCGAAATCACGTCTTGTAGGGATCACTAGCACAATAAAAGGTTTACTTTTGAAAAACATATTCGATAAAAATATGTATCATTTAGCTGGTTTTGATAAAGACGGTTATACTTTGACTGATAACAAATTTACTGTTTGCGTACCATTGAAGTTGCTTCTACCTTTTTTCGAAGATTTTCAACAAGTAATATTGAATGTGAAACAAGAACTCGTTTTGTTAAGAGCATCGTCAGATGTAAATTGTATTGTGTCACAAAGCGGAACGAATATAAAAATAGATATTAAAAAGTTACAATGGAAAGTACCCTACATTGAACTTGAGGATCATGTTCGTCTCAGGTTTTTACGTCTACTCGATACTGATCATCCATTAAAACTTGCTTTCAGGAAGTGGGAAATTCACGAATATCCTGTTTTACCTACAACAAAAGTACATAGTTGGACTATAAAAACTGCATCGCATTCGGATGTACCAAGGTTTGTAGTTTTTACTTTTCAAACAGGAAGGAAATTGAATTTTAAAAAGTCAATGGCCGAATTCGATTTGAATAAGTTATATAGCTTTAGAGTATATTTGAATAATGAACATAAACCATATGACAGTATTTTGGGAAACAAACAATTAATGTATAGGATGTTTTTAGATTTTGCAGGAAGCTATAAAAATTCACCAATTAATTCGGAACATGGATGTGAAATTGATTATAAATCTTTTTGCGATAGCACTCCAATTTTGGTTATAGACACTAGCCACCAATCGTCAGTTTTAAAGAATTCAATTGATATTAGATTAGACTTTGAGTTTGAAGCTGATGTGCCGGCTTCAACTAGCGCATATTGTATTTTAATAAGTGATACTCTTGTAGAGTATACACCGCTAACATCAATGGTAAGAGAGATACAATAGTTTTTCCACCGCTAGAGCGCAGCATTATACTGTATATAAATTGAAGCAGATTGGTTTTATGTCAGTTGGTGAATAACCATGCTATCGAGCGGAACATCGTCATCTTGTGATTCTCTATCAACAATATTTGAGGATTTTCTGCCGGTGAAAGAAGACATGGGTGAAATTTGTTCTTCGAGACCTTCAAGGAAGAAGTTGTATAGCGACGCTGCAGTACAATGCAATCTGGATAAGGAGGAGGATGAGGAGGAGGATAATTCTTTGTCTGTTGATATTTGCAGTGACTTGGAGGAGCAGGCGGAGGAGGAGAAGTTATCAAAGGAGGATTCAAACAACAAACATGTCAGGTTTGATGATTCATTTGCTGTAGTTGAATTTCATGGTTTCAAAGATGATTACAATCAGTTTATTGTGAAGGAATTTGCCATGATTGATCCAAAAAATACTTATGTAATTTTACATTTTAAACCACCATTTCCAAAATCAGACCTATCATGGAAAGCGTATCGTGACATATGCTGGTTAGAATTTTACTATCACAAAATAAAGTGGGAATTTGGTAGTGTTGATTATTCTGACGATATAATAAGATCTTGTCTCAGAAATTATGATAGAATCTATACAAAAGGCAGAGAAAAAGTGGAGTTTTTAAAGAAGTTTCACGACAAAGTCGAATTAATACCGGATACTTTTGAAAGACCAGACTATAAAAAGTTTTCTTCTTGCTGGACTTTTGATGCTTGCAAGGTTCATAATAAGATTGCAGATGGTAGGTGTGCCCTATTCAGTGCTAGACACTATTTAACATCGCTACTGTGTAAAGCAGAAAAAGGGCTGGAACGGAAAATGGATTATTTGTGTGAGGGTGATAGGATGCGAAGTATGAAAACATGTAAGTTTTACACTAAAGATAATAAACGAAAGTATGCACGACAAGGTTTCTATTATAACGGAGAGGAAGTGGTTTGTGTATGGTGTGGATATCAATTGTACTTGCACAAGGCAAGAATCTGCAATCTAACAAGCGATGTTGCTAATCCAGTGAATTTTTCTGTTCTTTTACCACTCATATAAATACTTGAATGCGGACAGAAGTTAGTTAGTATGGTGTAGTAAGCCAACAGTGTTGCTATGGATCCGAGCAAATGGTTAAGTGCTGATAGTGAATTGGAATCAAAATTACAAAACTATATTGATTGGTTTGAAGTGTGTGAAGAGGCTATTGCAAAAACTAAAAGTGAAGGAGGTGATGTTAAATTTGCAAAACAATTAAAGGCGATTTTTCTAGATACTGTCGATATTAACGAAATAAGTGATTATCTACGTTATTACAGACCGTTGAAATTAAGCATTCATAAACTATTACAAATTGAAGATCAAGTGTTGCGCAATATGTGAAACAAAAGGTTATTGACTGTTCACAGACATGTTTTAACATGTCTGTCCTTGAAGTGAAAATCTTGTGGTGGGGATAGGAAGTATAAAAACTCCAGTCACAACCAGCTTCTTCATCATTCACTGCAACATGCAGCCGCATCAGGATATGCAAGCGTTCAGTTTGACTAGATTCAATAAGACATCAAGCGAAGTCGTGCCTATTGTTCAGATACGTGACTTGCTATCTGATTTTCCCTATCAAATTCAAAGAGCGAGATTAGCACGTACACAATTTGGAAAAAGAATTATTTTGCGATTATGTAAATTCAATAAACCGTCGGGAGCACAACCTTATTTCGATGTATATCTACCGGAAAGGTTTCTATCTGACTTGAACGAGCATACTTTGGACAGTTTTAATAATCAGAAGTATGTATTGAGGTGTATTCATCAGAAGGAAGGACCCTCGCAGATTCTTCTTGAAGATGCAGCAAATTAGTCCGCCACCACCAACGTAGAAGAAGAAGAAGAAGAAGAAAGTATAATAGGCCTGTTTCATAATTTTTGTGTGAAATGGGGAAGCACTTGAACGCTAACGCCTGCGCTTCTTACAACATAGATTAATTATCTTCTTGTCAGGTGGAAAGAGAAGCAAATAAGGTAAGTAAAGTATAGGCCTGTTTCATAGTTGAAAATACATTACTCATTTCTTTGCTAAACTATTATGAACATTATTCAATAATAGTCTAATTTAGAAGTGAGATAATCATGTTTTCAGTTTTAAAATGGGGAAAGCAATTTGCTAACGCCCGCAAATTCTTACGGCAAAAAGATGGAGCTAGTTAAACCTGATAGCAAACTATCAAGTTTAATTAAATTCATCCTCCCGTCGGGTGGAAAGAGAAGCATATATAATATTAGGTAAGTATTGTTTTCAATTCAGTATAAGCTTGTTAGAGCTACAGTACGCTGCTCTTTTGTGCAAGAGAACATAAACTTAATAATGAGTCAATGTTTCAGTTTTGATAAATTCAAGAAATTATCCAGATTGTTGATGGGTATTTCTTTTGACGAATTTACTGAACTAGCTAACGGTGTAAGATATTCGCAGTATTGTGTAGAGAACCGAATTAATAAGGATGATGATAAAGAGTCTACTGCTGTTAGCAGCGAACAGTGTAAGAAACATACCAGTTCAAAGTATTCTATTCTATCTGAACTATACGATTTGTAAGATATGATTATTGATGAACGTGCACATTTCCATTATGGTTGTAGTACCGATCATTCAATTACCGTAATTACTGATTGCGCACAATTATGGGAGGTAATTTTCGATCTGGCCGAGCGTAAATGTATTAGAAGGAACACTATTGTTTAGCTTGCAGTTACAAAATGTCTGTAGACAGGTTCAGACGTGTTTCACATGGTAAACATATTATTGATAGTGGAAAACAAATAGATGAACTCAAGAAAACAATTTTGACTAGATCAAATTTTGATAAAGAAAAAACAGCTTTAGTCTCAACTGACTATCTTCATTCAAGTTTGAAAATAATTATCGAAGAAGCAAAGGGGCAAAGAGAAAAACTGCTCAGTAAAGATGAATTCAATAAAGAGAAAAACGATAATTTACTGACTAGAACAGAATTCAAAAATGAGAGAGAAAAGCTGCTTAGTAAAGATGACTTCAATAAAGCTAAGAAAGATAATTTACTGAGTAGAACAGAGTTTAAAAATGAGAGAGAAAAACTGGTTAGCAAAGAAGATTTTAATAAAGAAAATTTACTGACTAGAACAGAGTTTGAAAATGAGAAAGAAAAATTAATTAGTAGAGAACAATTTAATAAAGAAAATTTACTGACTAGAACAGAATTTAGAAATGAAAAAGCCGGATTTGTCTCCTTTGAGAATCTTAACACAAGTATAAAAGTATTAGAAAGTCTTTTAATCGATTATGTACATAATAGTCAGGATTACAAGAACCATTTACATGCTATAATGTATCAATATGCATATCATTTGATAGGAAAGTGTCTAATAGCTATGAGAACTTTCAACTGGGAGGAATTGGAAAGTCGCGGACTTACACTAGAACATTGTCTTGACGAGTTTTTTCGTAGAATTAATATGTCAGAGCCAGAGGTTAAATATGATGCTAACCAGTTTCCAACACCAGAACAACAACGCTTGATAAATCGTTATAAGAACTACTCATAAAAGATTTTTATTTTTAAAATGATGCAATGAAATGATTAAACCTAGAACAAAATGAACTTTGCAATAATTGGAAAGAATGCTCCAAGTACTCTTTTTAGTCTGTCGGTATATAGTTCATTTTTTTAAAATACAGGTAGCGCCAAGTGCTGGGTTCATCTTCGAGTTTACTTCCAGCGTATGCTTATTACGCTCATTTAAATGCGGACTCTCTTGCTGGAACGTCATTAACTAGCAAACAATGGATCAATCGCATATGATGTATTATGAGTCGGTAAGGTTAAAATCATTTGTTAATTGGAAAAAGTTCGACTATCACCGACTGACACCAGAGAACTTAGCTAAACAAGGATTATACTATACTGGAGAGAATGATAAAGTCCGTTGTGCATTTTGCGGGATTCAAATTGAAGATTGGAAAATTACGGACGATCCGTTAGTTGATCATAAACGTTTTAGTTCAAATTGCAGATTATTGAATAATAAAACAGCGGATAATGTAACTATTGAAAATGAAAAAGAGCAGGATATGTACTCTTATGAACAACGATTAAAAACTTTTAAAGCGCCATATATTGCTAAAGCGTCATATTTTGCTCAAAATGGTTTTTTTCTACATAAAGACGGATATTTGCAATGCGTGTTTTGCAGAATAATTATTTGTGATGCTAAAGAAAAAGTTTTGCATGCTTCGTTTTGTCCGATGATCGAGAAACGACACAGTGCACTCTAAATTCACAAAGATTGTTTCCTTCGCATAAGGATAGGTTTGTGAGCATGTACAAACATGCACAAGAACTTTTTTTTTTTTTTTTAAATTTTACTATAAATATGCGAGTAAGTGCTTGATTTTCGCCAGTTACTCAACGTTAGTTCACCAGTCACGCTGCATCCACAAAAGGTAAGTGGAATAAGCAAACACATTTTTAGTTCATTCATTTTTTCATTTTAAAAATTACAGCAGGCAAGATTGGTTATATATATATATATATATTGTTTTTAAGTTGACAGTTGCCCATGAAAGGAGAGTGTCATGGATCGAGTAGCAATTACAATCTTGAAATCTCTAATCATTACATTGGAGATTTGGTTAACTTTACTAATGATAATGCTGTTGACTGTTTCAAATTATGGACGGATAAGCCTTCTTCTACTAATTATCAGCGTTTGTGTGTGGTTAAAACAAAACAGACGATCACGAGGAGGAGTAGCAATAAAATTTCTAATATCGATAATCAATATTTTGCAGAGATTAATTGCTTTGACAGTAATGCTCATGATTGTTACATATGTTTTATGGATATCATTGATTATTATAACAATTTCGCATCAACCTCAGACAGATTACAGTTTTAATTGTTCAATGAAATTTGGAAACATGTACTCAATGGAGTTAGATAGCATCAGATGAAGTCGACGATTGAGAACAGGTTTTACCGCATCGTAAGAAACGTGATGAGAGAGAGAGAATGCAACATTCTCTTGTTGCAAGCTGCACCAGGAAACGTTTCAAGTACATCCTAACTTAATGCAAGCGAAAGTCGTTTCAAGAACGATTTTTAATTGCATTTGCCCATATTTAGAGCTTCTCTCGAGTCAACTTGGAAACAATTTATTTAACTCATGTACATTTTCAGGTCAAGTACAATTTTAAAAATTCACTTAACCATATTTGGCACACCCTTGAACCAACCAGGAAAAAATTTGTTTGTCTCACGTACATTTCGGGAAGACAAAGTCGATCATCCGGGTACTGCAATTTAGGAAGGGTTAACCAGGAAAAAATTTGTTTACTTCATGTTTGTGACGTACGTAAACGGGAAGGTTTAAAACAGGAGTTAATTTTATCTTGTCAAAAATTATTACATCTCAGTAAGACAATTATATTTCCGCAGTGGGATTATAAATACCCGCATGGGTATAAATAGAGGCATTTGGATTGTTAACTCCTACTGCACCACCATCACTACACCATTAAAGGTGAGATTTTGTTACTAGTAAATCATTGATATTTTTTTTTTTCATCTTGTTTATTGTTCAATTCTGCTTTTACTACATTGTTTTTTAAACATATCTGTTTCAGTTTACTTATAAAGCAACTGTACTAGACCTGTATCTCAACAACAACCATCACGTTGAGCTGAATATTGACATCACCTTCACTCCTATTCATTGTGTGCTTCTTCTTCTTCTTCACACCTCAACGACGCCACACCTGTTCATTGTGCGCACTTCGAGAGGTCATTCGGTTTCACAACTGACTTCATCCCACGATCACCAGCATCGATCATCAATCAACCGCTGACGACAAATTAGCGGTGAGCTCTTGACATTGTAAAGCAATAACGTTTTTTTTTTTTTTAAATATGGAATACGAACTAAAAAATACAAGTGCATTGAATAATAATGTATTGAAATTTCAATTTCAATTTCTAAATAGTGAATTAGATCTGGATTTGATGCTAGAAACATTAAAAGATACAATATTTGAGTTATTAAAACATAATGGATCACGTTTTGACAATAATATTCGTTGGTTTATGGCAGTTAATATAAAACTAGTGAAAATATCACCGTTAGCAGATGCTAATGAAATTAAAGAATTAAACATTGAAACCACAGCTACATTTCATAGTCGTGCTTATAATATAGTTAATATTTGTCAGAATGACGAATTGATTGATCAATATGAATTAGCATGTTCTAAATTACATGAAGGTCTTGATCGTTTTATAAAATTTGGCTCAGGATGGACTGTTCATCGAATATGTTCCTTGTATTTAAATATAGCTAGATATAATCCGATTTATGCTGGATGTAACAATAATTCTACATATATAAGTACACCAAAAGAAATACTTTCAAAAAAAGCTGTTATTAACATTGTTAATAATGATTTTAAATGCTTTTTATGGTGTATTTTAGCTTATTTACATTATAGACGTAGTAATCTAACTGTAGATTATTTAAAACAATATGAACACGAATTAAATACTAAAGGAATGAAATTCCCTGTTGGTTCACGTGATATTAGAAAATTCGAGATTTTGAACGAACGATTTAGCATTTGTGTTATTGCGTATGACGCAACACGTAAAAAGTTTTTCCCTTATCGTGTTTCTTTGTATAGGGAGCGCGAGCATAATATTACTCTTCTTCTTTTATTTAAAGATAGCTGTCCAAACAAATCCCATTTCACTTTAGTCAATACAACAAACAATAAGAATGGTCTATCTAGATTGTTGTCTGCTCTTACTAAACATAAAGGTGCTGTACACATCTGTCCTTATTGTTTTCACCGTTTTGTATCAAATAAAAGTTTAAATGTCGATGGACAAGAAAACTTAAAACGTCACATAGAATTATGTAAAACATTTGGTACACAGAAAACGCGTCTTCCGCAGCCAGGAAAAAATGTTATGAAGTTTACAAACTATTCGTATACGCTTAAATGTAAATATATAATTTATTGCGATTTTGAGTCATTTATTGTTCCATTACACAATGACGGTGGTGACAGTTCACAAAAAATAGGGAAATCTTTCACAGAAAAAACGTCAAAACATGTCCCTTGCAGCTATGCATATGTGGTGTTGAATGAAAATGGAGAATTTTACTTAGAGCCTCGTCTGTACAGAGCGCAAGTATTAGGTGAGAATATTATTAGTAAATTTCTTGAGGAAATAATTGAACTTGGTGATAAACTTTATGAGGATTTAATGGTTCAAGTTCCAATGTATTGTTTAAGTGAAAATGAGCAAAATGAATTTGATACAGCTGAAATTTGCTGTATATGTAAAAATGTATTTAGCAAAGGTGAAATTAGGTGTAGACATCACAACCATTTTAATGGACGATTTATTGGAGCAACACATGTTAGTTGTAATTTAAATTGTAAAGCTCCATCATTTATACCTGTAGTATTCCATAATTGGAAAAATTATGATAGTCATTTTGTAATTCAGTCTTTAGCTTATAATAAAAGAAAGCTTAGCTGTATTGCCAGTTCAACAGAAAAATTTCTAACTATTTCAATAGGTCATATTAAATTTATCGATAGTTTGCAGTTTATGAACAGCTCGCTTGAAACTTTAGTTAAAAATCTAGCAGAATGTGATGAATATAAGACAAAATTCAAACGATTGTGTGCACATTTTAAAAATGAAAGTGAACAAAAATTATATTTACGAAAGGGCGTTTATTGCTATGACTACATGGATGGACCAACAAGATTTAATGAAACTGAACTTCCACCGATTAAAGCATTTTATAATAGTCTGTCAGAAGAGGAACTAGATGAAAATGAGTACAGACATGCAAAAGAAGTATGGGAGACTTGTTCTATGAAAACAATGGCTGATTATCATGATAATTATTTGCTTCGTGATGTTCTTTGTCTTGCAGACGTTTTTGAAGATTTGAGATTGATTTTCTTCAATCAATATGGGTTGGATCCCGCTCAATTTATATCGCTCCCGCAATACTCGTTTCAAAGCATGTTATTTATGACTAAAATAGAACTGGAGCTGATAACAGATCCTTGTCAACATCTTTTTTTTGAATGTGCGATTCGCGGTGGTTATTCTTGTGTTTCACATCGTCATGCGGTTGCAAACAATCCATACATGGGTTCTGCGTATGATAAAGATAAACCTTGTTCTTACCTTGCCTATCTTGATGCTAATAACCTTTACGCATACTGTCTTAGTGATTATTTACCCTATAAAGACTTTTGTTGGTTAACACCATCTCAAATATCAGCATTAGATATTTTGAATGTTGTGGACGATGCAGCTACAGGATTCGTTTTAGAGGTTGATCTTGAATATCCTGCAGAACTGCATGAAGAACATAATGATTTCCCGTTAGCTCCCGTAAGAGAAAAACCACCGATAGAGCTATTTTCCAAATATCAACGCACAGAGAAACAAAATGTTACAGCTAAGCTGCTGACCACTTTGGGGGGAAAGAAGAATTATATCTTACACTATCGTAATTTGAAATTATACTTAAAATTGGGCATGAAATTGATTAAAATTCATCGTGTAGTGAGTTTTGCTCAATCTGCTTGGTTGAAGCAATACATCGAATTTAACACAATTTTACGACAAAAAGCTAAAAATAGCTTTGAATCACAGCTCTACAAATTTTGTAATAATAGTATATTCGGCAAGGCCTGTGAATCGGTGAGAAATCATATTAACATGAAATTGGTGACAGACGAAAAAACCTTAGATAGGTTAGTTTCACGCCCAAATATTGAAAAATGGACTATTTTTAATCCGTTTGTAGTAGGTGTACAAATGAAGAAGTACAATGTGCTTTTAGATCGACCAATTTATATAGGGTTTGTAGTATTGGATTTAGCAAAGCTTGTCATGTATAATTTTCATTATAATACAATTTTGAAGATGTACCATTATTCTCAGGTTAAATTATGTCTTACAGACACGGTGAAATGCTCGTCTATAAAGAAAGTTAATTTTGAAAAATTTAAGAGACGGCATTTGCTAGAAAATAAAATATAAAATTTATAATCGAAAATAGACCTTTCCTATTATCGATTATAGTTCAGCAAGCACTCATCATACGATACCTTGACTAGGTGATGTTAAAAAAATACAAGTGATAGTTGGAATCCGTTATAATATTATCCAAAAAAAATTAAATTGTACCCTTCACAAAATATCAAAAATAGTACTAAAATGTTACATATTCATACTATATTACGAGGACAAGTGATGTTTTAGTTACTTAAATTTTCAATACTACAATTTTGCAAGACAGTCCAAATTAATTGAGTTAAATATTTAATTTTGAAATTTATTACGCCGAATTATTAGAGTATGGGCCCATCTCTTTATACGAAGATTTTCGTAGAAAAATTTATGCGTTGGTTACCTTAAAACTGTGAAGTTCTAGTCGAAAACTTTTTGTTAATTTCACTTAATATCACTGAGAACGTAGTATACTTTCGGTATTTAATCCTGGATGTTCATCCTCAGAATTGAAATCGATGATAATACTTCATCTCCTAGAAGTCGGACAGGCCTGGATAGTCAGCCTTGACCCAGTGATCTCCAGGTACTGCATTTGATAGTCTGGGTACCACGAAACCTTGATTACATGATGCTCTAGCCGGTTACATTCACCGCTGTTTGGAAAGAATACAATTCCCGAATAATTTCTTGTTCATCTAAATTTGAGATGTCCGGAAACGGACAGTAACACATGATGACAATACTCAATAATTTCACTAGATGTTCATTAAGTTTTTAAGAAAAAGCTTTTAAATTCTTTCGAAATTGTTAATTGTTTCAAAATTTATTAAGTTTTATTAAAATGCTAAACAAAGATGATCAACTAGAACTTTTACTTTATCATATCCTAATCGATTTTCTCAGTCAAAAAATAAATTTAAGTTACTTTTTTTTTGTATAGAAAATTAATTCAGTAAACAGTCATCATAGTTTCAAAGAAATCTACTTCAATTGAATCTAGAATTATTGTTAACCTTTACGGTTCTACCTTTCCAAAGTTATACAAATACAGATAAGAAATTTTTTGGTTACCTTTTAGCGGATTTTGGGGAACTATATCCTCTTCATGATGAAACTACATAACACTTAAACTGATCAAAAATAAATGGATTCCAACTATTTCATTAAAAAAAATTAATTATCAAAAAACTACTTTACATACTTTTCCCAAGTTAACGTTACATTATATTCAAAAGTTAGTTCTACATTTTACTATCGGAATTCCTACAAGTTGTCGTAACGACAAACTGATTCCGAATGAAGTGACTAGTTGATTTGATTTTTCAGAAATGACAAAATTGGTTTCTGCGTCGGTGCGAACTAGCGGATGACGTCGTCTCGCTAGCTCGTGATTGGCTAAGTATTTTTTTATTCTTTTTCTTTTGCTCATTAGTAGCAATCCCGTGAGAATATTTTCCAACAGACAACAATAGTACTAGGATAAACTATAAACTTGATAATCCGGAGTAATATGACAATGTGTGCTCGTAATCCTGTCTCTGTCTATCAGTTATCGATGTTTTCTTTGTACAATAATACAGTTACTCTACATTGTTACTTGATAATAAGAAAATGGTAATACAATGTCTTTTCATGCTCAAAGAGCTTACAATTTCAAAGATTGTAGTAAGAATAATGATAATGAGAAAATAAATCTGTTCCTTCTACATCGACATGACTGAACATAACTTTTCTTCAAAGGAAATTATATTTTATTTGATGAATAAAATTGTATATTTGTTTTAAAGGAAATTATAATTATATTCTGTAATAGAGATTTTGGGATACAAACCCTAAAATCGTTACAACGGATAGCTTCATCTACCATCTTAAAGTTTCGGATTTTTATCAGGACATGAAAAAGAACGCTCATTTATTTGATACTAGTGAATATCCAAAAGATCATAAGTGTTTTAGTTTACTGAATCATAAGAAATTGGGTTGTTTTAAGGATGAAATGAAATCACGAATAATGACGCGGTTCTGCGGACTTAGAGCAAAATTATATTCATTTGAGTTTCTCAATAACAAAGGTGAAGTACAGAATAAAAGTGTAGCTAAAGGTGTCACTAGGTATGTAATTAATAATAATTTAAGGTATAATATGTATTTAAAATGTCTATATGACCGCACCATACAGTACGACTCATCAAATCTAATTCGGTCTTATCTTCATAATGTTTATTCAATTCGCTGTGGCAAGATTTCATTATCCCCTCTGGATGATAAACGCTATATAATGGCTGATAAGGTGACGACGATGGCATGGTTTAATGTGAGTATAAAAAGCGAAACGGAGGAGGAGGAGGAAGAAAGCACGATTGAAGACGACAACAGTGAGGATAGAGTAGTAGTAAGGAAACCAAACTTGCAGTAGGTCGTGGTGGGGTAAAGCGAAAAGGGAGGTGAGTGGAACTGGTCTTGTGAGCAGGACAGAGTGAAAAAGAAACAGAGTGATAATACGTAGTAAATCGACAGAGTTAGCTCGGCTCGAGTTTTTTTTTTTTTGTGTTATAGGTCAGTGTTGCAAAGTGCAGTAAACCTTGATCTATAGAACAACTGGTTTCGTGTAAGATGTCGAGCAATATTCGTGCAAAATTAGCAGACGAAATGCATAAAGCCGTCAGAGTAAATTTTGATAAACGTGGTTACGTTTTGAAGGGAATAAATGACCTTCTTTGTTCGGACCTCGCTGATATGCAGAAATTTGCTAAGCATAATTCAAATTATAAATACATATTAATAGTGATTAACGCATTTACGAAATACGCTTACGTCACGCCATTAAAGTCAAAAATGGGAAAGGAGGTTAGTTCAGCTCTAAAACCGATTCTTGAACAGAATAGAAAAATGAAGTTGCTATTAACAGACGAAGGGAAGGAGTATTATAATTCGCATGTAAAAAAGCTGTTAGATCAATACAATATTCGTCATTATCATGTTTACACACAGATTAAATCTGCATTTGCAGAACGATTTATAAAAACATTGAAATTGCGAATTTATAAACATTTTACAGCAAGCGGAACTTTAAAATGGATAGATGTGCTACAATCTATTGTAAAAAACTATAATAATAGTGTACATTCCGTGACTAAATTCAAACCAGCTGAAGTGCGACGCAAACACGAAAAGATAATACTGGCTCGTTTGAATGAACGTCTTTTGAAAAGGATAAAGAAGAAGAAGGGAACAAGGCAACGACCGAAGTTTAGTGTTGGAGATATTGTCAGAATTTCAAGTACAAGAGATATTTTTCATAAAAGTTATTTGTATAATTGGAGTGCAGAACTATTTAAAATAATAAATGTTTACCCTACATTTCCGGTAACATATCAATTGGTCGATTTGAATGAACAGCCTATATTGGGTAGATTTTACCAACAGGAATTACAGCCAACACGGTTAACAGAACAGGAACAAAATGTATATTTAGTTGAACGAATCCTAAAACGTAAAGGAAGTAAAGTTTATGTACAATGGCTTGGATTCAAGGAACCAAGTTGGATAGATAAGAGCGAACTCATTATTTAATAATGTGTCTGTTTCAGATGGAGGAAAATATGCGACCGCGTCTAACAATTTTATTAGATGCACTTATTGCAGAATTTAGGCGATATTCTTCAGATCAGTGGAAATATGATTTAAATGAATTAATATATCAGCTAAAACAGAAGAAAGGAAAATTTGATCATTGGGGTTATTGTGTTGGGATGGAACAGACTGACAACTGCGATTGTTCTAATTTAGCTCAAAAAATTGATGCATTACATGATTATTTATTAAACGAGATGAGTATTGATGAAATTCTTCACAATAATAATTTTGTTATTAATGTTATAGTCTTAGCGGGCGTTGAATCAGGTTTAATGCACGATCTATGTTGATTTTTCCAGATATGGCAGATTCAAGACCATTAACTCATATTATGCTGGACAAACTAGTTGTCGATCTAGAACAATATAATCAGTTGCTTAATTTAAATGAATATTTCGTTTTTTTACACAGAAAAGCAATAAATGAATCATTTACTCATTTTAAATTTTGTCAGGATAGAAAAGAATATTTAGATCAAGCTAAGGCACAAGGAATTAGTTTCGATTATAATGATGGTCCATGTGAGTGTATTTTTATAAATAATAGTGCAACACAAATATTTAATTTAGCAAATATTGCCAATATAGAAGAGCTTGAATTAAAACAAAGTATTTTAGAAGCGTTAGAATTGTGTGGCATATTAGCTAAATTAAAGAGTTGAATGATTAATTGCGATAATGTATCATTTTTTCAAATTTATTTTATATATTCTGTATTTATATTATTCATGTAAAGTGTTATGTTGTATTGCTTATTATTACATTGTATACTTAATAAATAATTTGTAAATATACAGTTAATAAACGAACATTATTGTAATTTACTTGTCTTTTATTACAGTACCTGTGTTTGAAAATTAGTTGCAGTTGTGGTGCGAGTATAGAAGCATACAATGTTTAACAAGACAAAGGATGTTGTGCCTGATAGTGGAATAGCTATTTTTAATTTTGATGAAATTATTGTTTCTACACAGGCTGCACAAAAAGGTAAACATGGAGATTTATTCCCGCCTAATATAAGAGCACTTATAATCGGAAGTAGTAACTGTGGTAAGACAAATCTTCTTTTGAATCTAATTTTTAATAAAAGATTATTACGTTTCAATAGTTTACATATTTATACTGCTAGTCTGAATCAACCAAAATATGAATTTTTGAAACGTGTTTTCTCATCTTTAAAGTTTATAAGGTTTACAATAAGTAACGACATATCTTCAATACCGTTTCCTTCTGATATGGAGAAAGATAGTTTAGTGATCTTTGATGATTTACAATTACACAAAGTACCACAACTTCGTGCATTTTTTTGTACAGCACGCCATTCACAAATTGACGTATTATATTTGCATCAATCATTTGCAAATATTGGTAAGCAACTTGTACGCGAGAATTGTAATATATTAATATTTTTTCGAGTAGACATGCTTGCATTAAAATTAATTTATAGAGATTTTGCTGAAAGCGATATGCCATTTAATACTTTTAAATATATGTGCATTAGCGTATGGAATGGAGGTACAGGACATGACTTTGTTACAATTTGTACAGATTACGGTTTAACTCAAGGAAGGTACAGACGGAATTTAGATAATTTTTTAGATCCGACACAGTACAGTAAGAAAATGAATTAGTTGATGTACAACGTTCTTATTGTGCGTTTGTAATTATGAAAGGACGGCAGAGAGGAAAGAAAAAGGTCGGATTACGTCGTCGTCGTCATCAAAAGACAACTAGTAGAAGGAGTGATTTAACAAATAGAATTCGCGATTTGAGGAACTCAATCGTTGAAAAGTATGCTACTTTACAGGGGATGCGGAGTCAGACAGAAAAAGAAATAACAGAGAAATATGCACCAATTATTGAACCATTACGTCAATTGAAAGAATCTTCTGTTAAAATCGAAAAACAGCAGATTAAAACGGAACCAGAGGAGGAGGAGGAGGAAGCATATTATGCTGTTAAAGAAAAGGTAGACGAATTGACGGATGATGATGATGATTACTCGCCGTCTGATGGAGAGACACAGTTTTCTGAGGAAGATGGTGAGGAGGGGGAGGAGGAGGAGGTGGAGGAGCAAGGGGAAAGCGCACTATCATTAGTCAGTTCGTTTTTTGGTAAAAAAGGCGCAATACAAAAACTGCTTGAAGATTATATAGATAAATTGCATAAGTCACAACAGACAACTGTACCATATGGAATCAAAGTTTCACAGAATGGTAAATATTTTATGGGATATAATATACCTGTTAATTTTGATGATAAACATGTTTTTGTTGGAAATAATAAATTTAAATTAACAAAAGGTTTATTATCCTTACTATTTGAATCGATACCAGACGAAAGCAAATTAAATATGGTTGATTATCGTACCTATAAGAAAATATTGATTGCAACAGGTGCGCATTTAAACAAAGAAGGAACTGTACATCGTAATAATAGCTTAAAGTCAAAGATAATTCAAAGATTGTTTCCTTCGAGTAGAACGCCAAGACGAGAAAAGGTAGGAAAAGGGCTGAATTTTTTAAAAAATGTATCAAACCATCGACAGTATGTTTATTTTGATGAACCAGATGAAATTGTAAACAGATTACAAATATTATTAGCCTCCAAAGAAGCAGGTAATAACTCACATTCTGTGGAAATAAATAGTATAATTCAAGAATTACGCGAATTACATATTATTTATTAGCAGACCGTTTTGTGCTGTCGTTACGAACGTTGCGCAGGCTGGAACCAGTTTTGTTAAGTCAATAACGACAGCACGAAATGGAGTTGAAGCGGTGCTAACCGGTTCATCGGTATCGGTGTGAGTCAGTTCGCCGATAGCTTTCGGCCGGTATAGGTTGAATTTATGTTCATTCAAAACAGAAATAAAAGAGCACGTGCGTGCTTCAGCGGAAGGCGGCAGCGACTACAAGCAAATACACACCTCTCACCAAATATGGTGGTGGTGGTGGTGGTAAGCCACTTTTAATGATACTTGGACATATTTGGTTGCAAATAGACTCAAGAACGCGGACGGGGGGCCCGCCGGAGCAGGTCCTGTGTTCTTTTTTCCTCTCATCAACATAAATCGCGTTGATACGCCGGTCGGGCTCTTTGTTCTGCAAACAAAATATGACTCAAGGCTTCGCTCTTATTTTCTTTGTTTTATTTTTTTAAACTTGATTCTTGTCTCCTGCTGGAGATGGAAACAATTCAAAATGGATGTTTTAAACAAGGTTATTCATTTTTTTTCTCTCCTAACCTTATCCCCCACCTAAAAAAAAAAAAGAAAAATTCATGCAGTACAGGTTTGGACAAAGCCTAAAAAAAAAAGAGAAAAAGTGGAAACAATTCAAAATGGCTGTTTTCATGTAGTACAGGTTTGGGTGATGCCTACATAATCACAAAATAGACTCAAGAACGCGGACGGGGGGGCCCGCGGTCGGGGGCGGCGCCCCAGGGTCAGTTGCTAAATACCTAGAAAAAAAAAAAGAAAAATTCATGCAGTACAGGTTTGGGCAAAGCCTAAAAAAAAGGAAAAAGACCGTGGGCGCATGGCCGTGGGCGCGCGGCCATTTTCCTTTGGACAGTGGCAGGGGGGCTTGAAGGGGGGCAGGCCAAGGGGGCTTGAGGGGGGTAAACGGACCCCCACTCCAACATGTGCAGCCAATGGCGTGCCTCAAAAATTTACAAAATGGACGACTAACTCCCCCCTACAGGGGCGTGGTCTTTTCCCATTGGCTAGGGGGGCGTGGCCTAAGGGGGGGTGATCTTGAAATGCAGGCTTGTGATTGGGTAGGCTGAAGTCTCTATACACCACTACTCAAGAGAAAAGAAAAGAGAAAATGAGGGAGAAAGATAGCAAGAAGGAAGAAAAGGGAAGAAGGAGATAAAGAGTAGCAGAAAAAAGAAAGAATGAACAAAAATGGGTAAAGGAGCAGGAGAAGGATCAAGTGAGAAAGATAAGTAGAAAAAATGGGGGGGGGGGGGTAGAAGAAAAATGTCAGAACGGTACTTTTATGATGAAATATAAATTTGCATACACTTATATTTTTATTCGGTGGGTACAAAACAATGAGGTCATTCATTATCAAAACAATTTAAATAGATTATGTGAAATTTTATTAAAATTCAAGAAGAAAAGAGTATAAGAAAATTGATGATAGGGAAAACAAGAGAAAAGAAAGAGACAAAATGAGGGAGAAGAATAACAAAAAGAAAGAAAAGGGAAGAAGGAGGTAAAGAGTAGCAGAAAAGAGAAAGAGTAAGAAGAAACAAGAATGGATGTAGTAGCAGGAGAAGGATAAAGTGAGAGAAGTGAAGTGTGATGACAGTAAAGACGATGGTAAAAAGTTAAAAGTGAATGAGAAGAAATGAAAGGGAGACCGAAAAAGAGAAACAAGAGAAAATAAATTAGGGAGACGAATATCAAGAAGGAAGAAAAAGGAAAAAGGAGGTAGAATAGCAGAAAAAAGAAAGAGTAAACAAAAATAGGTAAAGAAACAGGAGAAGGATAAAGTGAGAAAAATGAAGTGTGATGGCAGCAAAGAAGGTGGTAAAAAGATAAAATAAAAGTAAATGACAAGAAATGAACGGGAGACTGAAGAAGAGAAAAAGGCAGGTGTAGAGCGAGAAAGACGCATATGAAGGAGAAAAATAGTAAGAGAAAGCAGAAAAATGAAAAAGAGAAAGGAGAAAAGATGCGGAGCACGTGGACAGAAGAATGGAAAGGAAGATGTGCGACAATGGAGGGTGTGGAAAAGGTGTAGAGATGGAGAACAAGGATGGAAACGAAATTAGAATAACCAAGATTGTGGAAGAGGAGGGGATGAGAACGAGGTGGTGGTGGAGAGGAGGAGGAAAGGGTGAGTAGGAGTAGGGGTGGAGAAGAAGGGGAAGAGGAGAAGGAGGAGGAGGAGGAGGATGAGTGGGAGGAGGAGAAGAAGGAGAAGGGGGAATTGTGAAGGGGTTTGAGGAGGAAAAAGAGGTAGAGAAAAAAGGAACTTCAAAGGAGTGGACAGAAAAGAAATGCGAATTAAAGGAAGACAATGGGGAAAAAGAAGAAAGAGTAATGAGGTAAAAGAGAAAGCTGGCAGAAAGTTAAAGAATTGACAAAGGAGAAAGAAAAACAAGGGAAGTGGGAAGGATGAGAAAGAGGGAGGAGTAGGAGGAAATCAGAATAAAGAAGAAAGATTGAAAGAAGAAGAAAGTGGGAGAAAGAAGAAGAAGAAGAAGGAGAGAAGACGATGAAGAAAGTGGGGAAAAGAAGAAGAAAACGGCGACGAAAGTGGGGGAAAAGAAGAAAAAGGAGAAGACAACGACGAAATTGGGGGAAAAGAAGAAAAAGGAGAAGAAGACGAAGAAAATGGGGGAAAAGAAGAAAAAGGAGAAGAAGACAACGACGAAAGTGGGGGAAAAGAAGGAAAAAGAGACGACGACGAATGTGAGGAAAAGAAGGAAAAGGAGAAGAAAACGGCGACGAAAGAGGGGAAAAGAAAAAAAGAAGAAGAAGACAACGAAGAAAGTGGGGGAAAAGAAGAAAAACGAAAAGACGACGACGAAAGTGGGGTAAAGAAAAAAAGGAGAAGAAGACGATGAAGAAAGTGGGGAAGAAGAAGAAACAGACGACGACGAAAGTGGAGGGAAAAAAAGGAGAAGAAGACAATGACTAAAGTGGGGGAAAAGAAGAAAAAGAAGAAGACGACGACGAAAGTGGAGGAAAAGAAGAAAAAGGAGAAGAAGACGATGACGAAAGTGGGGGGAAAAGAAGAAAAAGGAAAAGAAGATGACGACAAAAGTGGGGGAAAAGAAGAAAAAGGAGAAGAAGACGATGACGAAAGTGGGGGGAAAAGAAGAAGATGCAGTAGTAGCAACAGAAAAATAAGAAAATTGAGGAAAAATGCAAGAAGAGAACATCGAGGAGAAAAACGAGAATAAGGAGATTGCAGAGGAAATGAAGAATAAAGGAGTAAAGGGAAAGGTCAAGCGTCAGAAGGTTTTCATTTGTAAGGGGAAACACATACCGTACACACACACACACACACACACACACACACACGTACGGGAAGAAACAAACCGTACAAGCAAACCACCCATACCAGCCAATAGCTAGTGTCGAAATTCGGACAAGAGCATCTTAGTTTATGGTCGTGTCTCTCTCACTCCACATCGACAGCCCCACTTTTTGGGTGACTCCTTTCCTTCAATTCTTCTTCTTCTACTTTCTCCTCATCCTTCTTCCATTTCTACACACCCTTATTCGTTATCTTTCTCTCCTTGTTCTCTTCAGTAGCCCAGATTTGTAATCCAATAAACGGAACAGGAATGACACCAGCAGCAAGGGTCAAAAGAGATGCTTCACCACCCTCACACCCACTGCTACAAACTGTATTGCTGCTTTGATTTCATTTCATTCAATCGAGTACACTCTTCCATCAGGATGATGCATTTCTGTAGCAGTTGCGCTCAAAAAACCCGAATTGAAACAATCAAACCCTTCAAATCAACTAGACCAGAAAGAAAACATTGCATTTCTAGGAGTTTTGCTGGATACACAATTGACCTGGGCTCCATACATTGATAAAATATGTTAAATTTCATCTGGGGTATTTGTCCTGCGACAGCTTGCTAGATTGAATGACAAAAAGTTACTTTTTACAGCTCTTACTGTCAGTCTTCCATCAGGATGATGCATTTCTCTATAAGTTGCGCTCAAAAAACAAAATTGAAACTACCACACCCGTCAATTTAACTAGACCAGAAAGAAAACATTGCATTTCTAGGAGTTTTGCTGGATACACGATTGACCTGGGCTTCATACATTGATAAAATATGTTAAATTCCATCTGGGGTATTTGTCCCGCGACAGCTTGCTAGATTAAATTACAAAAAGTTACTTATTACAGGGCTCTTACTGTCACATATTAGGTATGCTATCTTAGTATGGAGTAATTCATCAAAACAAAACCTTGATAGGGTGTTTAAGATCCAAAAGAAAGCTGTATGGGAAGAGTAAACAGATTAGATTCATGTATGGAAAGAATAAATAGATTAGATTCATGTACGCCGTTGTTCATGATACTTGGTCTTCTAACTGTACCCTGCTTATATGTGTATGAAGCTAATTTCTATGTTAAAAAGAGTGATATTAATCAAAAACTTGACGTACACGATTATAATACAATAGATTAGATTCATGTATGGAAAGAGTAAATAGATTAAATTCATGTAGGCCGTTGTTCAAGATACTTGGTCTTCTAACTGTACCCTGCTTATATGTGCTTGAAGCTACTTTATATGTGAAAAAGAGTGATATTAACCAAAATCTAGACGTACACGATTATAATAAAACAAGCTGAGAAGAATATCACTTGGTGAATCACAATAGTAGCTTATTTAAACAAAAACCTAGATATATTTGTAGGAAAATCAAGATACAACAAGATACCGCAGTTTTTAAAGAGTCTTAAAAATATAAAAATATTTAAAACAATTGAAGAAGATTTAGTTGATAGGGCTTTCTATAGTGTACAAGGGTTCCTTTCACATCAAAATTAAGCCACACCTCAACTAATTTAATCACAACCTACAATGAAGGTCAGCCTCTTTCTCGCTTAACCAATAGTACCATTCCATGTTTAGTATATATTAAGCTACTGTGTACTTTAGTGTTAGTTTGTTTGAGATCAAATGGTATAACAACCGAAACTAGTATCTCAATATTTTAATAAATGTGGTTGTGACAATTTCGTCTTATTATTCATTATGGATATCTTCCACAATATCACCTTCGCAACTACAGAGAAAGTTAATCGAAATATGCCAATGACCATAGCTCAATATGGGTTATCACTCTATTCAATACATCGTTACTTCCTAATGTGATTTATCTATAGCAAATATCGAAAAGGGACAGAAGTGTAACAATAGCATGATTTTGATAAGGCTCGAACAAAGCCAGCTGTTTTAGCATCAATTTATAACCTCTAATAACGTAGTCGTACATAAAAACCATTTCGAGTTCCACAAAGTTATCCAACAGCGGATAATACATTTTCAGTAAATGAGCTTATTCCTATAAAATCACCTCCAACTCTAATTCTACCAGGATAAAGGACTTAGACTCCTGTTTTTAATGCACTCCATGGTGTTGTGCCCTTCACTCAGAACAAGATAACTTTCCTTGAATCTAAAACTTTTCTTGTGTTTCGTCAGAACTTTTCTGCAGCAAAGACCTCGAATCCCAAATGAGGGAGGGAGATTAGTTGTTGAAGGCTTAGTGATTGGGAGTTGTTTACCTCCTCCTCCTCTTCCTCTATTTCCCCTTCTCCTTCACTGTTTTCCCCTCCTCATACTCCTCCCTCCCTCACTACAATTCCTTGAGGAATGAGAAGAGAAGGAGGGGAAAACAAGTTACTTTGAGTTGATTTCAACGCCGCCAGCCATGCTGACTTCCTTTTCCTTGTTTCCAGTGGTGTACTGGAGCTGGAATTCCAGTGTTGATGATGCCTATTGCCCAACTTCCTTTGAGATTGCTGGAGAAATTCATCCAGGTCCTACCAAACACTTTACTTCCAGTCTTTGAACATTGTGTAAAGTAGTCTGCTACCAGATATTACAAAATGTATAACTTATGCTAGCCAATTTTTCGAAAATTTCTCTGTAAATGTCAAATTTTGGGGATAAGATGACAATTAATGTCTTTTTACATAAACTGGGTAATGAGTTGGATGATGGTGATTGATAAAGATAAGACAGAATTATTTCATTTACGTAAATTTACAAAATTCCATTGTGACTGATTAAAAAGCATATTATTAACAACTCAATAGATTGTATATTGATCAGTTGGACCTACAGTTTCAGGTGGGTTCCGAACTACCGGGAAATGATTTTACAGCAGAGAACAGAGTCTTTTTGCTGGCCGATCCAATAGGTCAGGCTCACAGAGGGAGCCCAAGAGTTCGTAGCTTATCTTTATCTGATTGAACAAATACTTTCAGGCCCACGGCTATCACTTATTAATTTCTTTTTAAGATTATATTAGTATTTATTCATACAAACATATATAAATAGATAGATAGATAGATAGATTTTAATGTCAATTGTCACAAGGCTTTCGCCTATTGTAACATACAGTTTACAAATTATTTGATTTTAAAAAATAATAAATAAATACAAAGTATTGGAAATAATAGTTACAGAATATATAATTACAGAATAAAGATAATAATTACAAAACATTTGAAAAATAATTACCATCCAGATACCTAGATTCAGTAACACATTACAAAACTAAATTATAAGATAAATTATGCATTTTCATGTGAAATAATAAATATAAAAATGAGAAGAAATTATAATAATCATAACTAATTCCAGAAAGTAATTATTTGAAGGTTGAAAACAAAAAAAAGAAAGAAGTTAAGTGATGATTAGAAAATCATAATAAAAGCAATTTTGAAAGATTTTATGCCAATGTATCATTAATCAAGGATAACAAGAGCCGTGATTTGAAAGTTTTGAAAGAAGGCGAAAAAATAAGCTCTGATGCAAGACTGTTCCACATTCGAGCAGCTGTAACAGTGAATGAAGTATTATACATGACCGTGCGATGGAGGGGAATCTGCAGAAAATAGTCATGCTGCCGGGTGTTCCTGGAATGAACCTGTCTAAGAAGAGTAAACCTTTCCTTCAAGTACTGCGGACCTCTGCCTTCAACAATGAGATGATAGGCAAGACACAACAAGAAGTATTGTCTTCTGTCTTTCAACTTTAGCCATTGAAGTCTTCTATAAAAAAAAGATCTTCTTGCATCAAAGATGAACCTAACAGCATAGTTTAGGGCACGCTGAAGTTTCAAATTCAGCTCCTCAGTCATGTCATTATAGACCATACTACCATAATCAACAATGGGCAAAACCAGGCTCTGCACAAGCGCAACACGTAGGTTGGTTGGGAGGAATTTTCTTAACCTCTTCAGCTGGTGCATTGCAGCAAAGATCCGCCTTGACAAAGTATTAATATGTGCAGTCCAATTGAGATTTCTGTCAATATACACTCCTAAAACCTTCACACAATCCTCATATTGCAAAGCATGACCAACAAGCATGACCCTGGGCACAGCAGTCAAGTCAAGCTGGTTGTACAACCTACCATAAGCAATTATGATACTTTTGCATTTGTTAGCATTAAGGCTCAGGCAATGTGCCTTTGACCATATAACCAGAGATGATATGTTCACGTTCATAGCAGCAACAGCATTATTGGCATGAGAAAAGTGACCTGAAGGGAAATGACTGTAGCAGACAAGGTCATCAGCATAAATATGATAAGACAAATAGATAGATAAATAAATCGTACTTTATAAAATAGTCTTTATAACATAGGCAAAACAAACGAAATAAAAACGCTCACTACTACGGCTCTTACACCGTCAACTGGAATGGACAATGATAGAATTTAATTGAAAATAAAAAGTGGTGTGAAAAAAGTGACAACCCAATAATTTTTTCCTTACTGATGAAGTTCACAAGAGTCATCGGTGCGTCAGGAATGAGATAAATGATGATATTATGAATGGAAGAATGAACCTTTTAAGTGGGTTCCCAAACACCAGGTAAGTGATAATAAAGCTAAAAAGCGCATTATCTTTATAAGAATGATATTACAAAGATCAAACAACAGAATTACCTAAAACAGAGTTTCTGCACTGCGCTAGGTCTCAAAACGTTGGTACCTACATAATAACAGTCTCCAAATATAGAATTCTTAACAAGAACAAGAATTATTGTAGAATTCTTAAAATGTTAAGGAACATTTGTAACTGTTTATTTTCTGTAAAATAAGTGAAGATTTATTATTATAACATTTGCCCGCATAAGGGATCTGGATTTTAATACTATTCAATCTTATCTATTTATTTAGTAATTTGGTACTTTCAATATCAGTGCTTTTCGAAGGTACTTATTTAGTCCTATGCATTAATTTTATATAAAATACTAGTTATTTATTGCGTTCTATAATTTGTTAATTTACAATTTTTTCTTTCTCACTTGAATTGACGTACAAGTATGAGGCGCCCCACACAGGAGTACCTTAGTGGCTGCCATATTAGACAATAGGCATGTATTATATACAGTTAGTTATGTTTGTTTTTATGAATCATTTTGAAAGTGTATCAATTTGAAAGTATGTGTGCTATTGCTCGAATAAATTATTATTATTATTATTATTATTGGCGATAGAACTCCCGAAGAGGAAGACGCCAAGTAATGTATGATTCGTGATGTAGGCCTACGATATTTCATTTCTTGGGTTTATTCTTCTTTTCTGCCCAGTACTCTTTCATTCTTTGTGAAAATTTTTTGCTTTCTTTCTTCATTCCATCGTGGTCTGTACTGTTTTGGGAACAACTCTGAGAGGATTTCCCACTTACCTACTTTTTTCCTGAAAATCTCTCTGTTCAAGATCTCCTGTTCATTTGTATTGAGTTGAGTAAGATCCTTTTTAACATTTTCTACCCAGAGTCCTGGGCAGGTTATTGTCAGTAGATATTGTAACTGTCGGCTTGTTATTATTATTAAGATTTTTATAATTATTATTATTAAGATTTTCCGAGCACTTGACATTATTTCATTCACCGAGAACTACAATCAAATTATTAACATTCTTTATTTATTTATTGAGAACCCATTAATGCGAAAAACCCCATTTCACTACAAAATATAGAATTCAGGATGCATATTGCACAATTAAAAAATGAATTTAACGATGTACTTCTATTAAAATGAAACAAAAATAAAAAAAAAACTATAGATTGAGAACATGATACGTGTATGGCAACATTGAACTCTGACATCTGGGTAAAAAAGCTTATGATACGGAAATGTTGGTTCTCTCTCAGAGAGAAAGAAAATAAGAGGAAAGAGATTAGATTAGGTTATTTACTTTATTCATGTAGATTACAAAATGCACAGTCTTAAAGTCTTAGATTCTAGATTGTTAAAAATATGTAAGTACTGTAATTGTTCTATGAATTTTACAAAGCTTAACTGGAGAATTATTCAACGAAATGAATATGAGACGCAATTTGATAACGATAATATGATTGTGATGTATCTAGATGAAACGGCGAAGTTTGAACATATAAATGTCCATTCTTGAAAGAGGATATTCAAGGATATCCTTCTCATTAACACTTGACCAAGAGAGAGAGAGAGAGAGAGAGAGAGAGAGAGAGAGAAGAGAGAGAGAGAGAGAGAGAGAGAGAGAGAGAGAGAGAGAGAGAGAGAGAGAGAGAGAGAGAGAGAGAGAGAGAGAGAGAGAGAGAGAGAGTGATAGGGGGGGGGGAGAGGGATAGATAGAGAGACACGACAGTAGGAGAGAGATTTATACAGCACGATATTCATGTAAAGGTACAAAGTTAAAGCATCACTAAACAATATTATAATAATAATTTTATTAAGCGAAAGGGAGACACATAATGAAATTATGAAACAGATCGAACAAAAGAGTGTATGGAGAAGAGATATATATATAGAGGAATTAGAAGAAAAAAGTAATGAAGACCCTTCAATCACAGGGTGGTATGGCAGAAAAAACGAGCCCTATGAAATCAAAACAAATTTGCCTGAATAGGGGAAAAGGAATGGGATTAAAGGTATATAGGTTGAAAAGTTCCCCAATTGATACGGTTAGATGGATGTCGAGGGGAAGGGGGGGTTTGGTTGGAGGGTAGTGGTTGGTATTCCAAAGGCAACATTGAATAGGTGAGTACACACTGAACTCCCCCCCCCCCACGATCATCAAAAGGGGACGTTGGAGGGGGCGGGGTGTCCCCAGTTTCACTGTAACGCAAAGAATTTAATCGATCCGTAAATTTGTCACCGGTAAGCGCGTTTTCAACGCTCGGCCCGCATTCAACAAACGCATAGAGTGTAATAAAATTCAATGGGTATTTGCCATATATTACTCTACTGTATTTAATATGTGTTGCACTCTATTTAATCAGTGCAGAAATTACTGTTCTGGTTTTAATCTGTGCTACGTTTTGATTTTGAAATTCATTCGGTGTAAAATTAAAGTGTAAAGTTTGTTGAATAATACTGCAGAATTATAGGTCAAATTATTGAATAGATGAAAAATAAAAAATGTAGTACTTTTCAAACTTGAAATCCCGTTCAAAACTTCAGCGCTATTCAAATCCGTAGAATTATATTAGAGACTTTTAAATCAGTGGAATTATATATCAATAAATTAAATGGATGAAAATAAAGAATAAAAGAGATTTATTTTCTTTCAAATTTGAAAACCCGTCCAAATTATAAAAGCTACTAAGAACTATAGAGTTATTAATATAGAATAATTGTAATTATAATAGAATAATATCGAAGTATAGAATTATTATACATGAAATAATGGATAAAAGAGGTATATTTTCTCTCAAACTTGAAAATCCGTTCAAACACCAAAAGCTATATAGATACATATTGCATTAATCTACAGCTTAGAGCACGGGTACTCAAACTTGCTTTTATTTATATTTTTATTATAAAACACAATCAAGTAAAAAGATACAACAGGCACAGCACACTACTACTTTCTTTACAAATTTTCAATAAAAAATCCAAATTTTAGGTTCAACTAGAAATTTCATTTTGAAGTACAATTCTGATTCTTTCCAAAACATGAATATTAATTTGGATGTTCACTTTGAAAACGAAGCACTAAAACTGTACATTTGTTCAAAGAAAGTGAATATAATTTTGAATTTTGTTCGAGATTTTAGAACCGAAAATGGAAAAGTCAAGTCAATTCAATCAGCTGAATAAAAGTGGTTGGTAAAGAAAATATTATTGTTCATTAATTAACGATGTACTTATATAAAAAAAAACTATTAACTTTTCATGTGAAATTTAACGACATGCAGTCAAATATTTGTTAAGAATAAGTATAATAACTCACTTAATCTGGCCGAGTACTTTCGAATCTATGAAAAGATTAATATTAACAACGCAGTTCGTCATGGAACAAGAAATCCAGGAAAAAAACTATATAAGATTTACATCTTTATTCATTATTTTGTCGAGGAACATTTAGAATAAATATATTGTTCGAAAAAACAGCGGGCGTTCGTGGTACGGTATATATGATTTTTAAAATAAACATTTCTAATCTCCCGCGGAACCCCAACACCACGCCCGCGACCACACTTTGAGAAACCCTGGCTTAGAGTAAGCTGGTTCGAACTAGACGAAATGCGAGGGCAAAGCTAATAAATTCCACTTATACTTCAGGTTGCTTCCAAATGATGAGAGCTAGAGCGACACAAATTGCACGAACAAGAAATAAAAGCAGTTTAGACCAGCGTGAATTCTAGCTAGACGAGCTACGAGATCGAAACAAATTCTCAAAAATTAAATGTTACCTATTTATTTCTTATATTGTCCTGCCTGTTCCTTATTCTTTTCTAAATTTCGGTATAATTCAAAATAAATTCAATACTTTTTGTATTATTATCCATCTCCTCGTTTGACTAATAATTACTTAAACTGTCACTGTTTAAATTGTATTGATCTTGTCAACTAGTTATTAAACTGTGAATATACTATTTTTTAATAACTGTTATTCACTTGTTGGCTATTTTGGTTTATATTGAACTCCCATTGGTTGGCTCTTCCCATTGTTGTAAATGGGTGAGACCGGTCTCAGTATCCAGCCAATCACAGCACAGCTCAGTCTATGAGAGGCCGCCATTTTGTTAGCCAATAGTATTACTTCTTTCAGGTTGAGAATGTAATGTAACTGTCGCAAATTCTAATTTTATCTAATTCAATTGGAAAATGATGAATCTGTCAAAACTATAACAGTATTGTACTTCATACTTTTTTCTTTATAATAGAACATGTGGTTGGGTATTAAATTTGTTATTTAATCACTGAAAAATTAACCCATTAACGTAATGTGGCAGAGTTTAGCAAAAATTTGAAATTTAATCTACTTTTTAAATGAAATTTAAATGTAGTGATTTCAGCAAAAATTCAGCAAGCAAATATCCAATAGTATAGTGCATCATATTTATTAACAAAAATATAAACGTTTAGACTAAAGAGGAAGCGTTTTGTGCTTTTTAACTAGAATAGATTATTTCACAATACTCTAACCAATGATATTCTGATCAAAAATCAGTTCTGTAAGAACTAGGCAGCAATATTTGGGTGTAAAACTATTCATCAATTTTTTGAACTAAATAAAAATTGACAATTGAAAAATTGAACATAAGAAAAATTAGTAATTTAATCTTATTTTTAAATGAAATTTAAATTTAGTGATTTAAGGAAAAATTCAGCAAGCAATTACGCACTAGTGTAATGCATAATTCCTGATCAGATTCATCAGGAAGAGTTCTTTAGTGTTTCAACTGGAATAAATAATTTTAATTTTAATAATTTTAAACCTAACAATCTAACCAATGATATTAAGATCGAAAGACAATTATGTATAGCATTTCCAACAATATTTACGAGTAAAACCATATATCAATTTTTTATTTAACTGATAAAATGGATTTTAAAATGAATAAAATGTAGAGTTCAATATGAAATTGTACAGTCATGTTATTTTTTATTCCTGGATTTCTTGTTCCATGACGAACTGCGTTGTTAATATTAACAAATTCTACATAGGAGAAACAGGCCGCACATTCAAACAACGTTACAAGGAACATTTTAAAGCCCTGACATCAAAAGCTGAATCGAATTTCGCCGACCATATCATTCAAACTGGACACACTTTTACTGACATCACTACCAACCTACACATTCTACATATAAAATCTAAAGGACACGAACTCAACACCTTGGAACAATTTGAAATATACAAACACACCACACACAATAAACAAAACATTCTCAATGAACAACTAAATTTTAAATCACACAAACTTTTTGATCACATTTTACAAAAACCACAACACTTCTAACCAAATAACTGACATGATGATCTAGGAACCCACGCCTCTGAAGATGGATCTCAAGGATTCGAAAGCGCTCGGCCTACAGATTAAGTAAGTTATACTTATTCTTAATGAATATTTGACTGCAAGTCGTTAAATTTCACATGAAAAGTTAATTTTATTTTTTATATTAATTTAAAACTTTGAAAGCTATGTAGAGACGTTTGAAAGGCAACAGAAATCAATGTAGCCTTTTTCGTATCTGAGATCCTTAATAAGGCAAATATCAACAGATATGTCCTTGATAAATAGACTATAATCGTGTAATGCACTCTTATCTGCAGTAGACAGTAAATAATTTCTCGTCATTATTACAGCTATTCAGAAACCATCATCGATCTATTGACTTTCTATTACTTTTGACAACAAGAGGAAGATGGGGGGAAAATGCAGCCACGTTCAATATCACGACTGACCCCGTTATTATTCATGTAAATTGAGGATGGTGACAGAACAGGGACATAGAAAATTATAATAAACTAGTGGAGAAAGAGGAGGAAGAGAATGAGGAAGGAGAGGAAAACAAAGTAAAGAAAAAGAAAATTTATACGTCGCCTAGAATCAGTGGATGTCGCCATACTATCGATTTGAAGTTGGGTTCAACCCCATCAAAAACACCGACCCAAGGGTAGGGGGGAGGCACTCCGAAGGGTGGTTCAACCCTTAACTGGACTGCTATGTGTGTGTCTATGACTATATATGTTTCTCATACCCCTTGGTGGGACGCCCTGAAAATTACAAGCTACATACAGTAAATAAATATACAGTGATAAACGATACTAATAGCCTACAGGCATTCTGAGAGTGAGAAATGGTTTTTTTCTGCCCATACGGCTTGTGTGATTGATTTTTTTAGGTCTAAGCTTGATTTATGTTGGACTTCGAACTGAAATTTACCCTATCGATGCTTTTTGAAATTCAAAAATTGTTTTTTTATTTCGTGAAAGGAACAGATTTCAGTTAAAAAGGATGAAAAGTTTTGGGCTAAGATGAATGAATATTTGATGAAAGTTATTCTACGGCTTTTATTGATAAGGGCGGACATTCTTAAGGGCACCCTAAATCCCATATACCGACAATGTTAACTGACACATATCTTATGAACGGTTGAAGATATCATAATTTTTTTATTTCAAAGATAATTCGAAGGAACGAACAAAAGCTTGTATCATTGCCAATATTGGAATCTACATCATGGTACAAGAATCGAGAAAATCGCTGGATGCATTCAAAAGTTATGTTTTGAAAAATGCTGTGATTTCCTTAAAATCAAAGGAGAATTGAGGATGATAGAATATTTTTAAAAGATTTTTTTACAGGTGGAATAAACTTACGAATATCAAATGTTGTACGCTTATGTTAAAATAAAACATAACGCGTATGTAAAAATATAGTATACTAATAAGGCTATGAGAATTTATTATATAGAATTGATTTCATGCTTTGTTTTGTTTAACGACTCTCCAACCCAACACATAAATTTTTATAGTGGGTTTTTTTGGTTTTTGCAAAATTGTTTCAGATAATTTTCTTCCATTTTACTAATTGTATTTTTCTTGTGTATAAACTGAATAAACTCCTCTGAATATTGGACAAATGTTGGAGAAAAATTGAAAATGGAATGTTTTTGTAACCGTAGTTCTGCTGAGATCTTTGTCAATTCAGCTGAACTAATTATTTCTACCAACCAAACTTCAGAAAATTTCTTTAAAACATCCATAGATCAAGAAGTCATCTCAATAACCAGTTAATTAACATCGTACTCTCAAGTTCTGCTAACAGAAAGTGAATGATTAACTCTAGTTCCATTCACCCATTTTATTATATGGCAATCATTTTTATTGAGATACTCAAGTTTAAAAGGACATTATTTTTATGGAAGAGTTAAATAAATGACTGACGATGAAGATAAGAAATAATATTTTCCTAGTTTGCTTTAAGATGTAACATTTTTTAAGTTTGTAGACTTGAAAAATTCATTATATAAAGGTCCCCGAACAGGTGTACCAATTGGGCTCTCAATCAAGCAGTTTTATATACTATTTGTAGATATATTGTTTTGGTATAATACTTGCTGAATAAATATTATATAAATATTAAATTATTATTATATTGCAAGAGTTAGTCAATCACCAATCAAAATAGTAACGTAAGCTTAATCGCTTTCTCTTCCACACTCACTATTTTTCCTTTCATTCGCTTCAACGCCTCAATGTTACCAGTTCATTATCATCAGTCTTTACCCTTCAGTCTTTACTCTCTTCTTCTTGAACTTTGCTCCTTTCTTCAACCCACTTTTCACCAAATCTTTCATGTCATGCCCAAAACACTCAAGCTGTCCGTGATCTCCACCCACTTCTATCCTGCACTCTGCCTCCCACTTATCTTTATCTATCTTCACTGCCTCCCAAAAATCACCATCCATCTCTTTTAGTTTAGCCCACTGCTCTTCTGTTCTCAGAAATCAATGTTTCAAGTTCGGTCTTGAAAAGAAGGGTAGAGTTGGTTTTTTTGTCTCAAGTTGGGGTTCAGTTAATTTTAAGATGATGTAATATGGCAATCGACCAATTTCATAGCCACTACATTAATGTCTACACTTTCAACAGAACTCCTTTTCAAAATACAATAATTAAAATATTTACCCCCTATCTAATATATTAAGTCGGATAGTATCCTTTAGGACGACCTAACAGTTTGATCGACCTACTGCTAGCGCCAAACAAAACCTAACCTAACCTGGCTAGATGTGACTGAACCAAGCTAGATGTGACCTTTGTTTACCAGGTCGGTCAAAACGACAGTTGTACAAATGGTGTCCTCCCTATTAAGTCTAGATGCTGTCCTTCGTCGACGAAGATCTAGCGCTGGAGAATAAGGGAATGAAGGAGGATGAGGAGGAGGACGAGGAGGAGGAGGAGGAGGAGGAGGAGGATGAGGAGGAGGAGGAGGAGGCGTACGACGACGAGGAGGATGATGACGTGGTGAAAGAGGAGGAGGAGGAGGAGGAGGACGAGGAGGAGGAAGAGGATGAGGAGGTGGAGGAGAAAGGTGGAGAAGGAAAAGAAGGAGGAGGAGAAGGGTTGAAGGAGTAAGGGAAGGAAGAGGAGAAAGAGGAGGGAAAGGAAAAGGAGAAGGAGAGAGAGGAGGAGAAAGAGAAGGAGAGGTAGAGGAAAAAGGAGATACTGATGAGGAGTAGGAGAAGAAATAGGAGAAAGAGAAGGGAAGGAGAAGGAAATATAGAGGAAGGAAGAGAGGGAAACAGGAGTGAAGAAGGAGAAGGAGGAGAGGGAGAGAGGAGAGAAGAAGGAGAAAGAGGAGAGAGGAAGGAGAAAGAGGAGAGAGGAAGGAGAAAGAGAAGAATAATGAGAAAAAAGAAACAGAAAAAAGGAGAAAAGAAAGAAGGAGACGGCGAAGAAGATATTCTAATTCAATTAAATTGGGCTACCTGCTAGAGGAGGAGAATGACGAGGAGGAGGAGTGGAATTAGAAGAAGAAATAGAAAAAAGAGGAGGAGGAGTACGAGAAGAAATAAGAGAAAGAGAAGGGAAAGGAAAAGGAAATAGAGGCGGAGGAGGGCGTGTAGGAAAAAAGAAGGAGGAGAAGGAGAGGAAAAGAGATACAGTTGAGAATGAGGAGTAGGAGAAGAAATAGGAGAAAGAGAAGGGAAAAGAGAAGGAAATATAGAAGGAGGAGGTGGAGGAGAAGGAGGAGGTGGAGGAGAAGGTGGAGAAGGTGGATAGGAATGAAAAGAAAAGAAGTAGGAAGAAGAGGAGAAAGAGGAGAAGAAATAGGAAGAAAAGAGAAAGGAGAAGGAAATAGAGGAGGAGGAAGCGTGGAGGAGAAAAAGAAGAAGGAGAAAGAGTAGGAGAAGAAGAAAGAGAAGAAGAAGGAGAGAAAAAAGAGATACAGATGAGAAGGAGTAGGAGCAGAACTAGGGGAAAGACAAAGGAAAGGAGAAGGAAATAAAGGAGGAGGAGGAGGATGATGTGGAAGAGAAAAAAGAGGATAAGGAGAAAGAGAAGTAGAAGAAGAAGGAGAGGAAAAGGATACAGTTGAGAATGAGGAGGACTAGGAGAAGAAATAGGAGAAGGTGAAGGGAAAGAAGAAGGAAATATAGAAAGAGGAGGAGGAGGAGGAGGATAGGAATAAAAAGAAAAGAAGTAGGAAGAAGAGAAGGAGGAGAAGAAATAGGAGAAACGAGAAGGAAATAGAGGACGAGGAGGGCGTGGATGAGAAAAAGAAGAAGGAGAAAGAGATATAGAAGAAGAAGGAGAGAAAATAGAGATAAAGATGAGAAGGAGTAAGAGCAGAAATAGGGAAAAGAGAAGGGAAAGGAGAAAGAAATATAGAAAGAGGAAAAAAAAGAGAAGTAGGATAGGAAAAAAGAGAGAAAAAAGGAGAAAAGAAAGATGGTGAAGAAGATATTCCAATTCAATTGAATGGGGCCACCTGCTAGTAAAACAATGGTGCGAATTCTACGCAACACATATGAGAACGTTTCCTATAGTATATATATATATAGTGCAACGTGCCGTGAGTTTGTATGGCGTTCGGTAAACCCGAAGGTGTGAACAGAGATATTTGCTTTATTCCTTGTTATCTCTCACTGGGCACGACGGCCATGTTTGCTTTCACCTATCCCCCCCACCAAGGGTACCACTCCCCTTCCAAAATTTGTATCTGAGGGAGTAGAAAAGACCCCCGCACACCTCACCAACCCCCTCAAACCAACTAACTAGCCAAAATTTACTTCCGATCGCCTTTACAAGCAAAACTTGTAGACGATAAATAATGGAGTGTTCTAGTTCGAAGCCAGCATGATTCGTCTTTTATAGTGTGAGATAAATCACAAAGGATAGACACCATATTGGCTAAATTTAGTTGGAAGCATGAAATTTACCTGCAAATATGATTTTGTGGAAAATTATAACAATGAAAGTAGGACTGTATATCATGACAAGTAAGGCACGAATGAGACAAAGCGTTTGCCAAGCGTGAAGTCAACGTCAACATTTTCCAAGATTTCGTTGGCTAAGGAGTTACAATCAACGATACTCGGCTAGAGGCAACCATTTATTTGAAGCGTGGATTCGACTGAACGCTTGGCAAACGCTCCGTGTGCGGACTGCCTAAGAGGATTAAGCCCAAAACAAAATTCAAGAGTTTAAGACTGGAAAGAAACGTATGGTAAGACCAGAGCAAGACTAGTGAATGTCACCAAATAGTAACAAACACGAAACTTAGAAGTACAAAAACTTTCAAGAAACAGCATTCAAAAGCCACACTCTAAAAGAGGCACTCTGTATTGACCAGAATTTTTTAAAAATTTCAATCATTAAAAGGGGATAAATGTGGCTTTCGAAGGAGACGAAAAAGAAGAATAAGGAGTGATGGAGGGGTGAAGAAGGAAAAGAAGAGAAGAAGAACAAGAAGAAAAGTGAAGTAGAAAAAGGTAACAGAAAAGGAAGAGGAGAAGGATAAGTAGAAAATGAGGATGAGAACGAGTAAAAGGAGATTCTTAAAAAAGGAATTTCGAAAAACAGGGAGAAAAGAATAGGAAGAAAGAGAAGGAGGAGTAGAAGGGAGAAAAAGAGGAGGATGAGCGGAAAGAGAAGAAGGGCGAAATTTTTATCAAGGGTCTCTTTTTCGAAGAAGGGAAGTTTAGGGGGGGGCCGCTTAGCGCAGTTGGTTGGGGCGTCGCAACATTAGCTTGCTGTCGTTTAAGCGGTCGTGAGTTCGAATCCCGCTCCACCGTCAGGCATTTAAGTGTAATCATTCACCTCATTACCCACGCACAAGTCTCAGACTCATGTGGGCGTCATCAGCAATAAGTGATAGCCGCGAGCCGTAGCAGGTATCTGTTCAATTAACTAGATAAGCAACGATCTTCTGGGCCCTCTCTGTAAGGGTGACCGATTGGATTGGCCTGCCAAAAAGACTCTGTTCTCTGCTGTAAAATCAATTCCTAGTGGTTCGAAACCCATCTAAAATTGTAGCTCCACCATGTTTCCAATACCATGGCTCAAGCGGCGAAGTGGAACTACACGTAAGGGTCTCCCCACCAATAAAAGACATACGCACTTTTACTTATACTTTCACTTTTACTCTACTTTTTACTTTACTTTTACTTTTACTTTTACTATTACTTTTACTTTTACTTTACTTTTACTTTATTCGAAGAAGAGAAGGAAGAGAGGAATAAAAATGAGGAGAAGAAGAATAATGGAAGTAGAAATAGGAAAAAGGTGGAAATAAGAGGAGGAGGAGGAAGATGGAGGATAAAAAGGAGGAGCAGAAGAAGGTATAAAGAGAGTATAAGTAGAAAAAGAGGAGGAAAGAAGAGGAGGAGCAGGACGAAGATGGAGGATAAAAATGAGGAGCAGAAGAAGGTATAAAGAGAGTATAAGTAGAAAAAGAGGAAGAAAGAAGAGGAGGAGCAGGACGAAGATGGAGGATAAAAATGAGGAGCAGAAGAAGGTATAAAGAGAGTAGAAGTAGAAAAAGAGGAGGAAAGAAGAGGAGGGGCAGGACGAAGGAGGATAAAAAGGAGGAAAGAAGAGGAAGAGCAGGAGGAAGAAGAGGAGAATGATGTCAAAGAGAAGAACGAAGAGAAAGGCCCCTAAACGTAGGATGAAAGAATAGGAAGTGGTGAAGGAGAAGGAAAAGAAAGAGCAGGAGAAGAATAAGAGAAGAGAAGGATGACCTGGAGGGGGAGAACATGGAGAAAAAGGATGAGGAATAGAAAGAAAAAGGAATGAGAAATAGAAGGAAAAAAATTCAGATTTGGGCGAATATGATTCATTCATCTTTTATCACAAAAAACCCATATTTCACATCTTCGAGGATATGGATAAATAATGAGATGAAATTTCTTCCAAAATTGAAATTACTAATATTATTCTATATTTTCTGCTCCATTAATTCAGTGTATGACGTTCAGTTTTTGAAAATTCACCAGAATCCATTCCTACCTAACAATATTAGCGGAGTCTTCTTTTTAATAACGAGGAAATAACGTAGCGTCGACAACTCATCATCGAAAAGTGTATAATGTTACATTGAAAGTTGATATGAAGGAGGTAGGCGAGTGAAGGAAATAAAGTATACGAGAAAATGCCTTCGATATTTCCTCTTCCCTTTCATCGCGTATCTCTTCTACCTTCACAACTGACAAGCTAAAGGGTGGAAACTTAACAATATATTTTCGTTCGTCTCTTTTTACAATCGTTCACTTTAGGAGAAAGGAGAGACCTTCTTTTTCTTCTTTCAACTTCACAGTCATCATTATTATCATCTTCTCTTTCTACCTCTCGCTTTTCTACATCTGCTTATCTTCTTCCCTTTCCTTAAGGCTGTGAGCAGGGTTTTTGGTCATAATTTTTTTTTTCGAATTTTATTGTATTGGATATTATTAAGGTACTGAAATGTTGACTATTGCCATGAGAAATTATTTTTTTCATAGAATATTTTATGGAATATGGGAGTTCAAAGTTGAAATTTTTCGGTTTTGGGGGGCAATTGATCTCCCCTACAAGTTATTTTAAACTTTTGATAATTTTTTTTAAATGGAAGACACATTGAGGAACAAAATGACATATTTTTCATTCAGATCAAACAATTCGTTTTCTCAAAATAATTTTTTTTAAATATGCAAAAAATTTTAGTTTTTCAAAAAATTATTTTGAAAAGACCAATTGTTAAATTGAAATAAAAAATGTGTCATTCCCCCAATGTGTCTTTCAGTTATAATAAGATTATCAAATGTTTAAAATAACTTGTAGGTGAGTTCAATTGCCTCCAAAAACAAAAAAATTCAACTTTGAACTCCCATATTCCATAAAATATTTGATGAAAAAAATAATTTCTCATGGCAATAGTTAGCATTTCAATACCTTAATAATATCCGATTCAATGAACTTCGAAAAAAATTATGACCAAAAACCCTGCGCACAGCCTTGAAAAGCCGTTTATTGTCATAATTTTTCTTTTTCAAATTTCTTGAATTTAATGTTATTAAGGCTTTGAAATGTTATAAATTGCTGTGAGGAGAACGTTTTTCTTCAATTATTTTGTGAGATACGGGGCTTCAAAGTTGAAAATTTTCGGTTTTTGGGGGCACTTGATCTTTTTTTTTGTAGTGGTAAAGGTGATAAGATATCCATAATGAATAATAAGACGAAATTGTCACAACCACATTTATTAAAAATAGTGAGATACTAGTTTTGGTTGTTATACCATTATCAATAAATCATTAGAATCCCTAAGAACCAGAAACTCTCAAATGTTGCAGACAGCAGCTCTTAAGCTCCAGGAAAATCTATTAGATCTAAATAATAATCTCAAACAAACTAAAACTAAAGTACAGAGTAGCTTAATATATTCTGAACATGGAATGATACTATTGGATAAGGGAAGAGATCAATTGCCAATAATGAATAATAAGACAAAATTGTCACAACCACATTTTTTATTAAAAATAGTGAGATACTAGTTGTTACACCATTATCTATCTCAAACAAACTAAAACTAAAGAACAGAGTAGCTTTACATATACTAAACATGGAATGATACTATTGGCTAAGGGATAGGCTGACCTTCATTGACGGTTTTTGATAGACTCAAGGTCATAACAAGTCACGCCCACTGGTGGGAGGAGCATCAAGCAAAAATAAGAGTCAAATCAAGAACCAAAACCCGTGAACATCTAAAAAGTAACAAAGAAGAACAATACAAAAGTAGACTAGAGTTGGATAGTTTTTAAATTAAAAACTTGGAGCTCACTAACATGCAGTCAATGTCGACCAAGAAAGACACGAAAGTGCCGTAAATTAAATGACAGTGATTGTAATGCCTGTTATGTGGGTCAGACTTGTAGAAGTTTCAAATGTCGAATAAAAGAACATATTAGGGATTGGAAAACCCAAAAAGGAGACTCAAATTTTGCAGAGCATCTCATAAATAATGGACACAAGTTCAAGGCTGAAGGAAAATGTTGAATTTCTGCATTTGATTGGCAAAGGCAGACAATTAAACATTTTAGAAGCTTTGGAGATAACTAGGTTGGTAAAAAACGATTCCAACACTAGTTTAGATGATCAAATTTATTTAAACAAATTCAATACAACTAACTTGGTTACATCATAACTCTGGCCCAAATTTTAATAACAGGCATTTTCGTATCTTTCTCGGTTGACCTTGACTGCATTTCAGGGAGCTTCAATTTTTAAAATTCTAAATTGTTTCAACTCTAGCCTAATTGTCAATTGTTCTTCTCTGTTACTTTCTAGATTTTCAGTTCTTGATTTGATTCTTATTTTTGCTTGTTGCTCCTCCCACCAGTGGGCGTGACTTGTTATGGCCTTCAGCCAATCACAAACCGTCAATGAAGGTCAGCCTATCCCTTAGCCAATAGTATCATTCCGTGCTTATTAAGCCACTCTGTACTTTAGTTTTAGCTTGTTTGAGATTGATAATAATATAACAACCAACATTTGTATCTCACTATTTTTAATAAAAGTGGTTGTGACAATTTCGTCTTGTTATTCATTATTGGCAATTGATCTCTTCTGAAAGTTATTTTGAACTTTTGATAAATTTTATAACTAAAAGACAACTCAAGGAATAAAATAACATATTTATTTCTCCAACCAAGAATTATTTTTTTCAAAATATTTTTTTTAATCTAAGAATTTCAGTTTAAAAAAATTATTTTGAAAAACTATTTGTTAGAAAATATGTCATATGATTCTTTAAGGTGTCTTTAAGCTATAGAGAATTTATCAAGAGTTTGAAATAATTAATAGAAGAGATCAATTGCCCCCAAAACCGGAAATTTCTAACTTTGAAGCCCATTATTTCACAAAATAATTGAAGAAAAAACTTTTCCTCACAGCACTAGATAACACTTCAAAGCCTTAATAACATCCAATACAAGAAATTTGAAAAAAAAAATTATGACTAAGAACCCTGTGCAGGGCCTTAATGCTCAGACTCCGTCTTCTTTTGAAATCTCTTTCTCATCTTCTGCTCTCCTTCTTCTCTTGTTTCTCACCATCTTCTTCTCCTACTTCTCTTCTGTACCATCTCCTCCTTCTCTTGCCACCTTTTGTTTTCTCTTTACTCACATCCGTTTCTTCAATCTTCCATATTTTCTCTTCATCTTCTCTAATTCCTCGTTTTCCCTTTTTTCATTTCCCTCTTCTTCCATCTTCCTCATTTTTACATCATATTCTATTTTACATCACATTCTTGTTCTTCCACGTTTTCCCCTTTTCATCATCTTCTTAATATCTTTTTCTTTCACTTCCATTTTCTACCCCTTCTCCTTCACCTATTTCAACATTTTCCTCCTCTTCTTTCACAATTTTCTTCTTTATCTACCCTTTTTACCCTCTTTGTTTAATTCCCCATCTTTTTCATTTGTAATTATTTTCCTCTTCTTCAACTAAATGTTCTCCATCATTATCAATTTCTTTTTAAACTCTTTTCCTTTCATCTTTACCATGATTCCCACCATCAACTTCTCTTATACTCCTTTTTCTTTCTTCTTTTACCTCCATTCTTTTTAAAATTCCTCTCCTTCTTGATCATATTCAGCCTTTTTTCCTCTTTCTTCTACATTAACTTTGTGTTTTCCTTCCTTTTCTTCCCTTTATCATGATAATCACCATCAACTTATTCTACTACTCATTTTTCTCCTTCTCCTCCTCTTCCTCCTCCATCTTTCTCTCCCCCCCCCCCAATTCATCTCCTACTATTATTTTTCTCTTTTGTTATTATGTTCGTACGCCATCAAGTCCTTTGTTCACGCAGTGCAGGCTTCACTTCACATTATTCCTGCAAGTCTGATGACTTTGACAGCGAAACTTTGTTGCTTATCAGTTTTTCTCTCATCGCTTTAACGTAGTTTTTCCATCGCACACTTTTCCACCAATTTCCACGAGCTGAAAAGTAGACATTCACTTCTGTAACTTTCCTCCGAAACGTTTTCCATCAACTGGGAATTTCCTTCCAATCATGTAAGCCGTGGTAGATTTAATGCTTTTATGAATGATATTTTCTGTAGACTACATCTTATAAAAGCAGTATCCCTACTGAGATGCTTTAAATTTGTCGTATCATGTCAGCCGCTGCATATCTTTGCTTTGTTTTTTTTCTTTTCTTAGGTTTTTGATGTCAATTCAATAAACATTTTTGTATGACTTTTGAATAATTTAAAATAATTATTATTATCACATTTTGATGTTGTTATGATGTGTTTTTTTTTTAATATTTTGTTCTCGTGATTTGACTGTATGAATATGTACTGCATGTACTGACTCATTCTCAGTTTGTTGTAAGAAATGTTTGGAATGTAAATTAATTCAATTCAATATCAACCTGCGCATGCGCAAGTAAAGCCACCTGCACAGGCTTATGAGGAAAAACCAAAATCAATTATCTCTACCTGTACAGGTCTTCGTTTTTGGCCTGCCTAAAAGTCAAGTTTCTTAGTAAAAATCCTTTTAAAATTTGCCAGGTATTTCCAGAACTTTATTACAAAGTTGAAAAATTAATAGAAATTTCGGATATATCTTTTCTATCTTCTCTACTCTTGAAAATATAATATCAAAAACAGTTATAACAATTATCATATCCTGCTCCGAGCACCCATATTACAAAAAAAATTATCAATAAATGATAACATTTGAATAGATTAATAATTGTAGCCAACCCGAAAAACTTGTATAAAATCATAAAACCAAAATTTAACTGCACAACCCTTAAGAGGTATTAATGGAAAAAATAAAGAAAAAACTAAGGAAAACATGAAAACATGCATTTTGTTTACCACTGTTTCGAACGCCATTTTTTAAAATTGGACCGGTGGGAATGGTTCTAAATAGTGAATAAATATTTTAATGATTACAATAGCTACAATCACTTCAGTTTAGAATTATTGTGTTTTTTTTTCATTTAATAATATTATCTTTCTTTTTTAATTTACATTATCACTTTGCAACAAACTTTGTTGGTAAGAACAATTTTTTTATTCTTTCATATATTTTATAATTATTATTAATTTGGAAGGTCCCCAAACAGGACTACCCATGGGGCTCTCACTTAGGCAGTTTTTATATACTATTTGTATATAAATACATATAATATTTGTAAGATATTTTGTTGTGATATGTAATGATGATGTTTTCAACGTATATAATAATCGCTGGATAAAATAATTTAATAGTTTAATATTATCCTTACATGAATCCTGCCTCTAAAATTTGACGTAACTCATGAATTACTAAATATCAGAGTTGATCAAATTTGCTGGAGTTTATTGACCACTCAAGGCCGTTATTAAAAAAAGCAATTTCAAAAAAAAAAATTCAATTTCCTAAAAAAAAATTTCAATTTCCTCAAAAAAAAAAAATTAACATTTAAATGTAGTACTACTTTTGACATCTTTCGGCAAAATATGGAAAATATATTTTCATGTTTATTAGATGACAAAAAGCGTCCAAAATCTAATAAGGTCTTTACCATTAATTCTGACTAACAGAAGTTTGGCCGAAGATGCCTCTTCAAAGACCATTGAAAGTGAAATTAGTATTAACAAGCTATTGTACCCGTCCTTCGTACGGATTATGTTTAGAAATAAGACTAAATATGTTTCGGCTTTTTTGATAGCAACGATCATGAAGTTGTTAGCAGCTTAGTAAACAACTTAGAACGTAAACAATTCAGTGACAGTTATCAGAGAGAATATTTGAGAACAGCTGATTGATATATCATGGTAAATTACGTGATTTGTTGTTATGTGGTAAAAAAACTCAGAAGAAATGTATCCAAAATCGCACAATACTTGGTTTTTAAACGTTTATTATTCTGTTGAAAAAAAGTTAATTTAGTTTTTTTATAGCTAAAGACATTGTAAAAAAGGTTTTCAATACTGATAAATAACTTTAATCCCGATCGATGCTCTCGTTTTTCAGGAGAAGGCCGCGTAAAATGTCTTCGGGGCCGTGACAGGTGACAGACAGACAGAATTGAGATAAGACTTGTTTCGGCTTCTTTAATGTATAAAACGTAAAAATAACCAAAAAATATATAATTCTGATAAATGTACAGACAAAACTCTAATTTTATTTATATAGATATAAATTGGATAACTCATATTGTGATTTCGAGTACTAGAAATAACCCTAGACTACATTTCGAGACTAGATTTTCTTTCCTAGATCTCAAGTCCTAGAAATAATCCTAAACTAGTCTAATACTACATTTCAAGTACTAGAAGCTACTAGAGAAATAATCCCGCTATCAATAAGTAATCATAATAAGTAATTGGTCCCTATTTTACCAACTTTCACAATGTCAGCTCCTTTTTCCACTTCAAACATTCCTACAAGAGTTCTTATCCTTGAAAACCCCACACAATTTTCTCCTACCACCAGCCTGTGAAACTATTATTCTACAAGACTTTTCCGGACAAGTTTTCTACTCACTCTCTTCCTCCTTTTCATCTTCTTCTGTTTCTATCTCACTTGTGTCCTTTTTTCTTTGTCTAATCCTCATTTATCGCATCCTCTTGACCCAACTACATCTGTCACGGGTAACATCTCATTTTCTACCCTCTTCTCCTTTCTCACTCTTTTCATTCTTGTTTTTCTTCTTCCTGAACTTCTTCATCTTCTTGTCCTTTTTCTTGCTCTTCTACTTATTCTTCTTTTCCATCTTATGTTCTTCTTCTATCTACTCTTTTTTCCATCTTCATAATTTTATTTCTATTTTTTCCCCATCTTCCACCTACCTCTTCTTCTTCTTTCCACCTTCCTCTTCTATATCATTCCATCCTCCCCGTCTTCTTTCTGATTTTCTTCTCTGCTCCATAAAATGTAACACGGCCTTCCATTCGGTTAACGTCTACAATTTATCAGGACTTGAAACCTTCATCACTAGCACCCCACTCTTCCCCCTCCCAACACACTTTATCATTTCTCTCTTGCTCTTCCTCTTCTTTCTCACTCACACTTCCTATCACTTTTGGCTGCCTATCATTGATCATGACAGGTCTCTCCTTTTTTCTTTCTCCTACTTTCCTCTTTTATTTCTATCTCTACCAATTTTTCTTCCTTTTTAAAGTCACTACTCATTTTGGCTAGATGATGACAGGGAGACTATTCTTCCTAATTCTCCTCCTTCTTCAACTTATCCTCCTCCTCCTCACCACTTTTATCATTATTTTCTTTTCACTATTTTTTCTTATAAATTTTTTGTGAATGAAGCCCACATAGGTCTGAGACCTGTGCGTGGGTACGGTAATGAGTTGGATGATGGTGATTGATGAGTTGTACCTACAGTTTTAGGTGGATTCCGAACCACCGGGAAGTTATTTTACAGCAGAGAACGTGTCTTTTTCGCTGGCCAATCTAATCGGTCACCTTTACAAAAAGGACCAACGAGAACGCAGCTTATCTCTATCTGATTGAACAGATACCTGCTACGGCTCGCGGCTATCACTTCCCCAACTTATCCTCCTCTTCCTCACCACTTATCCCTTTTTATCATTATTTTCTTTTCACTATTTCAAGTTATAATTTTTTTGTGGATGAAGCCACATAGGTCTGAGACCTGTACGTGGGTAATGAATTGGATGATGGTGATTGATGAATAGGACCAACAGTTTTAGGTGGGTTCCGAACCACCGGGAAGTGATTTTACAGCAGGGAACAGTCGTTTTTGCTGGCCAATTCAATCGGTCACCCTCACAATTGATGGCCCAGGAGTTTCGTAGCATATCTCTGATTGAACAGATACCTGCTACGGCACTCGGCGATCACTTCCCAAAATGTATCTCTCTCAAAGTGTATTTGCTTATGAAATATACAAATATCGGTTTCTTATAATTCATTTATGTTTTTAAAACATGCTTTGTCATTTTTTCTATTGAAATTTTTCTACAACTAGTCAAGAAAAAACATAAAATTATTGCAGAGGCAACACGTTTCTCATCAATCAATGCTTAGAAACATAAGTGCAGCTTGAGCTTGGATGGGGTGGTCGCGGCAGCCCTGGCTTAATTCGATCATGTTACAGCAGAACATCAACTTATATTTATTTATTAAAATTTCAAGGAAGACTACAAGCATTACGCTCAAAACAGTCTTCACTAAAGTTAACAATACAATTGATTAAATAATTATATACAATAAAACAATATAAAGCACATGCAATTAATTCACAAAGTAATAAGTACGGTATCATGTAAGTAGAAAAAAAAACTATTAAATTAATAAAATAATTAGAATAACAGTTAAAGGCAGGGTAAACATAATTTAAGAATAACGAAAAGTTTACAGTATCAAAGTTAATAGAATAGTTAATAGTTAAAAAGAGTGTTCAAAGTAAAAAGTAAAAAATGTAACAAATTTAGGTTATTATTTGAATTGTAATTAAAGCTATCAATAATCTATGCTTATATTGAACTAATCTCATGAACTGTCACTGTATTCAATGAGGAATAACCTCAACAATTAATGATTCTTGAATGTGAATCATGATTCCTGGATTTCTTGTTCCATGACGAACTGTGTTGTTAATATCAACTTTTATGGTAAATTCAACGACTTGCAGTCAATTTTAATTGAGGATAAGTAATATTTTTACTCACTCTCTAGGCCCAACGTTTTCGAGTTATGGAAACTCATCTTGCACGCATCCTAGACCAACATCGCCGATCTAGGATGCCTTGAAGATGAGTTTCCATAACTCGAAAACGTTCGGCCAAGAGAGTGAGTAAAATATTACTTATTCTTAATTAGAAATTGACTGCAAGTCGTTAAATTCACATAAAAAGTGAATTATGAATGTATAATTTAATCAACTGCGACACAGATGCAATAAACTAAAAAATCATTAATTTAATACCTATTGAAGTTTACTTGAAACTCACCGAGATGTACATGCATCTAGATGTATATGCATCTAGATGTATATTTTTATATTAACTTTTTATGGTAAATTTAACAACTTTGCAGTAAACTGACTACAAGTCGTTAAATTGACCATAAAAAGTTAATATTAATAACGCAGATCGGTGTGGATAGATAAATTCAAGTATATTTATAGTTTTTTACAGTTAATTTACTTACGGTTCTGAATTTGATACGTTAAAAGTCTGAGCACATGAAACCAACTCACCTAGAAAGTAAAGAAATATAGAAATTAATGTAATGATAATGATATGTAATGATAATGATATGTAATGTGATGATAAGTGATAGCCGTGAGCCGTAGCAGGTATCTGTTAAATCAGATAGAAATGAGCTGCGTTCTCCTGGGCCATCTTTGTAAGGGTGACCGATTGGATTGGACAGCAAAAAAGACTCTGTTTTCTGATGTACAATCACTTCCCGGTGGTTCGGAACTCACCTAAAACTGTTGGTACAGCTCATCAATCACAATCATCCAACTCATTACCCACGCACAGGTCTCAGACCTATGTGGGCTTCATCCTCCAAAAAAATATGAACTACTTTGTAAAAATTTACTATTCATCCATACTTAAAAAACTCACAGACTCACAAGCCATAAAAGGCACCAATGGCTCTAGCTAATAATGTATAAACCGCATCAGTGCTTGCACAGTGAACTATCAAATATTAATCGATATTCACCATCGTAAAATCAAAAACTTGCTGTGAAGTGGAGGTGCTCACACAGCTCCTATCTGTCATACACAATAATTCCAAACGTGTTCGATTTTGCGATAAATAATAATAATAATAATAATATCGTGTGACCTGGCTGGCTCAGGTCTTGTGTCAGAGTTATCAGGTCGCACCTGAATAAGTTCAGGGCCTCTGACGTGACTTAACAACTGTTTTTAGGCAGCCGATGGTGGTGATCATCGATTATTAAATGTTCTACTGTGCAAGCATCCCAGGATACATCAGCTTGAACTTTTTCTAATCCAATATGTACAATACATACAATGAATACAATGTGAACATACAATATATACAACGTATAAAATATATACAATATATGTTTCGGTTTCAGTTTATTTCGAAAATAATCACTTACATTGTTATATATTTAAAAAAACTCAAGATCATTCATACATGAATAAAAAAAATAAAAAACGTACATTTGCTGCTTACCGCAGCTAGTAATAGTATGAATAGAGAAATAAATATAGAGAAGATAAAATATAATAATATGCAATACATGAACGCTACACAATATATTACAAGGAAAAAATAACCAAAACTAAACTGAAACTAATAAAATTATGGGTAAAAGACAGACATTATTTCAAAATTGAGAATTAAACAATGACAATAATTGTAATTATGGTGATTATTGAATAGGGCCTGCATTACTTAGTGGACAATCTTCAGAGCATACAAAAAATGTCAAAATTGGCCATATTCATTATCGTATTTATTTTTAATTTTGTTCCAGAAAACCAACTTTCAGAGTTTAAATCTTGACGGTTTTTGATAAATATTAGATTTATGTTTTAATTTGTAGCTTCAAGTATCATCATGTAATGTTATTGTATCATAATATTATCGCACTGTATATTTATATTATTATTAGAACTCGTGGCTAGAGCACAAGGCTCTCTTATTCTAACCACGCCAATGCATATATGTGATTTTTGTAAGTAATATTGTATTGGCAATAAAGAATTATATATATATATATATATTATATTTATTTAGATTCAAGAGAAATAAGACAGAAAGTTATTCGAGTTAATATTCACGTGGATCTACATAAGTTACAATTTCATATTTAAGAAAGTTACTTTTACATTTGAAAAAGTATCTTTAATTACTTTAAACAATGGCAATAATTGTAATTATGGTGATTATTGAGTAGGGCCTGTATTGCACCAACTTAGTGGACAATCTTCAGAGCATACAAAAAATGTCAAAATTGTGCATACAAATGTCAAGTATCTATAATTACTTTTAATGAATAATAAGACGAAGCTGTCACAACCACATTTATTAAAAATAGTGAGATACTAGTTTCGGATGTTACTCCATTATCAATCTCAAACAAACCCAACATTCAAACATTCAACAACAAACGATCTCAAACATTGATAATGGAGTAACATAGGTCAGCCTATCCCTTATCCAATAGTATCATTCCGTGTTTAGAATATATTAAGCCACTCTGTACTTTAGTTTTAGTTTGTTTCAGATTGATAATGGTATAACAACCGAAACTAGTATCTCACTATTTTTAATAAATGTGGTTGTGACAACTTCGTCTTATTATTCATTAGGCGGCGTTCACACCGGCACGATATGCGATATGCGATTTATCTTAAACGATACGTGAGACGCGACACGCAAGGACAGATACTTGAAATGTAGAGGGAGGCGATAAAAATGGTTCACACCGAGGCGATTGTGCAATATATCGTAAGCGATGAATCGCACCAAGTGCTGCATGCTATCGGCACAGATTAAGAAATTGTAATTGCTATCGGTCTTTGCGATTAGTTGCATACGATACGAGGAAGGAATTTGTTAAATAAACAGACCATAGCCTATACCAAGCCTACAATATACTACTCCAATATTCTTTCTCCTCTCTCCTTCATTCTATCGGTCTTCACGATTAGTTGCATATTGACTTCGAGAAGACAAGGCGGCTGTATTACATTTTATTAATTTAGTAAAATCTCGTCAGTGCATCTGGAACTATACCCTTGCCGAATACAGCAAGACAGATGTGACCAGTGCTGCATGGAGGGAAATTGCATCAGAAGTGAAAGACACTAGTAAATGCATTGTTTATATTATTCAGTATGTAAAAGACAAACAAGTAATCAAATTGTTATATTACAAATTCAAAATTAAATATTTTTTAAATCTGATACAAGAAATAGCTCAAACTTTTCTAGTTGAATTGTCAAAGAATTACAATTTCGTCATTATCTCATCGTTTAAGATTCTATCCATATCAGAGACAAAAACATCAGGCATTTACAATATTCATGATTCATTATAATATTATCATCTCTATAAATCCTTCAAGAACTCAATCATTTCGTCTGTATGAATAATTACATATAGAGAATATAGGTACTGTATTAAGAACATACGATATAAAGAACGAGGAAGTTCGGTTATTTTGAAAATCAATTTTATACAAATAAAACAGTACACACTTCAACATTTTTTACGGTTCATGATATTCCCTCCCTTCACATTCTTATCACAGAGGTGGCGCCGATTAATCGCCTGCAGTATGAAACTTCCTTGCGATATATCTTAACGATGTTTTCAATATGATAAATCGCATATCGCATATCGTGCCGGTGTGAACGCGGCCTATGAATATCTTCCACAATATCACCTCCAACACAACAAAGAAAGATAATTTCTTTTAATTATAGAAAGTATAAATGACACTTAAACCTTAAAAAAAACAAAATTTGAAAAATTACGTTTTGATGTCCATTGGATTCCCAACGTACATTTATTCAGACTTTGAGAGGCTCCCACAACACACAATTATTAAATCAAAGATGGAGCATTAGCTTCCTCTACAAGCGTGGGATATCTCCATGGCAACGAAGCAATTACAAGATGCGTCACAACTTCAAAATCGGATTACATTATTTCAAAACAAATTTCGCTAAAAAACACGAATTTTCAACTTTCTTCTTCTCCAGAGAAATACTCATCCTTCTATTTTTATTAGGAAAATCTCTTCTGAATCCAAACAAGGAAAACATCAAACACAGTTTTTATAATTCCCGTCCATTTTAAGCTACAACTTTCTGCATGCGGTAGTCTCGTAAAGTCTACTTTCAAAACCACCCCCCCCCCCCCGCCAAACAACTTCTCTTTCAACCCTAACCACTCCTTCTTCTCCCCCCTTCCCAAACATGTGAGCTGTTGTCTTTTCTGTACTTAAACCTCAGTGGCTCTGGACGAAATAGGACTTTGATCCGAAATCCAATAGCATGTTATTTCCATTATACAAGGTAGAAGAGGAGAATTCTGAGAATTGAAACTCTCGGTTGTGACTGGAAACAAAAGCTTTTCTCTCTCACTCTCTTCCCCACTCTATGACAATAACTCTCTCTCTCTCTTTCACAACCTCTCTCACGAACTATCTCTCTCTTTCACAACCTCTCTCATTCATTCTCTCTCTCTTTCACAACCTCTCTCACTCACTCTCTTTCACAACCTCTCTCACTCATTCTCTCTCTCTTTCACTACATATCTCTCTTTCACAACCTCTCTTTCACTACCTATCTCTCGATTGAATGTCAAATTTCAAAATCGTTCGACATGAAATAAATCGTAGAACTGTTTAATCTCGAATAAACTGTGGCTTTTCTCGTATTTTATTCAATATTATTTTTACAGTCATTTTATATTTTATCTATTTTTGTATGATATGTCATCTAAGCATGTCACTCGAAGAGAGAGAGCATTGAAATTTAGTTGTAAGTAGATAGATTCAACTCGGTTCGCTATGGAGTTCAGGAGATGATATTTACATGGTGAGTATTATACAAGATGAGCCCCGAACTTTCCCCCTGAACTCATCTGTTCTCCAATGAAATAACATTAGTGTCATCTAACATTGATGCCAATTCTACTGAAAACACACGAATTCAGGTTCACATTCAATTACACATATATCAGTTGAAATCGAAATTTTACCTAATTTGGTTGGCAACGACGCTTTTTTGCTCAGGGCTCAACTTATATATATATATATTTTTAAAGGATGAAGCCCACATAGGTCAGATACCTATGCGTGGGTAATGAGTTGGATGATGGTGATTGATGAGTTGGACCTACAGTTTTAGGTGGGTTCCGCACCACCGAAAAGTGATTTTACAGCAGAGAACAGTGTATTTATTGCTGGCCAGTCACCCTTACAATTTAGTAAATTATAATTGTAGTTGGTGAAAATCGGGTATGGAAATAGATGAAACAAAATAAATAAATTAATCATTTTTTAATGAATTCTTTCTGTTTTATGATTGGAGATTTATTGATATTAAAAGCTGCTAAAAATGCATGATAACCCTTTATTAGGTAAACTGGGTTATTTCTAGGCGGCGTCAACAACTTTGGTCTTTTAAAATATTATTTTTGTCATCAATAAAAGATTTAGGAATTAAAACTGAGTCGAAAACGTCCTTCAAATTTTTTCTAGAAAATTTCATCCCCTTTCGAGTGATTGTTGTGCGAGTGACATCTACTGTTCACAGAACTACTACTATACAAACTCATAGAAAATCTCATTACAGAGATATAAGCTTTTATTTTCTGGATTTCTTGTTTTTATTTTATTTTCTATCGTATGCCAAACACGGGAAAAGATCGTGCCTGGATTCATAACTTCTCCATGGATAAATTGTAAATATTGAACATTTAAAGTATTTTGTGATACATCTATTACCTACGAAAATACGCCAAAGGTTTTTCTTTCTTTTCCCCATTATGATTTTCCTTTTTACTTCTCTTACATTATGGCTTACAACGACTTTCAACTTCAATGAATTTCATCCTACATTTTCGATAAATCCTCGAAAATATTTTCAAAACTAAAGTTTTGAAAATATAGTTTTGAAATATTTTCAAAACTTTTTAATATTTTCAAAAGTTTTGACTTATTCAACACCTAGATACATCAAGCCGAATCTCAAATTTGACCAAGACAGTTCCTATATAAAAGTATTGCTTCCCTATTCACATTTATATTACACTATAGTAAGCATAACCAGCATCTATAATAATCTGAACATATTATCTTGAATTTCATATTATATAATAAGATCTTATATCTGATATAACAGTAGCCCCTCACTTTCATTTGATTCCCTAATACTGCTGTTTAAGTGTCAATAATAGAAGAATCTTGGTCCAAACTTCGCCAATTCATATAATTGCTTCACTTAGATTGTAATAACCATAATTAATATAATGAATAATAAAACGAAATTGTCACAACCATATTTATAAAAAGAAAGAGATACTAGTTTCGGATGTTACTCCATTATCAATCTAAGAACTAAAACTAAAGTATAAAGTATATATTATACTATACACGGAATGATACTTGTTTCGTATTTAGTGTAGTCTAAGTTAGTTTATGTTTTATCTCTGCTCAACATGTGTAGCTGTTACTTGACTTTCTATAGTGTTGCCATGGCAACCAGTTTTATTGGCCACTGCGCATGCTAAAGTTGTAATGGCAGCTTGAATGGTAATTCCCAATTGCATTCTTGTTGAAACCGCATCGCTATGAACAAATCTTCGTTCTAACCTCACTTATCAGTAATCGTTACAACGCAATAATTACTCATTAATTTATTATTTTGTAAAACCTCAATATTCGGTTTATTGAAGCCTCATTTGCTTATAACCGCAACTACCACTTTATTTTTCTTGTTCTTTAATTCAAAACCTCCAGTATTTTATATCGGCCGTGAAATTAGTTCCATCCTATTTATTCTAAAATAATTCTTCATTCATCCTCACCGACCTCACTCCTCAGTGCATAACAATACTTCGAGTGCTACGCATTATCATCAGTGACTCATCTCATCAACGTGTGCACACGCATCGGCGTCTACAGAAACGACTTCTCATATGGTGATAGGAACATTAACAAGGTATTACTCAACTATTCCTTTTTATTTTATTACAACCTCATTTCCTACCCGTCTTACCGCAGGTCCTCCATTTATATCCTATGTTTTACAGCCTCATTTGAAAATTCTATATTCTACACCTCATTGCTCAATCCCCAACATTTTGGTCATCCGGGCCCCGGATCGGATCATTTTTTATTTTCATTCTATGGAAATACATATTCATTGCTCATTAAATAAAGCTATCATTTTTGGTGCAAGTACAAGTTATATTACAAGTTACAAAGCACATTGTTCAAAGGAGTTCACTATCAATGCCTTGCAAGTTAAAATTTGTCTATTGTGCTCAAAAGTCGTAAACAACTCATTGTTTTGTTTCATCGTGATTATAACGGAGCTCTGTAGTATTCAGGCTGACATTATAGCTGAGCATTGCGTCGTCAAGGTCAACTTTGTTTACATTGAACTTGAAAATAACCTACTATTCATTCACTAATAGCTTATGCTATCAAATGAGAATAACTGCTTATGGCTTGTGGTGTATTTCTAATTGAAATAAATACTTATTGTTATTTCGTGAACTTGACTGATAATTGTATTCAATTGTGTAAAATTACATTGCTTATTTCAAAATTGAAATATTATTTGATTTATTCATATCATACTTCGAATGTTCAATAAGTATAATATCTTGCATTCAATTCGTAACTTGAGTGAATTCAATTCAGATAATTGTTTAATTCAATTGAATTCTCAGAATATTCATGCTTATTGATAAACGCATTACTTGTTTTATATTTCGAATATTATTAGATTTCTTTTGTGAATGCTTGCCACTTATCACTCAATTTGTAATCGTAATTACCTCAATTACTACCACGGCAGTGTGTCGAGTCATTTTATCGGCTTATTATCACTATTATTAGTGCAATCTTATTTGGTTATTGTACCCCAGGTTATTATATTGTCAACTTCAATACTTGTGATAATTTATTACTGTTATCAAGTAGGTAACTTAGTTAGTTATAATGGCTAAATCGTTAGCAGTGATCACCGCTAAGAAGAATAATGCTTTTGAACAAATTCAAATCTTATTTGATATGTCAAAAAAGATCTCTGATAAGGAAATTTATCAAAAATTACTCGCTCGTTCAAAATCTCTGAACAAATTAAGATCAGACTTATCTGACTCACTGGATTGTTATCATGAATTACAGTTAGAAGAAGACAAAGAATTCAAACCAAATTATGCACCTCTTAATAGTGCTGATGAAATGATTGACTCTATTAATCTCACGTTACACAACTTAGAAACGAAATTGAATCAGTCTAAAGTAAAAAATGAACAGCCAGTTCGCTTACCTAAGCTTGACTTGAAACAATTTTCTGGAAACCCTCTCGATTGGACCTCATTTATTAATTTATACAATTCAAGCATTCATTCAAATTCTACATTATCAGGTGTAGTCAAACTTCAATACCTGTTGAGCTCAGTCTCAGGAGAACCTCTTGATTTAATTAAATCATTACCACTAACTGAGAGTAATTATCAGATTGCCTATGACTTGCTTCATGAACGCTATAATTCACCTCGCCGATTGATAACATTGCATCTCAATAAAATTCTCGATTTACTCAATATCACTCATCAACCGGCTCAAATGCGGAAATTTTTGAACTCCTACAATGAGAATACACAAGCTTTGAAGGGATTAAAAATTGATATAACCGCTGATAATCCTTTACTGTGTGCTATGATGATGCGAAAAATGGATAATAACCTCCGAAAAAAGTTTGAACATTTTCGTTCTTTGAACAAATCTAGCGAATCTGTACTTACTGAAGCAAAAGAAATAATTACTTTTTTAACTCAGGAGTGCAATGAAATTGAAAATTCAAATCTTCACTCTTCTTCTACCTCAAAAACCGCTTCAATGTCTACTTCAGTATCTGAAAATAAATTCTTTCCTAAAATAAATAGGAGTTTTTCTACAAACAAGGTAGCATTGATGACTACTTATAATGATGAAATCAAAAGTGACACAAAACCTTATGACTGTTTTGTTTGTCATAACAATGAACATAAGATTTATTTATGTCCTGTGTTCAAAAACAATGCACCCAAAGCACGTTTTCAAATTGTCAAAGAAAATAAAAGATGCATTTCTTGTTTAGGAAATCATACTCTTGACAAGTGTAAATCGAAATCAAACTGTTTCACATGTCATAAAAGGCACCATACTTTGTTGCACTTTGAAAATAACCACTCAACTGCCAATATGACACCTCTCCAACCCAGCAGCCGTGCAGTTTCTGTGGGTCAACCTCAAGTCAACATGACACCTCCTTCAGTAGTACTGACCACCACTGAGAATAATCAACCCTCTCATCGTTCATCAATGTCTACAGTGCTATTGGGAACGCTACTCGTTAAAATTACCTCTCCTCATGGAAAAAGTTATGTTTTCCGCGCCCTCGCAGATTCTGGTAGTCAGTCATGTTTCATCAATGAACATGCTGCACAAGTATTAAGTGCATCTCGCACTAAGAGCAACCACAGTGTTGTTGGATTTTCTCAAGCCCCCATACGTTCTAAGGGCCTCACCTCTCTTTCTATTGAAACTCTGAGTGGAAAAGTGATTTCACTTAATCAAGAGTTCTTGATTATTGATAAAATTTGTGTTGATATACCTCGCATGGAAATTGATCCAGAGGTATTGGAAAAGGTTCGACCATATATTCTGGCTGACCCTACATTTAATCTAGCTGGAGGCATCGACATTCTTCTTGGTGGCTCTGTTTTTCCTCTTCTGCTCAACCAGATTGTTCATCATCTTGGTCCTGGCCTGCCGAGTTTAATTGGGACTCATCTTGGTTTTATGGTCATGGGTGAGACTCCATGCAAGCCTAAAGCTGATTCTTCCATCACTCTGCAAGCATCAGCCACCCTCTTGGCTATCAACAATTTGGATTTGCATAACTCTCTCCAACGCTTTTGGGAACAAGAAGAGCCTCCAATGGCATCTGAAAAATCTGAAGAAGAAAAATTGTGTGATGAACATTTCCTCTCAACCTATTCACGTGATGAATCTGGACGATTTTGTGTCAGACTGCCATTCAAGGCTAACCACCCCACTTTGGGTCAGTCTAAAGCCAATGCTGAACAAAGATTAAATTCTATAGAAACGAAATTCAAGGCGCAACCTCATTTTCAGTCTTTGTATACTGATTTCATGTCAGAATATTTGACATTAGGTCATATGGAACTGAATAGCACCACTGATCTATCTACTCCTCATTATTTTCTACCACATCATGGTGTCCTCAAAGAAGCTAGCAGCACTACTCGTCTACGCACTGTATTCGATGCTAGTGCAAAAACCTCAACTGGTATTTCCTTGAACCAGATTCTCCTCACTGGAAGGAAAATGCAGACCAATATTTGTGATTTGTTGCTGGTATTCCGCTTGCACAAGATTGTCTTTTCTTGTGATATACGTCAAATGTATAGGCAAATCAAAGTTCACCCTGATGACCAGTGCTATCAATTGATTTTATGGCGTACTGATGCTACTCAGCCTGCATCTGTCTTCAAATTGACCACAGTAACATATGGCATGAGCTGTTCTCCATATCTTGCTATAAGAACTCTTCATCAACTTGCCACTGAAGAAGGCAATTCCTACCCAGAAGCAGCTGAACTTCTGCGTTCTCAAACCTTTGTTGATGATGTCATTGCTGGTGCCAACTCCGAAGAAGAGGCTTTAAGACTGCAACAACAACTTATCTCTCTACTCAAATGTGGTGAATTTGAATTACGTAAATGGACTTCAAATTCTAATGCACTTCTTTCCAGCTTTCCTGATGGTCACCTTGAGAAACCGGTATTTCTTCAGGATGATCAACAACCTCATTTCAAAATCCTTGGTATCCAATGGTCAGCAGCAAATGATTGTTTTGCCTACAACTTCAATCTACCTCATGATGCTACCACTAAGCGTAAAGTACTAAGTGTGATAGCCAAGATCTATGACCCTTGTGGATTCCTCTCACCAGTGGTTCTGTGGGCTAAATGCTTCATGCAACTTCTTTGGACAAAGGGCCTAAATTGGGACCAACCTCTACCTCCTGAACTGCTTGCAATGTGGCAAAGCTTTGTTGACACATCAGCCACACTTCAAGATATCTCCATACCACGAGCTCTACAGTTCTTGCACTCAAGCCTCATTGAACTTCATGGTTTTGCAGATGCTTCTGAACGTGGATTTGCCGCAGTGATATATCTCAGGACATCACAAACTGATACTTCCCCCACTGTCCAGTTACTCATCTCCAAAACCAGAGTGGCCCCTTTGAAAAAACTCACTCTACCACGTCTAGAACTGTGTGCTGCTCACTTGCTTGCTCAACTGACCTCATATGTGATCTCAACCTTTCACAAAAAACTGGAGTTTTCTTCTATCACATTATGGTGTGACTCTACTGTGGCCTTGACTTGGTTACAGACTCCTCCGCATCGTCTTAAAACTTTCATAGCAAACCGGGTTGCTCAAACCCAAGAATTGGTACCAACTGATAGCTGGAGACACATTTCTGGTGAACAAAACCCTGCAGACTGTGCTTCACGTGGTATACTTCCAGCTGAATTACCCGCTCACAATTTGTGGTGGACAGGTCCATCCTGGCTACAAAAGCCTTCCAACCTCTGGCCTACATCTGCATTCACTCCAGTGGAACTTGCTGATACTGATGAGAGCAAACCTCTGTCACCCATCACTCTCGTTGCTACTGCACCTCTTGAATGGGATCTCCTACAAAAATTTTCTCACTTCAGTAAACTTCAGCGTGTTATGGCCTACATCCTCCGCTTTGTCTTCAATACTCGACACCCACCAAAGAAGATTGGCCCTCTCTCCACCCGAGAATTGGCTACTGCCAAATGTATAATCTTCAAACAAGTTCAAGACTCAGCCTTTCGAGAAGACATTGCCAAGCTGAAAATTGACAAAACCTCCACTGTATCAAACTCACTTTGCCGCCTCTCTCCGTATCTTGATGATGACGGTCTCCTGCGAGTTGGAGGACGTCTCAAGCATTGTCATATACCTCAAGATGTTCAACATCCTATCATCCTTCCAAAGCAACATCATGTGGTCAACCTCATGATTGACTCCTACCACCGACAATATTTGCATTCTGGAGCTCAACTAACACAATCTCTTCTTTCACAACATGTTTGGATACTCTCTGCACGTAGTATCATCCGCTCTCGAATTTTTAAGTGCAATGTTTGCTTTCGACATAAACCTCGCCACAACATTCCACCCATGGGGCATCTACCCCAGGCTCGTGTGACACCTTCTCGCCCTTTCCTCAATACTGGGATTGATTATGCTGGCCCATTCAATATCAAGGTGCACAACCTCAGATCCACATCACTCACAAAGGCCTACATATGTGCTTTCGTATGCATGGTCACCAAAGCAATCCACATTGAAGTGGTAACAGACTTGTCTTCTGAGGCCTTCATTGCTGCCTTGAAAAGATTTGTTTCTCGCCGTGGTCTCTGCAAAAACCTCTACTCTGACTGTGGGACTAATTTTGTTGGTGCTCACAATACCTTCCAAGCACTTTCCAAGTCAAAGCAACTCCTACTCTCTGAATTTGCTGCTACACAAGGCATTACTTTCCACTTCAACCCACCTGCAGCTCCACATCAGGGTGGCCTTTATGAAGCAGCAATCAAGAGCATCAAGCACCATCTCCGACGTGTCATTGGAGAACACACATTAACACTTGTTGAATTCATGACACTGGTCACTCAAATAGAGGCAATATTGAATTCAAGACCTCTCACACCTCTATCAAACGATCCTAATGATGTCTCAGCACTTACACCAGGTCACTTCTTGATTGGATCTCCTTTGGTGGCAGTTCCTGAAGAAGACATACAAAATGTCAACCTCAATCGCCTCAAACATTGGAAATTGATTGAAGCATTCCACCAGCACATTTGGAAGAGATGGCATTTGGAATATATCCATACCCTTCAACAGAAAGCCAAATGGAATAAGGCTGTTGATAATCTCCACATTGGTGACCTTGTCTTGGTCCATCAACCAACTCCACCACTTACCTGGCCATTAGCACGCATTACTGGTGTCTCTCCAGGACAAGATGGAATTGTTCGTGTGGTGCATTTGAAGACTCGCCAAGGAACCTTGACACGTCCATCCCACAAGGTGTTTCCGCTACCCGCAAACTCCAAATAATTTATAGCCCAGCTTGGCACCCTTGTAATTAGTGTTATGAACTTTATTCACTAGTTGTGAACTTTATTATTTTTTTTTATCATTCTTGTTGAATCCAGGTGGATTCAAGGCCCCCGCTATGTTTCGTATTTAGTGTAGTCTAAGTTAGTTTATGTTTTATCTCTGCTCAACATGTGTAGCTGTTACTTGACTTTCTATAGTGTTGCCATGGCAACCAGTTTTATTGGCCACTGCGCATGCTAAAGTTGTAATGGCAGCTTGAATGGTAATTCCCAATTGCATTCTTGTTGAAACCGCATCGCTATGAACAAATCTTCGTTCTAACCTCACTTATCAGTAATCGTTACAACGCAATAATTACTCATTAATTTATTATTTTGTAAAACCTCAATATTCGGTTTATTGAAGCCTCATTTGCTTATAACCGCAACTACCACTTTATTTTTCTTGTTCTTTAATTCAAAACCTCCAGTATTTTATATCGGCCGTGAAATTAGTTCCATCCTATTTATTCTAAAATAATTCTTCATTCATCCTCACCGACCTCACTCCTCAGTGCATAACAATACTTCGAGTGCTACGCATTATCATCAGTGACTCATCTCATCAACGTGTGCACACGCATCGGCGTCTACAGAAACGACTTCTCATATGGTGATAGGAACATTAACAAGGTATTACTCAACTATTCCTTTTTATTTTATTACAACCTCATTTCCTACCCGTCTTACCGCAGGTCCTCCATTTATATCCTATGTTTTACAGCCTCATTTGAAAATAATGATTGGCTAAGGGATAGCCTGACCTTCATTGACGGTTTGTGATTGGCTGAAGGCCATAACAGGTCTCGCCCTCTGGTGGGAGCAGCAACAAGCAAAAACAAGAATCAAATCAAGAACCAAAAACCGTGAACATGTAGAAAGTAACAAAAATAACAATACAAAATGAAATTAGGACAGAATTGAATCATTTCAACTTAGAAAGTTGAAGCTCACTGAAATGCAGTCAAGATCAACCTAGAAAGATACAAAAATGCCGTTATTGAAATGTGGGTCAGAATTATGATGAAACCAAGTTAGTTGTATTGAACAAGCTGTTTGTGACAATTTCGTCTTATTATTCATTATTATGGTTATCGTCCACATTATCACCTTCACCACTACAAAGAAAGTCATAGTTAATATCATTAAGATCATACAAATGAGATCATTGTATATAATATCTTGCACTATAAAAATTAGCATATTCTGAGTACTATTGCATCTATGTGATGTTGATAATTTTGTTTTTAACCATTCATATGCATAATTCGTAAATTTACATGAATAAAGAAAGATAATCTAATCTAATTCTAATACGTATTTTTCTTGTATGGTTTGAATTTCATATTGAAGTTGAGACATTCAAGTGGAAAAACAACTACAGCAAAATAGTGTTATGGAAGAAGTAATTACTGCTGTGTCAATACGTCTTCTGGTTGCAGTAGGCAGCGTGTATGTTTGCTTTCCCCCTGTACTCTTTTCGCCTTGCGGTTTATCTAAATATCTTTAGGATGTTTACTCAGAACTTTATAGAATGGACTAGAAAATGTGAGAATCCTTATCTCTTTACTTTAGAATTTGATAGAGCATTATAGAACCCTATTCATCTTTCTGGAACGATTAATAAAAGGTATTCAAAGCGAACGCTCAGGTAAACATGAGTTTCATTCATTGTTTGAATTTCGTTGACATAACAAGTTCTGTTAATAGTACAAACGTTTGTGGTTAAAGTGGTAATTGCAGTATATCATGACTGTATAGTGAGACTTCCTTTACATTTTATACAAGTGGACTCATACTCTTATTAGCTATTATTATAATACGGACTTGTGCTACGTAAGTTTTAACTGCTCTTTTTAGTCGATTCTTCTTGAATTATTGGACAGTTATTGAACAGTTATTATTTGATATCTGATCGGCCTTTTTACAGTTAGTGATTAATTTTTGTACAGTAATATAGCAAACTAGCCGGCAGACTCGCTTCGCTCGCCTTAACCGTCTAGCCAGGGGGCTCCACCCCCTGGACCCCCGGGGGGTCCAACTAATTTCCATTGTGATTAGATAAATTTACAGAAATAGGTGATTTTGGGGAGAATTTTGATACCATTACTTAGTATGCATCTAGGGTCTTAATCAAACAGTGGTATTTCGATTATATAGATATAGATTTCACTCCATGTGGCCTTGAGGTTCTTGAGAAATTGTGATCAACTAAATTCCAAAAATCCTAAATTTTGAGATGAATCATGTAACCCCATTTTCACGTGTTTAGCACCCCAGCTGAAAATTTGAACTTTTTTGGCCTTGTGGTTCTTGAGAAATTATAATCACCTAAATTTTCAAAATCGTCAATCTATGGTAAATTAATTTCACAACTAATTTTTTGTTGATTTTCTGATCAATACCTATTTTCACAAAAATTCTCAGGCTCATGTACTGTTACAAATAGTATTTTATTAATTCCTTAATACTTCTTTGTAAACCTAACTATTGATAGGTAAGAGTTCTAATAAGAACTGATATTTATTCGATTTGAGCGTTGGTTGAAATTCACAAATACTCGGAGAACGATGTTAGCAGTCTGATGTGCAACTGCAAACTGATCTGATCGTGAAAGTGAGTGATCGTTTGAGGTAGTAGGCTACGCAATTGAAGTGGGAAGGGGTCAGCCTACCGGCAGTACAGTCAGGTTCGGAACGGAATATGCAACTACAATGAGCATTCTTCAAAGGAGAAAGAGACAGCATTCTTCTAGAAAGAGACAGCAACGTCGAGAATACGACTATACACTATGCGGATGGGAGTCGAAATGCATAATATGCATGCGCGATTAATCGGCTCCAGCAAAGTTGTACCGAGCAATATTGTACTAATATTAAAAATTATTGTACTTGACCTAACAGGCAGCTCGGCTACTTTTTTACTTTTCATAAACGTTGGCTTTTAGCTATTGAATTTATTTTGGTAGCTCGGGATAAGTTTGCTTTGTTTGAAACAAATTATTATTCATTAATAGACCTAACCTACTGAACTTGCCAGCCAAACAGCTTAAAGGAACAGCTGATAGAAGCCAACCGTTTTTAATCATATGGCAGACCCCTAGCAGCGTTATTTACACTGTCTTTGAACAGCAAAAGACTTTGCACTTTGCATGTAGGCTACCATACAGTCGGAGCCTTGCAATATGTGGGAAACATATGACTGAGTATGATGAAATGTTATTATGCCAGGTTGATGACATCTGTCAAGTGCAAATTTCAAAATATTTGGCTGTTTATCACCAAACTTTTCAAAAATCGTCGATTTTGGGCCCATTTTGGGACTAATTTTGAAACATTTTTCCAAGGTACATCTAAGGCCGATACTTAACATGAATACCAAATTTTATCTGATTTGACCTTATGGTTCTCTAGAAATTGTTGTCACCTAAATTTTCAAAAATCTTCAATTTTGGGCCCATTTTGGGGTAAATTTTGAAACCCTTTCTTAGCACGCGTCTAGTCCCCCTACTGAATACGTGTACCAAATTTTATCGTTTTTGGTCGAGTGGTTCCTGAGAAACTGTGATGAATGAGTCAGTCAGTGGTATTTCGATTATATATATATATATATATATATATATATATATATATATATATATATATAGATTCTTTATTAGCTGAACATTATCGATTTATCTGTTTCTGATTGCTTGATTTAGTGTGACATTACTGGTTAGTGCGTGTTGTGGATAAATTTGTGTAAATAAAGTGCGAGTGTTAATTTAAAGTGTTGCCAGCATTATTTTAGAGATAGAACACGTAACAGTATTTTTCTTGTATGGTTTGAATTTCATATTATAGTTGAGACATTCAAGTGGAAAAACAAATACTGCAAAATAGTATGAAGAAAGTTTTGAGCCAGTATTCACGCCGCTTGTCTGCAACAGAGCACAGAATATTCTTCTTTTGCAAAAAACAGTCAGCTTTCCATGAATTAGAGAAGGGTTGAGAAGGGAGAAAGGCAAAGGAAAAACAGGGACAAGAAAGTGGGATCGAGGCGTGAGAAGATAGAGCAAAGCGAGTGTAAAAAATAAAATGTTACACCAACCCCCTTCGATGTACAACGGATACACTTCTCTACACACATTAGATGCAAACATGGCTTACATGATGTAGAAGCTTGTCTTCCTATCAGCTCAGTTTACATCCTAAACACTCTCTCGCTCTTTCTCCCTCCCCCTTCTTCCTTTTCTCTTTCTTCTTTGACGCCTACACGTGCTAGGGGATGAAAATAATTCGTGGAAAGTTGTCTTCTTTATTCCTATCATAAACAACATTTTCCGATAACAAACCAGAAGAGGAGAAGAAGGAGGAAGAGAAGTAATGGTGGAAAGGAGGGTCTACTGTGATGTATCAGAAACAAAATCTTATAAAAATTGAGTAGAAATTCAATATGAGATAGGTGTTGAGGATTATTACGGATGCTAATTATGCTAACTATAGTTGGAGCTACCATAATTTTTTAAGGCCGGATGCGGACGGAGGGTATTTCGGGGGTTGTGGGGGGAATGGTTGTGTGTGGTATGGAATGAAAATTTTAACTATAAGAAACGTTGCTTTTTATAATTTTGGAATCAAAATAGTCCATCTTTCCCACTTTAAACCCACTCCTTAGATTAAAAATATTACCGAACGATATAGATAGAGAGATAGATAATTAGTTGTCTTTTATTGAAGCACTTTACAAATGACATAAGTGCTGTGGGCGAAGTTTAGCTTTCACTTAACCAACAGATAACAAGAAAAAGTAGAATAAACAGTAATTACTTTGTTTTTATATTATATCTTATCCTTTCGTTCTGAAATATTTTAGATGTTATGTAGTGAAAAGTAGGTAGTTTAAAATAAGCAAATATATACTGATGTTCGACCATCATAATTGGCGTAATTAAATTTTCATGTTTTTTTGTTGATTTTAGGCGGGTTACACACATATGCATCTCGCACGGTGCGACTAGCATTTTTGATGCGAGATGCACTGTGCGAGATGCATGCAGGCTGCATGGTCGTGGCATGTGCTAGTAGCAAGATGAGTGAGGTGGGTTCAGTTCATTGGAAAATGTCGTCGTCATCATCGGATGATGAAATGCTGTTGTTACTTACCGCCATTAGAAGGAGACGACGTATGGTCATGTGACTTGGAAATGTGTTCTGCGCATGCCCCATTTCGAGATGCACGCTGCATGCCACGCCAAACATCGGTTCCTAGTGGCGCTGCACGCTACATGCGAGATGCATGATGCCAGTCGCATAAGTGTGTAAGCTCCACGTAATTAACACAGGTTGGTCTTCAAGCTGCATGCTAGTAGCAAGAAAAATGTCAGTCGCACCGTGCGAGATGCATATGTGTGTAACCCGCCTTAGTAAAATCCGGACACCAAATCGGACAGATGTATCAAATACGGACTGCACGGACGTATGGTAACCCTAACAATAGTGCAATATAGATGTGGGATGTGGATAGGAAAGCCATACACTAGGGAGGGCCTTTCTTGGTCAAATTTAAGATTTGTTTTATGTATATCCAGGTGCGAGCTGAGAAATTTCACTTTTGAAGACATTTGACGCATTTATAGATTATTTGGACTACTAGTGTTTGAATTAATTATGCTCCGTGTTTCGGAGGACACGTTAAGCCGTCGGTCCCGGTTGCATATAAAAAAAGCAGTCGTTAAAAAAATGGCGAGGTGGAACTACCCGTAAGGGTCTCCCCACCCCGAAAAGCCATACGAATTTACTTTACTTAATTAATTATTCTGTATTGGGCTGCATTTTTTTTCTTTGATCAGAGAAAGAAAATCCCCAGTGACTCAACTAAACACAATATTTTAAATGAAGAATTAATAAAAATGTACAGAATTTCAACGAATAAATAAAAAATCATTTTTTGGAAACCACCAAAGTTAGAATAGAATCAGCAGTCACAAATAAACAACATCGGATATAATCAAACAATAAATTGCAACAAACGAGGATCATCGACGAATAATGATAATCATAATAGACAATCAACGATTCATCGCACCTCAAAGTTAGCAATTAAATAATAACAGTTAGAAGACTACAAGAAAAAAGTAGAATGAACAGTTATTCCTTTGTTGAACAAACAAACAAAAACATCAGAAAAGAATAAGACTAAATAATAATCATGAAAAGGCCTACTAATTCAAATCAAGTCCCGGTTGAACTTAAACCTCCAAGTGCTAGCAAACGTCCCAAATAGAATAAACCGTTGTTCCTTTGTTAAACCTTTTATCAACACATTACAAAAAGAGCTGAGATCAGCAGCTATGAAGCTATGCAGTTGAACTACATAATAATAATAGACTAATAATAATAATAATAATAATAATAATAATAATAATAAACATAATAATAATAATAATAATCAAATAGGCTTAATAATTCAAACAAAGTCCCAGTCAAACGTAAACCGCCAAGTGCTAGCAAACAAAGTCTCAGCTGCTTTGTTATAAACGATGATGCTTCAAACTAAGTCCCCTAATTGCTCCAACAGCAACAGGTGAGAAAGATATCGAAATGTTCGCGTATCTAATCAGCACCAAAGCCTGTTAACACTGCCACTTGAATTTAGCCTTAGGCTGTACGGAACAAATACTCATTTTCAACGTGTTTCAGAATGTTCAAATGATATATTTATCCATTCAATTATCCATTAAATATTTAAAACTAGTAAGTATTTTTTGTTTCAAATTCAGTAGATTCCTCTTGGATATGTTCACAAACTAAAATCCGGTTTTGTCATTCTTTTTCAATTTACAAACTAATGAAACTAATTCTTAGTTCAAACTAAGAACTAATGAAACTATTTCATATAGTTACTGCAAACTGTTATCGAAGTTCTCACTTGATCGTAACTTGTAAATTGTTAATAATAATATTGTTGGTGTAACTAGAGCACAAAGTAGCTCTTTGCGGCACGAGAGAAATGCACGAGCTGAAAGCTCTGATAATTTTCTATTAAGGCTCTGATAGTGTCTCGAGTGCAGCAAAGATACTTTCAGCACGAGTTACACATTAAACTTTTCCTAAAGTTGGCACAATTGGAGAGTGACAAAGTAAAATGATTGCGGCAAAGTCAGCTGGAGTGCGGCTAAGTAAAAAGTGCAGGAATCAGCTGTTATGCGTAATATGAGTGCATAAATAGCCGCTCTGTTAGTTAGATAACTGTAGGAAAATAACTAGTGTCTTTATAATAAAATTGGTTGTGACATAAGTCTTATTCACTAACTAAATTTGCGTGACTAAACGAAAGAGATCGAGTGTAGTGGGCTCCAACTATACGGCAGACACTTCCCAACTTCCGTGTAGTCTAGCCGATTTTCTGTTGATGCTAATAAAGCAGAAAACCACACAGACCACCCCTTCTAATAAAACGATCCACTCATTCCCCTTTAAAACAGTCTCTGGCCAACAAACCAAATAATCCACTCATCATAATATCAGAGCCATGACATCGTTCGAGATTAATACCGAGCACTCGGCTGATTTACTCGCCAGCGAGCCACTGACGTCAGTTGTGAACATGGCGAGTTGAGCACTTTGCAAATAAAGCTACTGTCAGTGTTAAAATCGCATCGCCGCTCTTCCCCCCACCACCAAGCCCTTGCTCCCACCAAGTCCTTACCCCCCCATAACGACCTCTACGCCCTCCCACAACGACCTCTGGTCCCCTCCACAATGTTGACTTTGGCACTTTTCGACTAATGAATGAAAGTACCAACAGTACTCAACCACCCGTCCTTGGTTTCTGTCAAACCGTATAGGGCCCCTTATCTGTGCCACAGTATCTGACTTTCCCTTTGCTCCCTTGAAAACTGCGTTCATTTACACTAAAATAACGTCGCTTCACCCTAAAATCTCATCCCTCTAACCCTGAACCGCCCTTCATTCACCCTGGAATCTCCTCCCTTTATCCAGAATCAAACTCTAACCTTAGTTTCCCCATCCGCCGTAAAACTGAACTGAAACAGGCACAAAATAATAATTATATTTTACCATTTAATTATTTATGTTGAAGTGTCTTGTGCCTATGAATTTTTATTTCCCCCTATTATTTGACCTTAATTGATTTGTTCATGTTCAACATTTTTGCGTTGATTAAATTGTTAATTTTAACTTGGTTACCTGTTTTCTCAACGTTTATTGGACGGTCATTTTACTTAATCTAACTATTACTAGTGGGCGTGTCAAGTCTCAACCTTCAGCCAATTACAGACCTCCAATGCAGTTCGGCCTATCATACGCTCCCATACTATTTATCCAATAGTATCAGTCCTTGAGGGATGTATATGAACCTACTTTGAATATTTAAGCTGTTTGATTGGTATCGACAATGGCGTTTACCAAAAAATTTCATTAAACATGGTAACCTTACGTATAATGGGTTTTTTTTGGAGGATGAAGCCCACATAGGTCTGAGACCTGTGCGTGGGTAATGAATTGGATGATGGTGATTGATGAATTGGACCTACAGTTTTAGGTGGGTTCTGAACCACCGGGACGTGATTTTACAGCAGAGAACATTGTCTTTTTTGCTGGCCAATTCAATCGGTCACCCTTACAAAGATGGCCCAGGAGTTTCGTAGCTTATCTCTGATTGAACAGATACTTGCTACGGCACTCGGCTATTACTTCCCAAAGTTTATTATCGTTATTTCTCAATTGAAAGGGTTAAAGTATTTTCTGGATTCACCCTTGTGTGCTGAGTTTCAGCTCTAAGCCTATTACAGAAGATAGCGTTATTCTTGTGACTTGATTATCAGTTTGTTTGAATTTTATGCAGTGGCGTTCATGTTGTATCTATTAAAAATGCAAAATGTACAATATTAGTTGAGTGTAGGCTCATTGGGCAAACCCCAAAAGTCCTTTAAACTGGTGCTGTATAAAACTAGTAATTTGCTGTAGCAAAGAGTAGCTTACTGTGAACCAACGTAGCATACTTTGGGCTATCTCAGCCACCCATAATATTATTTTTATAAATAATTTAATACTATTTATTAGTCAATAATATCAGTCTATGTAGGCTATAAATGAAGCTGCTCTATATTTAGTTTCATTTGAGATTGGTTTTACTGCCGGATCTATAATACTACTTTACTCTTTACTCTTTGAATGAATAATAAGACGAAATTGTCACAACCACATTTATAAAACAATATTGAGAAACTAGTATCGGTTGTTATACCATTATCAATCTCAATCAAACAGGGTTTGATCTTTTGATAATGGAGTAGCATCCGAAACTAGTTTCTCAATATTTTTTTGATAAATGTGGTTGTGACAATTTCGTCTTATTATTCATTATGGATAACTTCCACAATATCACCTTCGCCACTACAAAGAAACTTTACTCTTTTATTGAGTTTGCACAATAAACAGTACATTATAAGAACATCACATCAAAACTGAATAGAGTAGGAGGAGGAGGGCAGGGAGTGGGAGGAGGAGGATGAGGACGAGGAGGTGCAGGAGGAGGAGAGCAGTGAGCAGGAGGGGGGAGTGGAAGGGGAAGTAGGAGAAGGAGGTGGTGGTGGAGGAGGTGGTTAAGTAGGAGGAGGAGGGCAGGGAGCGGGAGGAGGAGGGCAGGGAGTAGGAGTGGGAGGAGGAGTAGGAGGTGGAGGATGAGGAGGAGGAGGAGGAAGGCAGGGAGCGGTGGGGAGGGGGAGGGGAAGGATTCGGTGATGGAGAAGGAGGAGGAGCAGGAGGATGAAGTGATGGTGGAGGAGGTCAAGGAGTAGAAGAAGAAGGAGAGGTAGAAAGAGGCACAGAAGAGAAAAACGAAGAAGAATGAAGAAGGAGAAGAAAACCGAAAATACAATAAAATTTCGAAAACCTTTCAACGATTTACAACAAAACACACCATCCCTAATATGAATGAAAAAATACCCGAAAAATAAAAAACAAGCAGCAAAAGACTTTCTTCTAAAAACCCCCTCAACTGTTGAATTTACATAATAGAGAAAGTTGATAGCCACCATACAATTAGAAGAAATAGAGGATATAACCTATTACAAAAAAGAAGGTTTGCTGTTTAACATCAATTCTAAGATTTTCATCATCATTCATCCTCTCCGAACAAAGTTATCATCACTGTCATCGACATAATCATGATCATCAAACTATACTTCATCGTCACAATCACTATCTTCAAGACTACCACGATCCACCCTCCATTTCTTGTTCCCTCGCTAAGGAATTTAGTAGACAATTGACCTGCTCCATTGTCTCCTTCTTCCTCTTCCTAATACTCATCCCTTTCAACATTCAGGCATCGCCATTCCCTATTCTATAACCATTCCCTGAATAGTTCATAACCTCAATCTCATTTGACTTCCCACCTTTACGGCTTTCTACTTCTCTCCTATTTATTCCTCCTCCTCCTCCTCCACTCCCACCACTCACATTTCCCCACTTTATCCGCTCATCTTTCACGATTTTTCATCCGTTTTATGAGTTTTGAAATTCGTGAACTTCCAAGTGCTTTCGTATTTCGGTCAGGTGCTCTCCCTCGTTCTTTAGTCAAAGTGCCTGTTCTATGTTGTATTCCACTTGAAAATTCTTCCATTCCACACAATGGAAACGTCTCAATAAATGTTATATCAAACTATACGTTTTATAACTTTATTACGTTGATAACTTCATTAGGCTAAGTTTGATAATCATGGCAGCTCTGGTAGCGAAGTTGGTTGGATCGCTTGTCTGTGATAAGATAAGCCTCTAGCTGGCTTCGTTTCCTGCAGCTTTGGGTTCTAATCTCATTCAGCTGTGGATGTTTCACATCATTCACCTCATTACCCACGCACAAGTCTCCAGACTCATGTGGGCATCATCCGCAATAAAAAAGTATACCTGAACAATATAGGAGGCACTCATGGCAATAGAGCAATCTCGACCCTTGATATATAGATAGATAATATATATAATATAAACTTAATAAAACAACTTTTGAATGGAAATTAACTCACGTTATCCGCAATAAAAAAAATATACCTAAACAATATAGGAGGCACTCATAGCAATAGAGCAATCTCGACCCTTGATATATAGATAGATAATATATATAATATAAACTTAATAAAACAACTTTTGAATGGAAATTAACTAACGCCATAACGTGAGTTAATTTCCATTCAAAAGTTGTTTTATTAAGTTTATATTACATATTAGTGGAAACAAGATGGATCTTCAACATCATAATATATATAGATAGATATAACTATAATCGTGCACTGTATAATCGCGTTTTATTCGATAATCTTTATTACAAAGACAAAAACAAACGATATAAAAATATACTCTGCTACGGCTCGATTCAAGACCATCATTCGGAAATTCAGAGCTAAAAATAACTCAATACAAGATCAACTATGTAACCAATAATTTTTTCCTACAGTGACCCGAAAAAGTGCCTGTTTTTGCACTAACTGTAGCACGCAAAATAGTCTATTCCTGCACCAGTGCGGGAAAGTAAATTACAGTGCGGGAAAGCACTTTTCCGCACTCCAAATTTGCAACCTAACAACACAAAATAGTCAGCATTTAATACGCAGGTTCCCTATTCTGCATTCAAAAATAGGTTGGCTACTCTGCTCCAGCTGTGAATAGTTGTTGTAGTTGTTGTTGATGAAATCGATTTGATTCGAAGATAGGTTATGTGAGGAATTTTCAGGTTATGTATGCCCTGTTTTGTTCTGTTTGAATTACTTTATACATTACTGTAGGAAAAATTTAATGTGTAATTCGAGCGCAAAGTATTGTTTCTGCACTCGAGAAACGTTTTGCACTCTAGTTACACAAATAGCTATTTCTACTCTATTAGGCCTTACAATTAAAAAGGAATACAAACATGTGAAACTAACATAAAGCGTAACAGTATAGACATAACAGAAAAACAGAATAAACAATAACTCAGTACAAGAACAACTATTTAAACAATTTTTTTCTACTCAATTAGGCCTTACAATTAAAAAGGAATAAAATCATGTGAAACTAACATCAAACATAACAGTATTTCAATTGGAATGCTAAAAACAATAAAACAAAAAATAAACAATAAAAAAGGCACAACTCTAAACTAAGTTTATAATGTATATTCAATGTGAAACAAAAGTTGATATTGAACATTTGTGAAGTTTTCCAGCAATAATAAACGAAAAAGGAATCTAGGCTATTGATAGGTTTACAGTCGTAGTGTATACTTTCTTTGTAGTGGTGAAGATGATATTGTGTAAGATATCCATGATTACTAATAAGACAAAGTTGTCATAACCACATTTATTAAAAACTAGCTGGCCCAACGCGCGTTGCTGCATTCTCATAAAAATTCTCCTTGATTTTATTATTCGCCACCTCCCGCTGAGATTACATTTCAAATTAGGAAAGAAGTTAGTAGCTAGGGCTCTTCCAGCTGGTCATAGAGGCTTCGTTGTTTTATTAATCACCACCTCTGAATAAAGAAACATTTCAAATTTAACTCCTATGACTAAAAGGGTAGAAGCTAGGTTTTTGATTTTATTATTCGCCACCTCCCGCTGAGGCTGCATTTCAACTTCCTAACTGCATTGGTTAACAGATGTCATCAACCTGGCATAATTACATTTCATCATAGCCAGTCATATGTTTCTTACATAGTAGGCCTACATCCAAAGTGCAAAGTCTTTTGCTGTTCAAAGACTGTTGACTTCTATCAGCTGTTCCTTTAAGCTGTTTGGCTGGCAAGTTCAGTAGGTTAGATCTATAAAATGGATCAATTAATAATAATTATTAGCTCCCCTATTAAAATTTATGGTCAGAAACCATCCCCAATATTCACACAACATATTCTCAAAGTTTCATGCCGATCTGTCAAGTAGTTTTGAAGTCTATAGGAAACATACATACATACATACAGACAGACATTCATTTTTACATAATTATATAGATAGTGAAATACTAGTTAATAACGGCACTTTCGTGGTTTTCTCGGTTGACCTTAACTGCACTTCAGGGAGCTTCAATTTTCCAAGTTAAAATGATTCAATTGTAGCCTATCTACTTGTGTATTGTGCATTCTTATTCGTTACTTTCTAGATGTTCACGGTTTTTAGTTCTGATTTGATTCTTATTTTTGCTTGTTGCTCCGCCCACCAGTGGGCGTGACTTGTTATGGCCTTCAGCCAATCATAAACCGTCAATGAAGGTCAGCCTATTCCTTAGCCAATAGTATTAATCCGTGTTTAGTATAAAAAAGTTGCTCTGTACTTTAGTTTTAGTTTGTTTGAGTGTTGATAATGGTATAACAACCGAAACTAGTATCTCAATATTTTTAATAAATGTGGTTGTGACAACTTCATCTCATTAGCCATTGTAGTGTATACTGTATGTGTAAATTCTAATGAACTTACTATCTAAACATGGTTCCAGCGGCTAAATGGAACTAGCCTATCCGGGAAGAGATACAGATCTCCTCTGTAGAAGACCAATTAGGAAGTCAAAAGCTTATTATTATTATTACTACGAAGTTGATTATTATTCTTGTTTGCCATATTAAAAGTGAGCTACTGTATAATTCAGCGCTGTTATAGCAGTGAGGTCAATATCGTTCAAAAAACATTTCTAATTCACGGTTTCTAGAACTATTGTAGCAATATTATTAGGCTTAGTAAATATTTGTTCAAAAAAAATTTCCAGTAGGCTGCAGAGCTTCTAGAAAGTGATGGCTAATAGCGCTGTATATTATTCCGAGAAAACAGCTTTCATAAATTTGGACAATACATTAGGAAAAAAAACAATAACAGCATACAAATAGCAATATAATTATAACAATATAACAGCACAATATATTAGGGAAGTGATAGCCGTAAGCCGTAGCAGGTATCTGTTCAATCAGATAGAGATAAGCTGCGTTCTCCTAGGCACTCTTTGTAAGGGTGACCGATTAGATTGGCAAGCAAAAAAGACACTGTTCTCTGCTTTAAAATCACTTCCCGGTGGTTAGGAACCCACCTGAAACTGTAGGTCCAGCTCATCAATCACCATATTCATTCCCCATGCACAGGTATCTGACCTATGTGGGCTTCATCCTTTAAAAATATATATATAAGTTGAACCCTGAGCAAAAAAGCGTCGTTGCCAACCAAATTAGGTAAAATTTCGATTTCAACTGATATATGTGTAATTGAATGTCTGAATTTGTGTGGGCTTCATCCTCCGGGAAAAAGAAACAATATATCAGTGAGTTGAGCTTCAAGGCCTAGCGCAAATAGAAATGAAAGCATGATGCAGTGTGACTTTTGTAAGACTCAAATGCATGATACCTCACTTATAATTCAATTTGTGCAGCCTAATTCATTATTTATTTCTCTGCTTTAAAAAACGTTACCCAGCTTCACGTCAACAAATCTGTCATTCTACTTTTATTGGTTCAAAGCTATAAAAGAGATGGGCCTGACATAACAGCATGCTATTCATAAAATAGTGCACAGCAATAAACAAGAAAATAAGACAGCAATTGAAGTACTATACAGTCTATGCATAGATTCAAATCTTTCAATTGAAGGACTGCTTCGCAGTTCCTATTGTTACGGGTTCTATGTCTAAAATAACGCTGGCAACACTTAAAATTATCACTTTCACTTTATTAACACAAATAATATTCAACTCACACTGTTTAGTAATTTCTTACAGAAAAATAAGCAACTAAAAACAGATAACACGATATTGTTCAACTGATAATGAGTTTTCAATGAACTGTACACGAATCAATCACTAAATGTCAAAAGGCCGATCTAATATTAAACAATTACTGTACAATAAACTGTCCAATAATACTCGAAAAGAAACGTCTAGGAAGAACAATTAACTTACGTAGCACAAGTCCGTCAATACAGTAATAGATAAAAGAATTATCACTTTTGAACTGTCAAGAGAATTATCACTACAGACAACGAAAGTTCATTGCATGGTTTGTAATAGCGCAAACAGGATTTCACTGCCTGTATTAACGCGAACTGTCACTACTGCCACTTATCAACGTAGAACAATAGCTGAACTACTTAACTGTCACACTTGTTTATCACGACATCTCAAACAAGACTGAACTCATTTACAAGATACTTCCTGTATTTATATATAATTTCATAATTGAGATATCTCGAATTTTCTGTCAACTTCTAAGTAAATAAATAAAGAAACTAGCACTTTCTACAATATTCGAAAAGACTCCATTAATCTCTAATCAGACAACTAGAAAATTCTACTAATTACCAAGTAAACACCATAAAAGTGTCAAAAGCACAGTAATTAATTGCTTAAAAGTAAACATTTACATAGCAGATAACGCCAAGAACCACTGTGCCTTTTTTCTCTCTATTCATTCCAATTTCATATTCGCTACACTATTTTGATAGGGGAAAAAATGAATTCAATAAAAAATTGTAGTGACTCGGATAACAATTGATAGCCTATATAATAATCTAATCATATTTGTGGGAAGTGATAGCCGTGAGCCGTAGAACGTATCTGTTCAATCAGATAAAGATAAGCTGCGTTCTCCTGGGCACTCTTTGTAAAGATGACCGATTAGAATGGCCAGCAAAAAAGACACTGTTCTCTGCTTTAAAATCACATGTTTTCTATAGAAACATGAAAAGTACAATGTAGACGTTTTTACTACCAACCCTCTTGTTGAAGGACAAAACTGGAAAACATGCTCATAATGAAAAAGAAAATTCAGAAATCCTAGCTGAATCTTTCCATAATCTATTAAACTGTGATGACCCTACAGAACTTCTCCATATCGATGAAAGTACAGAAATCAAAACTTCATTGGAAAATACTCTACCACCTACTTTTATAGAAGTACAAAACGCGTTGAAAGAATTGAAAAATAATAAAGTAGCAGGAGAAAATCAAACCACAGCAGAGATATGGAAGTATTATTCCAAAGAGACTCAAGAAATACTCCATCAAAATTTGATCATAATCTAGAACTCATATTCATATCCTATTCATAAGAAAGGCGATAAAACCAATCCTGATAATTACAGAGGAATTTCCCTACTGGATTGCACATTCATAGTTCTCTCAAGAATCTCTATCTATAAAAGGATGATACCCTGACTCACTCATCAACACAGAGCCAAAACTACTAGGCCTATGAACTTGAAATTTCGTATGAACAATCCTTATAGGATTTCACCGTGCAATAAGAAAAGATTTTTCAAAATTCGCAATTTTAGGGGTGTTTTTAGGGGGTTAAAGTTTTGCCTATGCAAATCACGGGTACATGGCTAGCTAGCTTACTGGGATCTTTTAATCATATGGAAAATAATTTCAAATTTTTCGATCTGCTGAACACGCTGTTTCGATGGACAAGCTGTTTGTGTGTTTTGCAAATCATCATTCACCTAACCTACTGAACTTGCCGGCCAAACAGCTTAAAGGAACAGCTGATAGAAGTCAACAGTTTTTAATCATATGGCAGGCCGCTTAGCGGCGTTATTTACCCTGTCTTTGAGCAGCAAAAGACTTTGCACTTTGCATGTAGGCTACCGTGCAGTCGGAGCCTTGCAATATGTAGGAAACATATGACTGGGTATGATGAAATGTAATTATGCCAGGTTGATGAGATCTGGTAACCAATGCAGCTAGAAATTTGAAATGCAGCCTCAGCGGGAGGTGGCGAATAATAAAATAAAAAAAAAACCTAGCTTCTACCCTAATAGTCGTGGAAGGTTTAAATTTGAAATGTTCATTGAGAGGTGGTGAGTAAGGTCTTACTGTGTAAGAAAACAACGAAGGAGGCCTCTTTGATCAGCTGGAAGAGCCCTAGGACTAACTTCTTCCCTAATAGTCCTAGAAGGTTGAAATTTGAAATGTAACCTCAGTGGGAGGTGACAAATAATAAAATCAAGAATTTTTTATGAGAACGCAGCAACGCGCGTCGGGCCAGCTAGTAATTTATAATTATTGCATCAAAGATCAACTTGAAAAAGAACTGGGAGAATATCAGGGTGGATTTCGCCCGTGGAGAGGTTGTCCAGAGCAGATCATTACCATGAAATTAACTATAATTGCACTTCCCTAATAACCAATTTACTAGCTATTTACTAATCACCAATTAATAGCCACTTTTCCAACAAATTAAAATCAGCCAACCTTTTCCAACAGACACGAACCTTTTAAACTACACTATAGATAGAATGTATTTGTATCCCCCGGAATACAAGTAATAACAATAATTTTAAATAAACCGGGATTGAATTCATAAAGATGCGAATTTTTTAACCACACTAAAGATAAACATAGAAGAACCACAAAAATAAACATAAAGATAAACTGACTTCACATCCCTATGGAAAAAACGTCATGACTGATAATTTCTGGTTTCGTTCCTGAATTCACATTCTAAGACAACAATGTAGACTTAACGAACAACTAATCATTGTCAATGCAACAATCAGTAATTAATCCAACAATATTCAAACAGAAGACTAAGTAGAACAATACTCGTCTTTGATAAACAGAGAGTGTACAAAGGCATTACACACCATATATCGTACTGCAAGCTGCTGAATGCTAAAACAACGGATTGCAAGCTAAATAAGCACACATATACACAAAGGCCAATATACAGGGTGACTTGAACGTGGAGGACCTTTGTTTACTGCATGCTAAGCAGACTAAGGAGCTTGCTGAAAGGGCCTGGATGTACTCAACGAGCAAATCATGGCGGGAATATTCAGTGGATAAGTCCCAAGTGGGTATGCTGGATGGGATGGCTGTACTAAAAACCTGGAGAATAAGTTGGAAAGCGTTATTTGTATGTGACCAAAACTTGGGGAGATGGACATTTTAAATTGTATTCAATTATTTGGAACTTAGTATTTTACCCGGTCTTGCCCGAGAATCCACTTTGGAGCTTTTCTTTCCTGGTAGATAACTTATAGAAGTGGTCACAAAATTAAGAAATAGGACAGTGTTCATCTGTTTGAAAAGAGAAGTTCACAAATATAATGCTTTTTGCACGGATTATGTGAGTTTTTAGTGTTTCTTATAAGTAAACTACCATTTCAGGAACTTTGCAGCTGTACCCACCTGCATAGTTTTTGTTTAGTGCGTTAGATTAATATATTACAGGAAAAGCTGAAGCTCAATACACACAATAAGTAAGCTCGCATGACGCTGGGCAATTAGCAGCTGTAATATTGATACAGAACTAATAATTATGTTGCTTTCGCTTGATAACGGCGTATCATCTATATTATTACCACATTGAAGTATCATGTTATCAGCTGTTCTATGGGCTTCTTGCATCTTAACACATTTTGAAACAATAATAGTGCTTATAACTCAAGTGAAATTTGAACATTAATTTTGAAAATTCTGAAAGGAAAATAAATAAACGGGTTTTGAGGTGCACTAAATTGAGTTTAGAGGACGTTTTGTGCCAAATTTAGTGTTCCAAATCGTTGCCGTTTTTAAGAAATCTGTAAGACCACACGCACACACAAACACACACATACACCTATTCACTCTTATTACATCGATTTCTTATTACTCTTATTTCTAGTACATAGATTTATTTTCAATGCTGTGGAGTTAGCAATCAGATATTAAATATTACAAGTTCATGAATTCATGTTTGTATTATATGTGCATTGTTCCATGAATTAGGTGAATAAAAGATACTACACGTTTGGAACATGGATCTACGGAATATTTATTCATAGAATTATATATTATAACACTACAGATGCTATAAGTTATGCTCAAGACCCCTGCTACTTCGGACATTGAAAACTACATGAAAATCGTGAGTTCCACTACACAAAAATATTCAATCAGCGTCTAGTATCAAACCACAGATCTCCCTATTACCGATCAGTGTCCTAGCCACTAGACTACCGTGAAAACCTCTGTATAATGGTATTCATTTGAGATTCAGCCATACAGATGCTATAAATTATGCTCAAGACCCCTGCTACTTCGGACATTGAAAACTACATGAAAATCGTGAGTTCCACTACACAAAAATATTTAATCAGCGTCTAGTATCAAACCACAGATCTCCCTATTACTGATCAGTGTCCTAGCCACTAGACTACAGTGAAAACCTCTGTATAATGGTATTCATTTGAAATTCAGCCATACCTTCCAGTACAATCAAGCAGGAGTTGTTTGGAATATGTTGCAATTTAACTGATACAATTTAATTGCTAAATGAAGCCAACACCAGATAATTGACTTACGGCCAGTTGAACGAGAGCCAATTAAATTTAATCCCCGTAGAATGACTTCATTCTGCAGAAAATGGAGAGAATTTAGTTGCACGAAGGACAATATTACAAGCGATAACGCCGATTAAGTTAACCGGCGTAAAATATATTTAACCGCCCGATCACCGATGATTAAATCTCACTAATGCCCGTTAAGTTACATTTTATAGGTTATGTTTATTGCACCAGAGCACGGAGCTGCAAATTAGGTTGTAGGTGTTAAAAACCTTTCAAAATGAATACAATCTATTAAGAATATTATTATATATTATAGAGTATTGATATAGTTGAAAAATGATTCAAATAATTCACATTGAAATGATTCTAATTCATCTTTTTTCTCAACTTCAGTATCAGCTGTTAATCAAATTACAGAGTAGCCAGATTGTGCCCGTTCGGTTAACGAAAGTTAACTAATGAATCTTTGTGCAACAGAAATAAACCCGTTACACTTACGACGGTTAGTTAACTGACATTAAACTCCTTATTTAATTGGCTTTCGTGCAACCAGCCGTTAGAATTTTCTTTCAAGTCTGTGAATGACTTTTATAACTTATTCCATGTATATTAATAAAAAATGAGCTCGGTTAAGTGAGATAACAGTACCCCCCCCCCCCCTCCAAATATATATTGGAAATCTATGAAAATGTTCAAATTAATCGCTAGAAAGTTATCATGCGATTCAAAAGTCCAATAAATTAAAAATCATTGAACGGAATTATTAAAATGAACACTGTAGCCTGCTAACCGTTATTGATCCAATAGATAAGATATTCTGACGTTTAAAATTTTAAAACGAAAACTATATTTAAATAAAAACCAAATTGGAAAAATCCTGTTTCAGAAAAATTTATGATTGTACATAATTATTATTAACCAGGACATTCTCGACTACTGCAATAACATAGATACATTACGGTAGCAAACGTCACACATAATCCAGCAGAGACCAATTAATTCAGTTTTGTTGCGTGCTGTAGTTGTTGAGGTTATGAGGTCGTCCACAAATTAATCATGTATAATGCTACAAAGTAATAATGTAGACGCTCAAAAAACCTCCTCTACACCACCCTTCCATCTTAACCAACTGCCTTTCAACTCCCTCTCATCCATTACAACCTCCTATCATCCCTTTTTTGTCTCTCTTTTCCAATCCCCACCCCTCCTCCAAGTCTTGCAGGAGTGAGGGTGAGGAGGACAGAGCCCATTGACCAATCACGTGATCGCTAAATGACGTCATCAAGAAGCCATTTCACGTACTAGCGATTCATTCTGTCTTGAGCTTCTTCATTGAGATATTTGTCCGAAGAGATTGTCTCATCCAAGTTGACCGCTGAACGAGCGTTTCATAGGCATTACTACAGATGAATAAGAATCACTTTACAATTGTACTGAGGCTCGCTTCTTTTTTTTGTAAATGACGTCTTGGAGACTCCAGTTAAGGAGTATAAGACAAGTCACATTAACAATTATACACTAGTTACCATAATTACTATATCAATATTAGTTGAGGTGAGACTTAATTTTGATGTGAAAGGAACTCTTGTACACTATAAAAAACTTAATCAACAAATATTCTTTTAATTGTTTTTTGAATATTTCTATTTTTTTAATACTATTTAAAAATTGTGGTAGCTTGTTGCAGAGTTTCCTACCAATATAACTAGGTTTTTGTTTGTATAAGCTACTATTGTGACTCACCAAGTGATAATCTCCTCGGCTTCTTGTATTATAATCGTGTACGTCAAGATTTTGGTTAAAATCACTCTTTTTTACATATAAAGTAGCTTCATACACATATAAGCAGGGTACAGTTAGGAGAGCATGTTTCTTGAACAAGGGCCTACATGAATCTAATCTATTTACTCTTTCCATACACCTAACAGCTTTCTTTTTGATCTTAAACACCCTATCAAGGTTTTGTTTTGATGAGTTACCCCATACTAAGATAGCATAGCTAATATGTGACAGTAAAAAGTAACTTTTTGTCATTTAATCTAGCAAGCTGTCGCAGGACAAATACCCCAGATGAAATTTTACAACATATTTTTTTCAACATATTAATGTATGGAGCCCAGGTCAATCGTCTATCCAACAAAACTCCTAGAAATGCAATTTTTTCTTCCTGGTCTAATTGATTATCGTTTACAAACATTGATTATCGATTATAGCTCTATCTTCATTTGAATTATGTTTGTTTTTGAATCGAATTTATTGGCATTTTTTACTGAATTGAATTGAATCTATTTCCTCACAACATATTACAATCATAATAAGAATACAATTAAAATAGTAAGAAATATATTTCCCCACAAGGACTAGAGATCCGTGTGTGAGGAAAGAATTCTTATCTATTAATGTCAGAGATAATTTTAATATATTACACAATGAGTTATCAATAAAATTTAGAAAATATACAAATTGTTTTTTTAATTACAAATGAAAAAAAATGTTGTAATTTTGAATAATTAATAATTCCATACCAGAAGAACTGAAAGTGACTGGTCCAGCAATGATCAATCTACTTTTAGTAAATACAGTCATTGGCAGATTCTCAAAACACCCAGGCAGTGACAGCCTTTGAATAATGCTCAGGAATTAAGTGTAGGGTGAGTGAATCAGTGCCTCAGCAGCCTCCCGGCCTACATCAAACAGCCAATCGACTACCCTTATTTTATATACATAGATACTGCACCTCCCCGCATTCAGGATTGACTTCGGAAGGTTGCGATATAATATGTGCACAAGATGAAATGGGTTATTATTTAATGAAGCCCTATCTTCATTTGAATTATGTTTGTTTTTGAATTGAAGGAATTGGCATTTTTTACTGTTTATTGTTAATTTCAACTGATTTAAGAACTGGACAATGGACTGCACACCTATATTCTCTCACTTTAACCGCCTAGTTAAATTTTTGAGATTTTTCAAAGCCCTTTCTTATTAAGTCATATTATAACATAAATGAATAAGATATAAAATCATCATTTACAGTATATCTAAAATTTAGATATAGACCATTGTATAATATCTATCAAAATAGTAAACGCATTTATCATTTTCTCCAATTCTTTAATTCTTTTTCTTCAATTATTCCAAAACTCATTGGAATTGTCTCAAATTGAACTCAATATGACAGATTCAAAAACTGAATGTTGATTATTCATTTTTATTGAAGAATACAGTGATAATCGTGGAAAATAATATAGATCATTATAGATGAATCAATTCCAGTCTTCCTGGATTTCTTGTTCCATAACGATCTGCGTTGTTAATATTAACTTTTTATGGCAAATTCAACGACTTGCAGTCAATTTTAATTGAGAATAAATTATACTTTTACTGACTTCAGGTCAAACGTTTTCGAGTCATGGCAAACAATAAGTCTCCATGATTCGAAAACGTTTGACCTGAAGTGAGTAAAAATATGATTTATTCTCAAGTAAAATAGACTGCAACTTGTTGAATTTACTATAAAAAGTTAATATTATAGTCTTTTCAAACTAGTTTGAATTTTGAGTATATCTTAGCATACGTCTAGGGCCTCAACTGGACATGTGCACCGAATTTTAACTTTTTTAGACGCATATTTTCCGTGACAAGGTGATGTAACCAAAATTACATAATTAACTTAAAAAATTAACAAGTTCCACTTTTTTTTTCAATAAAATATAAAAAAGAAAGATGCCTGATTAAAGGAATATTCTGCAGTGGTATGGTTTTTGTATAATACGGTTTTTAGATTAGTAATACAGTACTATTGCAAAAATTGTAAGTTATTCAGCATTCGAAGTCAGCGTTGAACAAGTTAACGCATTATTTCAGATGAATAAGATCCAAAATGAAAAACCAGTAAGGAATAAGTGAGAGGAGCCAAAGCAAGAAGAGTTGTTGAAAGAAGCAAGAGTAGATGAGAAAGAGCCTTAACTTTAGAGAAGACAAAAAAGTAAAAAAAAACTGCAATAAAAATTGAAATGATGGTTTAATAGAGAGAGCCAAAAGCATTGACGTTATAGGAGATGGGCTTATATGATGTAAAGAAGTAAACCAATGAGGGCCTTTATGAAGAGATTTGAAGTAAAAAAAAATAAATGCAAGAGTTTTAAACAGCATATCGCTTGAAGAATTGAGAAGCTACTATAACTAGCTCCTCTGAGGCCAATAAGGCAGTCTGCACACGGAGCGTTTGACAATCGTCGTAAAGACGTTGTACAGTTGGGGTCTGCCGAGTTGATCCCTGGCCGATTCTTGCCCTTCTCCTCCAACTCCCTGCTAATGTGCGTTGCAATGACATTAGCCCTAGACACAACTAGTCTAGTTGAAGCTGGCTGAAGCGCAGAAAACCTGTTTGTCTCTGGCCATAGTTTTCAAATTAAGAGTAAAGCATGAATAGAGCATGCGCAGTTGGCTTCCTACTACTGCCGCCCGCTCCCGCACCGAAAAACCAGGGATCAACTCGTCAGACCACAACTGTAAATAAGTGCCTGTGATTGACTCAGTAGCCACAACCAATGACAGCAAACGCTAGACGCTTGGCAAACGCTTTGTATACGGACAGCCTAATTGTTCTAAGTGGACCTAGTTATACTTGCTTCTCAATTTAATTAAATTCTTTAAGCGATATGCTGTTGAAAAATCTTGCAATTGATTTTTTCTACTTTAAATCTCATCATAAGGGGACTTTTTGGTTTACATAATATAATCTAGTGTTTCTGGTTCTCTCTATTATACCATCCTTCTCTATGTTACGGTCTTTTGACGAAATTTCAACAATTCTATTCCGGACCATACAAAGCAGCTGTTCCTTTAATATATTTTCACAATATCCCATACAGCGAATACATAATAAACAACACAAACCTATCAATTGCCCTGACAACCTAAAATGCCATCCTGAATACTGCACAGAGTGTCAGGAAACAAATATATATGGGAAACGGATAAAGAACAGAAGGAAGTGGAGGAAGAGAGGACACAAGAGAGCGCGAGAGAGAGAGTGAGAGAGACAGAGGAAACAAACTATCAACATACAATAGGCGTTTTGGTTGGCTTTGAAAAGCCCAGCTATCAATAAAAACGCTCGTTTGCTGAATCACAAGCAATTAAATGAGAGTGTTCACATTGGACACAGGGCGTAGTAATGGGTGCCGAATTTTGGGAGAAAAAGCGTGTGCTTGTGTGTGTGTGTGTGAGAGATAGCTAGATAAAATGCCTATATTTCGCACTTTACAATACAAAAAGTGCTGTGGGCGAAGTTGAGGAATACAAGCCTCCTCTTCCACTTCGAGAGATTCAGATTCAGATGACTTTATTTGTGTAAATTTACAGTGTACATGAATGATAACAGTATTATTAATATTAGCAACTCTCAGATCCCCTAGTTGACGAGATGTATAGTGATTTTTGAAAAGTGAACATAATGGTTGAATGGTTTGAATAAAAAAGATTATAAATACAAAAATATATAATTAAGGTATACAGTACAGCAGTAATTACTGATGCGATTGTTTAAAAAAAAGAAGAAAAAATAGAGCTTGGATCTGAGAGATGAATTACACAAAGAGGCGAAGTCTTGGCCATTGAGGCCATTCTTACACTTAACCTTTTAGTCAGGAAACAAATACATATGGGAAACGGATAGAGGACAGAAGGAAGTGGTGGAAGAGAGGACACAAGAGAGAGAGCGAGAGAGAGTGAGAGCTAAAAGAGAGTGAAATAGCTTATTAGTCTCAGACTAGGTGCTAGAATAACTTCAGCAAAAAAAAGTTTAATAGAAACTGTGATAAACAATAATTTTGAGCAAAATCCAGTTCATAATGAAAAAGGCATTTCAACGATGCAGTATAAGTAGTTTTGTTCCTTTTATAATACAGTGGAAGAAATTTTGGAGACAATGGAATAGCCCATGTAAAACAAAGAAATAAACAAAACATGGGTATCAAAGTAATAAAGAAAATTAGAAGAAAGCGAATGATAAATTAATGAAAAAAATCAAAGTTAACAAAAATGAACTCATTGAAAAAGAATTCAGACAAGATAAAATGGAGGATCATTGTTTGTAAACAAACTGAGTCAGCAAATTTTATCTATTTGGGAAGTGATAATAATTTAGTGGGTTACATTACTAGGTCACAAATATACACGTGCTTCATGTAATGTAGGTACCGATACTGTAAATAAACTGGCAAGATAGAAATAGTTCAATATAAATTTCTGCAAACTTTCAAGTTAATAATTAAAATAATATTATTGTAAAATTTGTATTATTTTTTGAAAATTCCAGAATTTTTTCATCAAATTGGAATTTTTGGTTTGATTAATTTAGAAGTACATAATTATTTAATTAAATGCCAGAGACGATACACTAAGGCTCAAGTTGTACTATTTGCGCGCAATGTGAATAAAATAAATTGTTATAATACAGTACAATATTAGAATAAAATTAATTATTGTAACACTACAATATTAGAATTATCAGTACAGTAAATATAAATTACATCGAATGTACCCACTCTTCAAGATTTTAAACCAAAAAGAGGTAAAGACCTAAATTATTTACCTATATATTATTTAATGAGCTTCAAACCCACAGAAACAATTATAAATATTACTGAAATTCACAACACTACTTAATAGCCATAACACAGAACAATAACATTAAGAAACAATAAATCAACCGACTAGCTATTTTCATTTAAAATAAGCCAAAGTTAATAATAGTTATAGGAGCAACATTATTAGACTTTGATTTCTTGTTCCATAACGATCTGCGTTGTTAATATTGACTTTTTTATTGTAAATATAACGACTTGTAGTCAATTCGAATTTACCGCAAGTCGTAAAATTTACAATAAAAAAGTCAACATTATTAGATGAAAAGGAAAGAATTGAATCATTGCAAAATCTACTCCAAACAAATGCTAAGTGAGTAACCAAATATTATAAATTTGTATTACGCATCATGCAACAAAATTAATATTTTACAAGATAGGAAAATGATACGTTGTGAATTACCAAACTGAAAACAAACCATATTACACATATGTAATAACTATATTTATGAAGAACGAAGCTAAGTAATACTGTATACTGTAATAACCCTAATGTCAATCAAGCTTGTGCAATAATATTCAACAAGCCATTCATTAACAAGAATGTTGTAATTTTATTTTTTCCTTTTTGTATCAATCAAAACCCTGTTTGCCTTCCTCCTTTTACTCTTCCAACTTTCCTATCCAATATTTCATTAGTTTATAGTTACCTAGTATTTAGTAGCCTACTTTATTTTATGACACTGAATTTCTGATTCAAGATTTTAAAAAAAAGATGAAGAAAATAAAGAAAACTACATCCAGGCTTCCTTGGTTCAATATCAAGAAAATTCTCTCAAAAAATATTTAAATAAAGATTTAGAAAGTATTGAAGTTGTTCTGATATTATTGTTGAGAATATAAATATTGTTAAAATTTGTAAAGAAAGCAGTAGTAGGCTGTGCCTGTTGTATCATTACTTGATTATGTTTTGTAAAAATTGGTAATTAAATAATAAATAAACCCTATTGAGCAAGTGATAGCCGAGTGTCGTAGCAGGTATCTGTTCAATCAGAGATAAGCTACGAAACTCCTGGGCGCTCTTTGTAAGGGTGACCGATTGGATTGGCCAGCAAAAAAGACTCTGTTTTCTGCATTAAAATAACTTCCCCGGTGGTTCGGAACCCACCTAAAACTGTAGGTCCAACTCATCAATCACCATCATCCAATTCATTACCCACGCACAGGTCACAGACCTATGTGGGCTTCATCCTCCGGAAAAAAATAAAAATATGAACATATCGTTCAGACGTTACTGTCGGTGCATTTCCTTTTCTCATCATCAAAAAATAAAAGCAAATTACGCCTCGTGTTGAATACTGTACGTTGAAGCAGCACACCAAACAGCAACTTTTGGCTGTATAATGGTCTTTCGAGCAATTGACAAGGGGTATCAGGGGCCCAATATTTATCCAAATACGATTAAAGTCCTTCAAGGTACCATGCAGTCTAAAAGTTTGCTCCTAGGAATTGAATGATCATCAATATTTATTATTTATTGACAAAATTACAATGAATGTGGAAAAAATTAATTGGTTGTATATTTTCATCTCTTTCTCTTTTTTATTTATTTGCAGAATCAATTGCAGGATAACAGGAACTAATTAGTTCTGAACTGATACTCTCACCCAGCGGACAGGAATTTCCTTTGCTGGGTGGTGCCAAGTTTCACTTTACTTTTGTTTTAAATTGTGTGCGTAAGAAAATACTTGTATAAGACTTCTTTGTTTGATCATGGCATACAGATGTATTTTTTTTTTGTATTATATATCAATGCAATATATCTTGTTCTTATTGTGAATTTTTGTGGCAATTAATTGATTTGAATTTGAAAAAAAAATATTATTGTACTGTATATCAATTTTATGAATTTTTGAATTACTTCAAAACTTCTAATTCCTAATTCTAAAACGATTTTGAATCATTTCAAATACTATGCTAACGCAAACGAATAAAAACGCTTTACATAACATGTTTTTTATTCTTTTTTCAAGATATAGAGCGTGATATTGTTAGCCTGTTCATGCGTAGAACTGACCAGACTGTGGTAGTAGCGTAATTATGGGGGATCAGGGGAATAGATGCCCCCAAAGACCCAGAAACAAATACATTTTGGAATTTTAACAAGCCCTGTAAGGCAATAATTTTTGACAGAAGAGTCAAAAACGAGGTTTTGAATGACTGGGATGTAGTTTTAGAAGGAATTTTTTATTCTGGAAGAGTACCCCGGACCCGCATTTTTAATAAACAAGCTACAAATAGTCTTGAATTATTACTGTAATTGTCTGAATTATTTGAATTACTAAAAGTCTTGAATTAGGTACTGTAAGAAAAAAGCTCCCCATGTTTAAATACATTTTTAAGTACGGTACTATACTGTAACACAATCAGGTGAGGGGGGGGATAAAAAATATCAGAGTGAAAATAGTTCTAAGTAGGCCAGCTTTAAAGTTTGGCTACTTGAGCAATACATTTTTAGCAAGAGAGTTCGGATCTTCCACAGACAATGAAGCAAAAACTAGATTAAAATTTGACACACAATTTTTTTTTTTTTTTTTTTTTGAGGATGAAGCCCACATAGGTCTGAGACCTGTGCGTGGGTAATGAGTTGGATGATGGTGATTGATGAGTTGGACCTACAGTTTTAGGAGGGTTCCGAACCACCGGGAAGTGATTTTCAGCAGAGAACAGTGTCTTTTTTGCTGGCCAATCTAATCGGTCACCGTTACAAACAGGACCTACGAGAACGCAGCTTATCTATCTGATTGAACAGATACCTGCTACGGCTCGCGGCTATCACTTCAGGTTAGAATAATGTCAAAATGGATGAATTTGTGTCTAGAATCACTTAAAATGTGGGGTTTAAAAGGATTATTTTTCAAAAATTTCCCGGGTCATCTACCCCCCCCCCCCCCCACAATGACCCTCTAGTTACGCCACTGGACTGTGCATAACTGACTGGCATGCTAAAACTCTATATGTAAATCCACCTATAATCAACATAATAATATTGAATGACTGAGAAATTCATAAATTTTCACCAACTACAAAACCTCACTACTCTATGGCCTATATACGGGCCTCGTATTATTTAAGAGCCAACCTAGACTACTCTATGGACTATACATTAATTAAGAGCCATCATTACTCAAGGAAGACTTGCAAAACATTCACTTAAAAGGCTAAGTTAAGAAACCCTCAAGGTAAGCCCAAAAATATGGAGCTAAAAAGCGAAAAGTGCTCCACACAATATATTGAAAGAAAGATTTATTGCCAATCAAAAACAAAATAAAAAAGCTTTCACAGCTAGACAATAAATTAATGTTTGGCGTTGCCAGCAAAACAAATGTTTGAGCGCTGGCAACGAGTAATCAGTAATATATGAAAATAATTAATGAGAGAAAGGTAAAAAGTCAAAAGAAAAGAAAAAAGAAAAAGGTTTTGAAATCTAGTAAGAATGATACAGAAGAGTAAGCTAGAAAATAAAGAATTATTATATATTTTAAGAAGAAAGACTATTTGAATGTAGGCCTATATACATAAGAGCTTTGTACATAGTAAATGTAGCTAGTAATTATATATGATTAAAAATAACTATTGATCTCTAGTTTAGTGATAATTATAATAAAACTAATATAGTAGTAAAATAATGTAAGTATGTAGTAATGAAATAGAATAATTCAATGATAAACTTTTTTTATTGTAATGGCAATAATTATTGTATCCTATATCCTCTTTGATCTTCCTTTGTCGGTCTAATTAATTGGATACCCATCTAAACAGCGAGTACTGGAGAGACACTAATTGCTCAAATAATTGGTTTAGAGCAGTGTAGACTCTAGCTAGAGCTGCTCTATTATTTTCTCTACTGTCAAACGATTTAGGTTAAGGATGTTTAAGCCAATTAGCAAGGGTGCTTGCAGAGGGGAGCATACAATATTCGAGCTCGAGGATAATTAACATCGCAAAAACAAACACATGCTGTTGAATGGTGGTATTCACCAATCTGTCTCACCAATACTCCATCTTCGAGTACAGTTGTGGTCTGACAAGTTGATCCCTGGTAGGAAGCCAACTGCGCATGCTCTATTCCTAATTTGAAAACTACGGCCAGAGACAAACGGGTTTTCCGCGTTTCAACTAGCCTGCGTATGTCATTGCAACGCACAGTAGGAGAAAGTTGGAGGAGAAGGGGAAGAATCGGCCAGGGATCAACTCGTCAGACCCCAACTGTATTGGATGCTCCACTGCGCAAGCACTCTTGATGCTCTAGCCATTGAACTGCCCTTGCAATTCCTCTAACTAGAATCAATAGTGATCTAAGCTTTCGGTTTACAAGCTCTGTGGCCGTGTTTAAAAACAAAGAAAAATATCACTCATCCATCTTTATTGTAATGATGGATTGTAATGCATAACTGTTGCTGCATTACAGTGGATGTTTGCATAACTCTGCATCTGGATACACAGCTTGTGTAAACAAGAGCTTGATGTCTGTTCTAAATTAAATGGCGGGTTACAAGTAACGCCATAACGCCGTTACAAACTGGCGGTTTTATGTACCAGTTGCCCGACCCTACCAGTTGACCGACCAGAACAAATTTTACGAAAGAAGTACAGAATTTTATGAAAGAAGTAAAGCGTACATTTCATAACATTGTCAGGCTAGGTGAGGTTAGGTTAAATCAAAAAGTTTGTTTTGGTCGGTCAACTGGTAGGGTCAGGCAACTGCCGAGTAGGGCTACTGGTAACCAATCAAAGTGAACAGTTTGCTGCTTATTATTTCTTTCTCCATCAACTATCTCACTCTCTTTCATACTCTCGTACATTAGATATGTTTCTAGGCGATCTTACACTATTCTGAAACTCTGCGGATTCTGGATTTTACTGTGTAAATAAAAGAGTAACAACAACGGCTCTGGAACTCTCTGGAAACAATGCTTCTGAATAAATACGGGTACCCTCGCTTATGATGTCAGTGTTAACCAAGTGCTTATTGAGAGAAAACATTTGTGTCAATTCTACATTATTTCACTACAACTAAACGCAGTATTTTGCAGTGCTAAGTGCATTTAGGCGGGTTAGTGTGAAAGTAACTGTGACAGTGTAATAAAACTTATTTTGCAATAGTATGAGTAACCGATAGATTATTGAACAGATTATTAGCAATTTAATCATTCCCATTTATCGGCCTATTTAATAGTTATTTATCAGTTTTGAACAGTGGTTAATCTTGTTGAAAAATTCTTTGCTAGTTTGAAGTTATTGAACTCTCTGTTTTTTTGTATTGATTTCTTGAGTGATAATTACTTGTTAGTGTATGCTGTTAATTTTTGTGCGCTATTTGCAAGTGGTGCCAACATTATTTTTGAGATAGAACACTAAAATATAATAAATTATAACAAATTGTAATTCAACAATTACACTCCCAATCGTCATCAAAACAACTCTGGGCCTGCTCATAATAAATTTCAAACTAATATTATTAGTACTTGTACTATTAGCTACTGCCAAATCTTAGGAGAGTTTATACTTGTAAACTGAAAAGTAATTCAAGTGAAAACCCCCCCTAATGTGTTACAAATGATGTTCAAAAAGTATATTTTTGAATAAACTTAGTTTAAAAGAGCTTTGAAATACTTCAACTAATTAAAAATGTGTTTTAATTCTGTAGTCGATTCAATTGGTTCAAATTTATCGTACAATTGTATCTTTTTGCATTATCTGGAGAAAACGCCCATTTTTTAAGAACCATAAAATGGCTTTGTTCAATTCCCAATGAATTGCAATTTAACTGTACAGTAATTTATTGTATATTTGCAATTTTTTTCCCTATGGAAAAAATAAAATTTTGAAGAACTTCAAATAATTTTTGTTCAATTATTCCTTATAACTTGCAAATTCACCCCACATTAATTTATAGTAGAGTTGCAACTTTTTGCAATATATGGCGATAAAATACAGCTTTGAAGAACTTCCAAATAGTTTTCCTCAATTACTTATGAGTTCTGCATTTACTGTTAATTACATTCTATAATTCAGTAATTCATTCTGTTAATTTGCTGTGCATTTACACATAATTGCATAATTAGAAAATTTATTTCACCAATTGTGAGTAGATAAGGAGAAAGCTTGGTTATTACACATAACAAAATCAAGCACCACACCAGCAACAAATTTACTCAACTATTACTTTCAAAAACATACAAAAATTCTGACACCAATGTAAATATTACAGACACCAAGAAAATAGAAAACGATAAGTGCAAGGATGAATGAATAAACTTAATGAACATTTATAGATCAACTACACAAGAATTTATTACAAAAATAAACTAGCATTTAGAAATAATCTTTTAAAATTTTTATTACAGGAATAAACTACCATTCGAACATCAACTACAAAAGCAATAATTACAAATAATTAAGTACCATTCGAACATCAATATTACAAAAGAATTTTTACAGCAAAATAATTTTAAATTTTTTTTATAAAAAAAAGCCGAAAAATGTCCGAACAATTTGAAGAAGAAAAGTTGAGTTTCAATTCTTTGACGCATTTTGCATTGTTCTGAGACTCATCAGCGGAGCATTGATGCCCAAAAACTGCTCGAAATCAATGCCTGAAATAAATGGATGAGAAAAATGAGTTGTGGAATGAAGTTTTTGTCATAAATTGGAAATTTTTCCAAGTCTTTGAGACCATCACAGCGAAGAAAAATAAATTTATTATACATATTTTTGGCTAAAATATGCCGAGTAACTTTTTTGATGCTTAGTTTGGACACAAAAAACAAATTAGCATCAAATTATCGGAATTATTTGCAAAAGAGAAGAGAGTATTTAGGCGCTCAAAAGGTTTGGACAGTTTTTCAAGTGCTCTAAGAATATCGATCTTGATTTATTTTTTAAATTAAGTGAAAAAAAGAGTAAGATAGAGCAAAATTGTAGAGAATATACAGTCACTGTAGAAACAAGAGGCGAAAAAAATGTAGCAAGAATAAAATAACCGATGTAGGATTGAACTGTTTAAATTGAGAGTAGATGAAAACAGCTATGAACAAAATCATAAGGGCTTGGATTATTTTATAATTTTAATGGACATAATATGTAATATTGTATATTTTAATGGGTGAAGAAGACATAAAGAGTCAGCCTATAACCATAACAAAATATTAAAATGCAAAAACTATATTATCATGCAATAAATAATTTTGTTTGATAGAATGTAATTGAATTATAATCATTGTATACTGGAATGCATGCACAGTACATAATTGGTGTGAAATGAAGGACTGACATAAGTTTAATGGATGAAGAAAGCTCAAAGCAATAGTACAAGGCTCTGTGAAATAACAAAACATATAGTGGAAAAAATGATGCCATGCCAATATTTATACTCTAATCAACCAAAACCAAAAATTACAAACTACAGTAGAAACAATTAGTCTGGGCGCACGGCCGTTTGGTAGTCAGCCATGGCGAGGGGAGTGTTTATCGCTCATTTCTAAAAACATGTGGCCCGTGCAACGCTGCAGATGTCTTCAAGGTAAACTAGTCAACGTTTACAGGACGGCTAGTAGTGAAACCAGAGCCACGCACCCAGACTAATTTTTTCTACTGTACATAATTATATACTACCAAAAATAGGTTCAAAAATTGATAAGAATGTACAAACTTCTGAATTGAATATTTGAAACTACAAGAAAAAATTCTTTTTACAAGACAAAATTAGTAAGTTTTATGTACACATCAGTCACCTAATAGCAATTAATCTATCCATCAACCGACATAATCATATTATTATTATTAAACATACCACAGCTTCAAACTTCCTCAATAATGTATATTATGAGAAAGAAAGCTCAACATCAATGATTGTGTTCAATGATGCTTACCTGCAACAGATTAAAATGAACATTAAACAAATGTCAGTAAATATAATTTTATTTAACACATTATAACTAAATAATATGCATATTAGACGTGCTTCAATAGAAATTATAATATTTGACGAATAATTGTTATTATAATGTTGGTTTGGAAGAAACTTGCAATTGACCAAACTGCCAAATACTGTATAATTCATTAATTTATCTATTGGTAACACTACAAGGAATTCTCAATAAAAAATCTTGAGTTATTATTATTATCTATATAAATAAAATTAGAGTTTTGTCTGTACATTTATCAGAATTATATATGTTTTGGTTATTTTTACGTTTTATACATTAAGTAGCTCTTGTACCCATCCTTCGTAAGGATTATGTTTAGAAATAAGACTAAATATGTTTCGGCTTCTTTGATAGCAACGCTCATGAAGTTGTTAGCAGCTTAGTAAACAACTTAGAACGTAAACAATTCAGTGACAGTTATCAGAGAGAATATTTGAGAACAGCTGATTGATATATCATGATAAATTACGTGATTTGTTCTTATGTGGTAATAAAACTTAGAAGAAATGTATCCAAAATCCCACAATATTTGTTTTTGAAACGTTTATTATTCTGTTAAAAAAAAGTTAATTTAGTTTTTTATAGCTAAAGACATTGTCAAAAAGGTTTTCAATACTGATAAATAACTATAATCCCGATCGATGCTCTCGTTTTTCAGGAGAAGGCCGCGTAAAATGCCTTCGGGGCCGTGACAGACAGACAGAAATTGAGATAAGACTTGCTTCGGCTTCTTTAATGTATAAAACGTAAAAATATCAAAAAATATATAATTCTGATAAATGTACAGACAAAACTCTAATTTTATTTATATTTCTGGATTTCTTGTTCCATGACGAACTGCGTTGTTGATATTAACTTTTCATGTGATTTACTTCACTTCATGTGATTAACTTTTCATGTTTATTTATATAGAAGAAGCCGGAACAAGTCTTATCTCAATTTATGTCTGTCTGTCATGGCCCCGAAGGCATTTTACGCGGCCTTCTGAAAAACGAGAGCATCGGTCGGGATTTAAGTTATTTAACAGTATTGAAAACTTTTTTAACAATGTCTTTAGCTATGAAAAACTAAATTAACTTTTTTTAAGAGAATAATTTACGCTTAAAAACCAAGTATTGTGCAATTTTGGATACATTTCTTCTAAGTTTTATTACCACATAAGAATGTATGCATGTTCCCAATAAATTCCAAAACTGCTGAACCGATTTTTATAAAATTCAAGGCATAAAATGTAGAATAGTCCCGAGATGGTTCCTGTGAAGGTTGGGAGTTCAAAAGTCCTCGCTGAAGGACACGAAAAGGAGAAATCTATCCATGGAATCTATCAGGAACAGCTGATAGAAATCAACAGTTTTTAATAATATGGTGGGCCCTTAGGCTATGTACACATGGTAGCGTCGCACCGCGCGGTGCGACGCGCGTCCAAAATTCTGCAGTTGTACACATGCGAGCGTTTTATACGCGGCGTCCACCTCCAGTTTAGCAATGGAAGTTGAAGAGGTAACATGTATGTGGCTTGTGTATCGTAGATATAAAGCGAGAAAACGAAGGCAAAGAAACTTTTGGGTTCACCCTATTTTGACCGATAGATTAACGCATGGTGCTTTTGTGACACTTTACCCTAACTTGAGGAAATACGAACCCAAATTTTTTAACTATTTGCGAATGTCGATTTCATCTTTTGACGAGTTGTTGGAGATCGTAAAAGACGACTTGGCATCAAGTGAGAACTTTGTAAGGGATAGTATTTCTCCTGAAGAAAAGCTCGTCATCACATTGAGGTATGTTTTATTTCAAGTTGTATCACATTAACATTTTAAACATTTGAACAAACAATATTGTGATTTTATTTAAAGTAACATTACAACATCAATTGAAATTTTTATTAACAATCAAATTGAAATTTTTTTTATGAACACTTTTATTAAACATTAAATTGAAACCAACAAAATTATGACAGACTAATTTTGAATAAGCAGAACTTAATTCTTTAATACAGTTCCAATATGTCTGTGCTCTGATCCGATAAGTAGCTATCAGTTGGTGATGTAACCGAACTTTGCATGTTGTTTTGCATGTAGCTTGTAGCCGAACGAGAAGGAGGAGCATGAGAAGGCCCGGCATTTGCCTGCCAACTGGATTGAAATGCACTGGTAGCTTCATTGAATTGTCCTTGATATTGATGATTTGGATTAAACCTAGGTCTCATCGGTTCCAGAATTGGAGCGGGGCTGTAAAAGTTTTGAGCTTTTTGAATAGTTTCCAGCAATTTAATTTTAGTTCCAATTCGGCCGTGTTCAGGAACTTTCTTAAGTTCTTTGTACAAAGAAAGACAAAATAGTTTGTCTTCATCTTCCTCATTTTTGTTAATGCTTTGCTCTCTTAGTAAGATGCTTTTATTTAAAATATCTGTAAATTGTTGTTCGACTGGGTCTAGAGCTTTTCTTTTTTTACCTTTTGTAGCGGGAGTGTCGGAAGGTCTGATTTCCACATCTTCATTGTCTGCTTCATTTTCCTCAACTTGTGTATTTTGTGTGTCTTCGTCTTCCCAATTATTGATTGTTTCCTTATTCGATACACAACTTTCCAGAAACTGAAGACGTGTGAAGTAGATGTAGGGAGTATGGTTGATGGCCCCGGATCCTGACTTCATAATCTTCTTCTTTTTCAGTTCTTTAGAAAAATGGTCACGGAGGTTCTTCCATCTCTTTTGCAAAGTATTTCCTGAAAATAAAATTACATAGTTTGAAAACTAATATATTTTATTTGGTTATTACATAGTGTTAACATTTTCAGGTATTTGGCGACAGGATGTTCATATGCCGAACTACATTTCAACTACAGAGTGGGAAAATCAACAATAGGAAATGTGCTTCGTCAAGTTTGTGGTGTAATTTTCGATAAACTTAAAAACATGTGTATGCCACCTGTCACAAGAGAAAAATGGGAAGAAGTAAGCAGAGAATTCCTCAAAAATACCAACTTCCCCAACTGTATTGGGGCGATAGACTGCAAACATGTTCGAATCCAACAACCCAGTTTCACAGGATCTCTCTATTTTAATTATAAACACTTCTTTTCTATTGTGCTGTTAGCCGTATGTGATTCCAACTATCGTTTCTTGTTTGTGGACGTCGGGTCTTATGGAAAGAGCAACGACTGTTCAATCTTTCAAGATTCATTGTTTTTTAAAAAACTAACAGAAAGTACATTAAATATTCCAGAGTCAAAACCTATTTCAAATGTGGATGCAACACCTTTACCTCATGTTTTTGTTGCGGATGACGCCTTCGGTTTGTCTAAACAGATTATGTGCCCATACGCAGGAAAAATATTGCCTCATTCAAAGAGAATTTTCAACTATCGACTATCAAGAGCTCGTAGGTACATTGAATGTACTTTTGGCATAATGACGAACAAATGGAGAATATTTCATAGACCCCTAAATGTCAGTTTGGAACTGGCCAACGGTATAATATTGGCATGTTGTGTGCTGCACAACTACGTACGAGAGCGAGATGGGTACAAATATGAAGATTTGCTTTATGAACCACCTTTGGTGGACCTTGGTGTAGAAGATGGTTTACGGCCGAATATGTTCGCGAAGCAGGTGAGGGACCGATTTGCTCGGTATTTCATCGCAGAAGGTAAACTATCATGGCAGGATAAGATGGTGTAAATGTGGTGATGTTCCCCAAATGTGGTTTATCCTGTACATAAATGTATTATATCTGTACTTTGTATTTTGATAACAAATATTGTAAATTTAATCTGAAATAAAAATATTTTTACTTACCAAGATTTTTCTTTTCTTCCTCTGTAGTATCCTCTTTACAAAATATTTCTACCAATTGTTGCCAAGCTGTTCTCTTCAACACCCTGTTCTTGTAATCAGGACTCGCCATATCCCATATGACACGTCGACTTTTTACTTCTTCTATAAACAATTCTGTGTCAAAATTGTTCATTTCCATGGCTGCACACTGAACAGAGTTGCTGTAAAATCACTACACAAAACAAGTGAACTAGATCAAAACTCGCGTCCGACTGCTCTCATGTGTACAGTCCAACTGACTGTAGTGTACTGGGAACTGCGCTGTCGCCGCGCGGTTCAGGTTGAAAGTCTGGGCGGCGCAGTGCGCGGCGCGTCCAGATTTGAGTGAGTGGTGCATGTGGACGCTGCCATTAGCTCCATTGTATATCGCACCGCGCGGTCGGACGCGCGTCTCAAACCGCGCGGTGCGACGCTACCATGTGTACATAGCCTTAGCGGCGTTATTTACGCTGTCTGCAGACTTGTGTAGTCGGAGCATTGCAGTCATGTAGGAAACATATGACTGGTGAATCAAAGCTCAGCTTATGTTTCATCCATTATTTCTTTGGTTAAAAAAAAATTAATTTCAATTTATCCAAACAAAAATTAACATTTTAGGAAGGTGCGGTTTGTGCTAGACTCTTGGGAATTCGCCAGGTAGCACTAGGCCTATTATAACTAAAATACCGTTGCAACGCAAGGGTGAACCGCTAGTTATGTATATAATAAGAGAGAATTAGTGTGTGTGTATGTGTATATGTCAGTCTTACAGATTTCACAAAAACGGCAACGAGTTGGAACTCTAATTTTGGCACTAAGCTTCCTCTAAACTCAATTCAGTGCACCTCAAACATAGATTTCTTATTTTCTTCGTAAATTTTTCAAAATTGATGGTCAAATTTTACTTATGGACACTATAACTGTTTTAAAATGTTTTTATATGCAGGAAGCTGCTCTATGAGCTGCTACATGATACGTTACTATGATGCAAATAAGCTTCAAGTCACAAGCCAAAGCAACACATTTTTTCCATATCAATATTGCAGCTCCTAATTCCTTTTTTGGAATTGTAATACAAGACATTCAGCCCAGGAAAAATTGCATTTCACAAATAATCAATTTCTTTTTGATTGCGGATGATGCCCACATGAGTCTGGAGACTTATGCGTGGGCAATAAGGTGAATGATGAGAACAATAACTTCCTGGATTTCTTGTTCCATGACGAACTGCGTTGTTAATATTAACTTTTCATGTGAATTTAACGACTTGCAGTCAAATTGATTTGACATTTGACAGTCATTTGACTGCAAGTCGTTAAATTCACATGAAAAGTTAACAATAACTTATTTATTGGTGTGGAAATAAACAGCAACATTTTCGTGTGACAGTCGCCACGTGTTTGTATTTTTATTTTTACACCAAAGAATAAGTTAATTGAAATTTAGTTCAATTATACATTGTGAAAAATAATAAGAACCCTCGCCAACAAATAGTTTTTACTTGTCAACAACTTCTTTGTTATTCATTTCATCATGAGAAGACTGTCTTCATCTTTGAGAGGACTGATTATAGAAATAAGTTGAACCAAAGCATAACAGTTCAACCATCAGTTCCATGTTCTCAACACAGACTAAGTTATAAAGCATCAATTCTATTTTAACTGTTGAGGTACGCCTAGTTGTTTGAATGTAATAGTAATGTGATTTCATATCATTGACCAAATGATTATAAGTACGATAATTTGTAATTGGAATGAAATTAGTAGGCTACTTTTATTTTGCTGAGGTAGGTAGTATAAAGTGTTCGAGGTCAATGAAACTTGAATGATTAGTACGGTATAGCATTATATCATGGGACACAGAGCTCCGGTACCACATTAACGAGTAGGTAATGAAGGTAATAAAAACATAATTCAAATAATAACTGTTTTGAAACCTATTTCAATTTTGTATGTATTGTTTAAATGGTGCTATCAGTTGGAATTAACACTGCTAAATTTTGCTACAAATACTATAACAATTATTTAATTTTGTTCTGATTCAACTTTTACTACTTCAGAAGGATACAATCAATTTAGGGAGATGACTAACAAAAATGTATTTGACCAAATATGCAGTTCAAATATCATTTATTCAACACTAGTTTTTAACCCAAGGCCGAATTTTTCCAAGTTTTTGTTGAGAAGCAAGACTTATTAAGGAAAGGCAGAAGTTTGGGGTAGTGTCTCCATACTTTCAAATTCAATATTTTTATAATTCGCATTCACATCAAATGACTAGTGTACTTTAATCTCATTTTAAGAATGTTGACAAAATAATTTCATTATGGAGTTCTATAATATCAATTAATCTACTAGGTTGTTAATTTCAAACGTTAGGTTATGATATCGCTACTAGATGCAATAAACTAGATTTTGAAGTAAGAATGGCTGAAGTCAACTGTACTTAAAATTTGCATTAACAGACAGTAAAATTTACCAACAAGGTTTATTTAACCACAGTCGCCAATACAATACACTGTCAAGGGGTTCCACAGAATTATTAGAAATACTTTAACGTATTTTTCGAGTTTGTTTATAAAAATGATGTTTAATATGTATTGGGATTAGGACCTTGGAATAAATGATAAATGAATGTGATTATGAAATTATAAGGTAACAGGTTGTTTCAACAAACATTTGAAATAAGATGAAATGTTGTTTTAAAATTCAGTAATGTTAAAGAGGGTAAAGAGCAATTTTTATAAGTTTTTGCATAATTTTCTACAGTTATCTATTAAAAATGATATCTCTTATCAAATGTTGATGAAAATTACTAACCAAGTGTAGTACGGAGTTGACAAGATCCCGGTTTGACACCTGTCCCACCTTGATAAACGCTGTCAGCAGACCAAACTTCAAATTGTCTTCCATCGCAATTCTCACCACTTCCTCCGGCCGCTTTAATTCGCCGTGCGGCGGAGCTTTTATTTCCGCCATTTCGAGAAAAAATATCGTCAAATTGTCACAGAAAACATGAGAACTAACACTTCACATCAATGAAAACACGGACTTCACTAGTCAACACGAGACATAACAGATAACACTATCTGCCATTTTGGAAACTGACAGACGGCTCAAGATTGCCAACCTACTAACAATTTATGTTCGCTGACTGTCAAATTGAATTATTTTCAGTAGACCTTTTCCAGTAGTAAAAAAAATTAAGAAAAAATGATCACTTCATAAATCGACATCCAAATAACAAATAAGGAACGAAATAAATAATTTGAGAGTGTAAAAATAGCGAGTTTCAATTACACGAAGTGAAAGAATCATTCTATGAACCTGAAATATTGTTATATTTTCATAATATTTTGAGAAAAATGTGCTGTAAAACGCATTTTGCGTGTTTTATTTTCAGGATAAGAGGGTTTTTGAGTTTGTATACTTCATACACTTGCATCATTATTGTTGAGTTTTTACTAAATTATCTATCTCCTCTGCGGTATTGTAAAGAAGTAATTTAATTACTTCTGAATGCTAAAATCAATTGAATATTTTCGAATAAAACAATTAAATCAAATAATAATTAATGTTAACATTTTTGTTTGAAGAGTGACGTAATTTATGAGTCACAGAAAAGTAGAAAAGAGCAGGCAACAGACAAGAGGGAACACTTGGCAGCAGTTGTTAGCATTTTGTAGTTGTGTGCAGGTGTAGTTCGAAAATGTCGGCTATTGAAGTGCAAAGAGCCAACGTAAGTCTGTTTTATACTTTTGCTTTTATATTTGAAGCTTTCTAGGTTTCAAATTACATTATACCGTAATTTTATACCTTGAATTTTTACTGATGTTCAATTATTTTGTCATAGATGCCTCAAAATCTCATCAATACTACGGGGCGTTGTTTGTTTTACTTGCTGTTATCAGTTGATTTGTCAGTTTTTTTCTCAGTCAAGCTTATTTGATGCATAATTCCTTCAAATTTAGTGTCACTGAATAGTTTGCTGTCAAAATATGAATCAATTGAATACATAGAGACGTATTATTATACTATTTCAATTGTAGGTTATCTTGAACTTTCATTTTCTTACCTAGGTGATTGTTTTATTTGGAGAAAGTTGAGATTTCTAATGCAAAATGAAAGTGAATTTGTTGATATTGTTGAAGTTTAGGCGTGTTTTTGAAGATAGCGCAGATTGTTATCTCTTTTAAGAAAACTAGCTGACATTTAATGCCTAACATTCAGTTGAAAGACGCTTGCACAGTGCCTAAGCTGTACAATTTTACAAAAAGCTCAATCGCAACAGGAGCTATCTAATGAAGGTTTTGATCATTCTTCTACATCAACATCTCAATTTCCTTGCCATTGGAAGTTTGCATGCTTTTTTAAAATCTTGATCAAACTTTTATTTATCCCATATCCAACCTTTGGGAAGACAATCCTCTCAGGCAATATCTTGCTTTATATTAGGCTATTATGTCAAGAAAATTTACGAAAAAAGATTTTTTCTTTATTGAACAAAGCAAGTAACAATTTTTAGTTATAAAACTACACTTTGTATTGTCTGCAAACAGTTATAATTTTCTTTTATTTTTTGGTTGATTTGATGTCATTTTAAAATTACCGTACAACTAACAACTTACAACGGTAACAAGTTAGGTTAGTATGATAGGTTGGGTTTCTATTCATCAATTGAATGAAATAAATGAATGAATCAAATGAATGAAATTGAATGAGTGATAGCCGCGAGCCGTAGCAGGTATCTGTTCAATCAGAGAGATAAGCTGCGTTCTCGTAGGTCCTGTTCGTAACGGTGACCGATTAGATTGGCCAGCAAAAAAGACACTGTTCTCTGCTGTAAAATCACTTCCCGGTGGTTCGGAACCCACCTAAAACTGTAGGTCCAACATCAATCACCATCATCCAACTCATTACCCACGCACAGGTCTCAGACCTATGTGGGCTTCATCCTCCAAAAAATCTGGTTAAATGCAGCATTACAGTGCTTAAATTAAAGCACTAGTAATTCCTTGGGCTGAAATTTAAAAATTGCATGAATAGTCTTCTATTAAAATTTCAATAAACAATTTTAAGTTTTGTTGTCACAAAAAATGTTGATATCTACAATATTTGTTAGAATAATTCATCTCGCAATTGGATATATTATTTGTACACTTGATTGCCCTTGGACAAGTCCCGGGCTCATTTAGAAATAGTACCACATAAAACATTATAGTGATTAACTTGCAAAGAAAAATTAAGAATGGACGGTTTCTGTTACAAGTCTCAGTTTTCTTGAAGCGTTATCGGTCACTTTCATTAATGATTGCTCGTGATATTTCAAGTTTATTCAAACTACTACTCTTTGGAAATCGCAACTGCATTATAGGATGAATATCTTTTTGTTGTTCAGTGCTAACATTAGATGAGAAAATTAAAATTACAACAGCACCTTATAAGTTTCAGTATCAAACAATATTTTCACTCGCATGTTCGAAGTCGAGGTTGGAGGAAGAAATAGAAAGTTTTTCTGTTTTACTCTGTCAATTTCTTTCTAATTTTTGTTCCTCAGGTAGAGAATAATCTTCGTAATCTCAAGCTTTCTGGTCATGTGGGCTTTGATAGCCTTCCAGAGCAGCTTGTCAGTAAATCCATACAGAATGGATTTATCTTCAATATTCTCTGCATTGGTAAGTAATGAAATGAAAAAATCTTTATTATCGTCTTTCCAACACAAATTTCTTTTACAAATTGTTTTGTCCGCAATACATTTCTATAAGCTGATTAAATGGTCTAATCTATCAATTCATTATTTCTGGGTTATGAATAATAATTTATATTGCCACTGATAACATACCCATTTTGTAATAAAAATCTGGCAAACATCAGGTATTGCTCATTTTGGATATGTACTGCCACATCACTATCACCATTTTTGTTTTGGAAAGAATCAGTAACTGTGCATCACAGTGAAATTTCTAGTTTAACTTGGACATAACCTAAAATTTGGAACATTTGTAGAAAAAGCAGTAGTGGGCTGTGCCTGTTGTATATTTATTTGATTGTGTAATAAATAAATATCACCAATAAAAAGAAGGTTCTGGGCTAGATATCCTGATCAATCTACCTTTACTACTAGAAATTACCCGAAGACAATCAATGCTGTATCGAAACCTTCATCGATTTTGTGTGAATGATTATAGTACAATATTTAAAATATTGTGTTATTCGTTTATATAAAATCGATATTTTTCTTAATCGTCAATAAATTTTGAATGCTTTTAATTCCATCACTTAGACGTAATTTCCAAATTTTCGTAATCGATCAATATGTTTTAAAATTGTAGGTCCACCATTCAAATTGATAAAATCGTTTCATTTCAAATAATTTATGACATCACCCTGTGTAGAATTTAATGTATTGTCTATTTGTGTAATAGTAATAATATTAAATGTATAAATGATTAGTATTCAATTTATTCATTCTTGGAGTGCTCGCAAAGAGGAACATCCAATCATTCGTCTTTGTTTATATTCATAATTATTCTATTTAATTATTAGATTTACATAATACTATTGTTGGATGATAATCAGCATCGCAAAATCAAACTCATGCTGTAGATTTGCGATTATTTGTTGTTTTTGCGATGGTGATTATTGGATGCTCCACTATGCATCCAATAGTGATTATTGGATGTTCTATGGTGATTATTGGAGTATTGGATGCTCCACTATGCAAGCACCCTCAGGCTCTGACTAAAGAACGATCGGGTGACGCTCGTATTGATAAATTTCCGGTACTACATTCTAGCCGTCCGTGTAGCCCGAGCCGTATTTCTAATATCTATCCGGTAATGTGAAGTACAGCAATATTCTTGTATTGATCTCAGCTTGCGGCGTATATAAATGTCAACCTCTTGGAAAATTGCCTAAAACCGAACTCATCTGAAAAGTCGTTGACATTTCGTGAAACTTTAATGCATGTAAAATCTCATTCTCAACGTTTATTGCTTGCACATTTCGAGTATGAAATTGTGTATCAGTATTAAAAGTTTCTTGAGTAGAGATTCTCTTTAAATATTTATAAAATAATATGTATTTGTGTGTTTATAAATAAATATCATTGCATCATCATTCACCTTATTACTCACGAACAAATTTCACACTCATGTGGACGTGGACTTCATATCAAGAATAAAAAGATTCAAGAGGAAGCAGAGGTTCTGTTTTAGTCTTCTCAACCTAAATCTAGGAATAGTTTGTTACAGAGATAGGGTTGAAAGACAATTTCAGCTATTGCTTTCATTCTATTCATAATAAGATTTATTGTGTCTTCAATAAGGTTGCTTATTGCAGGTAAAACATGATTCTTGTATGTAACTAGCTACATGATACTATTTTTATTATTTTATATTTATTCACAAGATAATTCGAAATTCATTTTAATGCTATAAATAATTGATTCTATAAATTCGAGGGTGACTATTTTATCAATAATTAATTCACCTTTTGTTATTCACAGAATAGAATTTTTGTAATAAATAATAGATGAATAAAATTATTGTAATTTACTTACTCATCTAGCGCTGCAGCCCCTCCTGGCCTCCATCACATCATGTCTATCCTTCTCTATCCTCTGATTTTCTCTCCATCGTCTAGCACCCATCTTCCTTAGGCCATCGGTCATCTGGTCGATCAAATTATTATTGTATCGTAGATTATTCTGATCAATTAATTTCTATTCACTTTGTTTTTAAAGGTGAAACTGGACTTGGAAAGTCTACATTGATGGACTCTCTGTTCAATACAAGCTTTGAGTCTACACCGAGTCCACACAATTTGCCAACTGTCAAGCTAAAAGCGCACACATACGAATTGCAGGAAAGCAATGTCAGGTTGAAGGTAAGAGAGAGCTCATTCACTATTATTTTAAGAAATAAGGAAAATATCTACTATCATAATTAATTAACTATATTACGTAACTTGATCCAATTCTTCTCAAGGAACATCCGGTTCTTTTTTCAATTTTTCAATAGTAGATTTTTTTTAAGCGTGATTTTATTCACGAGCTTTATTGTTAATTTCATATTTTTCTTCTTCTGTCTTGTCCAGAGTCACCATAAGCATTAAATATCTTTCCAAAATGTAGCCGCAGAGACTGCTTTGTCATTCGCTGAAATAATGTTATCCATTGTACAGGTTACTTCCATGTTAGGAATATTTTTCTGAGTCATTGAAACGTCATATTCTTTACCTAAGTCCTATATGTTGTTATAATCGGTGAACATAAGATGGGATCGTGTAGGAAGCAATTATCAAAACTAAAAAGTGTCTTTATAAAGTTTGTTGAACGTTTTTTTAAAATTATGATTAGGCTGTTTTCTTTCATTTGTTATACCATGTAAAGAGTGTCTATGGTATATAATCTTTTTCCCCAGAGGTTTGAATCATGCTCTTCATTGCATGATTATTTCATAATCATTACATGCATTTCGTACTTGTTTTTGATATTTAGCCTAGTAAGAAAATGGATTAAATATATAATCCTGCTCTTGGTTATACATGCTCTTGATTGCATTATTATTTCATAATCATTCATTACATATTTCGTACTTGTTTTTGACATTTAGTAAGAAACGGGAGCAGCACGAAAAGTAGAATAACTTGATTGAATAATAGAGCAGAATAACATGATTTTGAGAGAAAGCAGGCTGTAGATGGACATAAATAACAATTATTGTAACATCGAAAGGGTTAATTCCACCATTAAAAAACCGATTACTTCCTACCAATGCAGCTTATTAAGTCTGTTTATTTCTTATTTCATTCAATATCAAATCATAAACAATCCCAAGGTCCATAGTTTTTATGTATGTCATCCGATTACGAGCTTAGACTTTTTCAACAATGTGTTTCATTGATGGAAATTGCCAGAGTAGATAGATAGATAGATAAATAAATTACTTATGCGTGCACTATTTTTGTACTTTACAAGTAATTAAGTGCTGTGGGCGAAGTTGAGGCATAAGAGCCCCCTCCTCCACTTAACCAACAGTATAAAAAAAACGACTTGGTAGTAGAGTGAAAGAGTGAAATCGTTAATATTTATCAATGGAAGCTGTTTGAATGGGTCGTTGATGTAGTCAGACCCTAAACTCTGAGCAAGCAATTACAACAATTGAAGTTGATGTAGTCAGAGCTTAAACTCTGAGCAAGTAATTACAACAATTGAAGTTTTTTCAACAATCTCATACGGTATTCGCGCAGGTCAACACACAATAAACAATCAGATTGAGGAGGCTGTGAAGTTAATAGTTAAAAGCATAGCGTTATCTCATATCCTGGTAGCCGTGCTGACATTAGTATTCACAAAGTGCTCATTTAATGGACAAAAGACCTGTTTATTCTCTCAATTGATGGAGGCTTGTTAGCTGGGAATAAAATTTACATCATCAGCCAGTGGTCTAGAATAGCACTTTTACTAAGAGCGTTTATTTAGATACTAAAAGGATAATAATATAATGTTTTACTCAAGCTAGAAAACTTGAAAAATGAGGCCCTGAACTTATTCAGGTGCGACCTGATAACTCTGACACCAGACCTGAGCCAGCCAGGTCACACGATATTATTATTATTACTTGAAAAATATGAAGATGTTATCCTCTTATACAAATATGCAACCAATTGATTCATTGAGACTTATCAGCTCGTCTAATTGAAAGGAAGGTGTCTTATTGAAACTAAATATGAATAAAACTGACATGTTCCTTCCAGTCTTTTCTATGCTGTCTTCTCTTCTGTGATGACTTCATGTTAATTTTATTCCAAAAATAATTTTATGCCCACCACCCCCAAGCATCATGACGCACCCCCCTTAATTTAGCAGCACCCCCCCCCCCCATAAACTAGGCAACTCTCCACCCCCCGCAAAAAATGCGAAAAAATTAGCCCCCCGTATTCTTTCTAAAACTAAAAGATTTATGTATTGAAAAAATTTAAACCTATTCGATAATATACAAAATGTATGTATATTTCTCGAGATTCTTTACATAGGTAACATTTTTTTGTGAAGGTAAAAAAGATATATCAATGAAATCTACATACATATTTCTCGAGATTCTTTACATAGGTAACATTTTTTTGTGAAGGTAAAAAAGATATATCAATGAAATCTATCACTGTATTGGCGCCATTCCGTGCCCCTCCCTCTTAGCTCTCACGTCTCGCTAAGCTTGAATAATAACTTCCTGTACAAATCCTAAACATTGCTACTCTAGTTAATTCATATTCAATAGTATAATAATAATTATAAATATATTGTCATTAATTAACATTCTATCTGGTGACTTCGTAATATATTTTTGAATGTCGTCACGTTAAACACGGTTTTATCAACTTTATCACCCCCCCCCCCCGCAATATTTTTGGAACCCCCCAAGAATTTCAATGACGTAGTCTGCGTCATACCCCCGCCCTGTGGGCACCCCTGTTGAACTTATTCAAGAAAAATATTAATTGGCTGGTTGCAGTTCGATATTCCGCCCAGTGAAATAGTCGATGCATCGATACCGGATAGAACTATCGATACTGTCTTGCTTATCAACGCACCTGTTTCAATTCTAACTTCTTTCTTCCTTATAATATATAAATTCTCAATAAAATTTCAAATTAATCTAATCAAGTTCAAAGATAAAATACAAATCTGAAGTATGCTATGGGCTCACTAAAAACATGATGAATTATTAAATTAATTCATAATAATGTATGGTATTCCCTGCATAATCTCTTGCTCGTCCGTTGGTAACCATCACTCATCAATCAACATGGAAAAAATAAAAGTTACTATTACATTTTTGGTAAGACGCAAAGAATCAATAAAAGTTCGAATTTACTGGAGAAGAACGCTCAAAATGATAAAAAAAAATTAATTCAATAAGGTCAATTTGAAAAAATACATTGCCAGTTATCCAGTTTTCTTTAGTTGTTACGTTATTTGTATTTTATGTTTATGGGTGATAGCAACAAATTTATTTTCTTTTTCCAATCTAATTTCTTAATATCTGATCTTCTTTATTTTTTATTAAATTCTTTTCTTATTTTTTTTATAATTACTAAATAAACTATTGGGAATGATGTTGATAAATTTTCATGCGATGTATCTGAGTTGCTTTCTGTATATATGTGGATTGTATTCCTGCTTACACTCAAGTGATACATTACATCACTTTGTATTTATTTCTCTTGTTCAATTATTTAAAATGATGTGCATAAAATTCTTCTTTAGTTCTCTTTAATACATTAATCCATCTTAGTTTCTAGTTTATACTTTTTTGTTCTGGTTAATTTGATTGATCGATATGTTATAGTGTATCGTTAGAAAAAAATCTGAAATATTGTATGACTGCAAAACGTTTATTCTAGTTTGTTTTTATATAATTTTTGTCTTGACTGAAATATTTTATGCAAGTAAATGGTCATCAATTATTTATTTAGATATTTTGTAATCTTTGTTAATAAATATTTTTTGATTGTGTATGATATGAACAAGTGAAATAAAAATTATTCTATTCTATTGTAGGTGTTATTTATGTATAGATTTTCTAGAATTTGTATTGAATGTTTCTGTTAAACATTGATGTTTTGAATGTTTGAGCTTATAGCTTAATAATATGAATAGAAAATTCTTTTTCAACTTATTAACCAACTAAACAGATACTTCCAACTTCAATGCAATATTTCTTTTCTTTTGACACCATTTCCAATTTCATGAAATTGTCATTTTCTTTGTTTTAGCTAACCATTGTAGATACAGTGGGTTATGGCGATCAAATTAACAAGGAAGAAAGCTATAAAGCAGTGGTTGACTATATCGACGCCCAATTCGAGGCCTATCTACAGGAGGAGCTGAAAATCAAGAGATCTCTCAGTGTCTATCATGACACTCGCATCCATGTCTGTCTGTATTTTATCTGTCCCACTGGACATGGGTATGTACATCAATCATTATTTTCTATTTGCTTATTTAGGAATTCGTTTGGCACCTATAACGGCCGGTTGCACGAAAGTCAATTAAATAAGGAGTTTAATGTCAGTGAACTAACCGTCGTAAGTGTAACGGGTTTATTTCTGTTGCACAAAGATCCCTTAGTTAATTTTCGTTAACCGAATGGGCACAATCTGGCTACACTGTAATTTGATCAATAGCTTTTTTTGGAGGGTGAAGCCCACATAGGTCTGACACCTGTGCTTGGGTAATGAGTTGGATGATGGTGATTGATGAGCTACAGTTTTAGGTGGGATGAGAAAAAAAATGAATTAGAGTCATTTCATTGTGAATTATTTGAATCATTGTTCATCTATCTCAATATTATTATATTCTTAATAGATTTTATTCATTTTGAAAGGTTTTTATCATCTACAACCTAATTTGCAGTTCCATGTTCTGGTACAATAAACATAACCTATAAAATGTAACTTAACGGGCATTAGTGTGATTTAATCATCGGTGATTGGGTGGTTAAATATATTTTACACCGGTAAACCTAATCGGCGTTATCGCTTAACTTAATTCTCTCCATTAAGTTTAATTTCCATAGAATAACGTCATTATACGGGGGTTGAATTTGATTGGCTTTTGTGCAACCGTCCGTAAGTCTACTCATACTTGGCAGTGTCCAGAAGCACATTTTGTTTTGTGTACACAGCGTTCCAAGCGGCAGTACTCAGAACTAGTCATTCTACTATGACGAAATGTGTGAGAACTTCTCACAGCATATTAAAGTAGTTGTCAATTGGTTGAGTGCCACCATTAACGAGGCAATTCCATACAACTTCCAAGAATGAATTGACAAGCTATACTTGGATTATCTGTATGTTCACATACATACATTGCATATACTTTGTTTTCCAGGTCTTTTGACCTAGATTATACCAACATAATTATCTACAGACTATTTGTATGTCCACATTATCTAAGACTAGTTTATTCATAAAAGATCCAGATTATTTTTGAAAATTTTCTTATTGTATTTATGAATACATTAATTGCACATACTTTGGTTTCCAGGTCTTTTGACCTAGAGTTTACCAACATAATTATCTACAGACTATTTGTATGTCCACATTATCTAAGACTAGTTTATTCATAAAATATCCAGATTACATTTGAAATTTTCTTTTTATTGTATTTTTGAATACAATAATTGCACATACTTTGGTTTCCAGGTCTTTTGACCTAGAGTTTACCAACATAATTATCTACAGACTATTTGTATGTCCACATTATCTAAGACTAGTTTATTCATAAAATATCCAGATTACATTTGAAATTTTCTTTTTATTGTATTTTTGAATACAATAATTGCACATACTTTGGTTTCCAGGTCTTTTGACCTAGAGTTTACCAACATAATTATCTACAGACTATTTGTATGTCCACATTATCTAAGACTAGTTTATTCATAAAAGATCCAGATTATTTTTGAAAATTTTCTTATTGTATTTATGAATACATTAATTGCACATACTTTGGTTTCCAGGTCTTATGACCTAGATTTTACCAACATAATTATCCACAAACAGGCTGTTTAATTCATGCAGACCTCATCTGCATTCAAAGGAAGTCCTTTTATTCTTATGCTCAACTAGAAAAAGCCAGGCTTTGCTCTGAAGTTGAGGAAGTAGTGGATGCTGATAATAATCTTCTTACTTATTTAAAATCTTCCTATTCTCGCATTTGTAGGTGTAATTATCATTTTTTTTTGAGGATGAAGCCCACATAGGTCTGAGACCTGTGCGTGGGTAATGAGTTGGATGATGGTGATTGATGAGTTGGACCTACAGTTTTAGGTGGGTTCCAAACCATATCATCGACATCCTTGAATACTTTCGCTTGATTGCGCATTGTCAATTATAACTGGGTTGGACAAATTTATTAAAATTAAATTCCTTGAACACGGTAGCTATTAGTGATTAATGTTTTCTCTATTCCCACTTCTATCATTATCATTATTTTTCACCTCCATATAATACATTTATTTATTTCTTCATTTTTAAAAATATTGATTATTATTTGTTAGCTATTTTCTATTATTTATTAATGAAATTTATTGAACTAAATTTGTCTTTAAAAATAAATAATTATTCCTTAGAATTTAGATTTGTAAACAAAAAAAAGTCACCAGAGATGGGATCGAACCCAGGACCACCACGTGATAGCATAGAACTCAACCAATGAGGCTGTCACTAAATTATCAAATCTAATGCAATTAGAAGCATTTAAATAGTAAATCATTTCAGGAAACAGTTCTAATATACAAAAATAAAATGTCTAGTAGTGAAAAGCTAAATGTGGTTGCTTATTTTGACGCTAGATGGCGCAATTTCCAGTTTATTGAAATTATTCGACCAAAACATTTGATAAATCCTTGAAATAATTGCATTATTATCAACTAAAATCGATATTTGTTTTATGACAAATATATTCAAAGTTTTTGGCTGCATGCTCAATTCTTTTCAAGTTTAGATTATTTGGTTTTATGCATGTTATCACTGTACTGTGGGTAGGCCTACATTGTAATTCTTTTATCAAGTGGGCAAAGTAAAACCAATCTGCTTATATTATAACATTTTTTAATTTATATTATTGTAATAATATTATAAATTTTTATAATTTTATTGAATATTATAGTAATTTGTCTTGTATATTGTATTTTTTGTTAGTATGTTACAGTGTTATAAAATTCGGTATTCTTTTGTTTTCGATTGTAGGTTGAAATCTCTGGATTTGGTTTGCATGAAAAAGCTAGATACCAAAGTCAATATAATACCAATCATAGCTAAGGCGGATACCATATCCAAAACGGAACTTCAAAAGTTCAAGGTATGCGATTTTTATTATATCAAAATTCCGTTTTCTTCTAAGGGTTTCCTTGCATGTTATAGTAAAGAATATACTGTATTAAACAATAAATGTCATAAATTAGGTTTTATATTATGAAAACTTGAAATTTGACAAATCCAAATATCCCTTTCAATGCCTCCTGTATTCGTCTTGATAGATGCTATAAGAAAATAATAATATGGCATTATAATCTATGTAGGCTACTAAAATTGATACCTAGTATAGATGCATAGTATGGGGTTCCCTTGCAGTAATTATTTTAGATCAATAATAATACATAGGATTATTTCACGCAAAGAAATCATTTTTGTTTGATGTGTTCTGTTAATTATCTACCATATTGTTTTAACAGTAACAGTTTCTCAGTGATTTCTATGATAAAATTTTACTACGCTTTTTCACATGATTATTATGGTATTACGATACAGTATTATATTTTACTCGTCTGTGTTTATAGAGTCAAAATAAAATGTTCATTCTCAATGCTTCATTTACAAACGTTGTTTTTACTCTTGTACGTTTTTGAAACTACCAATGTAAAACGTCATTCCTTTCAATTCAATTTTTTTTATTTTGGTAAGTTAAAATTACTTTTTAATAATATTATTCATTGTATAGTTTGCTGACAATATTATGTTTTTATCACAGTCGAAGATAATGCAAGAGCTGACATCGAACGGTGTCGAAATCTACCAGTTTCCGATTGACGACGAATCTGTCCTGGAAATTAATAAGTCGATGAACTCGCATGCGCCGTTTGCAGTAGTTGGCAGCACTGACTTCATCAGGGTTGGCAACAAGATGCAGAGAACCCGACAGTATCCGTGGGGAAATGTGCAGGTGGAGAACGAGGCTCACTGCGACTTTGTCAAGTTGAGAGAAATGCTCATCAGGACAAACATGGAGGACATGAGGGAAAAGACGCACTGTCGTCACTATGAACTTTATCGCAAGAAACGATTGGAACAGGTGGGTAAATTCAGATTATAGAAATTTCTAGTTTTGTTATTTTGATTTCTGTATTTGTGTTTTAAAATTTTTATATTTTTATTTCTTATTCTAAAGTTTTATTTCTACAGTTGAACTTCTGTATAACGAAATCGATTATCCAGGGAATGAATTCGTTCAAGAGAGGTATTCGTTAATGAGCGGTATTGCCAAAATTGCAATGTCAAGGGACACCATTAAAGTTCTTTATGTAGAGGATTTCGTTATTTAGAATTTCGTTGTATAGAAGTTTGACTGTATTGTTACGTAGGTCTTAGAATAGAAACCTTGTAATGACTGTTATTTCACAATCATTTATTACATGTTTTTCGTACTTATTTTTGACATTTAGTAAGAAAAGGGAGCAGAAGAACGTGATGTAAAAGTAGAATAACTCAATTGAATAATTGAGTAGAATAACATGATTTTGAAAGAAAGATTGACATAAATAACAATTATTATAACATTGAAAGGGTTAATTCCACTATTAAAAAAATCAATTAAAATTTCAATGCTAGTGTATTAGAGTTGTCATGTCATACAGGCTGCATCACTACGTTCTAACACCTCCAGTGTCAACATAAATTAAAAAATTGGGTATTCCACATCTAGTGAGCATAGTTCAGTTTCTAAAAGTGTTTCAGCTAAGTTTTGTCTCTAAATGAAATTGATTCAATAAATTTTATTTGTTTAATGGGAGATATGTTTTCCATTTTAATGTTCTCCACTACTTTTATGCCACCATACTTTTATTACGAATTGAGAGCTGAAATCTAGATGTTGTTTTAAGCCGCTTGTTAGGCATCATTTGCGATAATATAAGTAAAACTTTAAAGTTGACTATTAAACTTTTAAACTTGAAAGATTATGTAATATACTTTATCAATGGAATGGTATATTTTTATCAATGAATATTGAATTCAAGAGTTCATCCCTGTTGAAACATATTCATATTAAATTTTGAATTTCAGTTGTTGTTTAAAGACAGCTAAAAAAGTGTTTGACCTGAATCTAGTTAGAATATAATAGTATAATATCTATATAATAATAATAGTGTAATATCTATATAATAATAGTATAATATCTATATAATAATAATATAATATCTAGTGAGAATGTAATAAATATTCAGAAAACTGAATATTTATTTCATTATATTGCTTTAAAAATTAATCGTTGTTATTATGTTTTCTGAGCATAATTTTCAGTATTCTACTTGGGATCAAATTCCATTACAAAGCATATAGTTTAATATTCTTTTTTGGAAATGCTTTTGTAGATGGGATTCACAGATGTGGACTCTGAGAATAAGCCAGTGAGCTTCCAGCAGACGTTTGAGGCGAAGCGGAGCACCCACCTGCAAGAGTTGCAGCAGAAGGAGGACGAAATGCGACAGATGTTTGTGCTCCGTGTCAAGGAGAAGGAGGCCGAACTCAAGGAGCAGGAGAGAGAGGTCAGTTGGCTCTGTTGAAAGGATAAGACAAACCTTTTTCTTGCAAAAAATTAAATGAAAAATGATAAATAAACAAAGAATATCCCATCAATGGTTTTACAGAAATTTGTTTGTTCACGAAGATATTCCAGTCTTTATAGCAGAGTTTTAGTCCCGTCGCATCAAGAACCGAGGAATGGGTGACACAGGGCGCCTTTTGTGTAATACAGAATTGAAGACCTATTTGAAAAGTCCAATCTATTTCTGTATTCCACAAAATGTCATCCTGCATCATTTCACCAAACCATTTGCTATTTGCGCCGGATCAAACTCCCACTTCAATCGTCATCTCTCTCTCTCTCTCTCTCTCTCTCTCTACTTTCTCTCTCTCTCTCACTTTGTCATCACCCTCTATTTTTTATACTTTATCGGAAATTTTGTAGAAGTGAGAATTATATAATGGATGACATTCAGAAGATAAATATTAACAAAATTCATTATTCTCAACAAGTGTTGTCAAATGCTAACTTTTGAACAGAACTTGGTTTCAGTGTTCTAGTTTAGTTGAATCTTTGTTATACTCAATTTTTTAAACTGAGGATGATCATTGAAACATCTATATAATAAGAGAGTGTTTGTGTCTGTTTTTTTTTTTTTTTTTTTTTTTGAGGATGAAGTCCACATAGGTCTTAGACCTGTGCGTGGGTAATGAGTTGGATGATGGTTATTGATGAGTTGTGGACCTAAAGTTTTAGGTGGGTTCCGAACCACCATTTTTGTGCATGTGTTTTTGTCTTACGCATTTCACAAAAACGGCAACGATTTGGAACACTAAATTTGGCACATAGGTTCGTCTAAACTGGATTCAGTGCACCTCGAAGCCCGATTTTCCTTTCATTCTTCAAAATTAATGTTCAAATTTCACTTATGGGCACTATTGCTGTTTTAAAATGTGTTTAGATGCAGGGCGCTCATAGTACAGCTGATACATGATACATTACTTTGATACAAAAAAGCTTCAAATTTATACAAGCTAAAGTAACACATTTTTCCGTATCAATATTGCAGATCGTAATTCCCTTTTTGTAATTGTATTGGCATTATCGCTTGAAATCCTTTATCACATGTTTAATTTCAACAACCTGTTTTTGTATGTCAGTCTTGAGGATTTCACAAAAGTGGTAACGATTAGAAAAACCAAATTTGGCGCAAAGCTTCCTCTAAACTCTACGTCACTATGGTGCTAATATAGATGATACGCCGGAGGATTTCACAAAAGTGGTAACGATTAGAAAAACCAAATTTGGCGCAAAGCTTCCTCTAAACTCTACGTCACTATGGTGCTAATATAGATGATACGCCGATATAAGTATAAGCTGGTCCAAAATAAGAGTATTCTAACTAAAGACGAGAGGATGTTTGAATTGAACCGTTTGTTGATCAATGTACTACAATTGTTAATATAATATATGATAACTTGATTGTTTAAAAAAAGTTGTATAATAGTTGATTTGTTTGATATAAACAAATTAACGAAAATTTTACTCATATGTTATACATATTGTATTTATATTTACACAAATTTGAAATTGGGCATTTATAATTACTTTATTTTAGTGCAAATTTATTCCATAGCTGTTTTTTATGCTTCTCTACTGTTTTAACATTTACCGTGATGTCTGATTATTGTCATCTTCTATTGAAAAAAATTCTGAAGGTGTGTAAGTTACACAAAATCATAAACTTAAGTCTAGACTCATGATTTAGTATTGTATATGAAGTGGAATTCGACAATTTGATTATTTTTAAAATTATGGAAAAGTATAAACATTGATCACAGTTCTTTGTTTTTCATTATTTTTTTCATAATAATATTATTGATGGTTTTTGTTGCAGCTTCAAGAGCGATTTGACAAGCACAAACGCGGCCATCAGGATGAGAAAAAGAAACTGGAAGAAGCGAGAAAAAAGCTGGAAGACGATCTTTTGGAATTCAACCGCCGCAAATCACAGTTCAGCTACCACACGATGACACTAGGCAAAAGCAAGAAAAAGTAAAAGCAAAACACACACACAATGTCCCAAAGGTGATTCAAATTAAGTAAAAAAAAATAAATAAAAAAATTAACTATTTATTAATAGACAAACAAAAAAGAAATACTATGATAGTTATTCCTATTTATATGATTCAGTAACAAATCTATCTACTAACTCCGTCTTCCTATTTTAAATTTTTTTATATATATGTATAAAAACCATTGAAATCCCTTTACACTATTATAGACGCATGGGCTTAGTTTAGGCTCTAGGTAGGCCTAACTAATGATTTGCAGTTCCTTGAATATAACTAACATTTATATTTTTTATCAATTTGTTGAGGTTCTTGATCCTTGGTTGAGGTTCTGTTTTGTTTGTTGGTGTTTTTTAACGTTTTCTAGCACTTGTGTTTGATATTTTAATAAATTTATATCAATACTGACATCAGTATTAATACTATTCTATACCACAATATACAATACTAAATTCAGTCTAACCTGTTTCTTATAATTTGTTGTACGTATTTATGAACTAATCTTGCGGCTTCATTTTCTTGAGAGAGACTTAAAAAGCCCTTCTTAAGGCTTTCAGGTCATTCTTGAGTTAAGGAATCCTCAAGGTTTATCCATAAATATGGGCCTTGGTACTTGAAATATTAGAGTCGGGGCAAAACTACGTTAACGATAACATTAATGTTATCTTGAACACTCTATGCATCTGATTTCTCTAAATGTAATAGACTATAGAGCAGATTCAGATGACTTCATTTGTGAAAATTTACAATTTATACGACTGATTACAGTGTTATCAAGATTGGCAACTCTCAGATCCAATCGTACATTGATTTTTGAAAAGTTGACTCCATGCATTGAATGGTTGAAATAGGGAAGATGATAATATTATATAATAATACATATTTTAATGAATTGAACTTCAGATATTGTTGATGCTATAGGTCAGGGGTTCTCATCCTTTCAGGTTCTGTGCCTCCCATAGTACACTGACATTTCGTTACGCCTCCCCTCTACTACCATCACCTTATCTGGTCAACACAAGTAGTGGAATTTGAATTTGTATCTAAAGCGAGCTATGAGTTGGGATAATAGTTAGATTTACAGGTTTTAAAATGAAATATGTTGAAACCTTTTACAAAATGTTCAATATTGACTCAATTTTTCTAACATACAGTCACAATGAAGAGAATGATTAGACGGAATTACCAGATTGAACAGCGGGAATCGAATATGATAGCATTCAACTCAAGTTCACACAAGTTCTAAATTTATTATACAATTGAGCCTATTTTTTTCAAAAAGGAAATAAAACTCAATAAATGAAAAATGATTATAGAACTAAATTGTTTATAGAAACTTCAACAGATTGTGGAGTTCTTCAAAAAGACACTATTATATCAGTTCATGCTTGAATGGAGATAAGGACAAAGCAGGTTTGTAAGCATATTACCAACCTGCATCACAACTCAATATTTTACTTTATTATACATTGCAGCCAGACCCTGTTTTGATAAAGTCTTCGCCGTTAAAACCTGATAAAACAGGCAAATGCATTGAGTGTTTAGGTTAGCATTAGCGTTATCATTAACATACTTTTGCTCAAACTCTATTATTTGAAATGGCGAGTTTAAATTGATTTTCTTTTATAAAATCTACTCTGAAGACATTGGAATTGAAGTAAACAAATAATTTAATTCCTCTGAGTTGAAATAATTCGGTATGTTTACTGTATAACCATAATTTTATTTCGAATTTGACCAATAACTAACATTTCTAACAAACTAACCAACTAAAATTAACTAACCTGAGTTTTCTAGTGTGCTTGAATATCTTCTAACTGCTTTTGCTTAGTGCCATTATTGAGGCCCATTCAATGTCTGATAGTAAGGCATGGTTTGGTAATCCTTATCAGTGAGGTTGCTTCTCTGTTGATGTAAAGGTTGAATTCCAAGAAAACTTCTAATGCTTTACTCTCTTCGAATGGAAGAGGAAATATCATCTTTATAATAGTACTAACAATTTGTATTTTCAACTTGATTCACACTAATGCTTGCTCCCTTTTCCCTTCTTGATTGTGTTATGCAGTGCAAGTGAGTAAAACGAAAGTTGCATGATGGTGAACTAATTGAAAGGTCGCCACTTAAGTCGCCAAGTTACTTGGTAACTTCGTGACCTTGTCTAATAAGGGCCTGAGTCAGTATCTATGTACCTATCTGGAGGCTTCCTTAATTCAAGGGATACTTGAAAAACCTTTTGAATGCTTCTCAAGTCTTCCTTGAATTAAGAAAGCCTCAAGGTAAGTTCATAAATTCGGGTCTAAAGCTAATCATGTTGTGCGATTTGTCGACAAGGATTTTTGACTGTCTACATAGACAGCCTTAGACACGTCGATTAGACCCATGTCTATGATGTGTACCTTCTTACAAATGAGCTACATGTTCATACTAATTAAATCAGTGTTTATCATTCAAATCACTTCCCGGTGGATCGGAACCCACCTAAAACTGTAGGTCCAACTGATCAATCACCATCATCCAATTCATTACCCACGCACACGTCTCAGAGCTCTGTGGCTTTATCCTCCGAAAAAAATGTTTATCATTCCAATCATGTAACTTGAGGTTGGTGAAAATCTCTGTGATGCATTCAAATTTTTTGGCCTAATGCAATTTATTTATCGATACTCTGCTATTGAAATGTCTCAGATATTAATTTATTTATTGTCTAATTATTCGTACTAATTAGTATTTTTTTCAATGTTCCATTGAGTTTTTATACATTTAGGCTATATCTCCACTCCTACATGATTTTTTATGAGTAATTAATATTTTTATTTTAATTTTAACCTTAGTTTTCTCGAAATAACTCAATGATGAAATAATAGAGCTTTGTAACCCTTAATACGAATTACGTTTATATGTGAAATAGAGACTTGGTCCCTTCTTAAAGAAATAAAGAAAGAAAGAAAGAAAGAAAGATTATTTCATTAGTATAACAAGTCACGAGGAGGGTTTAACATGGGAAGAGTTCACTGTAAAATAATTTGGAAAAATCATTTGTTTCTGAAAATTAAATTTTTAGTCGTATTCACATGTTGATGTTTTTGGAAGTGCTCTAAACCCTTCTATTATACTAGGAAGTTAGAGATACCCTCAAAAGCTTGTTTTATACATTCCAATATATAATATGTAGACCTTGACATTCAATATAAAACTTGAAACAATTTTAAAAATCGAGACTTGAAAATGAAAAATAAAATTTAGGATTGCATTGTTCTACATTTCATCATTGGATTGTTGTTTTTTGAGGCTTTTAAGTAACTCATAGCTAAAGAGTAGTCTAGTTGATTTTGTAGGTATATCATCAAATTAATAAAGTAGCCTAATAATATTATTATTGTATTACATACAGTAAATTCAATATTATATTGTCCTCAATGAATTCAAGGCCTACATTCCTTGTTTAGCGCATATATATCTGAACTGAACATTTATAATGCCAGATTTTTTTAGAATACATTTTTTGTATGCTTAATTTTAGAATTATAATATTTATAATGTATATATGAAGAAGAAAATGGAGAAAAATATAAAAATTGTTTGAAGTGTCAAAAATTGAAAGTCTATCAACTTGCTTTGGTGATTTTTATTTATATCAATTATAAGTGTAAATTTCTGTGTAACTGTATTTTATTTACATGCATAATTCCCTAGCTATGCAAAAAACCTTATTAAGTAAAGGGAAGTGATAGTTGTGAGCCGTAGCAGGTATCTGTTCAATCAAGCTGCGTTCTCCTGTGCCATCTTTGTAAGGGTGTCTGATTAGATTGGCCAGCAAAAAAGGCACTGTTCTCTGCTGTAAAATCACTTCCCGGTGGTTCGGAACCCACCTAAAACTAGGTCCAGCTCATCATTCAACTCATTACCCACGCACAGGTCTCAGACGTATGTGGGTGTCTTCCTCAAAAAAAGCGTGTGCAAGACGTCATATTTGTTTTAAGTTCCATCTTACAGCAAATGACACCTTCTGAATGATAATATTATGTGCTTTTTTCAATTTTGGTGGTTCAGATTCCTCATAATATTAATATAGGCGTCGTTTATTTATGCATACTGTATATAAACTGCAATAAGGCTTATAGTGCCCATTAGAAGTAATAAAAAATATGGGCCTTCATCTTCATGTTATTGCCTCGATGAATTTTCAAATATTTGGTTATTTGTATAATAATGCCTGGTGGAACAGAATGCGTTCTTCTAGATGCTAGGTTGCCAAAGAAGTTGTAATTATATTCAGCTGCTCTTAGTTATGTGTTATACCTTATGTGAGAAGCAACTTCTGTGGCTAGATTATGTATGACTTTTATTATTTATGAATCTACCTTCAGGCTTCCTTTTAACTCAAGGGAGTCGTGAAAAGAATTCCTACAAAACGCTTCTGAAGTCTCCTTCAGTAGAGGAAGTTAACTCAAGTTTCCCTCTTCTCAAGTTTCCCTTCTGTTGAGGAAGCCTCAAAATACTTTCATAAATACATGTTCTTAATATGTCTTGATGTACGCTAACAACGCGTCCTGTCCTGTTTGATCAAGCCTCGAAACGCAGTGATAGTTTTACTAAAAACTATATAAACATGGCATGTGAAATTAGTTCTTTCTTATGTAGTAGCACGGCTGGTATCAATTTTTTAAGCATTTTATCAGAGGTATTATATAGTTATTTGTGCATCTAGGGACTAAAGTGAAACTTTTTCTCCCTGAGGGAAACTGTTGTCGCCCGATGGCGTAACCGAGGGCGACGATTTCCCTGAGGGAGAAAAATTAATTTAGTTCCGTGATGCACACAAACATTTTCCTCCTCCTACACCAAATAATAGTAGTAAATAGTTTCTTTGCAGTGGTGGAAGTGATAAATTGAGTTTATAAATTGAACTGCAGTGATTGTTATGTGGGTCAGACCAGTAGAAGTTTCAAATGTAGAATTAACGAACATATTAGAGATTGGAAAACCCAAAAAGGAGACTCAAATTTTGCAGAGCATCTGACTAATAACGGATACAAGTTCAAGGCTGAAGAAAATGTTGAATTTTTGCAATTGATTGGTAAAGGCAGACAATTAAACATTTTAGAAGCTTTGGAGATAACTAGGTTGGTAAAAAACGACTCCAAAATTAAATGATAAAATAAATGATAGTTTAAATGATAAAATTTATTTTAACCAATTCAATACAACAAACTTGGTTTCATTATAATTCTGGCCTACTTTTTAATAACGGCACTTTCGTGTCTTTCTCGATTGACCTTGACTGCATTTCAGTGAGCTTCAATTTTCTTATTTAAAAATGATTCAATTATTCTAATTCCAATTCTAAGTCCAATTTACTTGTGTATTGTTCTTTGTTACTTTCTGGATGTTCACGGTTTTAAGTTCTTGATTTAATTGATATTATTTGATTGTTGCTCCTCCCACTATAGTGGGCGTGACTTGTTATGCCAATCAGAAACCGTCAATGGAGGCCAGCCAATAGTATCATTCCGTGTTTAGTATAATATTAATTTGCTCTGTACTTTAGTTTCAGTTTGTTTGAAATTGATAATGGAGTAACATCCGAAACTAGTATCTCTATATTTTTAATAAATGTGGTTGTGACAACTTCGTCTTATTATTCATTAGTAAATAGTTTATTTTTCTGTGCAGACGCTCGCTCAGTCGTCTGTCGTAGATGAACGCTCTCGTAGAGATGACGTTCGATCTCACAATCGAAATACAGCTACTTCTTTCCTAGATCGAAATATTCCAAAGATCGAAATACAGCTCTCTTAAATTTTCCTCGACCGTGTACGACAATTCGACAGTGTTGCCATATTCCTTTCTCTTCAATCGCGGCGTTGTCGGACTTCTTCCCATGTTATTCTTATCGGTTTACTTTTACTCACTCCCTAGGGACTAAAAGTAATTACTGTTACTCCCTAGGGACTAAAAGTAATTACTGTTACTCCCTAGGTAGAAAAAGTAAGTAGGTTAGTCACATGGGGTATAAAGTAGTAGGGAGTATTCGATTCCAGGGAGTAAAATGCGACTAAATAGTAGGTGGAGGAAAAAGTATTTTATCTACGGCTATGTTATAGAGTAGATGGGTACAAAGAAATGTCTTCACCCTTTTTTTTATACTACCCGGTACGGAAGGGAATATTCTCTTCAAACGCTACTGAATAAATAAACCTTGACCAAGGATGTCAATCAAGGAGGTCAAATCGTGACCAAGGATGTCAATATAGCTTATTTTATTCTACATATTATCAAACTAGTGCCATAATGAAGCTAGTTTAACACTTCTGTCACTTTAGACCAACCAGAACTCAGGATTTCTTTCATTTAGCAAGTCACATCAGTTGATTAAAACATTTCGAAATCAAACTGGATTTCAAATTGTAACTGTTGACAACTATCATGCATTGTAGGTTAATTTATATTTCGGAAAAGTTATCGGTTACATTGGTATGCTAAATTAAACGTGATTTATTGATAGTCTTAGATAAAATATTGTATGCAACGTTTGCATTTTGCCTCAAAGCAACTCGTAAGATGTTATAATTTTCATCTCACTCGTTACTTAAAGGCAGTCATAATGTAATCGTTGCATAAACTACTATTGAAGCTCTCTGAATCTTTGCATTATTTCCTGGATAAATTTTCGAATAAATTACATTTAATTTAGCCTCATTCCTTATTATGACTTGTGGTTAATGATAATGAGGCTAACTTTTGTATTTTTCATTCTTTTTTCCTATAAATTATTAAAAAACAATCAATATTTCTTCCTATTGTAAGTGCCTTGCAGGACAGAAATGTGAAAAATAAACAACTGCAATTTTCAATTTATTTTATTAAAATTAAATTTCAATAAAATATTCAATGATGAAAATTTGTTTTACATTTGCGAATAATTTAATAATTTTTATGGAAAGCTGAAGACAATAGATCGTGTGGAAAATAATTTCCTCGCTCATTTACATCGCATGGAAAATACTTATTCTCCACACTTGCCACATTTTCCTCCGCGGTCCCCTCCACATCCGGATCCAGCTCTCACTTTCACCCCACATCCGTCTCCGCATTTCCCTTTTCTGCAACATCCGCCTTGCTGGAAAAATTAAATCAGAATTTATTAATTTCGAATTCCTTTAATTGCTATTACTTTGTCAGTCACTTCAAACTAACTTGTGAAAAATTAAAAGTTGAAAAATACTTTAAAGAAATTGAATATCAATTATTCGGAATATTACACGGAGCAGTGGGATTATATGGTTTGTAGGAAGTTGAAAAATCACAAAATAGAATGATGTTTTGAATATTATAATTTTTTATTTAAAGTAACCTAAATTTACGCCATTAAATTAATTAGATGGTTAGAACAAATTGTGGTGTTGCCAGACAATAAGGGGTCATGGCAAGGTCAATAGAAACAAGGTTGTTCCATTACACCCTCAGATTCTGATTAGCGAAATAGAAAAGTCATGACGTCACTATGTTCAAAATAAACAAATTGGAAGTTTCAGCTTCACTTGTACACTTTTCAGTATAAGAAAATTAAGTGTTTTGTATACATAGATTAACCTAGGTTAATTAAAAACTTTTTTAATAACCTTGGATTTAACTATATCTTAATCAGTTGGCAATGATATGGGTTTTGCATACAGTGGTGGATTTACGTGAGGGGGGGGGGGCTTTCGGGCTAAAGCCCCCCCAAAAGCATCAAAAAGTTTTTTGGAAGAACTATTTAAAAAATAATTTGACATTTTTTCTTCCAATATAATCAGTTTGAAACTAGTAAAATATTCATTATCAAGAATTACCTATTTCCACTATTTTACGAGCTTCAAACTGGAGGTTTGATTAGAAAAAATTTACACTCTGGAGGTTTTGGGGGGGGGCTTCAGCCCGAAAGCCACCCCCCCCCCGTAAATCCCCCACTGCTTCCGATCCCATATTGAGGAAAACTAATCGTCAGATAAAAACTTTAGAAAAACATCTCTCTTTACAGTGTGGAATTCACACAAAGTTTATCTATTAAAACTAGATGAAACATTAGTTATCTAATTGAAGCTCTCACATTGATTTTCATTTTTAAAAATTGAATAATATGACCGGAATAATACTATATGTTCCTTGACAAACTGCTGAACACACCGGATTCAGCCATAATTAAATAAAAAATTCCCAATATACTTTAAATTTAAATCAATTTTATCGCTGATACGGTTCAAAGCACTAGTAAAGCTATTTTTTATGATTGATTATGAAAAATTCAAAAGCTTTCACAATACTACTTGTATTCAGTACACTACACCTCTACCCCCCCCCCCCCCCATCAGTACCAGCCACCCCCAATTTATTTTCTGGATCACTATCTTATCAGCTGGCAGTGATATGGGTTACTCAATATCCGAATGGAAAACGTCAGTTTTCCATTGGTACCAACGAAACCCCCCCCCCCCCATTTTTCCAGTTCTCAAAAACGAAAAAGCCTTGTTTTTAATAACTTAGGGACCATGGCAGCAACAGATTGTCGAGAATCATCAACTTCAATGCAATAATTGGCAACTCCATGTTTCTTTTTCTATATATCTGACGCTAGCAGTCATTTATTATTTTTTGCTACACCGCAATTTGTTTGAGCCGCCTAATTTTATGGCTTAAAGTTTAGTATTTTTCAAGTCGATGAAAATCTATCATACTCGCAAAGCAAAGTTTGAGAAGAGTAAGCTAATTGTTTGTAATGCATAGGTCTTGCTCTTGAAAACAAATTTCAAACGAATTAGTAATTGTACTAGTTCGTAATTTCTTATGAAATTATTCCTTAGAAGCCTCTGGGGGTATGGAATATAAATGTTCACGTAAACGTGGAAGAGAGAATTAGGATCACTGTACTGGGTTCAAATACTTTTTTACTAGTAAAAATAGAAAAATTGAATATAAACGTTGAAATTTTATAAGACTATGAAAGCTAAACTACTAAAGTTATCTGAAAACCTGTTAAATCATCAGTAAATTTGTAATTTGAGGGGTCATTACTCCAAAGACCCTTATGAAACCGGTCTTGCTAACATAATTTAATAGAATATAATTTCGAATTCCTCTAAGTGCTATTAGTTTATACTCAAGATTTCTGCAATGGCGGATATTGACAACAGTATTGAATAGCTGATGGAAATCGATGAATGCTACTGTACAAAAATATCAGTCACCACCGGGAATCGAACCACGGACCTCCCAATTGCCGGTCGGGCGCCTTAACCACTAGACCATGGAGACCTTTCTGCACAGCAGCATTCATTTTTAACTTGGCCATATCGGCTCGTATCCAGAAAGGTCTCCATGGTCTAGTGGTTAAGGCGTCCGACCGGTAATTGGGAGGTCCGTGGTTCGATTCCCGGTGGTGACTGATATTTTTGTACAGTAGCATTCATCGATTTCCATCAGCTATTCAATACTGTTGTCAATATCCGCCATTGCAGAAGTCTTCAGTATAAACTAATAGCACTTAGAGGAATTCGAAATTAATATATTCTGTTTAAGTAAACTTGTCAGTTTGTTCAATTGTCAGTAACTTCGAACTAACTTATAATTTAATAGTTAGTCAAAGGTATAATATTATCCCCCTCAATTCAACACAATTTTATGAAAAATTCGAATACTTACAGATCTGATTGGCTCTGGCCCCTTGGCGCCCTAAAAATCAAAATTTACTTTAATCAAAGCAGATAATTTTAATTAAATAGTCGAGAAATTGAGAGCTTTGAAAGTTTGAATAGGTAGCTCACAGATTAGCCACGGATATGACATGCTTTTAGAGTTTACAAAAAATAAAAAGGAATTTATTCATGATTTTTTTTTCCTAATTAAGAGTTTGAATAATCAGAATGATATAATCTGAGTTAAATATTGAGACATAACCAAAGAAGCCTACATATTTAAATCGAAAAATATCAACTTACCCCATTTCCGTCATAATGCTTCTTAGGGATTGTTCTCATGCACTGAAATAGATTACAAATGAAATTTAAATAAGGATATTGGTTGCACATATTGCTTCTGCTTTTTATTTTTTCTGCATGCTTTATGGCGTCGAATAAATAAATATGGAAAAGATACCTATATATTTTTCAGAATGTCCACTAAAAGTATCATAGTTGTTATTGCTATACAGTACTCAATATTATAATTTCTGCATTAAGTTGTTTTTCCATATGTTTTTATTCTATCTAGTTTAGTTCTGAAATACACGTTCAAGTTGCTACATGTTATCATATTCGTATCGAATAATGATATTTTAAAGGTCACTTTATTTATTCCACAATATTTAGTACCGTACCTAGATTGATTTTCATGTAGTACAAATGATAGATTGTAGGTACTTAATGTTTTGAGCTATAGCTCTTAATTACTCTTGGGATACCGTAAAAAGAAATTAACCTTGAATTCTTTCTAATTTACTTTGAACAAAATTTCAAGTGAAATACATTCAAAATAGTCGATTATCGGGAGGCTATTAATTTGATAGTTAAATTTAATTTTTCATTGCTAAACTCAGTGATCTGATAAATTATAAATTTTTATTATCATATTAAAAAAAAAAAAAAAAAAAAAAAAAAAAAAAAAAAAAAATTGATGAATATGAACTTGACAAGAGGTGCATGATAATAAGAAATGTAAACATTTCTTTACATCAGTACGGTACATTAGACTAATAATTTATCATCTTTATTATGCAATAACATAGCTTACACGTGTTGTTATGTTAAGAAATAAAAATAATCAAATTTATCTTACATAATTTATAGTTTGTTTTGATAATTTTCTCTATGTGATATTCAGATCAATATTACATTTTTTTACCACTAAGAAGCTAAAGAAGTACATAGTTCAGTACAATAATGTTTTTTATTCAGTATTTTAAAGAAACTCGCTTTGGCAATTTTGCATGTTTTCTTCTATTTCCTGAATCTTTGTAAAACAAAAAAATGTTTCATTAATGACAGAATACGGAATCAATTGAGAAATTACAAATTCATTGGCCCAATACATTATTTATTCAAGAAGCATACATGCATACACAACATAAATTATTATTAGTTGGTCGTGAGACCAAATTTAATTGTGATGACAATTAGGTTTACTGTCTTTAACATTTTTAAAATCTTATGTAGAATAAATTCAGTTCAATCCACCATCCTTTATTGCTTCCTATGCGTCCCATGGTTAAGCAATGGCGTTGAGTTGTGAAATTTAATTACAATAAAGTCATTGAATAGCTTAATCGTATAAATGAGTTTATGAAAGACTAGCTATTGTGCCCGTCCTTCGTACGGATTATGTTTAGAAATAAGACTAAATATGTTTCGGCTTTTTTGATAGCAACGATCATGAAGTTGTTAGCAGCTTAGGCCCCGTTCAGACGATACAGTTTTTTTGCGGTACGGTTTTTTTACTGTATGGCGTCAACTGTAATGTGATGTTCACACGGTCCGGCTTTGCTGCTTATTGCTGTGCTCTCCTCCTTCTTCCATTGCGCTTCCTTCTTCTTCTTCTTCTTCTTCTTCTTCAGTGGCCCTACAACCCAGGACGGGTCTTGGCCTGCACTAGTAATTGTCGCCAACGGTCCCTATCCAACGATCGTTTAAATGTCTGTTCCTTCACTAAATTCCTTGAGGGCCGTCCGTTCCTATCATTTTGTGCTTCCATAACAAATGTTTTTTTTATGGAGTGGGGGAGTTAGCCCCACATCCAACCCCCAACCTGGAGGACCAGGGAATTTTTTTCAGGTTTCCTTCCTTAGCCTTTAACAAACCAATGCTGAACTACAAGGCAGCAGTCAATTTTCTATTGGGGTTTTCTTCCCCTAGCCTTTGGATTTCCATTGACCTCCATCTGCAAGGCAGCAGTTTCTCTGCTGGTTTTGGTCCACCCCGGGTATTTCATTTCCCCGGTACCACCTATATCTAGGAGGCATCCCCCAATCCGCCACCTGGGGAGGTGCCCGATAGGAGACCAACAACTCCCACCATTGCGCTTCCAGTTCAGTTTTATTTATTCCAGTCCAGGATTTTTTTTTTATTTGTGTAAGATTTTTTTAAATAAGTTTCTTACTGAAGGTTTCTCTTAAATTTTGATCAAAGTATGCAAATTCTGGTTTCAATATTCTACACATTTTTCTCTCATTATTTTTATATTAATCTTAAGTCTTGTCCCACAAGGCGGGTCTCTCATATATTAGAGAAATTAAATTTTCACAATTAATATCGTCCACTTCTGGACACTGGAATTCACTAATAAGAAGATCAATGCTGAAGAATATCAATGAAGAAGATCAATGCTGACGATCTGAAGACTGCTTCCAGCGTAATAAGCGTATCGTTTGAACATATCCATTACCGGTACAATACATGTGCCACCCAATACGCAGGGGTTCCCACCCCCCCTAAGCCTCATGACGCACCCCCCCCCCTAAAGTTAGCACCAATCCCCCCTCCCCCCATAAATTAGGCCCCCCATAAATTAGGCCCCCCCAAAAATGCGAAAAGAGCCCCCCGTATCCTTTCTAAAACTAAAAGAAGATTTATAAAACTATTGAAAAAATTCAAACCCAGTCGATAATATACAAAATGTATGTACCGTATATTTCTTGAGATTCTTTACATAGCTAACATTTTTTGTAAAGGTAAAAAAGAAATATCAATGAAATGAATTTATGAACTTCTGCTCAATGAACTTAATTGCAAAATAGCTAAATAAGAATTTGAACCTAAATGGTTTTTAAACAATAAAATATTATTACAAATACACAATTTTCAATAAAAATGAAATACCTATAAGTTTATGTTCGGTGTCCCAATTACATTAAGGTTAAATAATTCTAAAAAGTTGTTCATTTAAAGGAAGTGAAAACAATGAGTTAATAACTTCATTTGTAAAAGACAAAAATTCAAAATACTAAGACATTTATTGGACAGTAGTTAAACAACAGGTTATTTACTTAGTGTAGTATCTTGGGAGAATTTATGTATGGATGAAGTACATAAAAGGCACACATTTCATGTATAGTTATTTACAACACACAATCGGAAGAAGTGTCTTTCAAAAACAAAATAAAGACATAGTTATGAAAAATTACTGAATTTTTAGTATTTAGTAAGTTTTTCAAAAGCAGTTCTTACTTATTAGTAAGTAGTTATCGTAAAATACATGAAAAACATCAACAGTTTGAAGACAAACATTTTAAATTTGTAGACTGTGACCATCTACAAGTTAGCTAGGCACCTTCTAAGTTTTTTTTTTTTTTTTTTTTTTTTTTTTTGAGGATGAAGCCCACATGGGTCTGAGACCTGTGCGTGGGTAATGAGTTGGATGATGGTGATTGATGAGTTGGACCTACAGTTTTAGGTGGGTTCCGAACCACCGGGAAGTGATTTTCAGCAGAGAACATTGTCTTTTTTGCTGGCCAATCTAATCGGTCACCGTTACAAACAGGACCTACGAGAACGCAGCTTATCTATCTGATTGAACAGATACCTGCTACGGCTCGCGGCTATCACTTCCCTCTAAAATCTATCTCTCTAAACCCCACATAGAAGTTTTTGGGATGAGGAAACAGAAAACCTTTCAATTATTTCTTCGTTAGAAATAGACTCAAGTACATCTGCACAAGTTCCTGCACAAATCCTAAACATTATTATTTTAGCTAATTCATATTCAATTGTATAATAATAATAATAATAATAATAATTATAAATATATTTTCATTAATTGACATTCTATCTGGTGACTTCTTAGTATATTTTTTAATGTTGTCACGTTAAACACGGTTTCAATCAACTTTACGACCCCCCCCCCAAAACGGTTTTTGGAACCCCCCCCCCCCCCCCCCCCAAGAATTTCAATGACGCAGTCTGCGTCATAGCCCCCCCCTGTGGGCACCCCTGCAATACGGATAGTTATTTTGCGGTACAGCTGATTTTAGTGATACAGTTTTCGAAGACAAAACCGAATGTAGAAATCGGCTAGAACAGCTTTTTTACTGGATCTAGTCGAAACAGTATTGTGTGAACATACAATATGAAATGTACATGCAAACGAAAGCACTGCAAAATAACTGATACAGCAAATTTACTGTACCGCACAAAAACTGTATCGTGTGAACGGGCCCTTAGTAGACAACTTAGAACGTCAGCAATTCAGTGACAGGTATCCGAGAGAATATTTTTTGAGAACAGCTGATTAATATATCATGATGAATTACGTGATTTGTTCTTATGTGGTAATAATAGTGCTACCTGGCGAATTCCCAAGAGCCTAGCACAAACCGCACCTTCCTAAAATGTTAATTTTGGTTTCAATAAATTTAAATTAGAAAATTTTGTTTTTTTTTTCAACAAAGAAATAATTGATAAAACATAAGATGAGCTTTGATTCACCAGACATATGTTTCCTAAAAGACTGCAATGCTCCGACTACACAAATCTGCAGACAGCGTAAATAACGCCGCAAAGGGCCCACCATTTATATTTGAGAACAGCTGATTGATATATCATGATAAATTACGTGATTTGTTCTTATTCTTATGTGGTAATAAAACTTGGAAGAAATGTATCCAAAATCGCACAATACTTGGTTTTTAAACGTTTATTATTCTGTTAAAAAAAAGTTAATTTAGTTTTTTATAGCTAAAGACATTGTCAAAAAGGTTTTCAATACTGATAAATAACTTAAATCCCGATCGATGCTCTCGTTTTTCAGGAGAAGGCCGCGTAAAATGTATCCAAAATCGCAAAACACTTGGTTTTCAAACGTTTATTACTCTGTTAAAAAAAAAGTTAATTTAGTTTTTTATAGCTAAAGACATTGTCAATAAACTGTTCAATAATGTTCAATAACTAAAATCCCGATCGGTGCTCTCGTTTTTGAGGAGAAGGCCGCGTAAAATGCCTTTGGGGCCGTGACAGACAGACAGACAGACAGACAGACAGACAGACAGACAGAAAGTGAGATTAGACTATTTTCGGCTTATTTGATGTATAAAACGTAAAAATAACCAAAAAATATATAATTCTGATAAATGTACAGACAAAACTCTAATTTTATTTATATAGAAATAGTTTTTGTTCTTACGTTTCTCAAGAGATAAACTTTGAAATCTTCAGCATACAGTGACATTAAAATATATATTATTGTTGTGGTTATCCATTTTTCGTGAGCTGCAGTAGAACTATTCATATGTATTATCTTGCTGTGCAGAACTGACCTTTTTGAGTCGCGGCGGACGCGTTTCGAACTATGTTGTTCTTCTTCGGCGCTTGGTTGCAGACTTGGTCTGAATGAATAGTAAAAATATATATATTCACTTTAATTATTATTAGATAATAATCAATTAGTTAATAGTTATCCTTTTAATAGAGGTTCACATTCAGAACTCAAACAAACAAAGGTGCAATACTAAAAGTTTTAAGATTGTAAAGCCTATGACGAATCAGCACAGTTTGAATAACTTTTTTATTATAAATTTTTGAATAATTTTTTTTTAAAATTGATGCTGAGTATCAATCAATCATATTTTCATTCAACACAGTACACATATTATAAAATGCAGTACAGTTGAACATCGTTTTTCATTATACATAAAAAAACAACACAATGGTAATAAACAAAGCATAGGCTGAAAATAGAACAACTTCATAACTACTTATAAATGCTTATAATTACATCATAAATGGAGGATATTATATTCTAGATTTAAGCCAACTATCTTATGATACCTTAAAAACTAAATACAACACATAAGTTCGAGTCAACTATATAATAAAAAACAATTCAATGAAATAATAAAAATAAATGAATGATAAAAAATCAATAGTCATTAATTTTTTAAGTTTATAGAACCAAGTTAATCAATGGTAATAGGCCAATTATAGCTGGTCCCTCGTGAACTCATCAACAGAATAATATGCATTATTCACCAAGAAATTAAAAAGTTTAACTTTGAATTTTTTTCATTATTAGTGGATGATAATTTCAAGGAGACCGGTAGTTTGTTAAAAAATTGCATCCTGCATAGCTAGGCTTCTTTTCAAACAGTTTTCGCCTATGAGGCTGAATGGCAAAATTATCACTTCCTCTTGTGTAAAATGAGTGGATATCGGCACTAAGTCTGAGGTTCACTCTATTTTGAACTGAATAAATGATGAACCTTAGTATGTAAATGTAGGGTACAGTCAGTAAGGAGAGCGTTCTAAACACCTCTCTGCAAGGGTGGTTGTATTTGAGTCTTGCAATAATCTGACAGGTTTCTTTTGGAGGATAAATACTCTCTGAATATTTTCTTTTGATGTTCCACCCCAAAGCTCAATTCCATAAACGATATGACAATAAAATGTGGTGAAATACACTACTCTGGATGTATTTTGTGGTACATACTTTATTAAACTTCGTATAAGAAATAGACTGTATCTTGATTTTGGATATTTTTTTTTTTCATTTTATCAATGTGTAATGTCCAAGTCAGCTTGTCATCAAACTGTATTCCTAGCATGTCAACTGAATCAGTGCACTCAATCACATCGTCACCAATATGGTATACTAATTGTGGAAGTAAAGCAGAATTTTTTAAATGTATAGTTTGACTTTTCATAGTATTGATTGATAGATACATATGTCATTAAAATATTGAACAACTACATTAGAGATGTTCATGTCAATTTCAGAATTGTTAACATCTTTATTAGCAAAAAGAAGAGTTGTATCATCTGCATAGAGTGTAAAATAGACATTATCATCTGGTACATCCGAAAGCACATCAGAAATATACAATAGAAAGAGCAGTGGGCCAAGGATCGAACCCTGAGGGACTCTGGTACTCAGAAGATGTAATTTCTCCCAAGGATGAAGATAAAAAGACATATTGAGAACGCTCTTTCATGTAAGATTCCAACAGTTTGTAAGAAATACCTCTCACCCCTACGCCTTGCAATTTGCTCAGTAGGACCCTGACATTAACACAATCAAAAGCTTGTGAGAGGTCCAGCAGTACAGCAGAATAATATAGTTGCCCTTATCCAATTCATCCAGAAGCTTGCCATATAAATTTATTGCTGCACCAGTAGTTCATCTTTCCTTGACAAAACCATACTGGTATGATGGAATAAGCTTAAATTTATTCAGATAGCTGGTCAACCTCAAGCTGAGTATTTTTTCAAAAATTATTGATAGAGCAGTTGGAATAGAGATAGGACGATAATTGGATACTACACCTTTTTTGTATGCTGGAACTAGAGATTTTAAGGTGACGAGGAAATACTCCCTGTTCCAACATTGAATTGATTACATTAACTATAGAAGGGAAATAAACTAATTTCTGCATTGCTCAATTACATAGATTGACAAACCATTGTAGCATCTACTGTACTTGGATTTCATGTTTTTTAGAATGAATAGAACTTTATCTGCATTTGCAGGAGTTAGAAATAAGCTACTCTGTGGTGATGGCAATTGAATATATTCATAGGCGCTTATTCATATTCATAGGCGCTTTGATGATTTCTATGAACCTTACCTTTATCATTCTGAGATCCCACTGATACAAAATAATAATTAAAACAGATGCAATCTTGCTAGGGCTTCTGATCAATTTATCTTCAAGCTCAATATTTCCTGAATCTCATATGCTGATTTGCAATCTTATTTTTGTTTCCTCTGAAACTATTTATTATCTTCTAGCTACTTTTTGTTTGATTGTTTGAATTGAAAATGAGATTGCTGAAAAAATCTGTTTTTTCTGAAACTAATCTGACACCATCGATTTTTTAAAAATTCTATTGATTGTGTCAATATTCAATAATCAATATCCTGATAAATATATACGGTATAGATGGCAAAGTTTGGATTTTTAGACTTTGAAAACTTGTTCTGCATGAGTCTCTGGATCTCAAATCAAATATAATTCAAAATCTTTTTTTTGGATCAAGAACACCTTGTTGCTATCTTTTGAGTTTTCCCAGAATAAAACACAATTATTCAAGTGGGAATAAACATGCATAATACACTGTGAAAAGCGTTTTTCTATCAACTATGAGAGGCAGTGTGTTAAATTAAACGTAATTTATTGATAGTCTGAGATAAAATATTGTATTCAACTATTGCATTTTGCCTCAAAGCAACTCATAAGCAACTCTAATTTTCATCTCACTCGTTGCTTAAAGGCATTCATAATACAATCGTTTCGTAAACTACTATTGACGCTCTCTGAATCTTTGCATTATTTTCTGGATAAATTTACGAATAAATGACATTTAATTTAGCCTTATTCCTTATTACGACTTGGGGTTAATGATAATGAAGCTAACATTTGTATTTTCCCTCTTATAAATCATTCAAAATCAATCAATTTTTCTTCCTATTGTACGTGCCTTGCAGGACAGAAATGTGAAAAAAACAACTGCAATTTTCAAATTATTTTATTAAAATTTATTAAATTTCAATAAAATATTTAATGATGAAACTTTTGTTTACATTTGCGAATAATTTATTCATTTTCATGGAAAGCTGTAGATGATAGATTATGTGGATAATAATTTCTTGTGGTATTTTCATCGTGTGAAAAACACTTATTTTCCACACTTTCCACATTTTCCTCCGCAGCCTCCTCCACATCCAGGGTTAACTCTCAAGTTCACCCCAACTCCTTTTCCTTTTCCACCACATCCACCTTGCTGGAAAAATTAAAAGATAAAAAATTATTACATACAAAAAATTGAATATCAATTACTGGGAATATTAGTGGGATTATATGGTTTGTAGGAAGTTGAAAATCAGAAATTAGAATGACGTTGAATATGGATGGTTTTTATTAATTATGCTGATTGAAAGCTACCTAAATTTATGCCATCAAATTAGACGGCTAGAAAAAATCGTGGTGTTGCCAGATAATGAAGGGTCATGGGTCCCAACACATAGTTTTTTATAGTGGGGTTTCTAAAGGCTAATTACTGATGTAACATATTCTGTATTTATGAAGTTTAACTAAAAGGATTTTGTAATTATTATGTTATTGATTGAATAATAAATTTTGATTTTATTTTGTTTTGATGGCAAGGTCAATAGAAACAAGGTTGTTCCATTACACCCTCAGATTCTGATTAGCGAAATAGAAAAGTCATGACGTCACTATGTTAAAATAAACAGCTCTCAAGTTTCAGCTTTATTTGTACACTTTTACAGTACAAGAATTAAGTGTTTTGTATACATAGATTAACCTAGGTTAATTAAAAACTTTTTTAATAACCTTGGATTTAACTATATCTTAATCAGTTGGCAATGATATGGGTTACTAAAATGCTAATAATGAACTAAAAAACGTTATGAAACTGCTCTTGCTAATACATAATAGTTGGTTAAAAAAATGTATTATCCCTCTCAATTCAACACAAAAATAATTTTGATCTAGAAAGTTTGAATTTTCGAATTTTATTGAATTGATAGGGAAGTGATAGCCATAAGCCGTTACAGGTATCTGTTCAATCAGATTAGATAAGCAACGCTCTCCTGGGCCTTCTCTGTAAAGGTTGCCATTTAGATTGGCCAGTCAAAAGACTGTTCAATCAGATTAGATAAGCAACGCTCTCCTGGGCCCTCTCTGTAAAGGTTACCATTTGGATTGGCCAGCCAAAAGACTGTTCTCTCATGTAAACCCACCTAAAATTGTAGGTCCACCATGTTCCCAATAACAAGGCTCAAGCGGCGAGGTGGAACTAAGGGTCTCTCTACCAATAAAAGCCATTCGCGTTTACTTTTTTTATTGAATTGATCAATAGACTATGAAATCTTGTAATTTTTTGCAGAATTTTATGTAAATTTCGAATACTTACTGATCTCTTCATTGGCTTTGGCCCCTTGGCGCACTGAAAATCAAAATTTACTTTAATTAGAGCAGATATTTTTAATTAAATAGTCCAGAAATTGAGAGCTTTGAATAGGTAGCTCACAGCCATGGAGGCTGGCAGGCTGGAGGCTGCATCCGAGGTAGCTCCTATTATGACTTGCTTTTAGAGTTTACAAAAAAGAAAAAGGAATTAACTATTATAATAATAACTTATTTGACCAATAGCACATACAATACTTAAACAATTTCAAATTGATTCATAGAATAGAATAGAATAGAATAGAATAATTTATTGACCATCAAGATATCATTAACGATACATAGGCACGTCGTACAAAATCACAGTGAGTAACAAAACTACAAATATATTACAAAAAAAACCCAAAGCACATTTAAGTCACAAAAGTGTAGTATAAAGCAACGTTATTCAAAATCTTCTACTTTCCAGCTACTGGTAAGGAATTCTTCAATATTATAGAATGCCTTATCTAATAGAAATTTTTTTACTTTAAAAAGAACCTTTTTTTTACCCCCAATTCTCACTTCAGTTGGCAACATTTCATAAAACCTACTTGACATGCGCACAAGACTTCTCTCACTCTTCTGAAGTCTAACCCTAGGCAAATCAACCCTGTTTCTGCCCCTGATCGCATAATCATGAACAGACCCTCTGAAGCTTATCAACTCCAAACGGTCAAGGATGTAGTCCAGGCAAAAATATATATAGAGAGAGGGCAGAGTTAAAATTCTGAGGGACTTGAACAGGGCTTTGCAGTGCTCTCTAAAAGCCACACCCGCCATCACTCTAACTACCCTTTTTTGAAGGATGAAAATGTCTTCCGCATGAGGAGAACTACCCCAAACAACCAGGCCATAAGTCATGTGGGATTGGAAGATACCAAAATAGGCCTGTCTTATACCTCTCATATCCAACACTCTACAAATACGTCTAATGGCATAGATACTAGAGCAGAGCCTTCGTTTAAGATGAATGATATGCTTTTGCCAAATCAATTTAGGATCCAATTTTAAACCAAGAAAACTTTGAGACAAGGAATCCGGGTCTACCGCCTCTCTCAGACCAAAAATCATGGTTTTTGTCTTTTCCTGATTAAGATAAAGCTTGTTGGCAGCTAACCAATTTTCAGCATGAACCTTATAGTTTTCTGCCAGAGCCAAAGCTTGACTGCGACATTTATTCCTGGATAATACTGATGTGTCATCAGCATAAAGTATTACTCTTGCTGGCACACTCACATCAAGGTCATTAATCAGAAGAAGAAACAGGAGAGGACCCAGTACCGACCCCTGGGGAACCCCCCTTACCACTGGAAGAACTTCAGATTTCTCACCATCCCAATACACATATTGACGTCTATTTGTTAAATATGACTGAAACAGAGCCAAGGCAGTACCTGTAACATGATAATATTCAAGTTTTCTCAACAAAATCTCATGAGACACAAGGTCAAATGCCTTGCTAAGGTCGCAGAATGTGATTGCAGCGAAGTCTCTTCCCTCAAAAGCATCCATAATAGCATCCACCAACTGAATCACAGCATGTATTGTAGACATACCTTTCCTAAATCCAAACTGATCTTTGGCTAGTAAATCAAAGTATTCCAAGAACTCCAAGAGCTGTGTAGCCATGACTATTTCAATGATCTTGGATAGAATTGGGATCAAAGCAATGGGTCTGTAATTGTTCAATTGATCAAGTTCACCTTTTTTAAAAATAGGGATAACTTTAGATATCTTCAAAATATCTGGGAAAATTCCCTGAGTTAAACACAAATTTATAAGCACAGTCAGTGGCTTAATGAAACTGTTTATTGTCTCCTTCACTAAAGTATTAGACATTCCATAGTGATCCATACTTTTCTTAGGCTTAAGATGGGTCACAATTTGAAGTACACAGTTTTCAGTTATAGTGCTGAATTTAAAATCACATATGTCATCAGGCAGAGATTTATTGACCAGAAACGTTTTATAATTAGAAATGTTATTTTCATTCTCACTATTATTTGGAGTGTTTGTATCTGTGGTCAAGTCATTAGTTAAATTTATAAAATATTCATTGAAAGAATTGGGTGATAACTCTACATTTCTTACAGGCATAGCCTTAGGTTTATTATTATTTACAATGCTCCAGAGTGCTTTAGTCTTATTTGCAGAGTTATTTATGAAATCAGTATTTGATTTCTTTTTAGTCTGTTGTACTTTCTTTCTATAATTTTTCTTCTCTTTATTATATATATCTTTAAATTTACAATCGTCTTTAGACAATATAAACAAGAGATCAAGCCAATTTTTCATATTTATCAAGTTGCTGTCAAACCACACTGATTTTTTTGATGCTGATTTCAGTGCCTGGTTTCTATGGTTTTTGAATTTTTTTGTTGTCACAAAACTTACTGTATAATAATATGTTAAGGTTCTTAAAAACTCTGAAAAGCACTCATTTGCACTATTATAGTTGAAGCAACCCGCCCAAGACTCATTAAACAAATGACTTAGAAATATTCCTACATTTTCTATATTTATCACAGTTTTTTTATCACTAACTTTGATGCTCACATGGTTAGAATAGTTCACATTATCCCTACAAAGGTATGTTGTAAAAAGTTGACCCTGATGATCTCCAATATGAGAACCAATGACTGTAGTTACATAATCACTTTTCAAAGAGGTAAAAATGTTATCAATGCAATAAGCATTACGAGTAGGCTCAAAGATTGTCATTCTTACACCAAACATGAGACACATGTTGACCAAAAGTTCAGCATTCTTATCATCAGACATAAAGCGCAGGTTGAAATCCCCACATATAACAGAAATTTTATTCATAGTATCTAGTATACTCAGGACTCTCTCCATTATATTAAAAAAAATATCAATGTTACCATTAGTGCTGCGATAAACGGCAATGAGTATCAAGTTTAATTCATTCAACTCTACACAAGCAAGCTCACAGTGCAGTTCCTCAGACAGCTGCGTGATAGCAGGAACTTCTCTAAACTGAGCAGCATTATAACTTGTAAAGATCGCCACTCCACCATGCAACCGGGTCGTGCGACAGAAGCTTGAAGCCAGATTGAAGTCACATATCTTCTGAACCTGAAGGTCCTCTTTGACCATCCAGTGTTCCGTTATACATAGAAATCTATTTTATTCTGAGTCGAAATATACTCAAATAATTCAATCTTATTTGATAGACACTGAGAATTTTGATGAAAAATATTCAACCTCGTTCCCCATCTGTCTGATGTGCCATTGGTCATTTCTTGTCTAATTTGTTCCGGTTCAAGTAGTTTAAATGGTCTCTTTTAGCATAGAATTTGTTCACAAAAGTTCCTCTAGGCCAAAATTGAGCAGAGAAAGCCTCCCTCATATAGGCACTGGGTAATCCTACCTTGAAAGATGAGTATTCCTCCGGATATCTGGATGATAGTTTCTCAACAGTTACATTGGAACACTTACGAATATCAACTAAATAACTTGTTAAGTCCTCACTTTGTAGTTCTGGACTGATACGTGAAACAAACAGGAATTCTTTCTTGTCGATCGTTTTAAGGTTGGAGTCCACTTCACAGCTTCCGACCACAAAATGTTTTCTTCTTGGGTAGTTTGCCAATGCACGTCCTTCAGTTGTAGTGTTGCTACTTCCTACTGCACGTATACCGGTATTACTAGATCTAGTTTGGGTAATACTAGTAGCTGGGTTCTTTGCGTTTTGAAGTTTCGGTTTTTTTCGTCTCACTACCATATTCCACGTCTCATTATTGGATGAGGGCCTTGTCATAGTTGAAATGTCCGACTGAACTGGGCCTACGCCGACAGTCTGGTTGTCAAACCCTATAAAATCTAGGCTACCGATAGATGATCTGTCCGGCTCAGATTGCTGAACCGTTGGGACTTTCAAATTTTGAATCTCAACTTCAGGATGAGTACAAGTTTTAGGTTGGACCGAGTCTGACACTGGGGTAGCACTGTTCAGCAAAGCACATAACCTTTCATTGTAACTCAATAACTCACTGATCTTATTTGACATAGTTTGATTTTCCGTTGTTAAATTGTTCACCATTGTAAACAACACATCAATTTGCTCTTTAATTGTCACTTTGAAATTCTCTGTGTAACACGAACTTAACCTCAAAGAGCACTGGTCACAGAACCAATGAACTTTTGATTTCAACTGCTTAATGTGATCGTAGTCCTCAATCAGTATTGGAATACATTTTATATGAAAACTATTACGACAAAAGCCTTCACACGTTAAGTAGTTTTCATTTTCTAAAACAATATTAAACTTGCATTCGTAGCAATGAGACAAGACGTCAAGCGCTGCCATCTCGATGAGAATAGCGGTATGAAAAACATAGTTGCTAACTGTATATAATAAATTCATGCCTATATTGTCTAATATGGCCCTAAGATACTCCTGTGTGGGGCGCTTCATTCGAGCGAAAAAAAAATATAAAAAGTAATAAACAACTAGTATTTTATATAAAGTTAATGTCTAAATAAGAACCTAAGAAAGCAAAAAAAAAAAAAATTGAAATTCAAGTTGAGCATTGTTAGTTATATTCAAAGGACTAAATCACTATATAAATACCAAAGATAAGAGAAATTTTTTTTTAAAAATTGTATAGCTTCAATCTTGAATCAAATCTAGATTCTTTGTGCAGGCAAATGTTATAAAAATAATTAATTCTTCACTTATTTTACAGAAAATAAACAGTTACAAATGATGTGCTGTTCCTCAAAATGTTAAGAATTCTACAAATTAGAAAAGACAAAAAGGAAATTTTTGAGTAAACAAACCTATATAAACCGAACCATAGTACAATCAGAGAAGTTATAATAATATTCACACTTAGTACGCTTAGTATTCAGTGAAACTACTATGAAGAAAACCAAAATGTATCTGTGATGTTTTCCATGACGAAATACTTAATGAACAATCTAATATTAAAACTGACACTGTATTTCACTTTTAAATAATGTTTTACTCACATATATTGGAGATGCTTGAGGAATGCATTACACTTCTGAAAAGAAGGCTGACGAAGCTTCTCTTCAGAAGTGAAATGCATTCCTCAAGCATCTCCAATATATGTGAGTAAAACATTATTTAAAAGTGAAATACAGTGTCAGTTTTAATATTAGATTGTCCAAAATGTATCTTATAAAAATGTCTCTACGTCATCGATATTAAAAATAAATCTTTTAACGCAATAATAACTTATTTAATTTTCTTAAGAGTTATCAGATAAGAAAAAATAATTCATGAGACATAATAAAAAGTAGAATATAACCTACATACAGTATTTAAATTGAAAAATATAAATTTACCTTTCCTCCACAATGCTTCTTACGGATTGTCCTCATGCACTGAAAAAAAATGAAAAGTAAAATAAGGATATTGGTTGCACATATTCTGTATATTTTTTATATTGCTTCTACCTTTTATATTTTCTGCATGTTTTGTAGAGTCAAAAAATAAATATGGAAAAGGTACCTATATTTTTCAGTATATCCACTAAGTATCATAGTTATTCCACAATATTTAGCACCTAGATTGATTTTCACATAGTACATGAGAGATTGCACTTAATGTTTTGAGGTAGCGCTCATTATTATACATTACTTGTGATTAGAGGTGCCCATCCCCCCCAAGGTCAAGAGCGCAAATCCACCCCCCCCCCCCTATTTCATACTGCCCCCTTTTTCACCCCCGCCCAAACTTGGGTATCTTCCCCCTTCCCAAATACAGGAGACACTATTAGGTACTAATGAAAAAATGAAATTTAAATGATTGTATCAAATTTATCTCACCAATTTGATGCAATAATAATCATTTAATTCAACATATTTATATACATATCATGCACATATTACATTCTTCAATATAAATACATATATAATAATTCATTGAAAATAGATAAATTAAAAAATTATTTGTGCACGGCAAGCAAAGTAGGATAATTGTGTGCTGGCTGCAAATTTAGAACAAAATTAAAAATCTATTACTTCCTCAAAATACAGCACAGTATTGTTGCGACGAACTGTCAATGTTAATATGAAAAGCAAAAATTCTATTATAATTATAAAATTGTGTTAAAACAAATAATACTCCCCAAAAATCCCCCCCCCCACAATTACAAAAAGTTATAAAATATCAAGAATAATATGTAAAACAATTCCCCCCCAAAAATGCCAGGAGCGCAAACTGCGCACCTGACCCCCTCTCTAGGCACCCCTGCTTGTGATACCGTATAAAGGAACAAACCTTGTTTCTAACTGTTATTAATTTGATACTGTAATTAAATATAATTTGTCATTGGTAAAGTTAGTGATCTGATAAATTATAAATTTTTATTATCATTATTAAAATTTATTGATATTGATGAATATTAATTAATAAATTCTGTTTTTCAATTTATAGTTTGTCTTAAACATTTTCTCTATTTGATATTGAGAACAATATTACATTTTTTTAACACTAAAAAGGGAAAAAAGTACATAGCCAACTTAGTTCAGTCCAAGTGGTTTTTATTCAGTACTATAAAGAAACTCACCTTGGCAATTTTGCATGTTTTCTTCTATATATCTATTTATGAACTTGATAAGAGGTGCATGATAATAAGAAATGTGAACATTGCTTTACATCAGTACGGTACATTAGCCTAATAATTTATCATCTTTATTATGCAGTAACATAGCTTACATGGTGTTAAGAAATAGAAAGAATCAAATTTATCTTGCATAATTTATAGAGTTAGTTTAAAGTAACAGACAATTTAACATTTTCAATTTTTTTTTGAGGAATTCGAAATTAATAAATTCTGTTTTTTAATTTATAGTTTGTCTTAAACATTTTCTCTATTTGATATTTATTTATTTGTCTATTCATTACAAAACACAATCAAGTAAAGATACAACAGGCACAGCCCCACTACTGCTTTCTTTACAAATTTCCAATTAAAAATCTAAATTTTAGGTTATAACCAAGTTCAACTGGAAATTTCACTTTGATGTATAATTCCTGATTCTTTACAAAACATGAATATTAATTTAGATGTTCGCTTTAAAAGTGAAGCACTGAAACTGTTCAATAGTCCAAAGAAAGCGAATACAATTTTGAATTTTGTTCGAGATTTTAGAGCCGAAAATGTAGAAGTTGAGTCAATTCAATCACATGCTCTTCTTGAGAACAATATTACATTTTTTTACCACTAAAAAGGGAAAAGTACATAGCCAATTTAGTTCAGTCCAAGTGGTTTTTATTCAGTACTATAAAGAAACTCACCTTGGCAATTTTGCATGTTTTCTTCTCTTTCCTGAATCTCTGTAAAACAAAAAAATGTTTCATTAAAGACAGAATACCGAATTAATTGAGAAATTACGAATTCATTTGATTTGTCCAATCCATTATGTATTCAAGAAGCATAAATACAACATCTTATTATCATTTAGATGTGAGAAATGTTACATTTTTTCAATTGGATTCAGATACATTAATATGTTGCTGGAAAAACAAGGCTAAAATTATTGTAATCCCGAATTATATGAACACTTTTCCATTGTATGTTCATCATATTTTTTATATTAAGTTGAAAAAAATTCTGTTTCAATGCATGCATAAAATTAATATTGAAACGTTTATAATTAAAAAAACCTTAGACATCAGGCAGGAAAACCCTAAAACAGACTAAAACTGATGAGACTTTCCGGTTGTTCAGAACCCACCTAAAACTGTAGGTCCAACTCATCAATCACCATCATCCAATTCATTACCCACGCACAGGTCTGAGAACTATGTGGGCCTGTGTTTCATACTCCGAAAAAAATCCAGAAATTTCAAAATGAATTTTTATTAAAAATTGTGAATAAGTAAGCTACATGCCTACTGCAATTAGTTGAGTCATTAAAATTCAATTGTGGTGACAAGTAAGCTTTAAAAAAAAATTTATAATTTTATGTAGAATAAATTCAGTTGAATTCATCATCCCTTATTACTTCCATGATTGAGTAATGGTGTTGAGTTGTAGAATTTTTCAAAGTCATTGAATTTTTGTTGTAAATTTAACGACTTGCAGTCAGTTTTAAATGTTTTTCACATTCGGCCAAATGTGAGTTCATTTATTATATATTCACAATTTAAAACTGACTGCAAGTCGTTAAATTTACAACAAAAAGTTAATATTAACATCGCAGATCGTTATGGATCAAGAAATCCAATAAAGTCATTGAATACCAATAGCTTATAAGTGAGTTTTGAAAGAATCCGTTTTTGCACTTACGTTCCTCAAAAGGTAGACTTTGAAATCTTCAGCGTTCGTCTGAAATCAAATAATTCGGTGGCATGAAAAATATTTACTTGAATTATTAATAGATAATAATTTTTTATAAACACACTCAAAACTCAAACTCAACCAAACAAAACTCAAAAAAAGATGCAATACTAAACGTTTTGGGTTGATGTAGCCTATGACAAATCAACACACAATTTGAATAAGTATAAATTTTATTTTTGAAAATTGATGCTTAATATGCCAACTGCCTAGTTGAAGCTCATGGAAAATTTGTTTTAATAAAACCAACATTTAATGTTATTTACTGTAGATTGAATATAAGTTTTTAAATGTTCTACATTTGTCAGTTGAAATTCATAGAGAATATTAATAATACAAAATATAAAATAATCAATTTACGAATGATGAAAACATTTAAGAATATTATTTGAAAAAAAAAACAATGCTTTTACTCACGCCAGTGTATCCAATTTGAGACTGAAATTGATAGAAAAAATATTAATTTAATATCAATGTGAATTAACTTTAAAAAACAATGGTTAGTACATGGTTATCAGTTGATAGCATATATTGAATCTAATAAAGTGAATAGAATAGAATATGATAATACTATATTAGTTATATATTTTATGATATATATTAGTGAATAGTAGTACAAGTGTAAAGTTAAATTGAAATAAGTTAAGTAAAAAATAAAGTAAAAACGGTTAAAAAATTTGTTTTTCTATAGACATTTTCAACTTCATCCAGGTACAGTATTCTTCTATAGTAGAATCTTTTGTACTACTATAGTAATCTTCTTTTGTAGACCATTACATTGGTCATCAAATTTGCTCATCCACTTGTCTGCTTTATCACATCAATCCCACTGAACAGATTTTATTGCACTAATAAAAGCGGTTCACCGTGCTTTGCAACGGGATTTTAGTTATAATAGTGGTACCTAGCGAACTCCAAAGAGCCTAGCACAAACCGCATCTTCCTAGCTTTCCTAAAATGTTATTTTTTGTTTGGTTAAATTGCAATTAGAATTTTTTTGACCAATAATGAATGAAACATAAGCTGAGCTTTGATCCTGCAGTCATATGTTTCCTACATGACTCAAATATTCTCCGACTACATGGTAGCCTACGCCCATAAGTCTGCAGACAGCGTAAATAACGCCACTAAGGGCCCACCATATGGTTAAAAACTGTTGGCCTTAAGCTGTTCCTTTAAGGATAGATTTCTCCTTTTTGTGTCCTTCAGCGAGGACTTTTTAACTCCCTAACTTCACAGGAACCAGCTCGGGACTATTCTACATTGTGCATGAAAATTTCATAAAAATCGGTTCAGTTGTTTCGGAGTTTACTGGGAGCATACATAGGCCTACATACATAAATACACACATCTCATTTATAATTATATGCTATGCACTAGATAAAACGTTTCCATGTACAGTACTCATGAAAAGTTAAAAAAAGTGAGATTGAATTTCTTCAAAATTTTAAGTTGACTAGCCTACACCTATGCGAAGATTACATAACAAATGGTGGATGAAAAATTATATGAAATGTTATATTATCAAAACAATATTTTACAGGTTTGTAACACAAAAATAGATTTAGTATTTGATTATAAATTTGATTATTCCATAGGCTACCAATATTGAACTATTGCAATGGCTACCATATACTTCCCGATATTCCTAGAGGTAATTATATTGTTGTTTTTTTAGAGTATTAGAGACAGATACATAAGTAATAACTCAGAAAATTGAAATAGTAAAATGTATGCTGTGAACTTACAGCAAGTTCTCCCCACATTTCTTGATCTTGGAAGAAAGATTGCTGCAATGGAAACATATTTATTGAATAAGAAACACTGGAAAAGTAAATGATAAAAATATTAAAAACCATTATTGCTTATAGAAAGTAATGTCTTTTGATTGAATCAGGTTTATTGAAAGTTGTGTTGTATAGACACAAACAAATTTAAGAACTCAAAGCTAGAAAATGTAAAAAATCATAAAATTATTGAAATTTTTATAGTTTATGGATCAGAGAGCGTGGATTTTAATCAATCTGAACCAAAAATCAGATTCAATCCCATCTTATTTTACAAGAAAATATTTAAGATGCATTATGTTTTGATTATGCCTTATTGTAACTTGAGAAGAATTACGTTTTTTCATCTCAGATACAAAAAAGGCTACATAAATTGTGTTGCTTTCCAAACGTCTCTGTCGAATGATGGCTTGGACGCAGGAAGTAGCTCAGATGTGTGCTTGATGGTATACACACTCACCTGTGCAGCCAGACCCTGTGTAAAGGTGGGAGTGGACTGTCAAGCATAGAGCTTCAACATTTGTTTCGGTGGGCTTGGCATATTGATACAGTTCTGTTAGCTCAATGAGGAAAGCAATCACAAGCTACCTCTCTCCTCGTTTGTGTAGTACGCTCTTTGGTCTAAAATATAACGTTGAGGTCTGAAGAGTCACCTACAGTGTTGATATCGGCTATGTTTTTATTGTTAACTTCCTCTCTGAAAATATTCTGTTGTCTTAAATGAAATTCTATCAAATTAATACCAATTATTATTGTAAAGTATCTGTAATTACTAAAACACACTTACGAAGTAAAGTCCATTCTTGTATTTCATGAATTCGTGCCATTGTTTCATCTGCAAAACAAATAAGTATTATTTTCAATTGAGATTGAAAACATTTCCTAAATGAATGCCAACATATATTTCTACCAAAAATTTAATTCTATTGAATAATAAAACAACGTATTTTTTGAAAAAAAAGAACTTCACTATAATAGAACAATAGAATTAGAATAAAACATTTTTGTCCATCATGTAATATAAATATTATATTGAAGCTTCAAGGTAGGTCTGGACGAAGACACTTATTACGATAGAGCGCTCCTATAGAGCAATCTAAACTCTCACGAAAGTGATGTACACTCGTCTAGCAACTGCCTAGATTGGTCTATGAGAGCACTCCATGGTAATGAGAGAACCATTTAAACTATTTAGACTCGATTTAAATGTACTCTTATATAACTTTACAAGTAATCACTGCAATAATAATAGTTTTTAATGATTTATGAAGACGTGGGACTCTACTTTATGAATAAATTTCTATAAATAAATGATAAAAATATTTCAATTTCCACAAACTTACCATCTCCTGGCTGTTTGACTTCGAGTTGGTGAATGTCTGGAAAGTTATACAAAATTAATAGAATTATCAGTGAGTTAAATAAAATAAATATAATTTATATGCCATGCATACAGGTAAGGCAGGTAAGGCAGGAAATTTGTACCTAAATATTTTTCAAGAACAACAAAGAAACAAAAACAATAGAGAATATATTTTAAAGTACATAACTAGTAGGCTAGTTCATTTGATATGAATTTCTTAGAAAAGGAACAGTATCCAGGTTGTGTTACAATTTATTATTAAAGTAAGATATTCTCTCACAATAATTCAGTTTCATTAGTAGATTTTTATTGTACTTTTTTATGATACTCCATAAAAATTTATAAAAAGCATTATAAAAGTACCGGTATCTTATAATAAAATGTATGAAAGTCTTTCAATTATTCCCCTTTTATTTGGAACTCTGGAAATGTGACAAGTAGAGCCGGTCCAGTGCTCCAATAAAACCTAGATTACAAATAAACTTAAAACTTATTCATAACATAGTTCTAACATCATTTAACTTATAACTTATTCATAACATAGTTCTAACATCATTTATTTAGAGACCCTGAACTTTGTTCAGGTGTGACCTGAATACTCTGAAAGTAGATCTGAGCCAGCCAGTTCACATGATATTATTATTATTATTATTATTATTATCATAATCACTTATGACATTACTCACGCACAAGTCTCAGACCTATGTGGGCTTCATCAGCAAGAAAAAAGATAGTAAAAAAATAAAACTTATCCTTGTTCGATTTAAATGATTCCATCATTAACAGTAAGCAGGTAATGATAATGACAGTACCTAGTTAAAATAATTTATTATCGTATTACTTTGACTTACCATTCCAATGTGATTAAGAACTTCAGCCTGCAATGAAAAGAAAAAACAAAAATAAAATTTATCAGATTTTTATTAAACTATAGCATTTCAAATATTCTGTTCAGCCTATAGAACTGATATTGTTTTTGACAGAACTCTCAAAAATCATAAAAATAAGAAAATTTGAATATGTCTGTAGAGATTGCAAGAATGAAATGGAAATTTTAATATTACTGTTTACTATTCAATATATTGCGGTGAGGATTAATGCGATCACATTTTGGATTATCAGTGAATACATTGTACAATAAATAATTTGAAGTAAAAAATTAAAAATTAAGTTGAAAATTATTTGCTCATAACTAAAATTATTATTTGAACAAGTTGTTCTTGAACATTGCTATTTTAAAATTGTTACATGAATATTGTATTCTTTTAACATACATTATTATTATTATTATTATTATGTTAAAAGAATACAATATTCATTTGATGAGCACATTGAATAAAAAACCAATATCTCTTTATTTACAATTCTATTTGACTTCATTGTTTTCAAGGTGTTTGAGGGAATCCTGGCTGGAGTTTCACCCGGGACTTTAAAAATTTATATTCTCCAAGAAAGGGGACACCCAATTGTTTGTTCTTAATAAAATTAGAAGTAATTAAATAGAATTGTATTCAAGTACAATAATTGATGAATCCTTACCTTGGAAACCAAAGACTTGTGGTAGCCCTGTAAAAAAGAGAAAATAATTATTAAGACAAATTGAATAATTAAGAGTCATAACCAAAATTAAAACACAAATTAAAAATAAATTTTATATTGTACTTGAATAGCTTGATACGCAATTATAATCTGGTACAATTTGAAACGTATACACCTTTTTGTGACTTGTATAGGTCAAAATTTGATACAGTAACAATAGCGTTATAGATAGTTCATAATGATGTTGAAGATCCATCTTGTTTCCACTAATATATAATAAAAAAATTAAGAAACACTTTCAAGTGGAAATTGTGACACACGTTACGGCGTGACGGCCGTTTCACTCTGATGCTAAGAGCATCACTCTGCGTGTACAGTGGGTTGTCTGTCGATGCTCTTCAGATCAGAGTGAAACTGCCGTCACGCCATAACGTGAGCCACAATTTCCACTTTGAAGTGTTTTTTAAGTTTTTATTATAGTTTATAAAGTACATTAATATATTTAATACAATATGTGGTGACAAGAATCATTTATGATTTAAAAATGAGTTACGTATGATAACTGGAAAAATTTAAATTGGATAGGCAAATTAATAAAATTAAACTTTAAAGGAAAAACAAGTGAATGAAATAGAAAAATAGAATGGGAATGAAATTGATAGAAGAAATAAAACTGAACAATATTTAATGGAATTTTTAATAACTCTTGTATGCAAATAAAATAAAATTGTAAGAAATAACTAGAGTTCAACCAGTTTGCTATAAATGTTATAAGTGTAATAATAAATGATTGATATCATTAAAAGTCATACTAAAAAAATGGAAAAAAGAAACAACTAACGAAAATGAACTTTCCGGTGTTTCGGAACCCACCTAAAAATGTAGGTCCAACTCATCAATCACCATCATCCAATTCATTACCCATGCACAGGTCTAAGACCTATGTGGGCTTCATTCTAAAAAAAAATCAAGTTTTAATTGATTTTTAACTTTATTCTTGCTTTATAAGCAATGTGCGTCGGTTTTATGCACAGAGCATAGAATACTTTATTATATGCTCTGTGGTTTTATTAGAGAAAATTAGGTTGATAAATGTTAACTCACCGTTGTATTAATTCTGCAACGCTTCAAAGCCTGGAAATACAAAGAAAAATAAATTAAAATCTGAGGTTCAATAATAAATTACAGTATTACGTTAGTAAAATACTTGATAAACATTTCGCTTAAATGGGATTGAAGAAAAAGTTGTATTTAGTGAAGATAAAAATATTTTAATTACATTAAATCAAGAATTATTGTGCATCAACTTTTATGATACAACTGGAAAATATAGTAGGCTATTAGTTACAAATGATAAAGGAAAATACTTCATGTTGTTCAAAGGTGCATTTTATTCAAGCTACTGTATTTTTTCAATAATTCGTTAATGCACCTGATACCACTTTATGCCTTTTTTTAAAGTTGATAACTTCAATAAATTTGTTATGACTTTTCCCAGTCCTCTTAAATTTATTTCTTTTTCTTTAGGTTCACTATTTTTAATTTGTTGTTCAACTTTTGTTTTTTATAGCATTAACCTTGTTACCTGTATGTTCTACTAATTGGATATTTTATTCATTCGGCGATTTGGTTTGAATAAAATAGAATTTATAAGGTTTATTCTATTTCAAACTGATACTGCTCTTCTATAAAAACCTATTACAAGCGCTATACAGTAAATGGTAGATGATACACTTGATACAATTGTTAGAATAAAAATTCAATTGAAAATAATAAATAATGCGATGTCAACAAAACATATTTGTCAAGTAAAGTTACGACTCCCTGCCATATCAATAAATATATAAGGTATCTATACACTAGGCCGTTATTTATAATAAAAACTTGAAAAACACTTTTAAGTGAAAATTATGACTCACGTTATGACGTGCCGGCCGTTTGACTCTGTTGTTAAGAGCATCGTCAGACGACCCACAGTACACTGATTTAAGGTATGAGTTTTTGACTTGACCAAAAACTCATACCTTAAATCAGTGTACTGTGGGTTGTCTGACGATGCTCTTAACAACAGAGTGAAACGGCCGTCACGCCATAACGTGGGTCATAATTTCCACTTAGAAGTGTTTTTTAAGTTTTTATTATATTAGTGGAAACAAGATGGCTCTTCAACATCATACATTATTTATAGATCATAATGTATGTTAAAATGACAATAATTGTATTTAAAAATAATAAAAAATTATTCTTATGCCAGATTTCACTCACCAAAGCTGCTTTGTGAATCTTCTTTTCCTTCAGATATAGCTGTAACAAGGGAATAATGAATTATAAATATTACTCAGGCATTTTTGTTATAATAACGATGTGACCCTTAATAATTATTAAGTAATATTGTAGGATGATTCATACATTGAAGCTTATAATCAGATATTTTAGTCTGATATTTATTATTCTCCATCTAACTACAAATCTTATTGATTTGTTAAGCTACTGATTTTTCTTCTTTTTTTAATATATCGAATTGATACAAAATTTCGTGTTTATATCAATATTATAGACATAACTGATATGCTTCTGAATGTATAATTGTTAATAGAATTGGTGAAAATACATGAGTGTAGTAGGGTGTCAGAAACTGAGTACCGTATTCAATTTAAATATTATTCATTATTTCAATAATAATTCTTCCAATTTGATGATTTATTATTATACTCACTCCTTTCTTGAAGTAGTTAAGAAGAGAATCAGCGTTCACGTTCTAAAAACGAAAAAAATAATTTTAAAACAATTATTATTTTTAATAGATTAAATTTCAATTCATACTCACTAAATACTTATTCATACTAACTAGGTCCAACTCATCAATCACCATCATCCAACTCATTACCCACGCACAGATCTCAGACCTATGTGTGCTTCATCCTCCAAAAAAAACTAATTTTTATTATTAGTAAAAATTGTATCAAATCACACTGTCATGGAAAGCATAATAATATTATTAAGATGTAAACCAAAACTGCATTTTGTTTGAAGATAATTAATTATTCACGTTTATCACTACTATAAATTATAATATTAGGGAAGTGATAGCCGTGAGCCGTAGCAGGTATCTTTTCAATCAGATTAGATAAGAAACGCTCTCCTGGGCCCTCTCTGTGAGGGTGACCAATTGGATTGGCCAGCAAAAAAGACTGTTTTTCTGCTGTAAAATCACTTCCCGGTGGTTCGGAACCCACCTAAAATTGTAGGTCCACCATTTTCCCAATAAAATGGCTCAAGAGGCGAGGTGGAACTACCTGTAAGGGTTTCCCCACCAATAAAAGCCATACTTATTTACTTTACTTTATATTACTGTATATTCATTTCCCATAGAAGGCAATAAAACCATTTTTTTTTTAATTTTGCAAGAAAATCCAATAAATAAACCGCCCTTGAGTAAGCCGCCTCTACTGCTGTCACCTAAAACATTAATTATTAATTTATTTGTCTATTAATCAAATTATTAATAATTATTAATCAATTAATAATGTGTACTTTTCTGTTTTCATATTTGAGTAGGACTTTTTTCAAATTCATTTTATTGTCATAGCCTACTATTAAAGTTTCACACATATAAAAGCATGCATAATAATATTGATCTCTCAAATCAAAACAATATTAAAAATTAAGTGTATCAATTTTTAGTTTAGTAACTTAAAAACATATCCATGATATAATAATCATCATTACTTTTTCTTTGATAATTGCTGTAAAAACACCTCCAGGTGGTTTGGAACCCACCTAAAACTCTAGGTCCAGCTCATCAATCACCATCATCTAACTCATTACCCACGCACAGGACACAAACCTATGTGGGCTTCATCCTCCAAAAAAATAAATAAATAAAAATAATAATAATAAAAAATTAATATTGAATGACATCTGCTGGCATAAGATAACCTTGTACGCAAATCAGCGAGTTGATATAATTCAGAATAATATAAAAGAATCGAGTACGGTATTACAAAGAAAATGAATATATATTATAGCTTGTATAATAAGGCATTACCATTATTTGAAATCTACTAATCTACTACCAACTATATTTCAGTTGGCTATCTCTCTCTCTCTCTCTCTCTCTCTCTCTCTCTCTCTCTCTCTCTCTCTCTCTATCTATCTATCTATCTCTCTATCTCTCTCTCTATCTATCTCTCTATCTCTCTCTCTCTCTCTATTCAAGGGAGTAGAATAATTATTCTTTCCACTATTTGCCAAAAATCTGAAAGTAACTTACCTACAATTAATAGTTGAATCAGTTATTTAATCCTCAAATGTGCGTTGAAAGGTTTAAACGTTTAAAGCTATGTTAAAGCAGTAGGCTTATTAGAGAATTGAAAAGCAAATTTTCATAATTACCACATTCAATCCAAGTTCCATCTGAAATAAAAATTAAAGATTAGAAAATAGCCAAGTCAAAATATTATTAGAAATCTATTCACACAAGAAATTTGAGTTCCAAAACTGTGAGCTATAGCTCACTGTTTATTATTACTGCTTCAGCAAAATATTGTTCTCAAAATCATCTAATCTTGATCTCAAGATCAGCAAAATCAGGACTTGAGTGATCAAGTTATTAATACAATGCAAGTATTGGATTCTATTCTATAAAACCTCAAGACATCATTTGAGAGTTTCATTTTTATTAATTAGTTCTATTAAAATTTTATTCTTGAGTCCTATTAACTAAAGTATATTCAAATAATTTATCTAGTATAAGTTTCACATATTATTAAATATCTATTCACACGAGAACATGAGTTTTTTCAAACTCATAATAATTGTAAATAATTTTGACCTTTGATGAATGAATCATGGAGGTATTAGAATAAGAAGGTAATTAGATAGGTATTATTAATTAAGAAGGTATTAGATATGAGAAATATATAAATATTATAAATAGAAGGTAGGTATTAGAATGACATACTCACAGCAATAAGCTTTCTGTTGCATGGTTCCTTCACCAGTGATGGCTAAAAATAAAAACATTCTATGTTAGGGATTTATACATCAGTAGCAACAGTGACAAGTGAAAAAATAATTTTCATGAAAAGTGAACAATATAATGTATCGATTTTTGGAAAAAATGCATCGATTTTTGAATATTATTACACATAGAAAACGTTAAATATGCTATATTATGTTGGATATGTTAAATATTATTTAAAGTAGAAAATAACAAATATTTTTTGCTAGAATAACTATTTTGAATAACTTACCAAGAAGCCTCCGTTATCCTTTTCACAAAAGCTCTTCAAAATCATAGCATCCTGGAAAATTAGAAATAATATTAGAGTTGGAAAGGTACAGACAAAAATATAAAAGAAGAATGGAGAAGAATATATATTGAAGAATTCAGATTTACAAGATAGATCCATATTTATAGCGTTTTGTTTGTTGTCTGTCATCAATTATCTCAATTATAAATTTTCACGCAAAGTCATTGCTTAAAAAATGTAATGGAAATAAATTGTAGTATAGAAGACAAATAAAAACAAAATTAAATGCCAGAATAGGCTTACTGGTTCGAATTTGAAGTATTTCAATCAAATAGTAACTTATGTGATAATGGGGCCACAGGCTTTAATAATGCGAACAAAATCTTGTTTACAATTTTTCAACTTTCTCAAAATATTGTCTTAACCATATAACATAATAAGAAGTACAAGAGGTAGTGATTAATAGAGCATACAAACTTTTAAAAACCTCGTCCTCTCATGTTTTAAGGTAAAATCAAGTATTTTAATCTATAATTTATAAAAATCTAAAAGCTAACTAATAAATGTCCATTTTTATCCAATAATTTAATCTAAATGCCTTGCTACATGCCAAGTTCGTTCACTCAAACAAGGTTCCATTTTTTTGAAATAATCACCTTACTGTTTAAAGTATCAGACAATAATACTGGACAAAATATATTAGCATAGACATTATTTTACAATTCGCGTCCTTACATGCTCCATGAAAATATGGAGTAGAAACCCAAAATTTATCAAAATCTTGAGACCTTGCTAAAATTTGGATTGTAGATTTCGTAGTAGGCTTACAGAAAAATACAATATTGTAATAATTGCAAAGCTTGAGTCAACAGTCAGCAAGATTGACAAAATATGCATCATCGCGCCATCTAGCAATAGAACCCGTAACTGGAATCGTGAGCTTTATATAAGGTTTCAGTTTCATTAAAATTTCAACTTTACTGTCCATCTTTCGAAAAATATTTGAGGACAATATTTTTGTGAAATATAAAATGGTCTAAAAATTATTTCCAGTAATATTTTGTGAGATAATCTAAGATTAACTCGTAATTTCTCAAAAACCTTGAGTTTCATATGAAGCAAGAAAATCAATACAGTAGCAAAGTTTTTTGTTTTTACAAATATTGTAAGTTAATCCTTTATTATATAAAACAAATTACTGGATAATACTCGTAGAAAATATTAGCCTTCATAATCCTTGTTCTTGAATGGTTTTCGTTTTTATGCATGATAAGATTGTTATCATTATTTGAAGACAATTATAAAAATTGATTGAAACATACTCAGCAGTGCATCAAGTGCATACGGTACACTTTGTATCGTTTTGCATCACCTTTTTCCACAGTGACTAAAGATACTATGTGGTCACTGTACTTTTTCCAGCAAGGTCTAACTATACCATGGCCTTCTGTAGACCTTGTTTTTCAGTTCGGCTTGCAAAGTCATCAAGCCTTCCCTTGGCTTTCTAGCATTATGGTATTTCAAGAATTTTCTTTCATTTTTCATTGACTTTCTAGCATTTTCGCTGTTCAAACTCATTTGCCTCTAGATTTTGATTAATTGTGGCTTATTACTGAAATATTACACAGAATGTGTTCGAACAGTAATTAAGATCTTTCTAGCTCTATAAATATTTTCCTCAGTAACGTTTTTAATTTTTCATCCATAAAGTCAGAATTCCAAAAAATCGGAAACTTTGACATCGAATGGTTGAAAGGCAAGGTTTTACAGCTACTTTGGTATGTTTGAAAGAAGCTTTGGAAAATTGTATTAAATGCTAAAAAGATAAACGATTATTTTTCTTCTTTATGCTTATTGTAAATTATCAGACAAATTCGATAACGGTACGTGGTTATTCAAATTCATATTATTTAAATTATTCCGTTTACTGCAATCATGCTAGTGGTTAAGGAGCCTGCCGTATTTTCACAAAATTTATCTAATAAATTATATTAAAAAACTCCCTAATATTGAAACAGACATACCTTATCATCATTGAAGCCCATACTCTTGGAGCCAACTTCTGCGAAGTTCTAGAAAAAAGAGAAAAAACAAACATTGTTCAGATAATTACATTAAAAATAATTTGAGAAGATTATTTAAAATTATCATTATTTTGATAATAAACTATCGATGATCCTGATTTTTCTATGACGATAGATAATATTGAAATAATATATGTTGGTGAAATCTATAGAATCAATAATTGTTAAAAAATTCGTAGGATAGTAAATGTAGGGAAGTAATAGCTGTTAGCCGCAGCAGGTAACTGTTATTCAATCACAGAGGTAAGCTATGAACCTAGCCTAACCTAACCTGGGCCCTCTTTGTAAGGGTGACCGATTGGATTGGCCAGCAGAAAAGACTGTTCTCTGCTGTAAAATCACATCCCGGTGGTTCGCAACCCATCTAAAACTGTATCATCTAAACTCATCAATCACCATCATCCAATTCATTACCCACACACAGGTCTCAGACTTATGTGGACTTCATCCTATGAAATATTATTATTTTTAAATAAATGTCATCAAGAATGAAATAATTTCCAATTTCAGTCTTTCAAAAAGTACCTCATTGTACTTTTAATCTGCCTTCCTATTTTCCATATACACAATTAGGATTAGTATACAAATAAATTATTCACCTAACCTAACTTATCAAATTATATCTGATAAAAAATTGTTCTTCTCAAATTGTCAGAAGAACAAAATAATCATCACTAAGTAAAAAATTATCACTCAGTTATTATTACCAAATTATCAAAAGTAGAAGATCACTTACAAAAGTTGTGCTTCTAGTATGGTAATAATAATATTCTAAATAAATTTCTACTCACGCTCTGAATGTAGTCGACAGCCTGAAATACAAAAATCAGATATTATAAATTTTGAAAAAGGGTATTTAGAATGAATATTTAAACCTGAATTAGGAGCTTCTAGAGCCCTCGATATTATATGGTTGAGCTTTCAACTAAATATCTACTTTGCTATCTAGATATTTTATTGAATAAATCTGACACAATCATGGTGCCCTTAACCTTGAGAATTCCTCGATTCTTCCTTGAAAAACAAATTGATGAAATCAACTCGTTGCCACCGGTTGCCTAAGTAGACTCCATCCTGATTTAAATTGTAACAGTACTTCTCTATTATAAATAAATAAAAAATTAGTTCTGTTAATTAGAAGCAATAATTGCAATCTGTAATGACAAAGCCTGTATGACATGTAATTTTGTATCAATTAATAAAAGGAAGAAAATCGGATGTGATTTATTTTTTCAAAAGCTAATATTTTATCAATAAAAAGGCTATAATTTATTGGGAAATTTGATATAAACAAATTGAATTATTTTCTTTTAAAAAATTGTTAAAATTCAATTTTCATTAAGAATTTTAATCAATGTTTTTCATGAATAATAAGACGAAATTGACATTATAAGACATTGATAAGACACAACCACATTTATTAAAACTTTGAGAAACTAGTTTCGGTTGTTACACCATTATCAATCTCAATCTCAATGTTTTTCGCCTCTTCAATACATTTTTATTCAGAATCAATAACACTACTATGCTATTGTTGTCAATAATTATTGATGCAACTTGTGAAACAGGTGAGATAAAATAAATTGAACAGCTATGAGTCTTGATTGCTGATGAGATGGCATTCTTCTCAAGGAGTCACATCTGGTCACAAATTAAAAACTACACTGTGACATTAATTAATTATGGAGACCTATTTTTCTAGGACGTATGTTGAAGAAATTTGTCTTGCCTTGATCTTCTCAATCTTCTGAAGATAAAATTCTATGTAATTCATATTTTATCTAGATTTTCTTATAGTAAAACATAGGTACCTTAGGAGAAACAATTGATAAAAATAATACCTATGTAATGTAACAGTTAGCTTTCATAGACGATTGAGAAAATAAACAAATTCAATATAACACAAAACAATTTTTACACTAAAGCCCTGCTTCAAATTAGATTGATGAAGTTTCTAATACAAGATAGAAACGAGGCTTGAGATCCGAAATAGAAAAAATAACTATAATTTAAAAAAAGTCACTTCATAGTGAAAAGTAAATCCCAAGAAAAAGCTAAAAAACTATACTTTTTTTAAACTCAATAAATTTGATGTTGTAGTTCCATATTACTTTTTCACTTGAGTTAAAAATAGATAATTTTTGGAAATACCTTTGTAGCGAATCTACTACAAAAGTATTTTCAATAATAGAAGTCGCCATATATCAAAACCACCACAGAAATTCTTCTTGAAAATAATATTCTGCTGTAAATACAATTGAATATAGTTAGTTTGAAGTGCCTTACAATTAAACAAACTGACAAATATACAGAAACAGAATTTATTAATTTCGAATTCCTTCAAGTGCTATTAATTCAGACTGAAGACTTCCGCAATGGCGGATATTGACAACAGTATTGAATAGCTGATGGAAATCGATGAATGCTACTCTAAAAAAACATCAGTCACCATAGGGAATCGAACCTCGGACCTCCCAATCGCCGGTCGGGCGCCTTAACCACGAGACTATGGAGACAAATCTGCACAGCCGCATTCATTTTTCCTTGGCCATATCGGCTCGTATCTCACAAGTTAGTTTGAAACCCAACCAGTGATTGGGAGGTCCGTGGTTCGATTACCGGTGGTGACTGATATTTTTGTACAGTAGCATTCATCGATTTCCATCAGCTATTCAATACTGTTGTCAATATGCGCAATTGCGGAAGTCATCAGTATAAATTAATAGCACTTAAAGTAATTAGAAATCAATAAATTCTGTTTCTGAATATAGTTCTAGAACCTGTTTCATTTAGATGAAACTGCCGAGAAATTAAAAATATGACTAAAAGTCACCAAATAAATAACTAAATAACAAAAAACCTACAGAGGTTTTGTGATATAACAGATAATAATATTCATATCAAAGATGTTACTAGTAGTTGCTCCAAATTTAATACCATAGTAAATCTCCTCTATTTCACTACCTGGATTTTCTGTTTATTTAGATATTTCAAATAAACTTACCTTGACTGTAGTAGTAGTGGTGGTTGTGGTAGATGTAGTAATCTCTTTTGATCTCATCATTTGACTCTGTTGACTCTGAAATTTCAAATTTTTCAAAATTAAAATAGCATCCTAACTTGGAAGTTGTAACAAAATATAGTCTACAAATTAACTCATATGTCTACCTACATATAGTTTGTGAATAAACATAACTTATTACATAATTATATTATGTGAATAAACATAGCTTACTAAATATAGTATGTAAATAAACTTACTACATATAGTATGTAAGTAAACATAACTTACTATATATAGTATGTGAATAAACATAACATACTCTACCTACATATAGCATGTGAATAAACATAACTTACTTTTTTTACATGTAATAATTATTTATAATGTGATGTGTCATTATACAGGACATTATTATAGCTTTGTTTTATAAGACATGTTGCTATTAATATAAGACATATACTCAGTAATGCAGATGTGCAGTAATGCGTTTTTAGCATAGTAACTAGGTAACACGGTATTGTTCATGCCATTAAAATTGATTTGTGATCATCAGTAACATCATTATTTGTATAACAATCTATTTTACATAAGATAGGATATAATTACATCCTAAAAACATTTGGTATAAACCAAAAAGAGGATGAGTCAACACATAAAAACACACATTTATATTATCATAATAATTTGTAAAATGATTCTTCAAGAAACTCTAAAATAATTGAGTCTCACCCATAATAATGGTGAATAATGTGTCTCACCCATCAGCAGCTTCCTCAATAATCCTCATGCTCACATTTTTCTAAGATGTTATTCATGACGAAATACTAGTTGAACAATTTAATATAAAAACTGAAATTGTATTTAATAAAAACTTAAAAAACACATTCAAGTGGAAATTATGACTCACTTTATGGCCGTTTCACTCTGATGTTGAGAGCATCGTCAGACGACCCACAGTACAAAGTACACAGTGTACTGTGGGTCATCTGCCAATGCTCTTAAAATCAGAGTTAAACGACCGTCACGCCATAACGTGAGTCATAATTTCCACTTAAAAGTGTTTTTCAAGTTTTTATTATATACTAGTGGATACAGGATGGATCTCCAACATCATGAAACTGTATTTCTATTTAAATTATAACTTCTACTTATTTAAACTGGAGGAAGGCATTTTGATTCAGCGGGGAAGCTTTGTCAAATACTCAGAAGCTTTTTCAGAAGAGGTGATGAAGCTTCTGCTCAGAAGCGAAATGCATTCCTTTAGTTTAAGTGAGTAGAAATCAAAATTTAAATGAAAATATAGTGTCTTTTTTGATATTAGATCATATTTTTCTGTTCCCCAAGTCATCTGTAGTTTTTTGTTATAGTTGTTTGACTTTGTTCTTTTTAAATTATATAATAATAAATAATATAAATTATTTGTATGGTTCGGTTATTTTACTTCTACTTTACAGTTACCTACAGCTTTCTTCAAACAAATTATATATTTTTTTATTTTTATTATTCTCACAGTTTTTCTCTCATCTCAATCTGCAAGATCCCCTCCCTTCTTTTTACAAATTATTATCTATTTCTTACAAGAAATGATAATTTTTCAGATAAACATAGTTCAGTATATAGCTTTTTTGTATATGGTTTATTCCTCAGATTATGAAAAATTAATACTTGAAATTCTGAGCTTATTCGAATCTGAGAAAATATAAAAAGACCTATCTTATCTAACTTATCACTGCTTTATTTTCAATATAATTTCTTCTATTTTTTCATCTTTTCCTCTTACTCTTTTCCCTTCTCTATTTCTACTACCCTCCATCCTCTTCCCCTCCACTAAATTTTGTCCCTTCCTCTTCCGCGTTCTCTTCCACCATCTTCCTTCTCCACCATCTCTCTTCTTGTATACTTTTAAATTGTTTTATATCTAATATCAAAACTGACACTGTATTTAATATATGATTTTCACTCACATACTGGAGATAGTGGAGGAATGCATTTCAATTCTAAATAAAAGCTTCATCAGCCTTCTGATGTCTGAGGCTGATGAAGCTTCTCTTTAGAAGTGAAATGGATCCCTCCAGTATCTCCAATATAAGTGAGTGAAAATTATAGGCTATATTAAATAGAAATACAGTGCCAGTTTTGATATTAGATTGTTCATCAAGTATTTTGTCATGGAAAACATCACAGATTGTTTGATATCATCCTTTCTATCACTGCATGAACCAATAATCTACCACATTGATTCTACTTACCAATCATTCTCTCACCTAAACACCAATAATTGGTGTTTTTATTAAAAATAGAAATAATAATAATTATTGAGAAATTAGAAATTAATAAATTATGTTCGAATTATTATTTCTTTTCCATTTTCCTTGTTAGATCCTTAACTCCAGTAATCATCATTGGAGATAAGGATTATTCTTCTTCAGTAGTAGATATCTCTAATAACCCCAAGTATTTAATTTGCCATTATTTATAACACTGCTATTTTATTTTATACTTATATGCACATTAAGCGCTTAAACTGAGTTCAAACTAAGCAATTAATCAGCATATCAGTATATTTAAACTGAACTCTGTTCAAGAGTAGGCCCTTCGACCATATAATATAAATTCGGTCATAATACATGGTTGAAGAATAGGCCATTGAACAAACAAATCCATAGTTTGAACAAAGTTAAAACTATACGTTTTTGATTAACAAAGTTTAAATGCTAATTGTGCCTACCCTACAGGCCTTAGTGCACTTCGTGTAAACTTCAAATCGCAGTTTAATTGAGCATGATTCATTGCGGTCACATTCATCCCTTTCCCCTTTTTCCCCTTTCAAAAATTATCACAGCAGTGCTCAAGCGGAAAGTGAAAATGCATGAGTGTGAACACTTATCAAATCAAGCTCAAAAATGCAAAATATTTTAGCCAGCTCAAAGCAAGGCCTTACCATATGTGTCCATGTTTTCATCCCATAGAACACGACTGCCATCAGTGCATAAAACTCAAGCGGCACTATTTCTGAAGCCAAATACTCACACATAATAATCCACAAATCACGCAAGTGCTTTGGAAAAATCAAAGAAAAAACATGGGATGCAGTTTTTTAAATTATTTTTGTCTTCAACAATTTTGCCTTGAAAATGTAAATGGAATTGACTAAGACACGCTTACTTGATCTGAGTTTGGATGGGTAACCGTTATCCTGGTGGCTCAGACTCCACCTAAAACTTTGTATTCACTAGAGTTTAAATTCAATTAATTAAAGATTAACCAAAATTTACATTTACATTGCTAATAAAAATTTGAATAAAAATCTATGTGAATAATTGATAATACATATTATTTGGAATAGTTTTATTTGAAATGTTTCTCACAAGATTACATGCTTTGTGGATTATTTTGTTGGATGATAATCCGGTATTTGATATAGCAAAAATGTCATTAATAATATATTCATAATGGACAGAGCTGTTTAGAATTCTTGGAATGTCAATTTTACAATACTCAAAAAAAACCAATAACCTTTCTAGAGGCAAACTGTCTCAAATGCTTTGTAATTGATTTAAAATAGAATGAAGATGGAAACAAATTTGAGCTCTCCTATGAAATTCCAATATGATAGATTTTTGGAGATTTCAGTTGCAATTCAAGGCTTGCCTAAACAATTAGGGATGGAGCAACACTGCATAAATCCAGAGCTCAGAATAATGAATATCAATCTAGCTGAATGAGAGTGACAGAGTTGCTCTAGCAGCTCATCTAGCTAGAATCTACACTGGCCTACACTGCTCTAACCTCCTTATTCTTGCAACTGGTGTCCCTTTATTTCTTGCCATTTGGAGGTAAGTAAAATTAGTCAATAGCTCTTTATATAAAAAATGCATCATTTAGACCTATACTGGATTTTATAGATGTTTATAGGTTTTATAGGTAGGTACCTATTTATAAAAATTGTTTGCCATTTACATATACTTCCTATCACTATTTCTTTATGTGATCTAAAATTGACTATGAAGAATGGGAATATATACATGAATGTTTGTAAAATTATTATACAATTCATTTTCAACAGTTTATTGAAAACATGGTCTTCCATGTATTAATATTGAATGAGTATGATATAATTTTTTGGATATTACATATTCAAATTTTTTTAGTCAAGTGTTTGAATTGCTTTTAAAAAAATCCACCAGTTAAACTGCGACCTCTACCCAAAAAGCGACCAGTTAAACCACCACTAGAAATACCACTAGTTAAACTGCCACCAGTTATACCACTAGATAAACTGCTAACAGAATCCATCATGTTGCCACCACTAGTATAATCGCTAACAGAATCCATCATGCTGCCACCATCAGTTAAACCACTAGTTAAACTGCTAACAGAATCCATAATGCTGCCACCACTAGTTAAACCGCTAACAGAATCCATCATGCTGCCACCACTAGTTAAACCGCTAATAGAATCCATCATGCTGCCACCACTAGTTAAACCGCTAACAGTATCCATCATGCCACCACCATCAGCTAAACCACTAGTTAAACCTCCAACAGTGTCCATCATGCCAGATGGGTTCATGTAGTCACTTACACCAGACATAGACTGTAAAGAAAAGCAAATAACAATAATTAGTTGAAATTAGATTAAAATTATACAGTTACAGAAATAATAAGAGTCATTGAGGAGGAAACTAATTTTATAAACAATTCGCATTGCAAGGTATTTTTTTGGTAGATTATGTCTTGGAGGCTCCAGTTAAGGAGTATAAGATAAGTCAGATCAATAATTATACAATCTTTTACACTTGTTTCCATAATTACTGTAGGCTGTTAATTAGTTGAGGTGAGGCTCAATTATTTTGATGTGAAAGAAACTCTTGTACCTACACTATAAAAAGCTTTATCAACTAAATATTTTTTCAATTGTTATTTAAATATTTTCATATTTTGAAGACTCTTTAAAAACTGCAGTAGCTTGTTGTCGAGTTTCCTACCATTATAACTAGGTTTTTGATTGAATAATCTACTATTGTGACTCCTTGGCTTCTTATATTATAATCGTGTGCATCAAGATTTTGATAGATATTACTCTTTTTTTACATATAAAGTAGCTTCATATACATATAAGCAGGAGAGACAGTTAGGAGATCAATTCTTTTTAACAATGGCGTACTTGAATCTAATCTATTTACTCTTTCCATACACCTAACAGCTTTATTTTAGATCCTAAACACCCTATCAAGGCTATTGTCCCAAAGGGTAAGGTAATACCCTTAATTTGTAAAATTCAAAATTACATTCACTTTCTTTGGGTTATTGAACAGTTTTAGTGCTTCGTTTTCAAAGTGAACATCTAAAGGGAAGTGATAGCCGCGAGCCGTAGCAGGTATCTGTTCAATCAGATAGATAAGCTGCGTTCTCGTAGGTCCTGTTCGTAACGGTGACCGATTAGATTGGCCAGCAAAAAAGACACTGTTCTCTGCTGTAAAATCACTTCCCGGTGGTTCGGAACCCACCTAAAACTGTAGGTCCAACTCATCAATCACCATCATCCAACTCATTACCCACGCACAGGTCTCAGACCTATGTGGGCTTCATCCTCAGAAAAAAAAAAAATTAATTATTCATGTTTTGGATAGAATCAGGAATCGTACTTCAAAGGTAAAATTTCTAGTTGAACTAAGACATAACCTAAAATTTGGAATTTTTAATTGAAAATTTGTAAAGAAAGCAGTATTGGGCTGTGCCTGTTGTATCTTTACTTGATTGTGTTTTGTAATAAATAAATAAATAAAAATAATATTGTACAGCACTATGGGCAGTACCAACTACATTGCTCATAGCTAAGATTGTGTAAAAATGAAAATACAAAGCTTATAAATTGTTCTTAATACCTAATTTATAAAACTGGAGTAAAATTAATCAACAAAATGTGTATTTCTCATTTATTTAACAACAAAATTCTGAAAAATGTATAAATTAAGATAATTTGATATGAGCACATTAGAGTGAAATGTTGAAAATGTTTTTCAAAGATCCCAAATGTAGAAAAACATTTTTATTAAACTTTGAAAATAAAAAATCTAAAACCAATATAAAAGAAATTTATCCATGTCACCATGCAGTCCCTTGGTATCAATAAAATATATTCTCAATATTAACCTAAAAACAAAGAGTTCATGTGTTGGTATTTAATGGTGAAATATAACCCAGGAAATGTGCTATTTAAACCATTTTGTTGAAATGAATTAGCTTATAGCATTCCAATCACTCCGGATTCAATAAGTAGCTGTTTCTATTTCCCTAGCTTTATTCCAAGTAGTAGATTCAAATTGGGAAATTTGTTTTAATAAAAATGTTACTCACATTAGCGAATCCACCTGCTGAGTAGCCACCCTGAAAAATTTGAAAAGTTGTCAAATTTAATTTAGATTCAACTGTTAAATTCATGAATAAATAAATTATATTTTTTATTCATTCACAATATCACAAAAATCATTGGTAAAGCCAGCTGGCAGTTCAAGGAATCGCCTTAACTTTGACATCAAAGTTTTAACATTAAAATAATAAGCAAGGAGAGAAACAATAAAAAATATAACCAGAATAGAAGAAATATAACTTGAATTTTATTTTATATATAAAAATTCATAATGATGGGATATGGTAGTAAAGATAATATATATTATCATGCTGCAGACCCACAATTTAAAACTACTACTAAACTTAGGTTATTTCAATTCATTTCATCATTTTGAAGAATCTCTTTGTCTATTTTTCATTAGTCAATTTTTTTAATTATCACGATTATTCTTATAATGTATTGTTGTATAATGTTATTAATTGTATTGGGTTTGTCAGGATGACGTTTTGTAAAACATAGAAATGAATGAAGGTGGACAAATAGAAGTGAGGGTGAGTTCCAATTCTTTTCTGTGTCCCACTAAAATTCAACCTATGACATACTACAGTGACTTATATAGTAACTGCATAAAGTGACTGTAGTCATACCAGCTAGCTGTAGTTTTTATTTCAGCAGTATTAGTCACAGTATATTTTTCTTATGATAAAACAATGATTAGAGCAACATATTCAAAACAGGACTTCTCTTTTGTTCTTTCTGTTTTTTAACATACCATATATCCTTTTACATTTTCTTTTATCTCAATTATTATACTTTTGTTTAATTAACTACTTTTTATAGCCATTCTTTTTCCTTTCTTATAGTTTTTCACTCTTATTTTAACTATCAATTATCAATAATTCTCTTATTAATAAATTAGTTGACCATATTGTTTATTTAATTACTTATTTTGATGTACTTCATTTTGTTCTATGTTATACCTGCAATGATTTTGAAAAATACCTATGGGTTTAGAAGGACCCTTGTTTAATAAATTATTTGATTGATTTTTTAAAATGTAATTTTAATTAGTAAGGAAGAAATTCAACTTATTTATCTCATTTTAGAAGGAAAATGACAAGACAAGTCTGAAAATCAATTCTATTTTATATTTAAAAAAATAATTTGATCAGATACTTACTCCACCAATAGCACTAGCAGCTCCACTGGCCTGCAAATGAATAATTAATCATGAATGAATAATACTATAATAAATAATTGACTAGTTCTCATGAAGAATTGTTTTGAGCTATTGCATTTATTGATAGTTTTATTAAATTTTATTTATTAATTGTTTTATAGATCCCACTAATGAATATTAATTCTGAATGGATCAATTTGTAAAACGTTTTTAGACATATATTGTGATAAAAAAATTCTCAAATGAAAATTTAAACGTCTTCGAATTTCCTTTCAATGTTACAAATCGTACTGAAGAACTACACCATGTATACAATAGTAGCCCATATTATATAAAATTATTATAGTATATTTTAGAAAATAACTGTAATATATTGTATAGTGTACAGAAGTATATTAATTCATAATTTAATAACAATACCTTTTTTGAAAATTCAAATTTGAAAATTTCAATTTGAAAATTTATTTCAAACATTTAAAAAGTACATCATAAAATTATCTTTACACTATTTTGTTTCAGATTTTTCCATTCCTTTTAAATTTGTTGATGAAATTTATACATTGTATTATCTTAATGTATTCTATACATAAATGTAATAACACGTTATAAATAGTTCTAAAGACTACTTGGAAAGTAACTATACTGCACACTATGAAATTAGATGGCTCAAAGAGATTGTGGTATAGCAAACATAAAACAGCTGACTGCAGTGACAAACCAAACCACATGACTACTAGCATCAAAATTGTAAACATGGCAACATAGTATGAGAGGTTGGTGATTCTCTACTATCAGCTGCTGGCATACTTTCATGTCTGGCAACACCGCAATTTTTCAGAGCCACCTAATTTGTTGTCATAAACTATAAATGAATAAGTAAGATAAAAATGATAAATGAGGTTATAATTAATATGGAGGAGAAGAAAAAACAAAACCGTAGACTTTCAATATCAGTACCTGAACATGAAATTTGACAATATAATCGAATTTATTTATCTACATCGCTAGACTATTTACTTTTCATTGTAAATTTATCTAATTGCAGTCAATTCTAATTGTGAAAAAATATTTCATGTAACTTATAATAAATAATAAAAAGAGAAATATTATTTATTCACAATTAAAATTGACTGCAGTCGTTGGATTTACAATAAAAGTTACTGTAATATTAACAACGCAGTTTGTTATGGAACAAGAGATCCAAGAAACTAGATTATTATTATCGATATTAATTTTTTTTGTAGATTATGTCTTGGAGACTCCAGTTAAGGAGTATAAGACAAGTCAGATCAACAATATTATACACTAGATACCATAATTACTTCAATTAGTTGAGGTGAGGCTTAATTTTGATGTGAAAGGAACTCTTGTACACTATAAAAAGCTTTATCAACTAAATATTTCTTCAATTGTTTTTTAAATATTTCTATATTTTCAAGACTCTTCAAAAACTGCGGTAGGTAAGAAATGTATCTAACAGTATGAATAAAAATGGATAAAAATATTACAGTAATTGAATTCTGAAATTGCTAATGCATCAATCATCAGTTGTAGATTAATTACATTATTAGATATCTATCAAACAAATATTATTTAAGAGATACGCATAATTATGTGAATAATGAAGATATTTAAAAATAATACTTAATTGTATGATACTTTACTCACCATTTCAGATCCGTACTGAAAATAAAAAATAGAAATATTATTATTTAAACTTCATTTTTCATAAATTTCAATAGTGGAAGTTCAATAAATCATTGTTTTTTTTGAGGATGAAGCCCACATACGTCTTACACCTGTGCATAGGTAATGAGTTGGATGATGGTGATTGATGAGTTGGACCTACAGTTTTAGGTGGGTTCCGAACCACCGGGAAGTGATTTTACAGCAGAGAACAGTGTGTTCTACATGTATATAATATTATAATTTCCAATATCTTACCAAATTTTTAGTTTTCTCCACTTTGGAAAAGAGGTTGAAAAGATTTACTGCATGCTAGAGTAGGCTACATCGTTTCAGGTGCTTGCACAGAGGACCATCACTGCACATAGGGAAGTGATAGCCGTGAGCCGTAGCAGGTATCTGCTCAATCAGATAGAGATAAGCTGCGGCCTCCTAGGCACTCTTTGTAAGGGTGACCGATTAGATTGGCCAGCAAAAAAGACACTGTTCTCTGCTGTAAAATCACTTCCCGGTAGTTCGGAACCCACCTAAAACTGTAGGTCCAACTCATCAATCACCAACATCCAACTCATTACCCATGCACAGGTCTCAGAACTATGTGGGCTTCATCCTCAAAAAACTGACTGACAAATATACATGCTATGGAATGGAGGCATTCACACTAATCTGATCTGTTATACACCATTTCACAGCATGTGCTTGATTCCCCTCTATCATCTATTATCATCCCTCCCGTGTTTCGGAGGACACGTTAAGCCTGTTGGTCCCGGCTGCCTAAAAAAAGTCGTTAAGTCAAGCCAGAGCCCCTGAACTTATTCAGGTGCAACCTGATAACTCTGACACCGCACCTGAGCACATATCACCTGGTCACACGATATTACTATTATTTTTTTAAAATCTATTTTCATTACTATCAAGAATTAATGCTCCGCTGTGCAAGCACTCTCGGGAAGTAATTTGGAACTTTTTGAAAATAGCACTTGATTAAAAATAGTTATTCAGTTGAGTTATTAGATTCTAGTTGCAGTCATTTCCAAACTTGGGCCTTCCAAAATTATTTTCCAATATGAGATGATTTCAAAGATGAGTTACTTACTAAATCTACCTTGAGTAAAGCAAACATTTCCAAATTTTATGAAATGGTTGATTTACTCCAAATTTTAGGAAATGGTTGATTTACTCACTCGTTTCAGAAGTGTAATTTTTTAAGTTTCAGAATATGTCATAGTTTTTACAATTGTAATTGATCAATTCTTAATTAATTATAATTAAATCAATCAACACTAGTTGATTTTTTCAATAATTTGAAGTACAAATTATCTTTCATCTCAGAAGTTTCTACTCAACCATTGAATTTTATAAACAAATAATAATTTAGTTTGAAGTGACTGACAATTGAATAAACTGACAAATATACATAAACAGAATTATAAACAGTAATAGCAATTAAAGGAATTCGAAATTAATAAATTCTGTTTAAATAATAATTCATTGTTATGAAGAAAATGCGCACTTTAGGAAAAAGTTGTTATTATGAAAAGGGTTGCTATGAAATTGCCATAGAAAAAAATAGTATGAACTTACTGATGATGCTTGCTGCATTGATTCCCTTGCATACTGTGTTGATGAAGACTCACTATCATAGCTGCTTTCATATTGACCACCCATTGATCTCATCTAAAAAAGAATAAAACATTATATTAATAATATGATAATAATTATTATAAAAATGGAAATAAAGTTGAAACTCCAATTATTATTGTGGTATTATTAATAATGTTGTGGACTCTAGATATGTCAAATAATAATACAGAATTTACTATAACTAAACACATCGACATAACTCTAAAATTTCGATTGTTACCCAGTTTTTGATTAGGCTGTAAACGTAATAGACGAATTATTAAATTGTCTAAGAATTCCCTATTTCTAAATAAATTCAACTGAAATTCTGTATAATATATTTTATTTATTTATTTGAAAATACAAATATGGAAGCTTGAACCTGATTGAACAGGCAACACTTCGTTCATGAAAGGCAAGTCGTATCTCGTCTTGCAAGGTTTTTAATGTTTATTTTTTATGCAATCTTGCCTTTTTTGTGTCTTACCTGTGTAAAGTCTTTCGTTTCAATAATTACTTTTAGGAAATAGTAATAAATAAATAGATGATACATGAATAAATGCTTTTATTGGTACCGGTACATGAAATTATAAAAAATGCTTTAAGTGCAAAAGTACAGCTCAAGGACTTTGTTACTTGCACTATCTTGAATTTATTGTTCATATTAAAGTTAGTAGTCACTGTTTTCAAAGAAAACTGTTCAATTCTATGTTCAATTGGAATTTATGATTTAATCAATTGGAATGTAAAAAAAGATTTACATTGAATATTGATTCTCTGCCAAGGATTTCAAACTTACTAAGGTATTATAAAAAAAATACTAATTAGAATAGTAGCTTTCTAATAAATTAAAAACGGCAGGAGAATAGGCAATCATGCTTCAATTTGAGTTAAAATACATTCAAACAATTCCATTAAACTCTTGTTATTTTAATAATGGTTATTTATAAACGTAGCTGCTATTCATGCTCCTTCAGAGGTAGAATAATAATCATCATTATCATTGTCATTGTTCTTCACCTTATAATAATTTTCCCTCAAAAACTATAAAATTGAAAACATTACAATTTATTACTTGAATGTGACAATTATAATAATAATGATGATAATAATAATAATAATAATAATAATAATAATAATAATGATAATAATAATAATAATAATAATAATAATAATAATAATAATAATTATTATTATTATTATTATAATATTAATAATAATAATAATAATAATTTTTAATAAAAATAGGTACTGTAATTGTTGTTAATTACCGCTGCAGCAGCATCACTACCGCTAAGCAGGATTGCCTGAAAAAAAACAATAATTTATTTGAGTTAACAAATGTTTCAAAAATATAAACAAAAAAAAAACACTGTTTTCAACACAGTTTTTGAATTCCGCACACTCAAGGGTGTATTTCAACTTACTCTAATGAAATAAATGGTAAACCAAAATTGTATTAACGAATGTATTATGACTGCTTTTTTAAGTCACAAGTGAGAAGGGTTGGGGGCACGAGCGAAGCGAGTGTCCTAAATATTGCGCTTCACTAAAATGTTTTACTTGAAAGGTTGGTCCAATCAGCGAAACAAAATTATCTAATATAAAAACTGACACTGAATATTTCTAATCTAATATTAAAACTGGCACTGTTTTTCCCTTTTATATATGCCTATTGTTTTACTCACTTATATTGGAGATGCTTGAGGGATGCATTTCACTTCTGTAAAGAAGCTTGCAAGAGGCTGACGAAGCTTCTTTTCAGAAGTGAAATGCATCCTTCAAGCATCTCCCATGTAAGTGAGTAAAACAATATATAAAAGTGAAATACAGTGCCAGTTTTAATATTAGATTGTCTACTACTTTAGTGCATTTTATTTACACGTTTAGTGTTTTCATTTAAATTTATCTTGTTATGAATTTCCACTTATATTTCCAAATTCAAAGAAAACATATAATAGCTTTGAATGGTTGAGTTCATGGAAGTCTTTTACTGTTTACCAGTAGATGGAATTCAACCAGAAACTTAGACGTCTTATTGGTTTATTCAAATATTTGAACATCTATAAATTTGAATAGACCAATCGGACATCTTGGTTTACGGTCAAATTCTATTTACCGGTAAACGATAAGGCTCCCATGTATTCAACCATTTTTTATATCTTGGCACCCTTTTTACACACTTTTACCCTTCTATGTTTGACACATTGTATTTGTCATTCAGAACTTGTATTGAGCTAATGGCTGTCTCTACCCCATAAGAGACTATCAAACTAATTTTGAATGAGACTTATTTACGCTTAAAATAAATAGATGACATTGCATTTCAACAATTTGTATTCAAATGATACATATTGTATTCCATGTTTATAACTTGTATAAGATGAAAGGCTCTCTCGACCGTACAAGACACTATCAAACTATTAAATGGTTTTAGTGCAACGTGAATTTCTAAATTGATATTTTTGTTTTGGAAAGAATCAGTATTTGTACTTCACAGTAAAATTTCTAGTTTAACTTGACCTAAAATTTTGATTTTTTAGTTGAAAATTTGTAAAGAATGCAGAAGTGGGCTTTGCCTGTTGTATCTTTACTTGATTCTGTTTTGTAAATGAGAAAAAAAATTTAATAGTGCAATTAAAAAAAATTGTTTTATGACGCTAAACTTCTAATGATGTTGAAGTGAGAATCCAGACAACAAATAAAAAATGGCGGGCCACTTAGCGCAGGTTTTGTTTGGGGTGTTGCAACCTCAGCTTGCTGTCGTTTCAGCAGTCGTGGGTTCGAATCCCGCTCCACCGGCATTTATGTGTTATCATTCACCTCATTACTCCCGCACAAATCTCGGACTCATGTAGGCATCATCAGCAATACAAAAAATGAACCTGAAAGATATTTTCTTTAACATCTGTATTCAATCTATTATCAAAACTGGAGCTGTATTACTTACACTGGGGATACTGTAGAGATGTATTTCACTTCTAAAGTGAAGCTTCATCAGCCTGGATTGAATGTTCATCAGCAGGCTGATGGAGCTTCTCTTTTGTAGTGAAATGCATCCCTCCAGCATCTCCAGTATAAGTGAGTGAAAATCATATATTGAATAGCAATACAGTGTCAGTTTTGCTATTAGATTGTTCATAAAGTATTTCGTCATGGAAAACACAAATCTGTATTTAATTCTTGGATTTCTTGTTCCATAACGTTCTGCGTTGTTGATATTAACTTTTTATTGTTGTTGATATTAACTTTTTATTGTTGTTGAATCTTTAATAGAATTTAAAATAGAAATTCACAAATTCAATTTATAACAATAGAAAGTCAATGTCTGTATTACATTTTTTCAACTACTACTCAGCTTTCACACTTTGTAAACAATTTTTCTAACATGTTTTTAATTTTTACAACATGAATTCAATTAACTTGTTAAGTGAATTCAACGACTTGCAGTCAAATTTGATTGCGAGTCGTTGAATTCACTTAACAAGTCAATATTAACAATGCAGTTTGTAATGGAACAACAAATCAAGGAATTGAATTCAATTTTTTAACCTTTAAATTCAATTCCAAAATCAAATAGGAATTTTCTATTATTTTTAATAATTTATGATATTTTCTGTTGAAAAATGAAACATACCTGCAGAACAAGCACTACGGCAGCAAGCAAACCTACTTTGAAGCGGAACATCTTGGAGAAATGGGAAGAGATTTCACGATTTTCCTTTATATATAACATTTGTCAGACAATGGCCTGTAAATACTTTCAAAGGCATCTTGAGCAAACAGCGGTGCATTGTCAATCGTTATACTTTGATTGATAATTGGTCCAGTATAATGTTCTAGCAATGCATTTGAACAAAGTAATTATTGTTTCAAATCACATTTCATTGTGTTTAATGTTGATGGTAGTAGAATAAGACGTCATGCCCTATTCAAATAATGCAATAGTTCTTATTTTTTCATGATCATGATGGCTATAACACAATAAAATGAACTCCATCCCAATCAATTTGGAAGATGTTACAATTTTATTGAATTGCTAAATGTCCACAATATGGTTAATTTTAAAATTCCTGGATTTCTTGTTCCATAACAATCTGCGTTGTTAATATTAACTTTTTATTGTAAATTCAATGACTTGAAGTCAATCATTCGACTCGCAGTCATTTATCATTTAACTGCAAGTCGTTGAATTTACAATAAAAAGTTCCTGGATTTCTTGTTCCATGACGAACTGTGTTGTTAATATTAACTTTTTAAGCGAATTCAACGACTTGCAGTCAAATTTTTATTAAGAATAAGTAGAATTTACTTACTCTGTAGGCCAAACGTTTTAGAAAAATGGATCTCCAAGATTCGAAAACGTTCAGCCTACAGAATAAGTAAATTCGACTTATTCTCAATAAAAATTTGACTGCAAGTCGTTGAATTCACTTAAAAAGTTAATATTAGAAATTCCTTCCTATAGCATTAAGAAGGAATTTGGAGTTTCAAAATTAATAATTGTACTGGAGACTTCACGTATTGGATACTTCATGATTAAGAAAAAACAAATATTATAATATGGTTGTTGAACTTCTGTATAACGAAATTATTTATCCAGGCGAAAAAAATTGTTCTAGTGTGGTGTTTGGTAAAGGGCAAATCATCTTGCCAAATTTACAAATTGTGAAAATTCTTTGCATAGAGGATTTTGTTATTTAGAAGTTCTTTATAAAGAAGGGTCATCTAGAATAAACTAATTGATATAGTAATTATGGTTATTAGTAGTAATTAGTAGTTATGGTACGGTAATTATGGTAACTAGTGTATAAGAGTATAATTGTTAACCTGACTTGTCTTATACTCCTTAACTGGAGTCTCCAAGACGTAATCTACAAAAAAAATAATTTATCATTCTCACTTTACATTATTTTACTTGAGTAGGCGTACTCAAGTTAAAATGATGACTCAAAGTATTTAAAGATTGAAAAGTATAACAAAGGAATAATAATCTTAGTTGGGAGATGATTAATTAATTACTGCTCAATTAATTTTATTTACATCATAATTTATTTAGATTTCTTCGAATTACATTCGAGACGATCATTGACGATCATTGTAGGGTGCTTGCACTGTGGAGCATTAATACACTCAATCCATGATAATCACCATCACAAAATAAAACACATGCTGTGGAATGGTGCTATTCACGCAGACGCAGTTCCATCTGTCACACACCATTCCACAGCATGTATTTAATTTTGTGATGGTGATTATCATCGAGTATTGAATGCTCCTCTCTGCAAGAACACGATAACTAAGTCAGGTGTGTCAGTTATCCAAAGAAATTTATAAAGTAATTTATAATTTAAAATGAAGTTTTAATAAACTGTTGATTCAAGTAATGTTAAAATAATCTGTTAAAAAGGAATGAAAGTAAACATTTTAGCAACATTTACTGCTGTCAAGATACCGTAAATAAATATGGTAGAAAGAAATGAACAGTGAAGGCCAAACTATAAAAAATACATTTGAATTCTTGGATTTCTTGTTCCATAACGATCTGTGTTGTTAATATTAACTGTTTATAGTAAATTCAACGATGTGCAGTCAATTTTAATTTTGACTGCAAGTCGTTGAATTTACTATAAAAATAATAGTACTGTAGTTACTATAAAAATAATAGTACTGTAATTACTATAAAAATAATAATGTTTCAATAAATATTATTTATTCACAACAATTAAACTTGGCTGCCAGCCGTTGAATTTATATATTTCAAGGATATTTTAAAATAATTTAACTTCAAATGTATAAACCTTTTATACATTCAACCTAAAACGTTTATACATTTGAAGTTAAATTATTTTAAAATATCCTTGAAATATATAAATTCAACGGCTGGCAGCCATTTTTTTCTAAATTTTTTTTTCTAAAAAGTTTATACATTTGAAGTTAAATTATTTTAAAATATCCTTGAAATATATAATTGCAATGATGTTTTTCATCGATAAATCGATAATGTTAAGATGCTTAAACTCTAAACAAAAATCTCTTGATTAACAGCAAAAATATTTGAAAAAAATTTGGAGTTGCGTCTTTGTGATGAAACAACATACTGCAATTTGGATTGTTTACTGCAATTACTGCAATTGGATTTGTTTAGTTGATTGAATCTAGCCTAGTCTCTTGTTTTCAACTGCTCGTATATCCTGTACAAATTTTTCCGCTTAACTCTTGTTATTATCTATCTTTGTATTTTCCTACTGTGCATCTGTTTATTTTGTTAATTTCTTTTAACAAGATCCAACTTTTGCAACAAGTAGATATGATTGATAGTGTACAATTTTAATTGGTATTATCTTTTTGAGCTATATATAAGGCGAACTAGTCGATTGGAATTGACAATTGAGTTAGTTTTTCGGCTAACTAAGCTTGTCAACTTCCAGTGGTGGTATTTCTTTTAACCTTTACAACTATGAAAACACGGGAAATCATCGGTTTTTTCCTCTTGGTAGGTCAAATTTGATATATTTTTGTATTTTGAAAATGAAACAACTTTTTATGACTCCATTTATTGATTTCAGTATAGTAGGTAGCTTGTATTCGATTGTAAGAAAAGTGTAAAATTCACAAAAGTAGGCGATTTTGGAATGTCAAAAAGCTATTGAATACCTTTGATAAATTGTTGTGGGAGCTTTTTTCAGATTCCTAGATTAATAATTACCCATCTATCATTTATTGAAATATTGCAAATTGCTGTGAGACCTTTTTTATATTCCTGGATTTCTTGTTCCATGACGAACTGCGGCGTTCCATAAAACTGCGTTTTTATAAATTACTAGACTAATAACATTATTACCTATCTATCCAATTTATATATCAGATAAGCTGTGAGTAGGAGCTATTTATTTTATAACTACTTTAATGCATTTCAATTAAAATAATACAAAAATTTAACATTGTTGAACTGCAATTAAATAATAAGTATCGATAACTGCTTAAAGTAATCTGTTTTTTTTATTTCCAGGCATATGTCGCCACTATCCAGGTAAGATTTTGACTAGCGAAACAAATTTATGAATTAATTTCATTTTTTCAATTATTAGACACGTACTGTCACCATCAGTGGCGTAGCAAGGTCTGTGGCATTCGCGCTGGTATTTCAACTTGTCAATTCTTCCCCCTCCGCCAACTTACTCATAGTTGAGAAATGACACTTTATTCATAGTTAATTATTATTTTGCACTACCCATCGCGGGATAATATATCTCATGTAGATACTCAAAACTTTGCGGGTCAGGGGTCTTCATCAAGGAAATATTTTGATTTGAATTGAAGGGAAGGACCCGGCTTTCTACTTGTTTGACACTCCAGATACATTAATTTCATCAATCCAGGATAAAATCTTGGATTTCTTGTTCCATAACGATCTGCGTTAATATTAATCCAGGATATTCAGCATCAAATCACAACCACGAAGGGCGAACTTCAGGAGAATATGCCAATCATGAAGGGTGTCACACATTTCGACACAACTGGACCTGCACAAACACTCCATTTATTAAATTTTTCTCAACTCAATCGCACCATGTGGGTGTTGCTGGTCTAATAACCTGTCACGTCAACAAATAACAAATTAATAATAAATTTCTTTCATTATTTCACGATTTATGATTGTTTGTATTTTTCATGGCGAATAAATAAATAAATAAATAAAAATAAATTCATTTAACATTTCTAAAAATTAATTTTCATTAGAAATAAACATTATTTTTCTTGAAGTCTCATTGCATCTGCTTTTTGTCACCCCCCCCACCCTCATGGGCTGTCACCTGGGCTAAACAATGCCGCTCGGCGTTGGCCAGCGCCAAGTAAGCACATTGAGACGCCGGTGGAGCAGAGCAGAGCAGAGCAGAGCACATTGAGACGCCGGTGGAGCAGAGCAGAGCAGAGCAGCGCAGCACAGTTTCTGTGTCCCATGTGCTTACTATGCGTTGGCCAGCATAGTAAGCACATTGAGACGCCGGTGGAGCAGAGCAGAGCAGAGCACATTGAGACGCCGGTGGAGCAGAGCAGAGCAGAGCAGCGCAGCACAGTTTCTGTGTCCCATGTGCTTACTATGCTCCGCTGTAGGAGCGCTAGAGAGCGCGCGCACATTGTCGCGCAGGGCAGGGCAGAGCAGTACGGTATTGCATCGGTCTGCCTCACACTTGTGACAGAGACACAGAAACTGCGCAGCTAGTGCACTCGTCACTACGTTATTTTGTTGGTGAACTAAAATCAGTCAATATAGAAGAACAATTGATCGAGTTTTTCTTCAGTTCTCACAGGCCTTTGGGCCTTACAGCCCTCTGAGACAATTAAAGGTTTAATCATCTGGTGTACTTCTTCAAACTATTCTCGACTAAGATGACAAACATTTTTAAACTGTTTTGGTGATAGTTCTTTTGTCATTGCGAGTGCCCCATTTGTATTAAATTTTTTCAAGTAGTCACTTTTCCCTCGCTTTGTTTTGCCCCCCTTGACCTCATGTTTCAATCAAGTTGGATGTTTTTTTTTAATCTTATTAATCCACAGTGAAGTAAATTTTTTTTGTCCGTTATAATATTGAAAAACATTAAATATACGGTATCAAATGTTAATAAGGAGATAATTTTTTTTTTAGTTTATTGAGAGTTATATTTTAGTTTGTTGAAAGATATTTTCAGTCCAGGGTAAAATTATTTGGTTAAGCGACTCACCCCTCAGCACAAGCTTGACTTAGAGAGGGGTGAACCATTTTTTTTTCATTCTTAAATCGCTATTAGTTTAATATCCTATATTTATTTTGTCTTGAATATTCTATAATTTTATTTTATTTTTTTTAAATTTATTTATGGAATATTTTATTTGCTTATTTTAAAAAATAAAAGTTTATTTATTTTATTGTATACTTATATATTTTGCATCTTGAAATGTCATTGTGTCATATGAAAATGTATTGTTCATTTTGATTGGTTGAATAAAATAAATTATTATTATTATGTACAGCAATAGCAATGAATCGAACTCCGCATCCGATCTGACTCTGAACTTAAATCAAGGAATCTTGAAAACATGTTTACAAGCACAATACATCCCAAAAAGCACATCCACCTGCGTCGCACTGTAGAATGAAACTGCCTCCCAACATGCGCTTTAAACTGTGCGACACGTTTCTGCCCTGCTCTGCTCTGCCCTGCGCGCCTGTGTCGCACTGCTCAACGTGCGCCCGGTTGGAGCGAGTGCCGGAAACCTGCCCAAATTTCTTGCTCCTGCGTTTGGACCCTGTATCATCAGCATTTATTTTCAACCCGATCACAGCGGAAGCTAGATCAAGACTGGCTTTACAGGATGTTTGCTTAGTGTCACTGCTCCACTATTTCACAAGCACTATATGCACTATTGCATGCTACTATTTGCACAAGTTTTTCATAATACAGTAATGATGTCCGGAAAATGAAGGGTGTGCTCTCTTCAAATGTAGACCCTTAGGTTTAATGCCTCTTAGGTTGAGTTGTTTTAGAATGTAAGGCTTTTTTCATTCGTTTCAGTCAGATGATGCCCACATCTGTCTATAGACTAGCATGTGTTTAATAACGTGAATGATTACACAAAATTTGTTTGCAAATTCCAAATCCAAAATAATGAAGTTAATATAAATACAATTAATGAATGATTACACATATTTAAGGCTGAACAAGATTCCACTCATAACCGCAACAGTATCATACAGCCAGAGTCTTGTCAGAGACAAGCACTACAACTGATTATGCCAACGTACTTTTACTTTTGATATTTTATTTTACTATTGATATAATTTATAAGCTAAATTATAATTTATTAATTTATTTTACTTTTAATAAAAATTTTCATTTAATTTTTTTATTTATTTGTTTTATTTTAACTAAATTTATTCTAGTTTCAGGATGGAAATGCTAATCCTTGTGGGGGTGGTGGCTGTCCTGGTGATGGAGGAGGAGGAGGAGGCGGTGGTGGTTGTGGAGGGGGAAATCCCCCTGCTGGATGTGGTGGATCAGTGGTAAGTAATATTATATCTATATAGATATGTGCTATATGTGAATATATGTATAGTATATCTATCGATTGATATATGCTTGAAATTTATATATCTAATCATTCTTGCAGTTTCTATATTAGTATTTGGTCAGTCCATTCCAATATAAGTTTTATACAGTTTTCATAGAGTACTTCTATACATAGTTTATTCATTCTAGAAACAATACCTGATCAAGTTATCAAGTTCATTCTTCAAGTTATCTCACTGTTGACAGGTTTGTTATTCCTCAAGATTATCACATTTTAAATTTTCATCTGTATGTTATTATAAAGCTATTATTAATTATTCATTTTATACTTCTAATTAAACTCTCATTTATTTCAGGACGTGACGAAAGTTACCACAGTAAGTTGAGTTTATTTTCTTTTGTATTTTTTCTCTTGTGAGATAATTTTCATGCTATTTCAATACTCTTAAATGTGTTCTATTCAAATCTTAAATCTATACTAGTCTTTATAGAAATTAAGCAAATAACATAGTTTTTAATTATTTCTCTGAAAAAATTCTACGCACTTTTATTTCACGTTCTTTTTATAATATTGTTTCACCTTATCACCTAATACCTATTGCAGTCTATGGAAAGCATTGCACAGCTCTAGAAAATTGTCGTGAAGCGGGTATATAGATGGGTACACTCTCTGCCATAGAGCGCAAGCTTAGATCAAAATCTGATGACTTTATCTAAATTTTTACAAATGAAACTAAAACTTCTCAAGCATATCATTGTTGTATTCACATTTTATTAAGATCTTCATCTATATTTTATTATTATTATTATTAGCCGTAGGGCTCCCGAAGTGGAAAACGCTGAGCAAAATGATGATCACTTATTGGACTTGGTGGTGGTCCTCCTGTTCGCCCACCAGCTTTTCATTTCCTGAGAAAAAGCAGCTTTTCTTTCTTCACTGCATCTTGTTCCAACTCTTGGAGCTTTAACGTCTGGAGCTTTAACCATTTATTAATTTTTGTTCTAAAGTTATTTCGATTGGAAATGTCATTATCAGTCATTTTTTCCAGAACTAGATCTTTTTTAACATTTTGAATCCATTCTCCTCCATTGGCAAGCGAAGCTACATATTTTACCAATTTTTTTGTAATTCTATGATCAGGAAGCCTAATGATATGACCATAAAATTTAAGGCGTCTTTTTCTCATGTCTGTTGCTATATTTGAATGTATATTTTATTATATATATTTATTTATTTATTTTATTTATCTATATTTTATTATATACAGTTTGTGTTCTTCTTTACTCGGACTAAACTCTAGCAGATAAAATGTATTCAGTGCTAATTTAAATCATTTTGTAGACAAGTCAATTTTTTCTTCTACTTTTTAAAAACAAATTTTTATTTCATTGTAGATTTACATTGAGTTTAGCAACAGCTGTTATTTACAAAGAATAAACTGATGAAGAAAGTTGAATTCATTAGAATAAATGAAGAGCGTTTAGTGCTGAAATACAAAAACATTGAAAAATCAATAAACACAACAAAATATTGATTTAAATTTGAGATTCATTGTACAATAATATTAATCTGTGATGTTTTTCATGACAAAATACTTGATGAACAATCTTATATCAAAACTGACACTGTATTTCTATTAAAATATTATTTTCACTCACTTATACTGGAGATGCTGGAGGGATGCACATTTCACTTCTGAAAAGAAGCTTCGTCAACTAGTAAAATAATATTTCCCTTCAGCATCTCAATTATAAGTGAGTGAATATAATATTTTAATAGAAATACAGTGTCAGTTTTGATATTAGATAATATTAATCATTTTGAATTACACAGCTTGTGGTATTCTGTTGAAAACTATAATATTGATGTTTATACTAAAATATTGGGTTAAATATGATCATACATGTTTTTAGCAATACTGCTTCGATTAGATACCTAAACTTAATTGTTACATTTTCAATTAATTTATTTGTAATTTTTCAGTTCTTTAGTTCATTTGATGCTGAAGGCAAAGGTGACGTCAACATGTATGTAAGTACAATAATTATTGGTATTTCACTTTTACAATAAATTTGGTTATTATCATCATATTACTATTTCAAGAATTACTTCATAGAGACCTGTAGGTGAAAATAGTCAATGAGATAGTTTGAGATAACAGAAAAGTCTTATGAAGAGGCTCCTGTATCACCACCAAAACATTGAAGCAATCTAGCTCCTGGACAATTTAATGCTAAAGTCTGTGAGAAAATACTTTCAACATGAAATTTTGAAATCTTCAACATTTGAAATCTTCCACCACCACAGATGCTCTGTATCATTGCCACTTTGTCAGGAGGATTGGAGGAAGAGAGGAGAGTCGGACCTGCGCACAGTAGAATGCACATTGCCACTTTTCTGTTGTCATTGTGAGAAACGGAGTAAATGCTGCTATGTGGTGGGGGTGAATTGTGAGGGATAGAGCATTGAACCTCTCTCTCTCTCTCTTCTGTCTTGGTCTGTGTTGGGAGTATTTTCTCACAGACTTTAATGAGGAGACAAGAGGAGGGAGAAATCAGACCTAGTGTAAACTTCCAGTAGTTCTCAGTGAAAGTGGAAAGATGTAGCCTATAATAATTATGTTTATGAGGTATAAGATGTTAGTTAAGTCTTTGTATTAATTATGCTTAAAGAAGTAGAAACTAGTAAGATTCCCCAAGCAAAATAACTTCAATTATTTTTTTCAAATTATTTCATATTTTCAATTATCATTATCATTTATTATTTTGGAAAAAAGATTATTTGTCCAAGTACTAGTAACCGTTATATATAAATATATATATATATATATATATATATATATATATATATATATATATATATATATATATGTGTGTGTGTGTGTTACATAAAAAAATACTTTGTATCACTATCACACACTTGTACACTAAAAAAGGACTTTTATGCAAATAAATTAGTTGTTCCGTCTTTTTGTAATTAATAATTAATTTTTTCTACAGCCAATCTTGCTCTTGCGAGGTTACAGTTCACATAATCACTCGTGTGGAATTGTAATTAGAGGATTTTTATATAAATGATTATTTTTTAGAATTCCACATAGCCTAACTGCTCACAGCCACTTTTTTATCGTAATTCCTCAATAGAAGACAAATAATTGTTTTTTTTGCAGGCATCCAAATTGGAGGAATTCCGTGCAGAGCAAACTACATTTGTAAGTTGTATTCATATTTTTTGAAATTTCTGGAATTTTCATTCTTTTTCTGCATTTTTTGCATGCCTTTGCTAATATAGTACATGGTAAACCATAGCTTTGAATATCTTTTTTCTGTTTTTCGTTTTTCATTCTACTTCTACTTTATGACTGTGTTAGCGGGGTCACTGTGACTTCCGGCTGACAGTATCAATGATATGTAAAATAAAATAAAAATATTTTCTTTTACAGCTCACCATTCATTTTTTGGCATTATTATATTTGCTTGTATGAGCTGTTGTTGGCCTACATTTCAATTATTTATATATTCCATATCGGCTCTTGTGTGGTTCCACCCGATCTCTTTCCATTACAATAGAAAAAATTAATGAAGTAATTGAAAATAACTTCTTATCTTAAAAAATTGTACTGAAATAAATGTTCGCCTTCCTTCTTTATCCTAGAGATTACTTCTTGTAGAGTCCATTCATCAAGTATAAAGCGAGCCATGTATAAATAGGCTACTTGTGTACAAGTACATGATTGATGTATACTGGAACTTTATAAAAGCAGTTGGTTATCAAAAATTTAGATTCAGTGATATTTTTTTTAAATTTTGGATTAAACAAGTGAAAATACTATCATATTTGAAATTTTTCAATCGAATCATGTTTTTTATATTTTCGTCATCTACAATCTAGTACCAAACAGATATTTTTGTCTTATGTATGAAAAAGATTTTCTTTTTTTACAGTTTAATTAATAAAATACGTCTAATGCCCAGTTTCTGAGTTGTTCATTAAGTTTAATGGATCATTAACCCATTGCTCCAGCATTGAGTTAATGGTCCATTAAGTTAATGAAAAACTCAGAAACCGGGCATAAGAGATTTAAATTTTGAATTGAGAGTTACTGTTCACTTTCTGAATGCTGTGTCATGGTGTTTGTGATGTTCAGTCACGAGCACTTGGAACTGCGCTTGGAGAGGTGACCTGCAGAAAATAACCTAAACTAACCTAACCTAACCTGACGTTATCTGCTTTAACACCACTTACTGGCGGTACAAAGCAAACCTAAAACTGTAGGTCTACCATCCATGAAATCACTATCATACACTCATTACCCACGCACAAGTCCCGGACTCATCATCAGCTTTAAAAACAGAATTACTTTGTGAATTTAGAACCTCTGTATTTAAAGGTGGATTATGCTTTTTACTTTCACTTAAAATTATTTATTGTTTTGTTTTACAGTTGTCGATAGTCAATACAGAAGAATACAGGACATATCTAGTGGTGAGTTTAATTTTTTATCACACACGGTTAATTATTTGTTCTTTTTTGAAAAAAGTATAAGAAATGTTCTAATATCTTTACTAGTTTCTTGAATTTAGCATATTGCAGTGCTCTTCTTCAGTTGACCAACATTTCTGTGAGTCTAGGTTTATAAAGTATTGCGACAAATGCTTTAATTTATTTTAAAATAATTTTTGATAGCTATTGTAATAATTAGAAACTTCTTCTCTTCATTAGTTTAAAAATTTGTTAGATTTGTTATTATTATGTTAAAATTTGTTTTTTTATTGTGTTATCTGTGTATATTTCATGAATTATTGTAGAAAATGTACATTCCTTTACATGGTTGAAACCAATGTCTTCAATGGATTCTAGGATTGATCATTAATACATTAGTATTATTTATAAAATTCTAAAACATTTGACATATAAAAGAAAACATGATTTATTCATCATTAATACATTAATGAATTATTTTAAAAATATTATATTTTATAACAATTTAATTTTCTAATTTAAAACTAATATTTTTCAGATATTCTGCGTTGGGTTCAATGTGAGTATTTTTTTATGATAGTTTGAACCTTTTTGCTGCATCTATGTTGACTACTAGCATTTTAACCGGTCTTGCCCGGGAATCCAGTTTGGTGTTTTTCTTTGCTGGTAAATACAGTGTAACTTATGGTTGCATGGTCACAAAATTACTAAATTGGGAAGGGTGAGTGAAATACCACACAGTGTTAATACCATACAGTTCAACTGTTTAAAAGAGAAGTCCACAAATAAACTGTTTTTTACACCTATTCTCTCTTATTATATAGATATCTATTTTTCATAAAGATAATTTTATAATATCTATATTGTTTGATACACAAATACTAAAGCCTCTCTCGAATATATTGAGAAAAACCTTTACATAATGTAGGCTGTTATAATTGAAATTATTCTATGAAAATCAATTATTTAAGGTGTTCTATGACTATTGTAAGTACATATTCATTTAATAAAGACGATTTCGAATTTATGTATAAATATGATGATATTTTTAATCCATACAATTGATTTTTAATTTCATATTATTTAAAACTTCAAGTTTTTCCCAAGATATTATACAAAGTTCAATAGAAAATGTTTCTTCTTAATCTACAGTTGTTGATCAATTATCATTGTGCTCCATTCTTTTGTTATAGGGTCAGTCTCAACAAGGAACCGAAGTCATGAATTACCTAGTGAATGTAAGTATAATTATTACGTAATAATCTATATAAAGTACGATTATAAACACACATCTTATACAAATGATATATTTTTATAGATATAAGATACTTAAAGTTTCTCTTGTTGTCGGTTTTTCCCCATTCCAGATATTTAAAATATTTGTTTAGATTGCCGAAAATAATATTATTTATTTTAAGTTTGCAACATTATGGTTAATGAGGAATTAATAAAAATACACAGTGCTCTATCGAATTACTGGCTTGATTAAAGAAAATTGAATAGAGGTATTATTTAAAATAAAATTAATGAGAAAACCCAAGAGTTTGCGCTACATAAGGCGTTTGTAATTTTCTATACTCAGATATTGTATCAGCGATATTGGTTTTGTTGAAGAATTTCAACTTCATTTTCTTTTTATTCATTAGAAAAATAAATCTAATATTTTTTTCGTTTTTTTCAGAACTACTTTAAGCAAGAACCGGCCTATATATCTGTTGTAAGTATACTATTAGTAATTTCTTTCTTAAACGAAAATCCAACATGTGATTATAATAATCAGTATATACAAAGTCATTAAAAAAGTATGCCCATATTTAAAAAATGACTACTCCAACTAGAATAAACATATCGAATTTCTTATGGTCTTTAACCGAAGGTTAAGATTGAGAGTTTTTTTTACGTAAATATCTTAATAAGTTTCGATATGTGCTCCATTACTTGTACGGCTAACATCGAGTCAATAGTCTATTTTGCACCACATACGGTGGAGCATTTCTGGACTTACAGTCACCATAGCAGCAGTAATCCTTTCTCTGAGATGCACTACGTCACAAACCTTTCCACCAAAAACAATGTTCTTTATGTATCCCCACTAGAAGTCCATCAGAGTGAGGTCGGGGCTTCTTGGCGGCAAAGAAATTGAGCCACCTCTACCAATCAACTATTCAGAAACTTGGCATTCAGTGCTGTGCGAACGTTAATTTTGTAATGTGGCGGCGCCCCATCTTGCATTAAAATTGATTCTTGGTGCAAAAGAACCTCAATCTTTATCTTTGTTTTAAGACCATAAGCAATTCTATATGTTCATTCTGGTGTGAGTATTGACTTTTTAAAATATAGGCATTCTTTTTCGATGACTCTTTATTTCCTAAGTAACTGGATATCTCTTCCTTACGCATGGATGTTGATCACTTTTTGCAAGTCATGAATAAAATAATTTTAATTCAAAATAATTTGTTAGTCAACGATTTGCACAAAACTATTTTAGAGAAAAAACAATGGTAATATCTACACTGTGTGCTCTTAAATATGAAGCAGACAGATTCATAGAATGTTTAGGTTAGCATTATCATTATCTACAACGTAGTTTTGTGCAAACTCTCTAATAGGGTACCTACCAAGTATAGATGATCTCTTATAAAGACACAAAAGAAAAAACAAATAGTAATTATTCACATTATTTATACAGGGTGGGGGAAATGTTTGGAAACGGCTTAATATTTCATATACAAAGGTGATTTTGCGGTAGGTATGATTGAGGATCCTACTCAAATTGAAAATACTATTTTACTGTGACTTTAAAAATCTGGTCCGCCATCTTGGAACCGCCATTTTGAATGTAACTTTTTTTTTTAAATAGGAAGGGGGTCATGCGATACATGATTTCAATACAGAATTTTAAGACAAAATGAATGCCGAAAACCGCACATCGATATGTCAACCCGTTTCGGAGATATTTACATTATTAATCGATACCATGAAAAGCAGAAATGAAATAAATAAGTACATTAAAATCTTACCTATCAAATTTTTTGTTAATAGTGTTTGCTAATAAACATTAAAACCCAATTATTTTAATAAATGTTCAAACTGTTTTCCTTCAGCTGTTTGACAATGTGCTAATCTTAAATAATAGCCATCAAGCACATTTTGAATCATTTCGCGTGGAATTCTGTTAGCCACTTCAGTTATACATTCTCTCAGTTCATTAATTGTTGCTGGTTTCTTTTTGTACACATTGTCTTTCATGTAGCCCCAAAAGAAATAATCAAGTGGAGAGAGGTCAGGTGACCTAGCGGGCCACTCTATTGCACCTCTACGACCTATCCAGCGTTGGGGAAATGTTTGGTTCAATATATCCCGCACTCCTAATGCATAATGAGGGGGCGCCCCATCTTGTTGAAACCACAAGTTATGTAACTCTTGTCCGTTGATGTTCTGGATGGCTGGAACGATCAAATTTATTAACATGTTCTCGTAAATGGCACCTGTTAAATTATTCTCGATAATAAATGGTCCTACAATGTGACCATTTACCATACCAGCCCATACGTTTAATTTTTCAGGATACTGTGTATGACCCTCCTTCATCCAGTATGGGTTGACATCGGTCCAGAAACGATAGTTTTGCTTATTTACATTGCCGTTAAGCATGAACGTAGCTTCATCCGAAAATACTACATTATTAAAGAAGTTTGGATCATTGTCATACTTGTTCATCATTATGTCACAAAACTCTACCCGGCGGTCGAAATCATCCTCATTCAGTTCTTGTAATACATGAAGCTTAAACGGATGGAAATGAGATTCCTTAAGAACTTTTCTGACAGAACGAGTAGACATACCATGTTCCTTGGCAACGCTTCTAGTTGATGTATGCGGATCTTCAACAAATGATTGCATTACCTCTAAAGATTTTTCATTGTTGGTGGCAGTATTTGTTCTTCCAGTGCGAGCACGATCAGTCACTTTGCCTGTTTCTTGAAACCGCTTTACTGTCTTAAAAACAACACTTTTACTAATTGGATTTCTGTTGGGAAATGTTTCGTTAAATAAATCAGAAACTTCTTGGTAAGACCGTACTCTATCTCCATAGCCACGCATCATTAACAAAGTTATTCTCTCGGTTTCATTTAAAAATGCCATTGCGAACGACTTTAAACACACTCACTACTTCATGATTGAAAAAGAATTCATTAAATCAGTTGGATTATTACAGATGATTTTAGGTTGATATCATGATTATTGTTGATATTATGATATCCAGAGTCAGATGTTCATCACGCGAAATGATTCAAAATGTGCGGTTTCATTTAAAAATGCCATTGCGAACGACTTTAAACACAGCTGAAGGAAAACAGTTTGAACATTTATTAAAATAATTGGGTTTTAATGTTTATTAGCAAACACTATTAACAAAAAATTTGATAGGTAAGATTTTAATGTACTTATTTATTTCATTTCTGCTTTTCATGGTATCGATTAATAATGTAAATATCTCCGAAACGGGTTGACATATCGATGTGCGGTTTTCGGCATTCATTTTGTCTTAAAATTCTGTATTGAAATCATGTATCGCATGACCCCCTTCCTATTTAAAAAAAAAAGTTACATTCAAAATGGCGGTTCCAAGATGGCGGACCAGATTTTTAAAGTCACAGTAAAATAGTATTTTCAATTTGAGTAGGATCCTCAATCATACCTACCGCAAAATCACCTTTGTATATGAAATATTAAGCCGTTTCCAAACATTTCCCCCACCCTGTATGTTTCTATAGAAGTCTGAAGCCCACCCCAATGACAAGAGCTAGAGCGACACTTGTCATAGATCAAAAGCAGATTAGAACAGATTGACTGGAGTAGATTAGATCTATAAGTTATATTTCGAAGTGTGTTTACAAATCCATAGGCTACTAAACTAAAGCTTTGATCTGACAGTTCATCTAGCTGAAATTCACACTGCTCTACACTGCTCTAAGCTCTCAATTTATGCAATCAGTTTCGCTCTAGCTATTGCAAGTTTGTATGGGCACCTAAACTTTAAACTAGAGTAGTACCAGTAATCAGAGTTTATCTAGTTTCCTGGAAAAAATGCTTGAAATTTGAAGAACTGCGCCATTTTATTAGTGATTTTTGTGTACCGTACTATACTCGACTGTGCAGAATATTTGAGTAAGGTTAAACTGCTCAGTGAGTATAGGTTAATAACTTTACAGGCTAATAACACATCAAGTATGTTAGTATGGCTGATTGTATAGGTTATAACTTTCTGACAAGACATCAGCCTCAACAGTTTTTCTGTAATTTTGGTGTTTTATGTCAATAAAGATTTATTTATTATTATTATGATTATTATTATATTTCAATGAACTACTCAAATAATATTTGACTGCACAGGTGCACAATGGTTGACTTCATGCGAGCTTTCTCATTTACCAGTGGCATCTAATTGGTCTATTCAAATTTCTCAATGTCTATAAATTTGGTTACACCAATCAGACGCCACCCGTGTCATTTGCCAGTTAGGCCCATGTTATACAGGCAGCTTTGACATGACAGATAAAACGCTGATGCTGATCATAAAAAATGGAGCTGTTATACGAGCAGAAAAAACGCTGTTTTCTAGATGCATGGTGGAGCTAAAACAAAACTTGATGAAGGTCACAACAATAAAATTGTGCTGTTCATGTGAACCTGCGAACTCACATGAATAAGCCAGAGGAATAATAATAATTTCTCTGGATGATACTAAAAAACATCCAGAGGAGTTTATTAAAAAAAAAAACATACAGATATTAAAGAGAATCCCAACTCTTAAAATTGCTACTAAATATAATTTTATTCCAAATTATGATACCCCACTATAATAATATGTGTCGGGGTGATCATAATAATATGTAATTACTGAATATATAATAATTGAATGTGTGGTGAGCAGTGTTGTCACCATAATTACTGCAAACTTCAAATAAATAACATACTAGAGGTGGCAACACTGGTGGTTTTGCTGAGGTAGCAGATCTGTCACAACAAAGCTGCCTGTATAATAGCAACGGTGTCATTTCTGCCGCGTTTTTGCTGCCTGTTTTACCGATCTGGACGCGTTGTCGATGCTAACGCTGACTTTACAGGGTCCGACATGACATATATAACGCTCATATAACTTGCACACAGGGAAGTCCATTGCCCGGTAGGCTTGGCGTGTACGTGACATAAAATCTGTCATGTCAAAGCTGCTCGTATAAAGCTGCTCGTATGGGCCTTATCGGTAAAGCTCCCAAAAACTCAACCAATGTGTTTAGTTCTCAAAAATTACAGGTAAAAGAATATGTTGGTACCCGTGTTGACAATACTTTATGTTTTTTGCTTCAGGCTTTCTACTACATCTACATGAAAGTGGTGAGTACTGGGATTCAATAAGTAAATGTTCAACATTGGTTGATAAGTAGAAATAAAAAAACCAAGGACATCAAGATATATATTCATGGAAAATAGCAGGGCCTCATACACAAGCACATAAAAACTCAAAACTAAATACAATACTTGGAAACAATATGAAATATACATTTAGATAAAAATAAATAGAATAAATTATTTGAACATTCCAAATTATTGTTATGGGCTCTACTCTAAAATAACGCTGGCAACACTTAAATATAACACTCGCACTTTATTTACACAAATAATCCACAACACACACTGATCACAAAATCTTACACAAAATAAAGAAATCAGAACAGATAAATTAATAATGTTCAGCTTACAAAGATTTGCTATATTAATGTACAAAAATCAATCACTAACTGTTCAAGGCCAATCTAATATTAAATAATAACTTAGTTCGAAGTTACTGACAATTGAACAAACTGACAAATTTACTTAAACAGAATTTATTAATTTCGAATTCCTTTAATTGCTAGCAGTTTATACTGAAGACTTCCGCAATGGCGGATATTGACAACAGTATTTAATAGCTGATGGAAATCGATGAATGCTACTGTACAAAAATATCAGTCACCACCGGGAATCGAACCACGGACCTCCCAATTGCCGGTCGGGCGCCTTAACCACTAGATTCGATTCCCGGTGGTGACTGATATTTTTGTACAGTAGCATTCATCGATTTCCATCAGCTATTAAATACTGTTGTCAATATCCGCCATTGCGGAAGTCTTCAGTATAAACTGATAGCAATTAAAGGAATTCGAAATTAATAAATTCTGTTTAAATAATAACTGTTCAATGAACTGTCCAATAATTCAAGAATAATGTATAAAAAGAACAATTAACTTACATATCACAAGTCTGTAATACAATAATAGCTAAGAGTAGAGTCCACTCACATTCATATAAGAGGTAAAAGGATTCTCACTAATTCAGTCACAATATATGGCGATTATCACTACAGAACTGTCTCTTGTTATTTTGACAAATTTCAAACAAGAGTGAACTAATGTTTGCCTAAGCGTTCGCCTTAAATAGATTTTAATTGTTCCAGATATCTCTCCATTTTTCTATCAATTTCTAAAGTGAACACATGGAATGTTCTTCATTCATCCAGGTTACTTTAATTGTCATGATAAGAATATTCAATTAATTGAGTCAATAAATTTCTATAAAGTTCCAAGTAAACATTTTAATGACATTTAGATAAAACCACAAGGCAAAGAAAGTATGGGGAAAAAGTAAACAATGCTTCATCCAGAAGACTTATTGACACTAGCAGATAACAACGAAAATCAATGTTCATTCTTCCATAACATCAGACAACATAGCATTAAGAATTGTCAAATTCTCCTTAACTGGAGTCTCCAAGACATAATCTACAAAAAAAAAGAGAAAGAAGACTTAAAAAACACTTTTGAATGGAAATTGACTCACGCCATAACGTGAGTCAATTTCCATTCAAAAGTGTTTTTCAAGTTTATAATACATATTAGTGGAAACAAGATGGATCTTCAACATCATCAGAAAAAAGACATTTCTTCAATCTTTAAACATTATTAAATATTATCTCCATTGAAACATTATTTACTAGGCCTGTATCCATAAACCCACCTTGAGGCTTTAAGGATCCTTTGAGATAGCCTTCCTCTAAAGGCTTTTCAAGTTTTCCCTAAACTAAAATTTATGAATACAGGTCGCAGTGCTATGAATGTAGATTATTTGTGATAGAAAGTAATAAATATAGTAATATAATATTGCAATATGTGTATTATTGCAATATAGTTGCATTTTGCATATTATTCTTTATCATTGTTGTTCATTATAAACTTTGTTGTTCATGTTCTCTAAATTTTGTGATTTTAAAAGATATCTCTTCTATAGGCCCAAAATCAAGCATTGGATACACAAGTTGCTCAGAAGTATGTCTCCTCATATAAATTTAAGGTAAGTGTGCGAAAATCTCTTTTATACTCCTTATAATAACTATTTGTGTAACTAGAGTAGGCTACAAAATGCGGTTTTTCTGCACCAAGAGAAACAGTTTTTTCATGAGCCAAAGGCGAGTGAAAAATGTTTCTCAAGTGCAGAAACAATACTTTGCACTCGAATTACACATTAAATTTTTCCTACAGTAATGTATAAAGTAATTCAAACAGAACAAAACAGGGCATACATATAACCTGACAATTCCTCACATAACCTATCTTCAAATCAAATCGATTTCAACAACTACAGCTGACTATTTCGTAGCTGAAGCAGAGTAGCCAACCTATTTTTGAATGCAGAATAGGGAACCTGTGTATTACATGCTCACTATTTTGTGTTGTTAGGTTGCAAATCTGGAGTGCAGAAAAGTATTTTCGCACACTGGAATTTACTTTCCCACACTGGTGCAGGAATACGCTATTTTGTGTACTACAGTTAGTGCAAAAATAGGCACTTTTTTGGGTCACTAGGAAAATAATATTTTCTTCTGCAAACCTCATTCTATCACAACAAACTTGTAGATTAGAAATTATTTATTTATTGATGTAACTAACAATCAATGTGAATACAACAGGCTATTGCCCAAAACTGTTTTTCACAAAATTTCAGAGTAGAATAAAACTTTTAGGTTATGTCTCTTTCACTAGAAATATCATCTTGGAGCACAATAGTTCACAAGTTTCTTACAGAAATGAATATTAATTTTCAATTTAATTTTTAACAAAGCACTATCACAGTCCAAAAAAAGTTGATATAATTTTGAATTTTTGAAATTTTAAGCATTAAACGGGAATTATTTTTTGCAAAAGGTTAAATTCAATGGATATTGTGGCAGGTGAATAATGTTTAGAAATAATAACTCAACAAGGTTTTTTAAATTTTCTATGCTAGCTTTAGGCTTTTAAATCTTGAAATTATGTCTGTTAAAATTCTGACTTATTCTACTAAACTGAGTTTATTCACATTTCATAATATGTCACATAATATATCTCTTATTTTTATTATCTGATATATCTTTATGTGTAGGTATATGATTCCATCTTTTTTTCACAAATAAATTAAACTATAAAGAAACATACTGATGTGAAAATAAACACTCACATTTGATATGTTTATTATACTTTATTACAGGCTACTCTTTATTAAACTTGCATTTTCTACAAGAGATTCACCTAAGTTCATTCAGAGAAATGTAAATGTAAATGGTCCATAAGTATGTCCTATATTCATATCTTAGGATAATCACACTTAAGGGTTTCTACATAACCAAATAAACATTAATTTCTTCCATCCCAACAGTATTCTACTCCACAAAGTAACCCGAGATCATCCTTTATGAATAGTTGATTGCTTTCTAGACAAAAAATCTTAGTAATTACAATTATTATTAAATCACAATGTATGTTTCAATTTATCTGGGTTTCAGAATAAAAATAAAACCAAATTGAAGAATCTGTTAAGACCCAAGAAGGTAGGATTCTATATTACTCCTTATGGTTTTTTCTTGAAATTTTGATTTTAACTACAGCAAGTTACTTTAATAAGTTGCCTTTGTACATTAAATAAATACATAAAACACCAATATTGTACTTAATCTTTCTAGAATTGAAGTCTAAATACCATACGTCCTCAAATTAATAATAGCTAGGTTATGGTCATCTCTACTATAAGAATGGTCATGACCCAATTCAAAGTTGCTCCCTGAATTATTATATTTTTGAGAATTCTACATTTTTATAGAATATTTTAACAAAAATTATTTAATTTTTGGATTTTATTGGTGATCTGTTGGGTGATTCGTTTATCTGAAGGGTGGAGTCCAATTTGTTCCTGCGTTTCACAAAAAGGCACTCTATATCACATCATCTAGCCTGCGTTTTTATTTACTCCAGGACTAGTCATCCTAGGAACAACTTGCGAAACTTTTTGTGGTGCTACAGCTGCTCCACTAGCGCGCATTGTGGAGCAGCTGTAGCGTGACGGTAGTGCAGGAGTGGCACTTCTGCTGCTCTACTATGTGCGACTATAATGGGCTACAGCTTACAACCAAAACCATTTTCATAATAGTTTTATGATTACTAGCTGGCAGGCTCGCTTTGCCTCACCCATCTAGCCAGGGGTCGCACCATAGGAGAGAGGGATTTATTTCATATCGAGCTGGGCAGGCTCATTCCATATTTAGGTTCAATGCAAATCTATTCTATTGCAAGAATACTTACAATCATAGCAAACGTCAAATTGAAATTAAAAATGCATCACAAACATCAAATTACAAATAAAAATACAGTACACCAGAAATGCATTGCCAGAAAATAAATTGCATTACCATAAGTAGTATTACTCAATTAAAAAAATTAAAACAAATAGGCCTATTGTATCGCAAACATATAAAACTATATTTAAAAAATGTAATAAATCCGGGGTTACCCTCAAAATTAAGAGACAATGTTGCTTTCATTGCACTCCTCCACTGATTAATAGCTATGATCCAATACCTATTTCTCCATTTCTGTTTTAAATTTATTTTTTTCTGTTTTTATAGATTTTATTTTGTCTAATTAGTTGTTTGTTAAAGCAGTTTGTATCTTGATAAAACTAATTTTTCTTGACTATGGCCAAGTTATTCAGGTCGTTGAGAAAGGATGGGAGAGTTAGAATAACCATAAGTTATATTTAAAAAATAGACTTGGAAGTCGAAAGGACTGATATTTCATCAGTTTACTTGTATAATAGCTATTTTTATGCTAAAAACTATTTTTATGCTATACTTGATAAACCAAGTTTGTGTTCTTTTGCATCGATATTAACTGCCAGATCAAGTAAGGATGAAAACCAAGAAAGAAATAATATATATTCCACTGTGTTTGATTATGCTGTATAGTATTAGCATAGAAATTAGACTATCTCCATTTTAAAATCGTCCATTAGAGCATATTTTTTCAAATAAAAGCGCACTTTTTCAGTCTGGAAATGGAGGAGGAAATCAAGGCCAACAAGGTGGAACAACGACAACAACAACAACTGTGGTAAGTATTCAAATAAAATTATTATAGTTTTTATTGCTCAAAATGTGATGTCATAAAGTCTTATTATTAAATAAGTGTTACAAATCTTGAATCATCAAGGAAAGTTCCCAGAGAATATTCAAAGAAGTTTAAAATGATTCCTCAAATTTATTTGCTTTATTTATAAGCTTGAAATTAAAAAAAAAATCCATCTTTTGGATGAGAAACTTCTTTGCAGTCCAAAATAAGCTCAATTATTAATTTATTTTGAAAGTATCAAATTTCAGTGTAAGAGAAGTGTATTCTATCTTTTAAACATATTTAATTGTTATTACAACTTAATAATTTTAATTTGTGGGATGGAATGCCCAATGTGTCAGTCAGCTGCGACCAATTCCACTTTCACTTGATTGGCTTGTGAATTGGCCCAAACCTGATTTATAGACTAAGGAAGAGGTGCCTAACTCCATTCTCTTGAGGAACAGACCATGGTCACTGGCTTTCTACTTTTTATATTTAGAATTTTCAACCCACTAATTTAAATTTAGAATACTCACAGCTGGTTGCACGAAAGTCAATTAAATTTAATCACAGTAGAAGGACATCATTCTATGGTAATTAAACTTAATGGAGAGAATTTTGTTGCACAATGGACAATTATATATAAGCGATAACGCCGATTAGGCTAACCAGCATAAAATATATTTATCTGCCCAATCACCAAGAATGATTAAATCTCACTAATACCCATTAAGTTACATTTTATAGGTTATGTTTATTGTACCAGAACACAGAACTGCAAATTAGGTCATAGGTGTTAAAAACCTTTCAAAATGAATAAAATCTATTAAGAATATTTAATAATTTTGAGATAGTCGAATAATTGTTCAAATAATTCACAATTAAATAATTATAATCCATATTTTTCTTAACTACAGGATCAGCTGTTGATCAAATCACAGTGTTGCTAGATTTTGTGCCCATTTGGATCTTCGTGCAACAGGAATAAACCCATTACACTTACAACAGTTAGTTAACTAACATTAAACTCATTTAATTGGCTTTTGTGCAACCGGCTATTAATCTCTTTCTAATATTATGTGGGATGAAAATGAATAACCTTATAATATAATTATATTGTATTGACATAATATTTCTTCTTTCCTAGCCTCTTCTTATAACCTATTATTAATTGCATTTCACTGCTTATACATAATTTTATCTTCTCTTGTAGATGTAGATCTTTTCTATCGTGAAATAAAAATTACTGTAATACATCATTAAAATCATCATTAATTTTTCAGGATGTCACTAAAGTCACAACTGTGAGTATGATCTATCAATATTTCTATATGAGATATAATATTAAATATTTTAAAATCTACAAAACTTTTCAGATGACGCATTTTGTGATCTAAAAGGATTATGGAGATCATAATCTATATTAATTATTAATAATCTAGTATTAAAACTGACACTGTATTTCACTTTTAAATAATGTTTTACTCACATATATTTGAGATGCTTGAGGAATGCATTTCACTTCTGAAAAGAAGCTTCGTCAGCCTCTTTCAGAAGTGAAATGCATTCCTCAAGCATCTCAAATATATGTGAGTAAAACATTATTTAAAAGTGAAATACAGTGTCAGTTTTAATACTAGATTGTTCATTAAGTATTTCGTCATGGAAAGCATCACAGAATTATTAATAATTACCAGTCCATTGTTTTAACTTTGAGCTGATCTATCTTACTAAATATCAGGCTTTATTACTGTTGATACTGATGAACAAACCAGTAAATTATACCGAATGAAAAAGAATTTGAGTTTCTAACAGTGAAACAGAAATTTAATAATTGATTGATCTATTGTTATTGCTTACTTGTGTAGTTTGGCAATAAATTATTGGTTAATTTATTAAATTTAAAATTAATTTTTTTGTCATGGCATGGATTAACAGTGAACTACACGTTCTTCTATTTCGATTTTAATTAATAATAATAATAATAATAATATAAATTATAGAACTCAAACCAAACATCAAATGGAATCTGAAATGCTTTCCATGAAGAAATACTTGAACTATCTAATTTATAAACTGACACTGTATTTCTATTAAGATTAAGATTTTTACAGGAAGGATGTGATTTATACAAAAGGGATGCATTTCGCGTCTAAGGAGAAGCTTCATCTGCTGATGAAGCTTCTCTTTAGAAGAGAAATGCAACTTTTCAGTATAAGTGAGTAAAGATTATAATTTTAATAGAAACAAAGAATTAAAAATTTTAACAGTGTGAGTTTTGATATTAGATCAAATGAAACTGATAACTTTCCAATTAAAACTATTATCCCCATTACCAATGCAAAGAAGAGATTTCTCTTGAATACCACTAGTTTAGATATAGATAGACTGGCTTCCCGAGAATGCTCTAGCTAGAGCGATCTCAATAACGCTCTAGCAGCTCGTCTAGCGAGAATACGAAATTGTAAATTTGCTCCTGATTTATGAAAACAGCAGGCTTTATAAATGGCGACAAAATTCTTCAAACTGTCAATAATTGAATAAAAAATAAAGAATTATTCTTTTCTATATTTCTAATAAATTATATATTCTTTCGACAGAATTCTTCAAATTGCCAATTATTTTCTATATTTCTAATAAATTGTTATTTTTGCAGTACTTCAGTTCATTCGATGCTCAAGGAAAAGGAGATGTCAATATGTATGTAAGTCATATATTATAATTTTACTTCATTGCGCTGTTAATTAAGTGAATACTTTTTTTAAATAACATTATCACAAACTTTTCTAAATTAGCTATAGGCTATGATACTTGTATAAATTTTATAACAATATATTGTACTATTGTCTTTTTTTTATTGCGGATGATGCCCACATGAGTCTGGAGACGTGTGCGTGGGTAATGAGGTGAATGGGTGGATGATGAAAAACAGCCATGGCTGAATGAGATTCGAACCAAATTCTGCAGGAAACGAAGCCAACCACAGCCCTATCTTATCACAGACAAGCGCTCCAACCAACTGCGCTAACAGAGCCGCTTCAATATACATATTATTTTATTCAATAATAAATAATTTTATATTTTTTATATTTCAATATACTTTTGTCCTATTACAGAAATCAAAATTGGAGGAATTCCGTGCTGAACAAACCACATTCGTAAGTATTTCACAAGTTTTAGTCAGGCCTACTTATAATTCTAATTAATTGAAAAATTGTGTTTTTGTTATCATCAGCCTAAAAAAGCAGGAAAATAGAGGTCAATTGAGAGACTATTGTTGGGGAAGCTAGATGTAAAATCTTGAAACTAAACAAATCAAATTAATTTTTTGTAAATTCCAAATTGTGAAGATGAAAGAATGAACTGGTAACAATGTTATTATTCTCACCTCATTAATAATTTTATAATAACTTCAGTAAAAAATTAAGAGCTATTAGGCTACTCTACGTTTACTTTGTTGGGATCAATATACTGTAATTTACATAAACATTTCTGCTATTAATTAGACCAAGATCTATTTTCTTCATATTTAAAAATAGAAATATACTTTTCGAATACTTTATTTCCATTATTCAATGAAAATGATAGGGATCAAACACTTTCTGGGCGTCTCAACTTCGATTATATCTGTGATGTTTTCCATGACGAAATACTTTATGAACAATCTAATATCAAAACTGACCCTGGATTTCTATTTAATACATGATTTTCACTCACTTATTTATGGAAGGGATGCATTTCACTTCTAGAGAGAAGTGAAATGAAATAAAAGAGGCTGATGAAGCTTCTCTTTACAAGCGAAATACATCCCTTCCATATAAGTGAGTAAAAATCATTATTTAAATAGAAATACTGTATCAGTTTTGATATTAGATTGTATATCCTAAAGTTGTACATACTTTTATGTAATAGAATCGATTATCCAGGCAAAAAAATACTAGTTCTGGACGAATTGATATCATAGTCGTCTTGTGAACATTGTAATGCCAAGTGAAGCTTCATCAGTCTCTTTTTTCATTTCATTTTTCTTTAGAAGTGAAATGCATCCCTTCCATAAATAAGTGAGTGAAAATCATGTATTAAATAGAAATCCAGGGTCAGTTTTGATATTAGATTGTTCATAAAGTATTTATAGTTTAAAAACTCTCCAATTGATTAGAGGATTTCGTTATTTGGAAGCTCGTTACATAGTAGTTCGACTATATACCTAGCAATAGATAATCAATACTGAACCAAAAAAGTTATTTAACTTTGAAAAATAATTCTTCTTCATGGCATGAAATGGGAAATGAAACTTGTTGAGATAAAGTTCCATCGTTTTTGTTAGGCTATATCAGTTATTAAATCATGATTAGACTTCTAGAGTAGACTTCTAGCAATGTAAGAAAAAAATGTCTGGATTTCTTGTTCCATGACGAAAAGTTAAAAAAAATGTAAAATAACAAATTTTACCGATTGTATACACTTGGTTTTAGTAAGTTTCAAGTAGAATGTTTCATGTTCCAGATGTCTATAGTGAGCACTGAAGAATACAGGACTTATCTACTTGTGAGTATCACACTATACATTTTGCAGTTTCTCCAGAAGCGTAGCGAAAATTTTGAAATGAGTGGGGTTGTAGGAGATTTTGGGGCCCTTCAGGGGGGTCCTGGGGTCCTCCCCCGGGAAAGTTTTGATATATCGTCACTCTAAAGTCGTATTTTAACAGATTCTAGACCCATGTCTAGAAAAGCTTAAATCCATTCAGTTTAGTCTACATTATGGGAAAATTTTGGGATTTTCAATGCTAGAAACTTTATTAAAGGCTCAAAACAGTACTTTTATGAGTATTAATTGAAATGATGTTTATAAATTGGGTAAAGTGGAATCTTGAATTTAATAATTCATTGCTTTCATGGATCTTTGCTTTTAAGAACTCAAATCCCCTTTTCGTATATTATTAGTTCATGTATGAAATATAAAAAATACTACTTTTATAGTGTCAATTCAGCAAGTTATAGTGTTACGTTAAATATCCATCTTGTTTCCACTAATATGTAATATAAACTCAAAAAACACTTTTAAGTGGAAATTAACTTACGTTATGGCGTGACGGCCGTTTCGCTCTGTTGTCTAGAGCATCGTCAGACGACCCACAGTACTCACATCCAATTCACACCCAAACACACATTCCACCAATGGGATGTGAGTACTGTGGGTCGTCTGACGATGCTCTTGACAACAGAGCGAAACGGCCGTCACGCCATAACGTGAGTTAATTTCCACTTAAAAGTGTTTTTTAAGTTTATATTAAGTTATAGTGGTTTCAATTTATTATTAAAATCAGAGCTACCCAAGGACCTTTTGTGACCCGTGCAGAGTTTTGGCTGGAGGCTCCCTTACCCCTTCACCCTAAATACCATTTTCAATCAGTGACACGATTTTTCATATAGCATTAAGTCTTCCAGCTATACCTAGTTGCGTACTGTAATCAAAAGTATCTATGTAACTGAACTGAATTATCTTTTCAATTTAAAGATAAAATTTGAGTGTAGTACAACTGAAAACCATTCAATGAAAATCTTGTGGACGCTAGGGGAAAGGACACTATGTGGCACCAGAGAGAGCCTTGAAAAATCTCATTATTTGTTGGCGTGACAAATTTTACAATCACAATAAATTCTATGGGTTGTTGGGGCGCCTTGGCTATTGATAAAATAAGATGAAATCTGAACATATTTTCTCCTTTCAAGCCTACTGAACTAAATTCAAGTGGCCCGGGAGCCCTTCAAACCCATGTTTAGGGGCTCCCAAAATATAGGGACCCACCTACATCGCGGGCCCCTAGAGGACTCAAACTGGGATAATAAGGGGCCCTTGAAGGCCCAAAGGTCTGGGCAATTAGGGGGCCATGGTGTATAAACGTTAAAACTTGAGATATTTTAGATGCAGCCTACTAGAATATTTACTTTACATGATTATAGTGGTAATAAAAATGCGACCGAAGGGTCCGCGCGCTAGACCTCGGGGCGCTAGACCCCAGCGATCTCTAGGGTCTGTTAGGCTTCTAAGAAGCCTCAAGAGGTTGAAACTGGAGCAATTAGGGGCACTGGAGGCCCCAGCTGTATCAATTTGGAGGCCCTTATTTTATTTTCGTTTTGTCACTTGCTTACATTTGCTGAATGATGTGGCTCCTTGACGTTGAGACCCGAGGAAACTTGTCCTGTTTGCCCCATCTCCTCTGTAACTTAAACTACAGTAAATCCTTTTCCCAGCTGTAATATTATTTACTTTTCACTTATGAAAACATTTATTACATCCCGTAATCGATATTATCGTTTTTTTAATAATGCCTCCCTACACGTTTTCATGAATTCACCTTGAGGCTTCCCTAACTCAAGGGATATCCACTCAAAAGGTTTTCCAAGTCTCCCTTGAGAAAAGGAAGGCTTAAGGTAGGTTCATAAATACTGGTTCGTTTTTAATGAATATTATAGAGAAGTGAAACATATTCTCCATCCTGAGTCTGACAGTTAAAGCTGTGCACTATAGGGTTTTGTTAATAAATGTTTTTGATGTTTCTTGTATTGGAAGCTATTAATGCATTAAAATACTATTTATTGATGTAAGAAATAATTTTTTCATCAATTATTTTGTGAAATATGGAGGCTCAGAGTCGATATTGTTTAGTCATTTTTGGGCAGATAATCTTTTCTTCAAAAATCTTGAACTCTTTATAATTCCTTTATAACTTAAACGCGCCTTAGGGAATAGAATGACGTAGTTTTTCCAATCAAACATTTAGTTTTTTTAAATTAACATTTTTTAAACTCAAAACTTCCCAAGATTTTTAAATATTTATTTTGAAAAACAAAAAAATGACTGCAATAAATATGTTCTTGAATTTCTTGTTCCATAACGATATGCGTTGTCAATATTAACTTTTTGTTGTAAATTTAACAAGTTTCAGTCAGTTTTAAATTGTGAATTTTGTGAATTCACAATATTTAAAACTGACTGCAAGTCGTTAAATTTACAACAAAAATTTAATAATAAATATGTCATTCCCTAAGGTGAGTTTTAGTTATAAAAATTGATAAGTTAAAAATAGTTCTATTCCACAAAATAGTTGATCATAAAAATGATTCCTTAAGGCAATAGATAAAATTTCAATACCTAAATTACAAGAAACTCCGAAAAAAATCATGATCAAAATTATAGCACACAGCCTTGAGCATGAGTTGCAGAATCAGTAGAGTAAAACCAAAGACAATATAATGTACAACATAATAAAATAAGACAATATAATATAATTACATTGTATATTGTCTTTGGTAACACAAGGCGATCCTTCAAATAACGAATGGTCCAACTATATGAACTATTATGAACGATACAGTGTAGTTGTCAAATATCATTGATAGTTTAAATAATAAAAAAACTGTAGGAATGGATGGGGTATCCAGTAAAATTCTGAAAGAATGTAAAGATCAATTGTTAGACCCTTTGATTCATCTGATCAATCATTCATTAGAACAAGGTGTTTTTCCAGATAACTTAAAAGAGGGGAAGATCTTGCCAATCTTCAAAAGTGGTGATAGAGAAAAGGTAGAAAACTATAGGCCCATTAGTATTTTAAATGTAATAAGTAAAATTTTTGAAAGAGTAGTTCTAAATAGGTTACTTCTGTACCTTCAAGAAGCTAACTTTATCTGTGATGAACAACATGGCTTCCAGAAAGGGAGATCAACAAAAACAGCCATAGTTTCTCTAGTTGAAAAACTAATAGATATAATAGATTCAGGTGATAAAGCTACTGCAATCTTCTTAGATCTGTCAAAGGCATTTGACTGTGTTAATCATAGAACTTTATTGGAAATACTGCAAAATGTAGGTGTAAATGGGGTTGAACTGAAATGGTTTGAATCATATCTTATTGGGAGAAAACAATGTGTAGAACTAACTACAGTAGTTGGAAATAGTATAGTAAAGAATAAATCTAATAAATTAGAGGTGCAAGCTGGAGTGCCTCAGGGGTCAATACTAGGTCCATTGCTTTTTTTGTTATATGTCAACCGTTTACCTAAAGAATTAATTAGTGGTAGAGCCCTCTTATTTGCTGATGATACATCACTCATTTTCAGCAATTCCATTCTAGATAATTTAGAAATAAGTGCCCATATAGGTGTGCAGTCCATTGTCCAATTTTTAAATCAATTGAAATTAACTATAAATAGTAAAAAATGCCAATACCTTCAATTCAAAAACAAACATAATTTAAATGAAGATAGGGCTATAAACGTGTTTGTAAACGATAATCAATTAGACCAGGAAGAAAAAATTGCATTTCTAGGAGTTACGTTGGATAGACGATTGACCTGGACTCCATACATTGAGAAAATATGTAGTAAAATTTCATCTGGGGTATTTGTCCTGCGACAGCTCGCTAGATTGAATGACAAAAAGTTACTTTTTACAGCTTACCATGGGCTCTTACTGTCACATATTAGGTATGCTATCTTAGTATGGGGTAATTCATCAAAACAAAATCTTGATAGGGTGTTTAAGATCCAAAAGAAAGCGGTTAGGTGTATAGAAAGAGTAAATAGATTAGATTCATGTAGGCCGTTGTTCAAGAGACTTGGTCTCCTAACTGTACCCTGCTTATATGTGTATGAAGCTACTTTATATGTAAAAACGAATGATATTAACCAAAATTTTGATGTACATGATTATAATACAAGAAGCCGAGGAGATTATCACTTGGTGAGTCACAATAGTAGCTTATTCAAACAAAAACCTAGTTATATTGGTAGGAAATTCTACAACAAGCTACCGCAGTTTTTGAAGAGTCTTGAAAATATAGAAATATTTAAAAAACAATTGAAGAAATATTTAGTTGATAAAGCTTTTTATAGTGTACAAGAGTTCCTTTCACATCAAAATTAAGCCTCACCTCAACTAATTGAAGTAATTATGTAATATAGTGTGTAATATTGTTGATTTGACTTGTCTTATACTCCTTAACTGGAGTCTCCAAGACGTAATCTACAAAAAAAAAAAAAAAAAAAAGTATTATATTATCATCAATGTAAATATGATAGTTTATTCTTCATTAAGCTCAAATATTATTATGTTTTTCATGAAAAATCTCACATTTTTTCCAGATATACTGCGTTCAATTCACAGTAAGTATTAAATGAGTCCCTATGATTTTTTAAAACGGTTTATTTCTGGCTTCTGATATACTAAACTAGTTAATTAGAAAACATGTCTACTAAATTACCTTGAATTAAACTGAATCTTCCAAGCGACTGCTTTCTTTTCAATCGTCCCATATTTTCATTAATTTTATGTGGAATTTTTAATTTATTTTTGTTGAGTCACAAACATTATTAATTTTATTGTTGTGAATGTATGATTCGCAATAATTTGTAGATGACAGTACATTAAACAGAAAAAATTCTTCACATTCAAAGTGATTTATTTAAATTATTTTATTTATTTATTTATTCATTTATTTGTGTAACTAACAATAAACGTAAATACAACAGGCTATTGCCTGAAATTGTTTTTTACAAAATTTCAGAGTAGAAACAAAATTTTAGGTTACCTCTCTTTCACTATTTATCATCTTTATTTTTATGAATGTTCATTTTCCATTTATTTGATATTGCAGAACTCGAACTTGATATTTGGAAATTAATTATTGATGCTAATTTATGATTTGCAATAAATTGTAGATGATACCAGTAGGTTTATGTTGAATTGAAAAATATCTTTATGAACATTCTATTTTAATGTAAGTTACACATTCCTAGTCAACCATGACGATTTTATTAGGCCTACTACTTTCTGAAATAAGTTTCATTTTACATATATTACTTCTGCATACCGTAATTATTTAGAAATAATACTCCAATTTATTAACTAGAAATTACTGCTACCGATATCCTATTTAATTATTTCAAAATTTATTTCATATTATAAGTACAGTACAAATATGTCTTGTCTTCACATTTAACTTCTTAATGTTATGTTTTAGGGAGATAGATCACAACCTACCGAAGTAATGAACTACTTAGTGAATGTAAGTATGATGTTTTAACACAAAAAAGTATTCAAATCGCAAATACTATCGAAACTTATTATTTATAACCCAATACCATTGTGGAACAGTTTTTATTAATTGGATAATATGGTGGTTCATTTTCTGGATTCCAATTCTTTATTTAATAATAGTGATTAAAAACATTCATATACGGAATTTCATTACATTTCTAATTCATGTGCTTTTCTGTTTTTTTAAATTCTACCGATATTGTACATTCAATACCTTTGATTATTATATTTCAGTCATATCATTATTTTCTTTTTTATTGCGGATGATGCCCTCATCAGTCTGGAGACTTGTGCGTGGGTAATGAGGTGAATGATTGAATGATGAAAAACATTTATGGCTGAATGAGATTCGAACCCAAGGCTGCAGGAAACGAAGCCAGCCAGAGCCTTATCTTATCCCAGACAAGCACTCCAACCAACTGCGCCACTAGAGCCGCCCATCATAGAATGAAGTATTAGTTTTATCTGTAAAATAGCTAGCAATCCAATCAAAGGCTAGAACAATAATAATTATTGTCAATAATAGTCAATTATTGACTATTCAATTTAAAAAAAAATTTCAGCTAATTTTTTATAACTGCTGACTTTCTGCCTGATATTTTTCTCAATTATTTTTCTGATACAATTTTTTAAATTTTCAGAACTACTTCACAAAAGAACCAGCCTACATATCTGTTGTAAGTAAACCCTAATTTTCCTTCCATCATGAACTTAATAATCTCAGGAACTCATAACTTACAATAATACTGATAATGAGATATACTTGGTAAAATGTTCTTACTTTTGCGGCAGCGTGAATACTACCATTCCACAGCATGTGTTTGATTTTACGATGTTAATTATAATAGAGTATAGGATGCTCTACTGAGCAAGCATCTTACGCAAGCATAACTGTTTCACATTATACAGGATGATTAATATAGAGTTATCAATACGTTATGGACTTGTTGTACTCACTTAAATAATGAAAATAGTTAATATAACTAATATAATATAGTTAATATAGTTCATAATTATACATATAGGCCTGGAAATGCTTCGTTATAGAGTTAAAGATGGCGGAAGTTAGAAGTAAGCCCCATTAAGTTAATCATAGTAACTAAGTTGTACTTGTAGTTTGATCAGGTTTTATGTAAAATGAGCGGAAAAATATAATAGAGAAGTTATGCATAATATAGGACCATAGCCGATTTTCACTGTAGGTGACTCTTCAGACCTCAACGTTATGCTTTAGTCCAAAATATGTTTTTCTGCCCTTTTTGCATAGACCTATTTGATGAATATCTCTAAGATCTATACAAACAAGATTAGTTTCAAGTCGGTAAGTTCAGTGATTTTAGAAATATTCAACAAGATATGCAACAATGGCCCAAACCCCGTTTTTCGAGTTTGAAGTGAACCAACTTGGTTAATTATTGTACAATAAAAATTTCGACTTTTTCCTCATGAAAATTAATTCTGAACAAGAAATGTTACTTAATCTAATTTAATACATAAACTCCATAAAACTAGAATTTCAATGAATCAGTCCACATTGAAATAGAAAGCTGAGTAAAATTGGAGTGTTTTGATTCAATAAAAGCAGATTTTATTAAATTTGGGTGTTTTCAACTTGGGGTTATTCAAAATATTTAAAATAAAATTTTCTTCAATCTTTGAGATGAAAAAATACAAGTTTATTGTACAATTTGCCCAGTAAATTCACTTCAAACTTGGAAAACACACGTTTTTGGTACTTTTGGCATACTTTTTTAATGTCTCTAAACCTGTGATGTTTTCCATGACGAAATACTTAACGAACAATCTAATATTAAAACTGACACTGTATTTCACTTTTATATATTGTTTTACTCACTTATATTGGAAATGCTTGAGGGATGCATTTCACTTCTGAAAATAATAAAAAATAGGCTGACGAATACGCTTCTTTTCAGAAGTGAAATGCATCCCTCAAGCATCTCCAATATAAGCGAGTAAAAACAATATTATATTAAATTGAAATACAGTATCAGTTTCAATATTAGATTGTCTCTAAAACTACTGTAGTTACAAGCCTGTAACTTGTTTTATCCGATATTTCAGCTCATTTAACTTAGGTTCTGGTCAAATTACAAGTAAAATGAAGTCACTGCATATTTACAATTGAGTAGGCCTAAATTCAAACAATTGAATTCAAAATACTTTTTTCTTATTTTTTTCAGGCTTTCTACTACATCTACATGAAAGTGGTTAGTACAGAACTAAATTATAACATTTTTGTCTTGAAATAATTAATTTTAAATGCTCAAATAAATTTATTCTTGTATTTTTTGCCTATATCAAAATTTATTGATATTGTATTTTAATGTTCATAGATTACAATACAGAGTACAAAATATGAGTAGAGGGTAAATAAATATAAATGGAAGTCAAATCATTTCAATCTCTTACCTATAAAAATAATAATCAGATTGTTATATATTGCATTATCACTGTATAGTGAAGTGATATGCCTTTCGAGGAATATTGGAGGGAGCTAAGTAAAAATGGTATCAATGCATCTTAAAGTTTTCAATTGAAAAATTCAAATGTATTTAAAACTATTTTAAGCTGTTTTCTCAATAAATTATTATTTTGTTTATTTTTCATAGACCAGTAAAGGAAAATAGGACAGTAAATGATAAAGTAAGGAGGAAGTGCAATGAAAAGTAAAATTTTAAAAAACTTCAATGTGTTAAAACTTTATTATTAATAATTATTAATTGATATGTTGTGTATAATTGTTTCACAGACGTCTAATCAAGCCTTGGATTGTAATTCTGCTAAACAATTTGTATCATCATACAAGTTTACTGCGGTGAGTGAAATAAAATTATAATAGTAATACAGTAATAGTAGGCTAATAATGAAAATATAATAGAAATTATTCCGTCAGACTTTTATTTAACAAACTTCCAAATATTGAAATCCTTCTTGTAAAACAATTTTGTCTCTTGACATTACAATCTTGGCAAAATTTATTCACATATTTTTCTCTCTCTTCTAATTTATTCTTTCTTCTATTTTGTTTCACTCATTTCATTTGACCACTTTCTACTAATTTAATTACTTGCTCCTTGCTATTGTGCTGCTTGATGCTTTTCAATCTCATCAATCTCAACTTCATCATCATTCTCATTTATAATTCCATTATATCTATTATTTCCCAGTTATTCATTTTTCTTTTTTACTTATCTTTATTGCTACATAAATTTCATGAGTTATGTTTCATCATTAGCAAATCAGTCTATTTAAAAAAATTTTTTTGAGGATGAAGCCCACATAGGTCTGAGACCTGTGCGTGGGTAATGAGTTGGATGATGGTGATTGATGAGTTGGACCTACAGTTTTAGGTGGGTTCCGAACCACCGGGAAGTGATTTTACAGCAGGGAACAGTGTCTTTTTTGCTGTCCAATCTAATCGGTCACCGTTACAAACAGGATCCTACGAGAACGCAGCTTATCTCTCTGATTGAACAGATACCTGCTACGGCTCGCGGCTATCACTTCCCTTAAATCTTCACTATTATTCCTTTTTACTATGTAATACATATAATAATGAAACATATCTTATCTTAATATACATATCTTCTTGGTTATATTTATTAGTGTTTGTCTTACTAGACCTGGTAATGTAAGATGAAATAAATAAATACCAAATATCAAAATATCTCATTAACAGATACCTCTAAAAAACGAAGTTTTTTTGCCTATATCAACGTTTTTGTTATACAGAAGTTCAATTATATAATGTAGAACATAATAAAGTAAATTTGAATTTTGATGTGAATTAATGTTTTTAATGCTTTCTTATCTCTTGATTTTTTCCTACTCAACTTTTGTACTAAAATACTCATAATGAATGATTTATTGATAAAAATAAATCAATTTTTATAGTCTAGCAGTGGTGGAGGATCAGGAGGAAATCCAGGAGGTGGAAATCAAGGTGGTGGAAATTCAGGAGGAGGAAGTGGGACAGTTACTATTGTGAGTAACCATTTAAAATAACGATTATTAAATTTGTTCACTTCAGGGCATAAAATAGATTGAATTTTCTTGTTCACTAAATGCGTATGGCTTTTATTGGTAGGGAGAACCTTACGGGTAGTTCCACCTCGCCACTTGAGCAAAGTTATTGAAAAAAATTGTGGACCTACAATTTAGGTGGGCACCGAACCACCGGGAAGTGATTTCACAGCAGAGAAGTCTTTTTTGCTGGCCAATCCAATCGGTAACCTTCACAAAGAAGGCCCAGGAGAGCGTTGCTTATCTATCTGATTGAACAGATACCTGCTACGACTCATGGCTATCGTTTCCCTTTGCTCACTATGAAAGCGCTAGAATTGAGTGATTGTTTTTAAATTTTGCAACCAAAGATTTAATTCTTGTAGCCCTGATTTCTTCATCTCATTGCTGGAATTCATATCAAAACATATTGTTTTAAAGATTTATCAATGATTTGCGTACATGTTACAGAATAATAAGATTATAATTTCTTGTAAATTGGCTGAGCTATTAATGAGTTTGAAAGCTTATTTTTTCCAGCATTTTCAATAAATTTCGAATATAATTGTTTGTTTTTTGTACAGAAATAAAGTTTATTATTATTATTAAATATTATATGTTGGAAAAAGTTCTGAATGTTATTAATTTTTTCAGGATAAAACCAAAGTGACAACGGTAAGCAAAAGAAGTTTTTTGGTTATGTTGACTTTGAATTTCTCACTACTTCTTCACTTATTTTCGACCAACTTCTAAAAGCTACATTTTTTCTGTAGAAAGTGACAGAAACTGTAGAGTTTTTCTTTATAATTTTCTTATTCTTGAAAATATTTACTGTTTTTTCTTGTGTAGTGAGGCAGACAAAAACTGTGCTGTTTAATAGATGATTAAATTCATTGTGCATTCATTGACATACTCGATTCTGTGTCAACAATATACTATTTAATTTTTATTTAATTAGGTCTTTATTACAAGTTTGAAGTTGATAATTACAATTTTCTGCCCAACTGTACAAGGCTGGAAACTTCAATTCGATTTTGAATCATGAAACTCAAACCAAACGACTTGAAATAAAACCATGAAATGTAAAAAAAACCTATTATTACCAACTCTAATATAAAGAAGAAACTATCAAAAGCGTGTCATCTCCCACAATAGTTGTATCAATATCAGGTTGGTAAGAGCTAGAATGAATTGAATTGCTCAGATAACTGTCAGGCTAAGTTTGGCCAGCTTAGATCTAGCCAAACTGATTTTCTCTTATTTTTCTTGCTCTTGTAGCTAGTCTAACAAGAATCAACACTAGAAGATAAGTTCTAAGCTCTTGATTCATACAATTATCAGACTTCACCAATAAATACAAAATTTCTAAAATTGTTGACTTTTCTCTGTTTTTCCATAATATCATCTTTTATATTTTTGCAGTACTTCAGTTCATTTGATGCTCAAGGGAAAGGAGATGTCAATATGTATGTGAGTATGAAGTATTATATTACTTGATCTTTCAGGTTCATTCTTCTTTTAGCGAATTAAATACTGTTGTGCGTTATTATCAAAGTAAAATAAAATAAAAACTTGAAGGTAAGAATACAATAAATTACTCTTTAATTTGTATGTACACAACAAAAAATCATAAAAAGTATAGCACTAGAGACAGAAGAGAACTTCTGTGCTAGTGAAGGTAGTCTTTAGTGATTCTTATAAGAAAGTATACATTTTCTTGTTTTCATATACATTTTCATAGTAATATTTATATATTTTTATAAATTTTTTCTTTCACAGAAATCAAAGTTAGAGGAGTTCCGTGCCGACCAAACCACATTTGTAAGTATTCTTTTAATCATTATTACATTTAATTTCAATTATAATAAAAGCAAACTATCAGCTCCAACGTTAATCACTAATTGACTAACTGACTGACTAATTGACTCAATAATCGATTGGCTGACTGACCAACTGCATGACTGACTTTCTTACTGACTGACTCATTGACTGACCTTTCGTCCAAGCACTGTTCACCCCCCGCTCTGTAGAACCGGCCATCTCGACAAAAATATCAAACCACGTGATGAAGCGCTATTGTGTCCTGGAATATCACCACTAGTGGTGTTGTATGTTTGTTGTATTTATTCACTTTTTCAAGTCATTCTTCCTGAAAATTCAATAATGTCTTTGGTCCACAAATGTAATTTAAATGGCAACCCAGCGAACGCACAGGCAATATAGCCTATGTTTGCTGATTCCATAGGACCAGCTTTATTAATTATATTTCATGTACATTTTCATGTTATAGGCTAATTAAGTGGTTCAAATGAATCTTTTAATTAAAATTAGTATACAAAAAGAAAAGAGGAGATCAGTAGCATCGATTGATATTGAACTTGTAGCTGGGTCAGTATAGAAAGCTAAGATATTGCGTGGGCTGTCCAGAAAGAAAAGAGCGATTGCATGGAGAACATATAAAATGTTACACATGTTCAACAATGAATTAACTATACAACTCTAACCATCAATTTCAGTCACTTATTGAGAGTTGATTGAGTCATTTTTTAACATTTATCAATTTAACGGCTTTTGCTATGACAACATTCATTATACAGAGTGATCATTAAGTCACGCACATGTAAATAAACGTTTCTTAAATTAATAGTTTCATTAAATTAAGTATGGTGGTTTCTGAAGTAGTACCAACAACTAGATAGATACCATTGAAATGGATACTGGCTACATCAAGACTGAAATATTGTTGAGTTTACTGCTTTGTTAACTAGTCGTTTTCTCAAGAGCAGAAAATCAAGCATGAAATTCATGCATTCAATACTGAGTGAGGCAGCCATATTGAGCATTTGTTGTAAAAATTCAAGTAGTTTGTATGTATTGTACAAATTATTATTAATGTTAGTGAATATATTTAATAAAAACTTTAAAAAACACTTTCAAATGGAAATTATGACGTTATGGCGTGACGGCCGTTTCACTCTGTTGTCAAGAGCATCATCAGACGATCCACAGTACACTGCCTGTCCACACCCACAGTACAGTGGGCATCCATAACCAAATTATCCCTAAATATGCAAGAATTTATTTAAAAAACAACAGCATAACTGCTCAAAACACTGTGAAACAAGCTCAAATATGATTCATTAATAAAAAGCATACAACATCTACACAGACAAAAGAATGAACTTAACAAGAAAGCATATTATCTATGTTTAAAACTCAGCTCTATTCTCCACTGCACTGAACTACAAGAAATAATCACATATGAAAATAGCATAGTCAATCTCATGAGTAAAAAATTAAAGACCAAACATAACCTGAAACTTGCACAACTTCAAAACGCTCAGACCCCATTAATCACCACAGAACAGCAATTTGACAAAATAACAATGAATACCACACAAATCGACTTCAATAGATCTGAGATTGAACTACTTGATAAGGGACTGAAACACAACATTAACACTCAGCATGACCTCTCACAAAAACAATTGACTGAAACTATAATTGACACAGTGTACTGTTGGTCGTCTGATGATGGATGCTGTTGACAATATAGTGAAACGGCCGTCACGCCATAACGTGAGTCATAATTTCCATTTGAAAGTGTGTTTTTTTTAAGTTTTTATGATATTTTATTGGAATCAAAATAGATATTCAACATCAGAATATATTTTGTTTACTTCCTTTTTAGCCATTCGATTACCTTCTGATGTGCGCAACTTAATGATCACTCTGTATAACATGGTGCAAGTATTTTTTATGCCAATATCTGTTGCCAAAGAATTCCCCAAACCGGCTGCAATAGTTTTCAATGTATCTTCTCGCACAGTGTTGTTGATAAAACCGTAATCTTTGCTTTGCAGCCATGTTGGTGTAATCGGTTGGAGTGTAGTCTCTAATATTCCTGCAGTCATGAGTTCAATTACCATTTTAGCCTTGGATGTTTTATGTAATCATTCACTTCATTACCCATGCACAAGTCTTAAACTCATGTGCAACATGTAGGCATCATCAGCAGAAAAGTTTATTCCTGGATTTCTTGGTCCATGACGAACTGCGTTCTTAATATTAACTTGTTATGTGAATTTAACGACTTGCAGTCAAATATTTGATTGCATTTAATTGTATTTGACTTCAAGTCGTTAAATTCACATAACAAGAAAAGTTTATATTGCACAGAATAATAAATAGGCCTAATTAGAAATTCAAGCACACCTTTCAGATGCTCGAACTCCATTGAATGATATTTGACATTAATTTCTATGTGATGTGCGTTATATTCCCATGTGATGTTCCTATGTGATGTTCCTATTTCAATTAATATAATATTTTGAAAGAAAGAACATGGAAAAGTTTTAAGTTTTTCTTGTAATGAATTGTCTCCAATGCATGGGATGAAATGAACATTTGATATGATGTTTCATTGTAATTGTTTGACAGTATTTTATTAAATTAATCATAGTAATCACAGTGATAATAAAATAGAATTTTCTTTGAATATTCGATAAATTTGAAATAAAATGTTACTTGTTTCAGATGTCTATAGTGAGCACTGAAGAATACAGGACTTATCTACTCGTGAGTATTTTACTATAGATTTTTCACTTTCTCAATACTATCTTCCAAGGTAATTATAGAAGACCATTGATATATGAGAACATTGATATATAACAACATTGATATATATAAGTGTTCTTATATATCGATGGTCTTCTGCATAAGTGTTCTTATAAAATATCGATGGTCTTCTACAATTACCTTGGAAGACAGTATTGAGAAAGTGAAAAATCTATTGAATAAAGTGACCATCTATATATATATATATATATATATATATAAATCTATAGATCATCGATATATAAGAACACTTATGTATCGATGTTCTTATATATTGATGTAGAAGACAAGTTAGTACTCACGCACATCTCAGTCTATCTGTTGAGCCCTGTCAGCTGATGCAGTGACGTCATCTGGGTCTCTTTTCACGATTTCGCCCATCTTTTGCATGTTAAACTGCATAACTTTATGTCCTTTTCTCAAAATGTATATGCTTTTCAAGAAACTTGGACATATCCTATGGTTTATGGTATATTTAACTAGTAATCTATGCCTTTTTTTTTAATATGACTATACAATTATTTAATTCAGAGCACTTGATAATGTTAATGTAAAGCTGACTGTAGCTTGCTACATGCTGTTGAACCCTACCTTGTCTTCTAATTACCTTGCTGTCTTCCATGTAATCAGTACCATCTTTGCATGTAATATTCAGTGTTATAGTTACTACAAATCATCATAGTCTAGTGGTTAAGGCGCCCGACGGGCAATTGAGAAGTCCGTGGTTCGATTCCCGGTGCTGACTGATATTTTTGTACAGTAGCATTCATCGATTTCCATCAGCTATTCAATACTGTTGTCAATATCCGCCATTGCGGAAGGCTTCGTATAAATTAATAGCACTTAAAGGAACTCGAAGTTAATAAATTCTGTTTCTGTATATTTGTCAGTTTGTTGAATTGTCGGTCACTTCAAACTATCTTATTTATTGTTGACATCTACAACATCACTAACACAAATTTTTTTCATTTACTGTGTCATGTAATATTATCATTTGTTTATTTGGTTCAAAATTGTTTTGTTATTTCACGGAATATTCTCATATTTTTCAGGTATACTGCGTTAATTTCCAAGTAAGTATTAAATTATTCCATCATTGAAGAGATTCTATTTTCAGCCTTTGATACATCAATCTAACGTAATTAAAAGGCATATCCTCCAATCTTAAAGGCATATCTTCTTGTATTCAACTTTTTTCAACCTCCATATATTGACGTTATTTTTTTTGGTCAAATTTTCAGTTTTGTTGAGACTTAATTAATTAAAAGTTTCTATTGATTTGAATGTATGATGTATGATTTGCAATAAATGTAGCCTATATAATGCTAGAATGTTAGAAAGAAATTATTCTTCACATTTATCATATTCAATGTGATTTATTTATCAGCTAAATTTAAATGTATGAATGTACAGAACCCATTTTTTTTAAACTTGAAGTAGAATTCGATCTTGGTTTTGGAGATTAATTTTGATGACAATTTAATAAACTTCTTTAGTTTGATTGAGATTGATAATGGTGTAACAACCGAAACTAGTTTATCGAAGTTTTAATAAATGTGGTTGTGACAATTTCGTCTTATTTTTCATTATGGATACCTTCCACAATATCACCTTCGCCATTACTAAGAAAGTTGATGACAATTCATTATCTATCAGATATAAGCTACGAATCTCCTGTGCCATCTTTGTAACGGTGACCGATTGAATTGGCCAGCAAAAAAGACTGTTCTATGCTGTAAAATCACTTCCCGGTGGTTCGGAACCCACCTAAAACTGTAGGTCCAACTCATCAATCACTATCAACCAATTCATTACCCACGCACAGGTTTCAGAACTATGTGGGCTTCATACCCCGAAAAAAAAAAATAACTCATTGTAGACTTAATCTCCGAAAACCAAGTTCGAATTCTACACCATAAATTTGAATTAAAATGAGTTTTGTACATTCATACGTGTAGATTATACCAGTATGGTACTTTGTGTGGGGAAAATGTATTTCTGATGATCATTCTGTTCTTTAGCATAGTTTTGGATTTTTCATTGCCACTTTCTGGAATAAGATACATTCTCCATTACATTTGCATATATTTTTTTCTATTTTTCCAAGTGCAAATATGTCTTGTATTTAAAATTGTTTTTACATTGTTTTAGGGAGATAGATCACAACCCACTGAAGTAATGAACTACTTAGTGAATGTAAGTACAATTACTATTAAATCTCAAAAAGTATTTAAATACCAAATACTTAAGATAAACAACTTATCATTAATTGCAGAATAATACCAATTATGATTGAAATAATTTTCATCACTTCTACTTTTTATATGCTAGTTGATCTTTTTTAATTCTCCATTTCATAAGAAATAAACTACCCCCTCAAAACACTGTGTTGGACGGCTGAGGCAAGTAAAGTGAGTCTGCTAGCTCAATTGCAAAATTTTCATTTTTCCTACCAATATTTCATTATGATGTTGAAGATCCATCTTGTTTCCACTAATATATAATAAAACACTAAAGAGTGTACAGTGGGTCATCTGACAATGCTTTTGACAACAAAGTGAAACGGCCGTCTCGCCATAACGTGAGTCAGGTTAAAAGTGTTTTTAAGTTTTATTAAATATTTAATTTATATTTTAGTCATATCAAATCTGTATACGGATTATTTGTTTGATATATAAATGAACTAGCAACCCAATTAATACATTTGAAAGGAACTTCTAATTTTTTATAATCTACTGACTTCTTGCCTTATACCTTGCTCAGTTATTTATCTGACACAATTTTTTGATAATTCCAGAACTACTTCACAAAAGAACCAGCCTACATTTCTGTTGTGAGTATGCCATGTTTTTCCTTATTCATTATGTACCGTACTTGTTAGCTTAACCTACCTTTTAATAATTCACAGTGCACTAATAACTCACAATAATACCGATAATGAAAAATGAAAAATAATATACTTCGTGCAAATCATTTTTTTTAGTACTGTTGGATCAGAGTGAATGTCACTATTCCACAGCATGAGCTGGATTGTAATGATGTAATGATTGTAATGATGTAATGATTGTAAAGATGTAATTATTGTAATGATGTAATGATGTAATGATTTAATGATTGTAATGATGTAATGATTGTAAATATAAGTATTGAATCCTCCACTGTGCAAGCATAAGTGTCTCACATTATAATTATTTTGATGTAATTGGTCAATTGATAACAAGGTTCCAATATCAACTACCGTCATAATACATTTTATTCAATGTGTAATAACGGTAATATTGAAATTGAAATTTGCTTTATTCTTTAACATAATACCGAAACAACCACAAAGAAACAAGTGAATACAAACGACTTTTTTCCTAAATTTTTCAGGCTTTCTACTACATCTTCATGAAAGTGGTGAGTATAGGATAAAAATTGTTATGGAAGTCGTTTATTTAACAGAGCTTATTCATTCTGAATTTTTTAATAAGTTTTTTCTATATATATATATTATTTTTTTTGTTCTTAACAAGGTTTGTTGATATTGTTTTTTGAAGCTTATGCGTATATTTAAATTGTAATACATAGTACTATTTAGCATAAATGGAGTACAAGACATGAATCCAGGATGAATAGAATTCGAATCTTTTCAAACCTTCACTAAAAAATCAGTTTTTTATCTCATTATCATAATTCCCCTATTCCAATAGAGAAAGCAGCATTCACGAGGATGGAGATGTATTGAAGAGGGTGTAATGAAAAATTGATTCAAACTATTGTAAAAATTTTATCTAAAAACGTATTTATAAAATAATTATTTTCAAAGTGTTTTCTACTATTTTTGCTATTTCTACTATTATTTCTTTGGTTTTTTCACAAAAGTGCAAATAAAGCAAAACGGATGAATGGCGGAGAAAGAAGTGCAACTAATAATAAAATGACAATTTTTATTATAGAATAGAACTTGTATTTATAATTAATTAATATTTTGTGTATTATTGTTTTGCAGACCTCTAATCAAGCCCTGGACTGCAATTCTGCTAAACAATTTGTAACATCGTACAAGTTTACTTCGGTGAGAGTGATGAAAATATACTAGCATATTAAAGGAGTAGTCAAAAATTCATTTAACAAATTTTCAAATTATAAATCCTCTATGTAAAGCATAACAAAAATGAAGAATTAAAATTGCAATTAACATTACAATTACTTGACATTAATTGAATACCTCTCTAGAACGAATTTTTTGCCGATTTTGTTATACAGTAGTTCAATTAGAAAACATAAAACATATAAATGTGAATGTAAATTATGATTGGAATTGATGTTTTTCATGTTTCCTTCATATCTTGATTTGAATTTATTTGTTTTGTCCTGATTTTATTTGTACTCAACTTGCTGACTAAAATTCAAGTTCAAATTCAAATTTAAATTTTAGTTCCACTACACAACAATATAATTATACAATAATATTATATTGGTTCCGAAGGTTACAAAACCTGTTTGGTTGGGACAAAAAATAAACAAACTAGATAAAAAATTAAGAGAAAAAATTAAAATAAAATTAAAACTGCAGAGGCAAAGGAAAGTACTTCAATTTATACAATTGTCATAAACATTTAAAACCCCAAAGAGAAAGCAATGCTTACCAGCCCATAATTTGAACATATTATAGATGGGTTAAAATAAACGAAGTTGCTCAAATAATAAATACTTGATAATGCTGTGTTAAGTAATATTTCTATAGTACCTTTCCACATCATCTTGTTGGACAAGTTGGACTAATTTGCAAAATTATGTATTTTGCTTAGTTAGAATTATCTCTTAGTATACCCCAGAGGCAGTTTAAAAAACGTAGGCGATAAGTATAAAAAGAATTTTTCCTACAACTGCTTGTAAAGTAGTTCTTTACGTACTGAAAACTAATTGTAAAATACAGTACCTCTATACTGCTCTGCAAGCGTTTAAGTACTTTACGCTCGCCTGCTGTTTTCTTTACACTTCTGTTTTGATTTTGATGTCTTCTCATTGGTGGATCACGGAATCCGTGAAATTCACATTACCTCAACAATGGCGAACACTAACCAAATCCGCGCATGGTCTGTGATGTTACAAACTACAAGCTTTTATTGTGTTGGAATCCAGAACTGCAGTTGTGGGAAAAATATTGTATGTAATTCACGCGTGAAGCTTCTTTATCGCTCTTGCAAAATTACTGCACTCCACTATGCATCGCGCAGTAACTGTTTTGGCTCGAGCGATAAAGTCACGCTTCATGCTCTTAATACATAAACAACTATTTGAACATTCATATTAAATGTATGATTTATTAATGAAAATAATTAAACAATTTTTATAGTCCAGTGGTGGTGGCGGCTCAGGAGGATGTCAAAGTGGAGGTGGCGGCTCAGGAGGATGTCAAAGTGGTGGTGGCGGCTCAGGAGGATGTCAAGATAAAGGAAAGCAAGGAGGATGTTCTGGAGGTGGCGGAGGAGGTGGAGGAGGAGGAGGTGGAACAGTTACCATTGTAAGTAGTGAATGAAAGTGGGAGCTTTAATTTAACTTCTCTTTCTACTGTTCTTCTTCCTTTCTTTTTACCTTCTCTTTCTCTCTACTGATCTTCTTCCTTCTCTTTCTCAGACTTTTCTTCTTCTTTCTCTTCCTTTCTACTGTTCTTCTTCCTTTCTTTTTACCCTCTCTTTCTATTGTTCTTTTTCCTTCTCTTTCTTTCTACCTTTCTACTTTCTTTCTACTCTTTTCTTTCTCCGACTGTTCTTCTTATTTCTCTTTCTTTCTACTGGTCATCTTCCTTTCTTTTTACCTTCTCTTTCTACTGTTCTTCCTTATCTTTCTTTTTACTATTCTTCTTCCTTGTTCTGTTCCTTCTTCCTTAGTATTAATAAAAATATTAATATTTATTGATATATAATATTTGATATATGGTTCCATCATCTTTCCACAAATAAATTGAATGGGAAAATCCTTTTCACTTCGATGTGAAAAGGAACACTCACATTTCTTGTACAATTTTTTTGTTGTCTCACTCTGTTATTCTGCCATTGGAGCCTCCCTTATCAAACACTTCTGGAACCTTACAATGAATAATCGGGAAGTGAAAGCCGCGAGACGTAGCAGGTATCTGTTCAATCAGATAGATAAGCTGCGTTCTCTTAGGTCCTGTTTGAAACGGTGACCGATTAGATTGGCCAGCAAAAAAGACACTGTTCTCTGCTGAAAATCACTTCCTGGTGGTTCGGAACCCACCTAAAACTGTAGGTCCAACTCATCAATCACCATCATCCAACTCATTACCCACGCACAGGTCTTAGACCTATGTGGGCTTCATCCTCCAAAAAAAAAAAAAAAATTAAGTCAAGGTATGAATATAGTTGTGTTGGGAGCAAAGGTTTGGTGAGAAGTGATGGTGGGAGGTTTTGATTTGGGATTATTCTGTGAGAGAGGGTGTGTATATGAGGGATGAACTGGTTTTGCCAACATCTTTAACCATTCCGAGTAGATATCATAATATTAGAGTAGATATCATAATAATTGGTGGTTAGGAACCCTCCTAAAACTGTAGGTCCAGCTAATCAATCACCATCCAACTCATTACCCAAGCACAGGTCTCAGACCTATGTGGGCATCATCCTAAAAAAAAGGGAAAAATAAATAGATGATATAACAGTGTCTCTTCAAGTACAATAAATGTCGTAATAATGTTTAAACATTTCTTCAACTGAACTCTGGATAAAGTGGGAATACCATCACTTACAAATTTTATTAATGATTTCTGAATGAATTCATTAGACTTTGACATAATTCATGTTAGAAGCGAAATTATTATTTTATTCCAAACTAAAGCCAGCAAAATAATCAAAATTATTTCTTTTTGCAGGATAAAACCAAAGTGACTACGGTGAGTTAATATATATAGTCATACATATGAGTTTTTAGACAACTAACTTTTTCTATTAAATAAATATCATTTTTTATAATTTTTTTCTATTAAATAAATTTCATTTATTAATTTCGAATTCCAACATCTTTTCAAATGGTTGATGTTTTTCAATAACCATTGACTATAGTTTGTTTATTATTCTATTCTTTTTAGACAATAGATTAAACTACAACTAGGAATAGTTTATCTGTGCAAGCACACAACTAAAACTGTGAAAGTTTCTTTATGTTCTCTCTTAATTTCTTTTAATATATAGTATTTATTTTAACCTCATTTCACTTAAGTAATGAATTTTATTTTATTGGTTTTCTGGAGTGCACTCATGTGGAAGGAATTTGCACTAAAATGTCTGTTGGAATTATTGACACTATCGATGCATTTCGGTCCAAACTAGAGAAAGTTGTTATTCATTTTTTTTTAAATTTTCATTCGTTTTATTTTATACAGACAAAACAAAACAAAAATTTTCCATCACATTATATAAAAACTTATTTCTAGTGTACAATATCAAAATGTTGTTGTAATCTCGATCATTTTTCCTCTAGTTTATTTTTATCTCTTACTCCTCCTGTAGCAAAGTATAGTACTGTACTTGAAACTATCGAATTTATTGAAATAAATGATAATGTATTTTTTTGCAGTACTTCAGTTCATTCGATGCTCAAGGAAAAGGAGATGTCAATATGTATGTAAGTATCAAAATTCAATCCAATAATACTTAAGTTGCTTCAACGACTTGCAGTAAAATTTTTATTAAGAATAAGTAGAATTCACTTCTCTGTAGGCCGAACGTTTTCGAATCTTTATGATCCATTTTCAGAGGCGTCCTCCTTGATCATCGATGTCAGTTTTTTGATGTCGATTTTTTGACATCGATGATCAAGGAGGACGCCTCTGAAAATGGATCTTAAAGATTCGAAAACGTTCGGCCTACAGAGTAAGTAAATTCTACTTATCCGTAATAAAAATTTGACTGCAAGTCGTTGAATTCACTTGAAAAGTTAATATTAACAACGCAGTTCGTCATGGAACAAGAAATCCAGGAACTTAAGTTGCATTCCCATATTCAAGTAAATTAATAGAAAATTATTTTTAGTATGTTCATTTCAAAGAACATATGAATAGAAAAATAATTAAATCTCTATATATAAAAATGAATGTCTGTCTGTATGTATGTATGTGTGTTCCCTATAGACTTCAAAACTACTTGACAGATCGGCATGAAACTTTGGGAATATGTTGTGTGAATATTGGGGATGGTTTCTGACCATAAATTTTAATAGGGGAGCTAATAATTATTATTAATTAAACCATTTTATAGACCTAACCTACTGAACTTGCCAGCCAATCAGCTTAAAGGAACAGCTGATATAAGTCAACAGTTTTTAATCATATGGCAGGCCATATAGTGGCGTTATTTACGTTGTCTTTGAACAGCAAAAGACTTTGCACTTTGCATGTAGGCTACCGTTCAGTTGGAGCCTTGCAATATGACAGGTTGATGACATCTGTTAACCAATGCAGCTAGAAATTTGAAATGCAGCCTCAGCGGGAGGTGGCGAATAATAAAATAAAAAACCTAGCTTCTACCCTTATAGTCATAGGAGGTTTAAATTTGAAATGTTTCTTCATTCAGAGGTGGTGATTAAGAAAACAACGAAGCATCTATGATCAGCTGGAAGAGCCCTAGGACTAACTTCTTTCCTAATTTTAAATGTAACCTCAGCGGGAGGTGGCGAATAATAAAATCAAGGAGAATTTTTATGAGAATGCAGCAACGCGCGCGTTGGGCCAGCTAGTGATTGAATAAAAAAAATAACTGCTAGCAGTAGGTATTCCATATTCAAGTTAATTTAATAGAAAATTATTTTTAATATGTTCATTTCAAAGAACATATGAAGAGAAAATAAATTTAAATGATTGAATTAAATAAAAATATGACACTGCTAGCAATAAGTAAACTTGTACTTCTATCTCCAATGACTATAGACCGTGTATACATGTTAGAGAAGCATGTCACTTATTGCAATAGAGCAATGTAGAATAGCCTTTAAACGAAGACACTTAGTGTCATAGAGCGCTCTCGTAGAAATATAGACTCTTGCTGCACAAGTATAGTGTTTCAATATTTTTAAAAATTTTTAATCTGAATAATGACTTGAATAAAAGAATTTCACGTATTTGGTTATAATAATCTACTTTCAATTCAATTTAATGGTACTTCTAGTTAGCTCGTTACTATTGCCTTTATATTACTGCAATACTTGATTATTTTATAATTTTCTTTTATTTCCCAACTATTTAAAACTGAGTTTCTTGTGTCTCAATAATCGTTAATGTAAAGGTATAATTTACTTGGGTACATTTTGGTTCAAACTATTTGAAACGTAGTTTTTGTATATAGATAATAATAAATTACGATGAAAATATAGTTAATTTGAGTACATTTTTCTTTTCTTATAGAAATCGAAATTGGAAGAATTTCGTGCTGAGCAGACACAATTTGTAAGTGATAATTTTTTCAAATTTTTTTAGTTTCAGGATTATAATTGTTTTTTAAATTTTATAATTGTTTTATTGTTTGTTGTATTTTGATTCTTTTCTATTTATCCCTATTCGCATTGATATCAAACTGTACACGTTAGACGTAACAAAAACATTTATTAATACATTTGAGTAGAATCAATGTTGCAAATTTCTTCAACCTCTACATTATATTACTGTAATGAGAACTATCTCAAAACTTCCACTGGATAGACTAGATGAGCTGCCAGTTCATGATTTTCTGTAACTAACAGTTAAAGATGTGTAAGTTCTAGTTCAGAAAATCATGATCCCGTAACTCTTTCAGTTTATCAAGTGAAACTTGACAATTTTTTAGTACATCTTCAATTTTATTCTACTTCTTCATTATTTACTACTTCTACTTTATTTGCCTCAACTTTTAAAATAAATTTATTCACTCTAGATGGGCTTGAATAATTCAAAAACTTCAAAATAATGAAAGAATAAAAATATTTATAATTAAAAAGTTAACGATTACCGTTATGACCATTATCTTTTTCATCTATCACAAAGGATCTTTGACAACTTCAAAGTTCTCCATTATCAAGCTAATAGGCTGAATTAATTTTTAATAGTGTTGTATTATAATAAATTTGAATGCTTCATATTAATAATATTAATTTCTTTTTCTAGACAGCTATTGTGAGCACAGAAGAATATAGAACATACTTATTGGTGAGAGCTCCTTCCTATATTCATTGTTGTAATATTAATCTATCAATTGAAGTTCATATCAGTATATTACAGTGGAATCTTTATTAACTGTCGCCTTCGGGATCGGGGCAGTGACATATAACTGAATATAATTAATATCATCATATAAACTTCCTCAGTGCAGTCTCTAAATTAAAATTGTCTGGGGAAAGTTTAGAAAACAAGACAGGTACAAGACAGTGTACAAACAGTTAGCCTAATATTAAATATTTATTATATAAATGTAAAGATCTATACGTATTTGCTTTGTACTCCATTCATTTATTTATTCTTGCATTATTTCAGAAATATTATATAGAATATTATTTTAATATAATTTTATATATTATATTAATATATTATAATATATATATTATATTAATATAGAAACTCACTGAAATTAGTGAAATGCTGGGATAAGTAACTTACAGCATAAAATAAAATCTTTGTAAAAGCGACATTAAATTTTTGTACCAGGATTCCATCAGTGATTCATATTAGAGTGTTCCAGGTTTCAAAATATCCAAAAGACAAATAATGGGTAAAAAAATCTATTATATTGTATCATTATTTAAGTTATGTTAATTTAATTGCTTAACGAAAGAAGGATACAAGTTTCATGGAGGTATAAAAATGAAATAGCTACCATACTCTCATAATCAACCGTAATTGGTTGAGGTCCTGGGAGCCTTCTTATTTACCGGTGGCGTTTGATTAGTATATTAACATTTTTTTCGTCTACAAATTTTCAAATTTTTAACGTTTACGAATTTGAATAAACCGATCAGACGCCACCGGTAACATTTACCGGCTATGAGAAGGTTCCCAGGAACTCAATTATTTTTTATAAAATTCGGCGGCACCACAAGTCTTTGCCTCTAGCGCTCTCTAACGGTTTTATCAGAAACTACAACAAGATTCCAATATAGAATTGTACTGGTATAAGCTTTTTCATGTTTATTTTAGATTAAAAACTGATATTTGATACTTTTATCATATTATCTTGTGATTAAATTGTTGAAGTATGTTTTAAAAGCTGAAAATTTATCTGAGAAGCAATAATAAAATAACTATGGAATGTTTAATATCAGTAATTTTGTACCTCTCGCTGGCAAAATTGTGGCGGTCTGGTGGGCTAGCTCGGTATTCGTAATGTTAAATCATACTTACCTGGCGTGGGGGTCAACCGTGATCAAGAAGGCGGTTCCCCCAGGGCGAGGCCTTGTCATTGCACTGCGACTTGGTTGACCCCTGCGAATGCCCCAAATGTGGGCATCTCGGGCGCATTATTTTTGTTAGTCGGGACTGCGTTCGCGCTGTCCCGGTCCTATTTTAAACAATTTATTTATTGGTATCATTCTCCTTCATGATTGTATGGAACACCCTATACTCATTATACTATATCTAAATAATATAGGGATTTTTTATAGAAAGTGTGCCAGTCTTGCGGATTCCACAAAAACGGCATTTTTCAATTTCATTTCCATCAAATACATACAATAGTTTCAACATGTAATGCAAAAAATTGACGTTTTTATAATTATGCTTGTTATTTTCCTATTCTAAATAATTATAGTATTTAGCTTTTATTATATTTTCTAAAACTACTAATGTATTCTATTCTAATGACATCCTCTGAGCCAACCAACACCTGGAAAGATGTAAGAAACTATAGTGTAATGTTTTATAATATTATTTAATATTCAGACCTGCATTTCTAGTTCACAATGCAATCAATCAGACTTATTCACAGCAATAATAATACTCCTTATTCTATAATGTTATTCCATATCTCAGTTCAACATTGTTAAGTGTTTTATTGAGCGTTTCATTACGTTTATTTTATTTTTTTACTTACGAATACATTGCTGTAAGAATTTTCTTGTTAATAAATTCCAGTGTACAGTACTTTTTTATTAATTTTTGGTAAAATTTAATCTGTGCACCCTCTGAAAAACTTGTGCGTTTAGGAGAAGCATTGTTGTATTATTATTTTTGTGAATGATTAATCAAACTGATTGATTGCATTGTAAACTAAAAATTCAGGGCTAAATATCAAATAAATACACTAGTTATTACATCTTTCCAGATGTTGGTTGACTCAGAGGATGCCATTAAAATAGAATACCATTTTTTTCAACTTGATAAATTTTTGTACCCTGAATGGATTGAGGAATAAGTCCACATTATTTTTACACACTTAATTTTTATTCTAGTTAATTTTACTGTTGCATTTCATAACATATTGGAAATTTTTCAGATCTACTGCGTTAATTTCTCAGTGAGTACATATCTGATCAATCTAATTATTATTGCACCTGTAAAAATGTTATCAATCAAATTATTATTTTAAAAGTTATTTATTCTGTTCATATGTAAATATTTTGTTACTTTTATTTGTTTTATACCACTAAAACTTTGTTTTATACCACGAGTCTCATTAGAATCAATGGCAATTGTAAAATAATTAATTTTGTTTTTAGACAATCATTTTACTCTGACAATATAACTGATTTCTTGGAGACTTTCCTAGAAATTAATAATTAATTTAACAACATGTTTAACTAATATTGAAAAATTTGTAATAGCTAGTATGTGGGCTGCACTTTCATTGATTTCAATAGATTTTTTAAACGTTACATGTTTTCCGCTGTTCAAATCTATTAATTTTCTCTGAGTGTAGAATTTCAATTTTTTATTCCAGATTGACATATAAACACGGAAAATGTGTTTGTGATCTATTGAAAAATTTGTAGAATAACTCATCTATTTCATTGAATAAAATATTTATTATTAAGCTCATATATTGTTTATTGAGTGCTAAATGATATTATTTATCATGTAAGTAGTCCTGCTTAAATAAGTACAGTAATTGAAAAATATAGTATGTTCCAAAGTTTCACTAACCTTGCGCATGTTCAATAAATTTTATTTCATGTTATTTTTCGATAGCCTTCTTTCTTTTGTAATATAAATAGAAATCGTTTTTAATAGAATTGCTTACATTGAATTCATTGTTTTAGGGGCAAAGATCACAGCCCACAGAAGTAATGAACTATTTAGTGAATGTAAGTATTCTCTCTAGCTTATTCAAACTAAGTATACTAATTTCTCTTGCTCATTCAAACAACCTATCTTTATTAAACGAAAGTAGAATTTAAGTGGCGATGTTTTATTCAAAAGCGTTAACTTTTTGTTTTTATTCCTATTTATTTTGATTTTTTTATTATTCCTATGTCAAGAATTTTCTATTGTGGCTGCTTTTCAAATACGTTACTTTAAGATAATACTACTTTTTTATTGCTGATAATGCCCACATGAGTACGAGACTTGTGCGTGGGTAATGAGGTGAATGATAACACATAGATGCCAGACGGAGCAGCGGGATTCGAACTCACGACCACTGAAACGACAGCAAGCTAAAGTTGTAACGCCCCCACCTCTAATAATACTTTATGTTGTTAATGTACTTCAATAAAACTGATGAATCATTTTATGTTTCAAGTTTCCACTATATTATCTAGCAAATAACCGGAACTGAGTTGAAAGCTCTATCGAATTCAAATATTTTTAATCAATTTATTTTCAAAATTTAATTTGTCTTTGAAATAACCAAGGGTTGGTAATATCTTTATCTCTTGAATAATGTTTGTTTCATTTCCAGAACTACTTCACAAAGGAACCAGCCTATATATCAGTTGTAAGTTATTTTCATCTTAAAAATATATTTTTACCTTAAACATATAATATTGTATATGTATATTTCTACAATAATGTCGTTTTTGGTCATAGTTTTTCGATATTTTTGTTGACATCCATCTAAACAGAGACACGATTAGGATGGAGCGCTCTCTTAGAGCAATCTAGACTCTTACTACATTAGTGTGGATATGGACAGGTCTACAAATAGTCTAGAGTCTAGTTAGCTCTAATTGATATGGACAGGTCTATCAGTAGTCTAGAGCCTAGATAGCTCTAGATTGCAGTGCCTCTATTTGGATGGGCTCTAATATGTTGTGATAATTTATTTTGAATGCTCCTATTTATTTTATTTTTATCTCTGATATAATGATTTATTTTTGCAGATTTATTTATATTATGATCTATTTATTTTTATTTCTGTTATGATATACAGAAACTATTATTATCCTTTAAATGTCTCTCTATAACTGCTGCTACTGTTTTTGTAAACTGTATTATTTTGTAAATGATATGCAATCGGTCTCTCAAGACCTTGCATCAAAATGAATCAATCAATCTATACTATATCTCGCCAGATATTGTATCAAAAGCTTCAAGAACAAGTTCTATGAATTATATATCTATCCATCTATTGTTATAATGAAAACCCATTAACATCTCATGATTAACTTGGCAATATTGCTCATTTACATTACCTGGTTAGAATTTGTTCATAATATCATGCTGGTCCAATAAAATTACTTACATCCTCTCTATATTTCAGGCATTCTACTTCATCTACATGAAAATTGTGAGTACTTCAACATTATAATAATTACTTTTTGACAAGAAAGAAGGATTATTAATACTTTCTGTGTTGTGGGGATGGTGATATTGTGGAAGGTATCCGTAATGAATAAGACGAAACTGTCACAACCAAATTTATTAAAAATATTGAGAAACTAGTATTGGTTGTTATAACATTATAAATCTCAGTTTTTTTTTAAATAAATGTGGTTTTGACAATAATTTCATCTTATTATTGATTATTAATACTTTATGTCACATCTAAGGCAGTCGATATATATTTTTCCTACAACTGCTCGTAAAGTAGTTCTTTATGTACTGAAAACTAATTGTAAAATACCTCTTTACTGCTCAGCAAGCGGTAAAGTACTTTATGCTCACCAGCTGTTTTATTTACGCTTCTGTTTTGATTTTGATGCCTTCTCATTGGTGGATCACGGAATCCGTGAAATTCACATAACCTCAACAATGGCGAACGCTAACCAAATCCGCGCACGGTTGGTGATGTTACAAACTACAAGCTTTTATTGTGTTGTAATCCAGAACTTCAGTTGTAGGAAAAATATTGTATGTAATTTGCGCATGAAGCTTTTTTATTGCTCTCGCAAAATTACTGCGCTCCGCTATGCGTCGCGCAGTAAATGTTTTGGCTCTAGCAATAAAGTTGCGCTTCACGCTCTTAATACATAAATTACTATTTTCCTACAACTGCTTGTAAAGTACTGAAAACTGATTGTAAAATACCTCTTTACTGCTCGGCGAGCGGTAAAGTCAGCTGATGAACGAAAAGAGTACTTTACCGCTCGCTAGCTGTGTTTGATGGCTTCTCATTGGTGGATCACGAAATCCTTGAAATTCTCATAACCTCAACAATGGCGCATGCTAACCAAATCCTGTGATGTTACACAGGTCTGTGATGTTACAAACTAAAAGTCTTTATTGTGTTGGAATCCAGAACTGCAGTTGTAGGAAAAATATTTTATGTAATTCGCGTGTGGAGCTTCTTTATCGCTCTCGCAAAATTACTGTGCTCTGCTATGCGTCATGCAGTAACTGTTTTGGCTTGAGCGATAAAGTCGCGCTTCACGCTCTTAATACATAAATAACTATTTTCTGTGTTTGTTAACTATCTTCTATTTACTAATTAACTTCAGTTTTGTTTGTACTAATCATCACTAGAATAGTCCATTTATTTTTATCAACTTCTTTCAGAAATTTAAACATATCTGTCTACTGTCGGCTTATTAAAATGTTGTACATGAATATCACGGAGCAAGAAGATGCGTTCTTTTAGAATATAAATTTGATTTAAATTTTTAAAAAATTTGAGTTACCGAAATCATGAATATTAGTAAGCTTACGTCACAGGATGGTTTGCTGCTGAGCTTTAAAATTCAACTGAGGATTGTTGAAGTGCATTTCGAAAATAATACATGATAGAGATGAATCAATCTTCAATATAATATATAATTATTCTATTCTTGAGTATCATTTTCATATTGATTTAGATTAATTGATTAGTTTAATGTAGATTTATTGAAATTATTCACAATATTATATTGATTATATACCCATTGCTATAAAAGATGGAATTCTGTCTTATTTCAAGAAATTGTAATAATGTGGTACCTCTTCATTGGTTTTTCAGTAGAGTTTAATTTCCTTATTTGTATCCATCTGTTATCCTTTCTAATCCAATATTCCTTATCCAATACATCTCTATCCTTCCATCCATCCTTTTCTAATATTAATTTACTTATTAATTTAATTTAATATTAAATTACTTTTCTAATATTAATTTATCAATTATCTTATTTTTGCAGGCAAATAACCAAGCCTTGGATTCATCAGCTGCTCAAACATTTGTTTCATCTTATAAATTCACTTCGGTGAGTGAAAAAAATCAAACTTTTGTTTACTTAAATCTAGAACTAAGTGTCAAATGTCTGATGACAATAATGGAGGTAATATTTGAATGGTTTCAGGATTCATACAACTTCAGCAATCGGAAAATAGCTTGAAAATTGATTTTTTAATTGCATTTCTTTCATATAACTATTATATTTCATGGAATCCCGTTGTGGTAGGTAAATCCTACTAACAAAGACAATGTAATCTTTGCTACTAATAACCACTGCTGTGGCGGTGGAGTTACTTAATAACTGAAGATTGTGAAAATTTAGGCCTAATTATACAGAGCCACAGCAGTCGCGGTCACGCGCCACAATTTCAGTCTAAAGCTCGATTCACACACATCAGTCACGGCGCGTCTCAGTTCCCAACTATCCGTCTCGTCACAGTCATAAAAAATATTCTTATCTGAGTTTCCGATTACGCTGTTTACACTCGTCCGGCACCGACCCGTCAGGTGACTGATTGTTACCGTGACTGAACTGAGACGGAACTGTGACTGTGACGCGCCGTGACTGATGTGTGTGAATCGACCTTAAATCAAATCAGCCGGGTAAATTTGATTAAAAAATCACATTTAAAAAGTTTAAGTCGTCATTTATATTGAAATTGTTGGCGGCCAGCTGGTGTAATTTAGCCTCAAATTGTGGCAAACGACCGCGACTGTAATGATTGTATATTACGACTCTTAATTTGCAGTTTTACGCTTATGAAGTGCAGTGTTGCGAAGTTGTACAGTAGCCCAACAAGCCTAATCAAGTGGATAATTTTTAAAACACTAGAAAGTGGGAGACAAATTGTTTAAAAAAGGCAACAGTGCGCTCATATTCTCGCATCAAAAATAGTATTGCCATAACATTCTGTACTGAATCTAAGATTTGCACAGACTAAAGGCTACTACAGTAAAATTGTTTTAAAAACAATAAAATTATTATTCTTCTCATTATATACCTGTACTGGTTATAATAATGGAGAAAATGATAAGACAGCATTTCATCCAATTTCCATTAACTAGAAAGAATTGCTTAAAAATATTCAAATAATAAAAACTTAAAAAGCACTTTTAAGTGGAAATTAACTCACTTTATGGCGTGACGGCCGTTTCACTCTTTTGTCTTGACAACAGAGTGAATCAGTTGTCACGCCATAACGTGAGTTTGTTAATTTCCACTTAAAAGTGTCTTTTTTTATTTTATTATTTGAATATTTTTAAGCAATTCTTTCTAGTTAATGGAAATTGAATGAAATGCTTTCTTATCATTTAGTCGATTATTATAACCAGTACAGGTATATAATGAGAAGAATAATAATTTTATTGTTTTTAAAACAATTTTACGGTAGTAGCCTTACAGATTAGTAGCCTAATAATATTATAATATTAGTAATAATAACATCATAATATTCAAATAGTTTTGATATAATAATCCATTCAAACTCAATCTCAGCTCTCAAGCCATAGATTAGATGAAATAGTATACATTAGTTCAAACATAACAATTTTACTTATTACATAGGTAGAATAATCTCCTAGGAAAACGATATAGCTTTTCTTTCAATCTAATTCAAAATAACTGACTTTTATTTTAAATATACTGATATTTGACTCTTCTATTTGTAGCATTATTTTTTGTTTTACTACTGTAAGTAGTGTTAGAAATGAATTATTTATTGAATTGGATAGTCTTGCATGTGATCACCATCAAATACTTTTCAACTTTTTTCTTCATTAATTTTTTTCACATTTTCCAGTCCAGTGGAGGAGGTGGATCCTCTGGAGGATCATCTGGTGGTAAAGGTGGATCTAGTGGAGGAACTATTGTAAGTTATCAGAAATTACTATCACTATTATTATTATTAACATTATTATTATTATTATTATTATCATCATTATTATTATTACACAAAGCCTTACACAAAGGCTGAAGCCGTTCTATTGCACTTAAAATTGCCTAAGCATACTCGATCAGTCACTTGGCGCCATGTGTTGGAACGGGTTGGCTGTAAGGGGTGATGTGGAGGCCAACTATTATTATTATTATTATTATTATTATTATTGTTGTTCATACCCACAACATTTTAAGTTACATCTCGTTGGACTTTTACTGACCATTCAGGTCTTTATATCAATAAAATAATCAGAATAATCTTCTATCCAAATAAGTAGAGAATCATGCTTTATTCGCTTCTTGTGAACCACAATCACCACATATTTAGTTGACAGCAGACAGCAAAACATGAAGACTTCTTATTTCCAGTGATGTGTAGCTCAATTTATAGGCTGCAACTATGTGTAAAGTCAGTCTAAATGAAGACACTAAATGTGCTAGAGCGCTCTCCTAGAGCAATCTGGACTTTTGCTATATGAATCTAGCAAGAGCTTGGATTGCAAAAGCCTATATTAGTATAGAAAAAGTCTATATTGATCTATTAGATTAGATTACTTTATTAATCAATCATTTATTGTCATAAAAATTACAAATGTTGAAACAATCGTCATTTTAAAAATAGTCAAAATTATCTAAATTGAAAAAAAAACAGTAAGTTTAAGGAAATGATCACAGTCAAATACTACACCTACTAAAATATAAGTCAAATATACTACACCTGCTATATATCAGCAACAAAATGTAATTTTCATGATACATTTACAAAAAAGTTATTAAATGTGTGCTTACATACAATATTTTAACATCACATAGAAAGTAGACCTGGTTGATACTATTTACATTTTGTTGGAAATATTAAAAGTGATCTAATGGGTAGAGCTAATGAAATGAAATTCTAAGTGATGCATTTACATGAAAAGGCGAAGTTTGGACAAAAATTGGTCCATTCGAGCACTTAACCTTAAGAACAATAGACCTGTTATTTAATTATGTATTTTAATATACAAAAAATTTTATCAATATATGTTAAATATATTTTAAGTTGTATTTATAAACATTCACAGAACATATTTTTAATATATTTTGTTCATCTTTAAAATACCGTATATTAAGTAGAAGTGAGAAACATATTTAGTAGGAGATTGGTTATACATTTCAATATATATTAAACATCTATCAAATATATCTTTAATATATATTCGAAATAAGTTGACATCAAATTATTTTAAATTTTTGGGCTGGATATTTAAAATATATAAAACATAGATATAATATATATAAAACCTGTATTTTTTTACATAAATCGAAAAATATATATTAATATAAGTTTGATATATATAAAATATGTATTTGTGCTACTAGGGTTGGTTTTCGTTAATTTTGAATTCAGCAAAATATCGAGTTAATTCAATTTACTTCAGATTTTAGAGTGATATTACATTGTGAATCGCTAATAATTTAGATGATGAGAATGTATCATGAAGTTTCTTTAATACTAAAAATGAGAATAAAAAGTGATTCGAGAAAAATATTAACAAAAAATGATTAAAATAAAAATAAAAATTTATATAGAATGATTATGAAGATAATATGAATGTAGATGAGAGGAGATGGTGTGGTAATCAGAGATAATGATTTTGTACAAATCTTTTTAATGTATTGAGGAGAGTGTTGAATAGTGTTTCCAGTATGCTATAGCCTACAACAGAGGAATATTATTTACATAGTTAATATTTCTAGATTTTTTTGTCATGCAGTTGCTTTAGGGTTGGACAGACATCGTCTGTATGTATGTCTGTGGTATAGGTACCACCTATATGTCTATATGTAAGGTACATATGACCTCCTATATGACTATATGACTAAGGTATGACTATATGAGACGATCTATGAGAGAGCTCTAATGCAACAAGTGTCTCTGTGTAGTTAAGTCTTGAAGGTATACACATCAATAGAATTTATACATTGATTAATCAATCACTAACCAAATTATATGAAAAGAAGAGTAATTAGCTTTGAAGAAAGAAAGGGGCAAAACTATCTTGGATTAGAAGAGCCATCTTCAGAGTTTTCTCCGTTTTGTATATTTCATTCTATGCAATTATGCATTTTTTTAGTAAATTAAGTTTAGGAATCACATCAGATTTTATTTGATATATATTATATATATATATATATATATATAACCTGACATCTTAATCGTCATATATATTTATTTTCTCCATATTTAGACTCAAATGCAATTTAATTATACTGACTTTTCTTTTGGATCTGAAAATATAAATAAAAATAAAAATCCACCGATTGCTGGTGAAGATAAACATTAGTTTTGGAATAATATAGAACACCGCCGCCGCACTAGAGCGACCAAACTAAATATAAATACCTTAATCTATTACAGCATTTTCATTCAATTATTGCAGTTTATTTCTTTATATTTAGTATTATCTTTCAATTTATAGCATATTCTTTTATTTTTAATTTTAACTTTCAATCTATAGTAGACCTTTATCTTTATTCTTTTTTTTTCTCTCCCTTTAACCTTTCCCTTTTTAACATTTTTTTACATTTTTCAACCCTATTACTCCCCTTCCAATTACCTTGAAGTGCATTTTGAAACTTGTAAAAGTTTTCTTTCAGTTCTTTTCATTGTTTAATTTATTGTAAGCATTCATTTTATTATTGTGTTTTATTTTATTATAGGCACCTGCTGTAAAACCTTTTTCAGGTTTAGCGGGACCATTTTGTAATGTCTTTTTATGTAATAAAATTGATTGATTGATTGATTTCTACAAATGTTGATGGTTGTGAAACCAAAACCCAATTAAAGCAAGCGGAATTGAATATTGATTGTAATAAAAATGCTATAGTTATTATTCTTGCAAATAATCATTGATTAAAATCTTGATTCAATTAAATTTGAATTTTTCATTTTTTACAGGATTCTACTAAGGCTACAAAGGTGAGTGTACCATAGTGAATTACCATAGTGCATCGATTTTTGAAAAAAATGCATCGATTTTTGAAAAAATGTAAATTTTTTAAAAATCTATTCATAATTGAAAAAAAATTTTTAATAAAAATTTAAATTTAAAAAAAAATCAATTAAATTATAACCAAAATTACATAATTTACTTTAAAAATTATTGAGTTCCACATTTTTTTTTTTAATAAAATATATTCTCCATCAAAATAACTATAATAACGAATCTATACTTCCTCTGTATTTCAATTTAAGTACCACACTTATATAATACTGTAAACAAATATAAACTTATAAATAACTGTAGCTATAATATGAGTGTGAAAGGTCATTTGACATTATACACGTAGGTCTTTTAAAATTGAAAATTAATTTTTGGATCGATTTTCTATTTTTCAACTATATCTTCATAGTTTTCTTATTTTTGATTCAATTTCTTCGTTTTGTCTGTTCTAGTACATGTCATCATTTACATCGGATGGAAAATGCGATGCAAATACAGCGGTATGTTTTGAATCACGTGTATTGACATGAAATTATTCCAATAAATTGCAATTCTATTGAATAGTTATGCAAGCTTTTGAATGTGTAGTTACCAATTTATTAAATTCAATCATTAACATAAAAGAATGAGCCTTATTATACAGAAGCACTACAGTCGCGGTCGCGCGCCACAATCTAAGACTGAAACACAACATCTGGGTAAATTTGGTCAAAGAAATCAGCTGATGGCTTTAAAAAAGTGCATGTCTTCGTGTAATTTGAAATCGTTGAGCTCGGTCACACGGTCAGCCGGTGTAATTTAGCCTTAAAATGTGGCCCGCGACTGCAGTGGCTCTGTGTAATAAGGCTCCATCATTCATCACTTGGATACAAATGTTGACCTGCTAAGGATTTCGAACCAGTCTGTTGTTCCTGAGATTTTTCTAAAAATTGTCTGTAATTGTTTTATACCAGAATTTTTCAAGTATATCATTAATAGGAGCAATAAGCAATAGATTTTTTTAGCTGAAAATCGAGAAATTATGTGAAAATGTATTATGAGAGAAGTCTATGGAAATAGTACAATTAGTACAATAGTACAAATAGTACAATAGACTACAATTTTCTTGGAACATTTTTGTTGAGTAAGTATGTTTATTGAGTTTCATGATTGGGTTATGAGCTATTACAAAGAAATTAAAGATAGTAGTAGGTCCACAGTCCATATAGTCTGTGACTAATGAGTTGGCAAATATACGCCGAAATAAAAATTACAAATTAGTAAAAGTTGTTGTAATCAATTTATTTATTCAGTGTTTATCTTTTTGCAGAAATCACAACTCATTACTATGAGTCAAGACGAAGAATTCTTTGTAAGTATGATCCAAACTTTAATAATAATAATAATAATGTTAATAATAATAATGTTAATAATAATAATAAATGAAAAACAGTTGTTAACTTTATGAACTTTTATTAATCTTTCAGCTTTGTAAAAACAAAATATTTAGTTGAATAATTTCATTGTTTTAGTAAAAAGAGAAGGTCTTGCAAATGGGAAATCAATTATTATGAATTAAAAGGGGGAAATGAAGAAGCAAAACCCAGATAATTGAGAAACTCGCCTTCATTTTAATAATTTTTTGTTACTGTGATAGATTGATTTTAATCTATTATATGAGTTGAATTTTTGATGCATGCATAATAGAAGCTATTTGTCACGAGATTTTTAATAATTGATAAATAAATGAATGAGCATATGATTTCCATTTTGAGAAATAGCTCCAACTCGCCAATTGTGGAAACATTATGCCAATGTTATGGGGATTGAGGAACATGATGAACCTACAGTTAGTTTAAATTGGGTTCCGTATAATTATTTTAAATCATTATTATTATTCATTATGATAATACATTATCATTATTATTTTATCCTCTGAAGATTAAAATACTTCTAGGTCTAAGGTCTTCAAAACAAAACTAAAATCCCTAGTGGAAAGTCAATAAAAGTGCAATAGTGCAAAAACTGTATAAAATCAACCAATTTAATTAACTGTGTCATCCACAGAATGTCAAACTCAATGAACCTTCCACGTTTTTTCTATAAAAAAATTATTATATTATGACAGTTGCAACAAACAAAGGCTTTGAGCCGTATTTTTGCACATAAAAAGCCTATTTCTATTTCTATATGTTTCAAATTTGAATAATTAACTATTGTTTTGCTAAGGTTTATTTGAAGTAGTTGGATTTTTAGATAAGGAAACTTTCTTTTTCGTTGCAGATGTCCATCTTGAATACACAGCAGTACTTTGAGTATCTATTGGTGAGTATCTCCTATCTAATCCCAACAAAGAACAATTCTGTTCAAAAGAAATATTAAATATTAGTAAAATCCATACCAACATGCTCTTGAATTTTCCCTTATATTTAGAATTTCTTTCTTTAATTCTTTATTTAAAGATTGAAGCCTACTACCATTTGCAATCGTTCATTATTGCATGATTTCCTTACCAATTTAATATAGTTTTGCTCTGAAAGTAACTTATTTTAGTATTTACACTGTCTTTTAGTTTTTTGTCACAACCAAGTGAAGCTAAATGACTTCTAATTTTAATTGTTTCTAGTTAAATTTTATCTTCTATTTATGTAATGTCATTCGAATCTGTGTTTAAAAAATATTTTTATAAATCTAAATTTCTTTGTAATCTCTGTATTCTTCATTTTAGATGGGAAAAACATAAATTAAAATTTCTTTACTATCCCTTTTTACTATTCATTTTAGGCTAACAACACTTTCAAAGCTGAACAATAATGATGTTGAAGATCCATCTTGTTTCCACTAATATGTAATATAAACTTGAAAAACACTTTTAAATGGAAATTAACTCACGTTATGGCGTGACGGCCGTTTCGCTCTGTTGTCTAGAGCATCGTCAGACGACTCACATTACTGTGGGTACTGGTACTGTGGGTCGTCTGACGATGCTCTAGACAACAGAGCGAAACGGCCGTCACGCCATAACGTGAGTTAATTTCCATTTAAAAGTGTTTTTTAAGTTTATATTACTGAACAATAAGCAAGTTCAACTACATATGGAGAATGACTAACGCAAATTTAAGCAGAAAGGTTGTTTCTAGGTGTACTTAAATTGATAATTAGTTTCATTTATTCCTGCTATTTTATGAATTTCAATGATCATTGTTTCACTTTAATTATTACCTTTTTTTGTGAATATGTTTTTAATTCTTTGCATCAATTTTTCAGCTTTACTGTCCAAATTATTCGGTGAGTATTATTCTATTTCAATTGTTTGAATTGTGTTTAGAAGCTATTTGTAATTTGAGTTCAACATTAGTTAAGACAATTTTTTTAACTATATTCTGTGAATTTATTAACAAAATCACTATACAACTTCTAACAGTACATGAGCTCTGTATTATGGTAAGATTATGCTTATAAAATACCGTAGTTGATGTACGAAATTTCTATTGTAGAATGTCCTATATTGATTGATGCATTCGTATGTTGGATGTGATAGCAGTGAGCCGTAGCAGGTATCTGTTCGGTCAGATAAAGATAAGCTACGAACTCCTGGGCCCTCTTTGTAAGGGCGACCGATTGGATTGGCTTTCAAAAAAGACTTTTTCCTGCAACTGCTCATAAAGTAGTTCTTTATGTACTGAAAATTAGTTGTAAAATATCTCTTTACTGCTCTGCAAGTGGTAATAGTATATTACGTTACAAGTGCGGGAAATGGTGTTTAACATACGAGTATGATAAGTTAACGCACGAGACGAAGTCGAGTGCGGTATTATCATATGAGTATGGTAAACATCTTCCCGGACGAGTTACGTACGATATTTTTCGTCATACAAGTCTAAAATAGCAGATAAATTGAAATAAGAAACTATAAATCATTGTTATACAAACATAACCTCAACACACCAACTCAAGGTGAAATGTGGCAATAATGGTTCTAGATCAACTGATCTAGCTTTCGACCAAATGGTTTTTCAGTGAAGTGGTAGCCACAACCACCCATAGAGTGCGGTAATAATCATTTGATGATTTTTACCACACAGTGTACAGTAATAATCATCAAATTACATCAGCTGTTTTTGATTTCTGTAAACAGCTGTCTACCACATTGATTGCTTGACTGGTAAACTGTCCATAACCTACAAGTATGACGAAAAGTACTTTACGCTCGCCAGCTGTTTTCTTTACGCTTCTGTTTTGATTCTGATGTCTTCTCATTGGTTGATCATGGAATCTGTGAAATTCTCATAACCTCAACAATGGCGCATGCTAACCAAATCCATGCACGATCTATGATGTTACAAACTACAAGCTTTTATTGTGTCGGAATTCAGAACTTCAGTTGTAGAAAAAATATTGTACGTAATTCGCGCGTTAAGCTTCTTTATTGCGCTCGCAAAATTACTGTGCTCTGCTATGCATTGCGCAGTAAATGTTTTGGCTTGAGCAATAAAGTCACGCTTCACGCTCTTAATACATAAATAACTATTTTATCTGCAGTAAAATCATTTCCCAGTGGTTTGGAACCTTCCTAAATCATTCACCATTATCCAACTCATTACCCACGCTCAGGTCTCAGACCAATAGATTTCACCCTAAAAGAATACAATATTTGTTTTTATAAATGTAAAAATTTACAAATTATGGTAATATAAGATGATTTAATTATATTATTGTATAATTATTCTTTTTTTAATACAGGGACAGAAAACTGTAGCAGAATTCAAAGTATGGTTGGTGTCTGTGAGTATAATTTATTTATTTATTTTTAACTTTCAATAAATTTAACTATTATTCATTTTTAAGTTGTTTCAGAAGATATTCAAATATTATAATAAGATTCATACTATATAACTTTGCCTGATTCAGGGTTGAACTTGAAGTAACTGACAATTTTACAAACTTCCAAATATACAAAACATACCTAACCTAACCTAACTAACAATTTTATTTATTTATTTATAATAATTTTGCCAAATATACAGAACTTAATTTATCAATTTCAAATTCAAAGTGATCTCAATTATACTGAAGACTTTCGCAATGGTGGATATTGAAAACAGCATTGACTAGCTGATGGAAATCAATGAATGCTACTGCCCAAAAATATTCAGTCACGGCCGGGAATCGAACCATGGGCCTCCCAATTGCCGGTCAGGCGTCTTAACCACTAAACTGCAGTGACCCTTCTGTACGGCAGCGTTCATTTCAGACTTGGCCATATCGGCTCGCATATTACAAGTTGGATTTGAAGGAACTTACAATTTCCAAACTGCCAAATATACAAAACATAATTTAATAATCTAATATTAAAATTGACAATGTATTTCACTTTTAAATAACGTTTTACTCACATATATTGGAGATGCTTGAGCAATGCATTTCACTTCTGAAAAGAAGCTTCGTCAGCCTGGTTTTCAGAAGCGAAATGCATTCCTCAAGCATCTCCAATATATGTAAGTAAAACATTATTTAAAAGTGAAATACAGTGTCAATTTTAATATTAGATTGTTCATTAAGTATTTTGTCATGGAAAACATCACAGATAATTTAATAACTCGAATTCCTCAACATAATAAATTATATTGGCCAGATTATTTGTTATCTTTTAAATCCTAGATATATTAGAGAGTTTTTCATGAATTCGTATTTTTTTTAAAGATTTATGCTATGTTGTTATTAAATCCTTTCTCCTATGTTCATTTTATTCTCCACATTCTTCAAAATTACTCTAGTCTAAGGAATTTCGATCACTTCACAAATACCACCTTTTCATGTCCGTCTTTGTTAAGTTAATTTTATACCTTCCTTTGATCTTGGTTCTTAGAAACAACAGGTTCTCTTGACACTCGACATTTTTTCAATAAAAACTTAAAAAACACTTTTAAGTGGTAATTATAGTGGTTATTATTAAGTGGAGTCATAATTTCCACTTAAAAGTGTTTTTTAAGTTTTTATTATATTAGTGGAAACAAGATGGATCTTCAAAATCACATTTTTTCAATGTTTACCATTTTTCATAACAATAATTATATTCCACTTGAATATAAATTGGTTATGCTTCTCGTCTTGAAAACAAAAATGTTACTGACACTCATTAATGTTCTTGTGTTCCAGACTTATTTCAATGAGCAGCCTCAACTGATGTCTGTTGTAAGTATTTATCATTTTGTACCTATTTTTAAAACAATTGAAATTAGCTTACCGTACCTCATTTAACTTATTATCATATAATAATTGTATAATTTTCTCGCTTTGTACGTATTGATTGATAATGTAGGCAGTAGCCTAATATCGTCTACAAACTTTTCGTCAATATATTATGATACATTTTATGAAAAACAAGTTAAAAGTTCATTTGTGGAACTTCATATCTGTTTGTGTTTTTTATAAAGTTGATTCAATTGCTTGCTCCCCTTGTTACCAAGGGGTCTAATGTGACTAACTTGTCTTAAACTCTTTAAATGGAGTCTGTTCTCTGCTGTAAAATCACTTCCCGGTGGTTCGGAATCCACCTGAAACTATAGGTCCAACTCACCAATCACCATCATCCAATTCATTACCCACGCACGCGTCTCAGACTTATGTGGGCTTCATCCTCCAAAAAAAGTCTTCAAGATTTAATCTCAGACTTAAACAGTGGGTGTGTCAAGTATCAATTATCAGCCAATCACAGGCCAGCATAGTTCATTCAACGTCCACTCTATCAGCCAATGACATCAGCCCGTGTAGGGTGTATATGAAACTGCTTTGTAAATTAGTTCTAGTTTGTTTGTATCTCAACAATAGCATAGCTGAATTTATAGTATAATCTAATATCAATAACTGACACTGTATTTCTATTAAAACATTTTTTTCACTCACACTGGAGATGCTGGAGGAATGCATTTCACTTATGAAAAGAAACTTCTTCAGCCACTCTTCAGAAGTGAAATGCATCCCTCCAGCATCTCCAGTATAAGTGAGTGAAAATAATATTTCTCTGCTATAAAATCACTTCCCGGTAGTTCAGAACCCACCTAAAACTGTAGGTCCAACTCATCAATCACCATCATCCAACTCACTACCCACGCACAGGTCTCAGACCCATGTGGGCTTCATCCTCAAAAAAAAATACAGTGATATTATATTGATATGATTATATTATTACATTATATTATCTTTGATTTTTTTAGTATTTTTTGAAGTATTTCGTCATGGAAAACATATTTCGTTTATTGAAAAATGTGGTCATGACGTCATTAGCCTTATTCATGTATGAGATATCAACAACATTTTCTCCAATTCCGAAGAAAGTGATGATTTTCTTACTAATTGTTCATTTTATACTACAATATTTAATCCAGCCTTGTTCTGTTGTAATTTATTAATTATATTCTCTATTCTAGGCTTTCTACTACATCTTCATCAGTGAGGTAAGTTGACTATTTTTTTGCAGTATCAAATCATTCCAACTTGAACTGCATTTCAACATAAATATTTGAAATTTGATTTAGATTCAGTTATGCCTGAGCCTCGTATTTATAAACCGACCTTGAGGCTGCCTTATTTCAAGATAAACTTGTATAGCCTTCTCTGTAAACGTTTCTCAAGTCTCCCTTGAGTTAAAGTAGCCTCAAGGTAGGTTCATAAAAGCGGGTCATAAAGGGTTCATAAAAAGGCCAAATTTTCTACTAAAATAATTTCTATTTCATAGAAATAGAAAATTATTGATTTTGAATGGTTTTATAATATTTGAAATAGGATATAAATACTTGAAAAATTATCATTGAAATAATTTGTCCAATTATTAGTGTATGAAATTCTTTAAAGATATTAGTTTTTTAGTGTAGATATAGGCCCTGTACTAGGCCCTGTAATTTTTTAGTGTATAGGCCATACCGTGAATTCCGATGCGGTATCAAAATGACAATAAATTAATGGCCATTTCACTTTCAAGAAGTCTTTCGCTATTATAATTTTCCTTCATACAATATCTTGCATTAAATAGAGTTGTCGAATTTTCCCAAGTTCAACAACTCTCTTATATGTAGATTTTAATACTTTAGTTGAACGAGCGAAGCGAGTTCTTCCTTTTGACTTGAGGCTCGAGACGTTGTGTGTTTGTTTGTATGCTCCACGATAACTTTCGAACGCTTTGACCAATCAGCTTAAAATTTTAAACACATATTCTTGGAACCTTAATACAGATCAAGTTCGTTTGCCAATGGAATTGACCCACTCCTTCATCCTTTTTGATGTGAAACAAAAGATAGGCTCTCAGCCCTTCATTAATATATCTATATATTACTATATATAGAAAATAGTTGTTTTCACCATATGGAATTCGCAATAGATTTCAAAGTATATTTTGGGTTATCATCAGCTGTAGATGAATAAATACGATCAGGCTTTTTATAGAATCTCTATCAGCTGATATACTTATTCATTACCCTGATTTATATGGATTTATAAACAGCTGTTTTTTAACTTATTTGTAGAATTTCTGTTGATGTTGTGGAGCTCCATAATAGAAGAATAAAACACTTAGATGTTGTCAATTCCACTTCTTTATTATTACAGCACTGGACCGCGGTTTCGTGGCTTCACCAGTCACATTTTCAACAGTACTAATATATTGTTTATCAAATAATGTTGACTAATCTTCAAAAGTCGATAGTCACTCTAAATATCGATTTGAGTGACTATCGACTTTTGAAGATTGGTCAACATTATTTTATAAACAATGCATTACTGTAGTATTCATATAACTTGGCAGCGTGTAGAAGATGGGAGGACTTGCTAGATCTGAACCCAATTGCTGCCAAGTTATATGAAAACTACAGTAGAACTGTTGAAAATGTGACTGGTGAAGCCACGAAACCGCAAGTACGCAAGTACCCAAGGAATTGAAGACACTCATACTTAATCTCGGTGCCGTGGTGAATAATAATTCCAAAATTCCAGGCATAGATGGGGAATCGAATCCAAGACAGACAAAGTGGCAGTCAGGTTCTTCAACTGCTATGCAGAGGTCGTGCGTTTCTTCGTGAAGCCTGGGTGTGAGCCGTGTGAGGGGCTGTAGTGGCAAGTGGGGAGCTGAGCAGTGGAGGGGAAGTTGAAATTCTCGGGCAGTGTGAGAGCGCAGACTGATTCTCGGTGAACCCCCACCACTACAAAACCGGTTCAGAGCCTCTTTCTCCAGCTACCCACAGGCTTCACCAGGAAACGCACAAGCTCTAGCAACATATTTCTAATTGTCTTTGTGAACTACCTTTTTTTGAAACTTAGTTTTTGACAATTAATTTTATTTGTATATACAGTAAAACCTCGATAATTCGGCCTAAACGGGCGGCTGGTAGGCCGGATTTACGTAAAAGCCGGACCATCGAGAGACCATTTAAAATGTACAGTAATGAGTTTTGTGACCCCTTACACCCCTTATATACATCGCGTCGGTCGCTGTGTATAAAAGCTTAATATAATGTACTGTAATCTAATTAGATTACGGCGTCGCAAGACGACCGTCCGACGCGATATATAAAAGGGGTCTTATAGCTTCTCTAAGAAGTTAACAACAAGCTCTACTGTTCTATAAGAATCTGAAATTACCAAAACTCCAGATGAATACATTTGCAACATGACAAAGTACGGTGCTGGATTTGAAGGCATTTCTCAAAACTGGCTCAATTAATAAAACCTGAATACAGTACTTTCACGTATAGAGTAAAAAAGTCACTTTACTTTATAGTACAGTATTTGTCTACAATAAAATCTTTGGAAAGGAGGTTTTTAATACAGTAATTATTGTGATTCTGTGTTTAGTACAACACTATTCTATTTTGTACTGTATTCATTGACTGTAAATATAGAATTTAAATGTGTGTAAAATTGTATCTATTATTTTTTATAAGTTATTATCTAAAAAAATACAACTTTTAAAATCGGGCCGGATTACTGGAGGGTCCGGATTTTCGAAGGCCAAATTATCGAGGTTTTACTGTATTTTTATATAAGCTAAAGTGATAGCCGAGTGCCGTAGCAGGTATCTGTTCAATCAGAGTTAAGCTAAGAAACTACTGGGCGCTGTTTATAAGGGTGATTGAATTGGCCAGCAAAAAGGCTCTGTTCTCTGCTGTAAAATCACTTCCCGGTAGTTCGGAACCCACCTAAAACTGTAGGTCCAACTCATTAATCACCATCATCCAATTCATTACCCACGCACAGATCTCAGACCTATGTGGGCTTCATCCTAAAAAAAACAACTAATCATTGGTCGATTTCTTTTAACCATTTTTAGTCTCAGCAAGTGACTTTGGATACACAAACAGCTACTCAATTCGTCTCACAATGGAGCTTCAGTTCACATAGCGAATCCTCTTCCACCTCCACCGAGACCACAACCATCACTACCTCCTCCAAATAGCTGCAACCTTCTCAATCAACACGAATGATAATCACAGTCAAATTTATTGTTTCCAGGTAAACATTTTCACTTGTTTGAAGTGTACACTATTTTTATTGAAATTCGTGCGATAGTTTTTCAGTAATATTTTATTTTTTATTGCTGATGATGCCCACATGAGTACGAGACTTGTGCGTGGGTAAGAGGTGAATGATAACATATAGCTGCCAGAAGCCATAGAACCCACGACCGCTGAAACGACAGCAAGCTGAAGTTGTGACGCCCCAACCAACTACACTAAGCGGCCCGTCGGTTTTTATTATCAAACTTATATTAAAATTAAAGTAAATAAATAATAAAATATTGTTTCTACAGTTTTGAAATACGTAGTTAAGCTTCAACATTCCATTGACCAGTCAAGTAGTAGATAGTTTTTATTTATACAACTTATTTTTGGTGCTATAATTATTTGTGTGTCCAATTCTTTGGTTATAGTTAGGCTTGTTATTTGGTAATCATGTTTTTATTGCAGTGAAACTGTCAATTTTATTAACTTACAACATGTTCGTACCAATCTATTTAAGTCATATTCATTCTTCAATCCAATATAATCTTTTTTTTGTAGATTACGTCTTGGAGACTCCAGTTAAGGAGTATATGACATGTCAGATCAACAATTATACTCTTAAACACTAGTTACCATAATTACTATATCAATTAGTTGGGGTGAGGCTTAATTTTGATGTGAAAGGAACTCTTGTACACTATAAAAAGCTTTATCAACTAAATATTTTTTCAATTGTTTTTAAAATATTTCTATATTTTCAAGACTTTTTAAAAACTGCGAAAGCTTGTTGTAGAGTTTCCTAACAATATAACTAGGTTTTTGTTTGAATAAGCTACTATTGTGACTCACCAAGTGATAATCTCCTCGACTTCTTGTATTATAATCATGTACGTCAAGATTTTGGTTAATATCATTCGTTTTTACATATAAACCAGCTTCATAAGCAGGGTACAGTTAAGAGACCAAGTCTCTTGAACAACGGCCTACATGAATCTAATCTATTTACTCTTTCCATACGCCTAACCGCTTTCTTTTGGATCTTAAACACCCCATCAAGATTTTGTTTTGATGAATTACCACATACTAAGATAGCATACCTAATATGTGACAGTAAGAATCTATTCTCCATATCAGTCGTATAAATAATTAATGAATTGTATCATGCTTACTAATCATAATTAATCCATTTTTTTACAGGTGCATGTCTGACGAATGCTTTTCATTGAAATTTAGCTGCATTTTGAGTAGTGGGTAGTATTTTATTGTAGATAACTTATGTTAACAGTGAAATTAACAGTTAGTTTTAGTCAAAGTAGTTTTATTATTTACTGTAGTTGACTTTTGTTTCTAACTCTCTGGTTATGGGTGGAGTTTTTGTTGATTGTAGTAAAATTCTTTTCTGTATATTTAAATAAATGTGTGGTACCAGCAACTGTATTGATTTATTACTGCAATATTTCCTACGCATTAATCAGATAATTTGATCTATTTACCTATGTGCATGACCTAGCAAACGAGTCTATATTATATACTAAAATCAAAACATAGAAAAAGTAGAAATTCGTAAGATTTTTGCCTTTGATTTTTTACAGCTTTGTTCTTAGCATAGATAGATGGTTCTAAGCAATAAATTACAAGTGTTTTGTTACAAATCCATTGTTTTCAGCTAGAGACTTAAGAATAACAAATGACAGTGGTTTAGTCATAAATTTGCATTTGATCTCAACTGAACAAATCCTTTTTATAGTGCTATATGGGCTTTAACACCAAAATAATGCTAGAAAAATTTGAAAGTAACACACAAACTTTATTGATACAATTAAATCAACAGCAGGCACTAATAAGTAATTATTATCAGTCAAGAATACTAGAAAACCGACATACTGTTCAATATTTTTACGTCATACCCACGGTAAGTAGAAGAAGACGGTAAGTGTCATGAATTGGATGCGCATTAGCAAATTTCTTGATCCACAACTGTCTAGTTTGTACATATGACACCTGCATCTTTCATGGCCAGTATGGAACATATCCTGGACCTGACTCAGGAGGAAGATGCAGGAGTTACAATAATAAGTTGGATTCCTGGATTTCTTGTTCCATGATGAACTGCGTTGTTAATATTAAATTCACATAAAAAGTTAATAAGTTGGATTTGAAGTAACTAACAATTTTGCCAAATATACAGAACTTGATTTATTAATTTCAAATCTCAAAGTGCTATCCATTATACTGAAGATTTTTGCAATGGCGGATATTTACAACAGCATTGAATAGCTGATGGAAATTGATTAATGCTATTATTTGATCACCGCCGGGAACCGAACCATAGACCTCCCTCTAGTGTTTAAGAAGACTGACCAGCAATTGGGAGGTCCGTGGTTCGATTCCTGGTGGTGACTAGATATTTTTGTTCAGAGGTGTTCATCGATTTCCATCAGCTATTCATTCAATGCTGTCTGCCATTTCGGAAGTCTTAAGTATAATATTGATAGCACTGTGATGAATTCGAAATTATGTTCGTAATATGTAGGCGTTAGCGAGAGTAATAGGCGCTAGGTAATAGAGTTTGTTGATTCTGATAGTTGCGACTGTGATGCTGAGACACAGACAATAATATAATTTTCCCATGATATAATTTTTGGTTCTAATAGAGCCGCTGACCAGGTGCATCAGGCAACACAGAATTTCATCCAATGTCTTGAAATGCTGAATTTAACTCTGCAGATTGCAATAATTATTGTTGATGGAAAATGATATTTGATATACGGTACTCTCATATATTTATATAATTTTATGTTTCGGACTGAGTCTCAAGTGCATTCAAGTTTGAATTTGATTGGATATTGGATGTGGAAAGTGATAGCCGTGAGCCGTAGCAGGTATCTGTTCAGTCAGCAGTCAGATAGAGATAAGCTGCGTTCTCCTAGGCACTCTTTGTAAGTGTGACCGATTAGATTGGCCAGCAAAAAAGACACTATTCTCTGCTGTAAAATCACTTCCTGGTGGTTCGGAACCCACCTAAAACTGTAGGTCCAACTCATCAATCACCATCATCCAACTCATTACCCACGCACAGGTCTCAGACCTATGTGGGCTTCATCCTCAGAAAAAACAAGACAATAATTTAGTTTTTCCAACTTTTATTCTGGAAATTTCATATATTTTTTCATTAATTGTAGTCATCTAGCTATTGCATTGTCAACAGTATCCTTTTTGTGCAGTTTATTGTCTTCTTTATACTTGTGACTACCTACTCTTCCATTCTCCTCTCCTATTTTTAACTACATGTATTCATAACTTCTCCAATGCATCCTTATTTCTTTCTTTTTCCTCTCATTAAGATTACCCTAGTAATTTTGTATCCAAAGATCAATAGACGAGTATTAGAGATATTATGCAAACCCTTCGTTTGTTTTTGTAAAAAACCTTTTCTTTATACTTTTTATAACACTCGGCCCCTGCGTTCAGGCCTTGGCCTTTGCAGGGACCTTCCTTATTACTATTTTTCTCAGTTTTACTTTTTTTTATATAAGTTTTGTATTACTCAAATATATTTTTATGTGTAAATTTAACGAATTGCAGTCAATTTTAATTTCTAGAAGAAGAGTCTCCATGACTCGAAAACGTTTGGCCAAAAGTGAGTAGAAATATTATCTATTCATGATTAAAATTGACTGCAAGTCATTAAATTTACAATAAAAAGTTAATTATCAAATTATCAGATATCAGTTTTGAAAATCCATTAGTTGAGTATTTTTGGTTGCTCATTAATATCAAATCACTCAATTTTGAATTATTTTGCCTCCCAGCAAGCTCTATTTGTTGTTGTAATCCCTTTATACCACGTTAATTGGTATATCAAATCACTCCATTTTGAATTATTTTGCCTCCCAGCAATTTCGATTTGTTGTTGTAACCTAATCCCCTTTTCGTTTTCACTGTCTATATTCAATCTATAACTTGATGCAATATAGAAATTTCATAGTGGATGTGAACTGGGGCGAATCCAAGGGGAGAGTTTAAAGAGGTTTTTCCCCAAAGTTCTCAATCAACACTAAGAAAAAGCTTTGGGTTGAAAATGTCTAGATTCGCCTATAAGTGTGAACATTTACTTTGTATGTGTGCGTGTGTGTGAGTGTGCTGCTATTGCCCTCTGCTTTCAATCTTAATCAGTGGGCTTCCAGTTACATGCTATAGCAGTGCACAAAATGATCTTCATACACATAATGTAAATGTTTACATCTACTCTGAAAGTATAGTAAAACCTCAATTATCCGACATTCTTTTAACTGTCACTTTCTGTTATCCATCATTGTAAAAGTGAACATTTTATGAGTGATGATGGTATTTCATAGAAGAGTTCTGTGGATAAATGTTATGTTATATTATAGAAGAGTTCTGTACTTGGATTTCAGAATGACATAAATACGTATTATTTTTTTGTACACTGTATTGTTTCCTCAACTTCTTCCAAACCATTAAAAATTTCGTAAATTCATTTTCAACTTCCATAGTGATCTCTATTTAGTAGTATAAGTTTATAAATTGAATGATTTTTTGTCCTCAACTTCTCCCTAACCATTTTAAATTTGGTAAATTCAACGTCGTAATCCGTAATCTTTTAATTTAGTAATCCATCATGACTTTTGTCCCAAAGGTGACAGTTAATAGAGGTTCCACAGTACTGAATTATAAATGTTAGATTTCTGAGTTGAAATAGAAATAAAAATACAATAATTTTTAATTGCTGTTATTTTATTGGTATATTAGAAGGGTGTGCATACAAGATAACACTACAGAGTCATCGAAAATTCGTGGGTGTTGGGTTGAAGTACTCAGTAGAAAGCTCCGGCACCGTAGGAGGTTCCAGATGCTCCATAGCCGGCTCCATAGGCGGCTTGACTGGCCTGAGCGGCTCCAAAGGAACTGCTAGAGCTCTGCTGAATGCTCTGTGAGGAGGAGGCAGCTGCTGTACGGCTGTAGGCAGATCTGCTGCTGTAGGCGGACTGCTTGGAGTACTGGCTGTAGTAGGAGGACCAGCTAGAGTAGAATGGGCATCTGTAGGCGAGCATGCTGGAGTAGGTAGCAGCGCTTCTAAGGCCAAAGTAGGACTGAGCGGTGAAGGAGCTGCCGATGTATTTCTGCAAAGAGAAAAAAATTTGAATATTGTAGCACTGGCAGAGAGGTGAAAGGAAGAAATGCCATCAGGATAACAGACTGTTGAGAAGATTATAGTCCTACCAGGATAATAGAAATTTGCCAATAATATATTGCTACCAGAGTGCCAGATTGTTGAGAGTATTAGGATGTTACCAGAATATATTTTTTTTGAGGATGAAGCCCATATAGGTCTGAGACCTGTGCGTGGGTAATGAGTTGGATGATGGTGATTTACGAGTTGGACCTACAGTTTTAGGTGGGTTCCGAACCACCGGGAAGTGATTTTCAGTAAAGAACAGTGTCTTTTTTTCTGGCCAATCTAATCAGTCACTGTTACAAACAGGACCCACAAGAATGCAGCTTATCTCTATCTGATTGAACAGATACCTGCTACAGCTTGCAGCTATCACTTCCCCTATTTATATTGTAGCACTAGCTATATTGTAGCACTGAGGTGAGAGTATTGAAATACTAAACAGTTTGTTGAGAGTATTAGAATGTTACCAGGATGTCAGAATGTTGAGAATATTATAGTGTTATCAGGTTGCCAAAAAGTTGAGGATATTATGGTAAGAGTAAAAAGATAAGAATATTGTAGCACTAGCAGGGTGTCAGAGAGGTGAGAATATTAAAATGCTACCAGGATAACAGTATGTTGAGAGTATTAGAATGTTACCAGAATATTGTAGCACTAGCTGCAGAAGTGAGAGTATTGAAATGCTAAACAGTTTGTTGAAAGTATTAGAATGCTACCAGGATGTCAGAATGTTGAGAATATTATAGTGTTATCAGGTTGCCAGAGAGCTGAGGATATTGTGAGTAAAAAAGATAAGAATATTGTAGCACTAGCAGGATGTCAGAGAGGTGAGAATATTAAAATGCTACCAGGCTAACATTATGTTAAGATTATTATAGTTTTACCAGGATACTAAAAAGTTTCCAATATTACATTGCTACCAGGATTTTTGAGTCTTATGTCTGAGTGAATGATTGAGATAAATAGCTGAGTTTGGTGCAGTTCTGTGATACAAATTGAGAACAACCTAGAGTTTTAATGGCATAGAAGAAGATCAAATATCTACTCACTCTGAAAACCAAATGTCTCAAAGCAAGAAGACCACCAGCGTAGTTCCTCTGGAAGAGGTTGACCATGGCAGAGGAGACGGTGTTGTAGTCGAAGGTGGACTGGAAAGTGAAAAGAATATATTGAAAATAAATTAATCAATGAAAATAATGTGATGAGAAGTTGAAACAATATGTAATCATATACAGAAGGTTATAAAACTGAGAAACTGTGATATTCAACAATCTCTTGGATTATTTATTTATCTAGATCTGTATCAGAATTGATGTTGACATAATAAATGTATAAGTTGTTGAAGATATCTCGCTCCTCCATCTGGCATCTATGTGTGATCATTCACTTCAATCCCCACGCACAAGTCTCGGACTCATGTGGGCATCATCAGCAATAAAAAAAGTAAAAACTGTAAAATTCCTAAAATTGTTATTCAAGTTTGACATCACCTGGTTGATTTCAACAAAATAAATAAAATATATTCCAAAGCTCTTACATTTTTATCATTGTAATTTATGATGAAGTCTACAAAGAAAATACTCCTCTGATTAGGCTAAAAATAATTTCTGTGATAGTTTCAAGCTGTTACTAATAATTTTGAAATGCTGCTATAGCCTTATAACTTTAATAACATACCGGTATACATTTTGTATACATTTTCAACCATGATGCTAAGAGTTTGATGTACAATAAATTTAATGATAAAAAGTGATACTATTTTTTTCTCTTAGAAACTGAAGGCTACTGGAAACTGAAGCTTTTGAAGCTGAACTTTTTTGATGAAGTAGTGAAGTTTTAAAACCAATATGCATTTTTTTAACGTGTAAATATGATCTTAGAAGGATTTTATTATGTGACAGTTAATAACACTTTTAAATCATCATGCATTTTTTAACTTGAGATTATGTTTTTATTAGAGTTATCTAGCATTTCAAATATATTTGTTAAAATATCAATCATTCCAAATATTTTCATCAAATAGTATTTAAAATCATTTCTTCGTCTTCAAGTTTGAAAAAAGTATTTAGAAGATTTTTGGTAATGAAGGTGGTCACTTACGTATCCGAAGAAGGTCTGAAAAAGAAAAAAGAAAAATATTAGTAATAATTTTTGAATAAATATCAATATTTAAGGCTAATGGCTAGATATTGCTTTAACTTCAACTTAAATCACTGCTTTGTTTGATGGTGAAATCACAAATTTTCTAGAATATCGTTATCATTATTGCAGTGTTATATTAATGGTTAGCAACATATTATTCCCGTCTTAAATTAAGAAATTTACTCATGCTGATTTTCTTAATTATCAACAGTACAATACTTTGAGTTAAATTCAAAATTTCAAAACACATATTTAAGTAAAATAATTTACTTTTTTAAATCTATTTATTGAGTCTCATTTGATAAAGAGTGAAATAATAGTAAAATGATGATTATAGAGACAAACAATTGAATTTTATTAAAAATAACTAACAATAATGAATGAATCACTGGTATTGTTTTCTAAAAATCTACTGAAATTTTTGTATCAGGAATGTTTTATAAATTCAAAAGATTGAAGGTTAAACATTTTTCAACTAGCCTTCAAAGCTAAGAGTAAGAGCAAAAAGAGTAAAGCAAAAGGTACAGAAAAATAAGAAGAATTTGAATGAAAACGATGATAATACTTACAGCCAATTTACGTTGGTAGTAACGTGACTGGAGGAGGTAGCTCTGTAAAACAAGACAAAAATAAATAATTAAATAAGAAACTAAAAGAAAATATGTGCTAAATGAAAAAGGAAAGAGTTATAAAGGATAGACAAACTTTCATGAAATTGTTAGCCTATTAAAAATATGTTTGGGAGTAATAATTCATTATGACACGATAAATAGAAAAAAAGAGCAGGAGTAAAGCTTTGTAATAGGGATCTTTATAATAATGAAGAAAGAAATTATTACATCAATAATTCATTTAAAAAATCTATTAAATTAATATTTTACTTTAAAATTTGTAGTTAAATATAAATCAAAGAATAGTCTCAAAAATAATTTTATATTGTTATAGATACAACTATTTTTCATAAAATTAACACCATTTTATCAAGAGTAATCAGATAATGGAATTGAAAATTATGCAATAAAGAGAGCGAGTACACACCTAAGTGGCGTTCACATCTAAGCAATATGGGCAATTCTACAGAATATGATACACAGAATCTACTGAATGTGTATCATTGTATGAATGTGTATCATCATCTTATCATTGTGTTTATGGTGTGCTGTTGCGGGAGGATGATACGATCAGCTGATTCTATGTTTCATCTTCCATCGTATCGCCTACTGTATCGCTCAGGTACAAATTCACTTATCTTGATATTTTTATTTACTTGTTATGCAACTACAGTTTATTTACTAGAAGGAACAAAAAATCTTTAAATATCTGACAATACAAGATACAAAAGCAGTATTATGAATGAGAAATTGAAATCTGATTTTGCTATTAAATATATTTTTTGGTATAACCATTTAACATAGTTCAATTGTTATTGGATGTTTAAAAATAATTGAAATGAATTTTCATAATAATATTGCAATAAGTAGTATTAATAAATAAAAGGAAATAATGTAGGTAACTCACCAAACCACATTGGCTCCATGAGTTGACAGAAAGAAGAGAGGTACGGTACTGTAAATTGAACAAAAAATACAATTAGATAAATATTACATACGAAAAACAAAGAAAACTAAAACTAAATACATTATAAGCATAAAGATTAGATGTATTAGTCATCATCCCTTAAGATTAGAGATATTGGAAAAGTTTTAATTAGGCACTGAAAAAATATTATGTGGAAATAAATATAGGTAACTTGGTGAAATAGAAAATTAATTTGAAAAAATAAATAAAGGTTGCATTGGGAAACAAATATTGAACTAAAAATAAAGATAAACGAATTGTAAACATTGGAAAAAAGATTGCTGAATCGGCTTTTAATAGAAATAAATGAAGGTAACTTTGAAAAATAGTGAATCAATTCAAAATTAATCAAATTATAAAAAAATTGAAAAATAAAGATTACTGAAGTAGCTAGTAAAATAGTGAGTCATTTCAATATTATGAGAGTTCCAAGTTAATTCCACTCCAATCTGAGGCCAGCTCACGTCACGCTCTAAATTTGACTTTTTGCCACATTTTTGAGGATTTTTTCTAAATTTTGTGTTTTCCCTGACTATTTAAAGGCCAACAACCAAAAGAATAACATCCGGGTGGAAATTTCTAACAAATCCATTTTCATGTCCATTATTTGCGCTGTAATAAATGTATTCTGGGTTTTAATCTCATATGAGTATGCTAGCTTTGTAGAGTGATAATATTTATGCTTATGAACTATTTTATTATTTATCCTTATAAATATAAACTATACATACCTGGCTAACAGATTGTGAGAAGAAGAAAGCTGAGTCATTTTCAATGAACAATTTCTGTGGAAAAATACAAAGCATTCAATTACATAAAATCTTTGAAAATCAGTTTCATTCTAAACCCGTAAGGGTCTCCCCACCACGAAAAGCCATACGAATTTACTTACTTATTCTAAATTAAATAAAATCTATATCTTATCATTTTATTTTGTTTCCCCTTATAATGTTGATTTTTTATTCATGTTATCTTTCACAAATTATCTTTGCAATTTTATCAACAATTTTCTGAAAAAATCATCAATAGTTATTATTGACTCATTCTTATAAAACACTTGAAATATGAGAAAATAAAATTGATTATCTTGTGACAAATAAAATTGAAAGTGGAAATTGAAAGTGATTGGAAAAAGCAATAAATTTGCAAATATAGTGTTTATATTAATGTTAGCCAAATCATAGCTATCCATATACAGAACAGTATTGCAAGACCTTATAATATCTGTGATGTTTTCCATGACGAAATACTTAATGAACAATCTATTATCAAAACTGACACTGTATTTCAGAAGTGAAATGCATTCCTCAAGCATCTCCAATATATGTGAGTAAAACATTATTTAAAAGTGAAATACAGTGTCAGTTTTGATAATAGATTGTACCTTATAATAAACATGAATGTATAAATGGTGAACATGATTTTGCAATTAAATGTAAAAAATCAAGTCCTAGTAATAGTATTGCAAGATTTTGAAGTTATTCCCATTATAAAGCCTTTAAAAAATATTTCATTTTAGGCCTACAAAAAAATGAAATAATTATAATATTGATATCGATTTATTACTTGGATAAATAATTATTGTGATGCAGCATACTCTTTGAGGATTCTCTGTATGTCTCTTTACAGGACTGTATGTAGGACTCTTTGAGTATGTGCTCTAATATGATATGAAAATAAAAACATAATAAATCTGAATAGGATGTTTTAAAAATGATTCTATGTTTTTTAAAAATGATTTTCATAATATACGAATTTGTATGATAATAACAAATTAATTTATTAATGTTCAAATTCCAACTTACTCCAAGTGAGGAAGTGAAGAAAGCTCCCTGGAATTGAGAAGAAAATAACAAGTAATTAGTATTAGTGAGGAAATAGCTATTTGTGTAACTAGAGTGCAAAATAGCGTTTTTCTGCATCGAGAGAAACAGTTTTTTTCACGAGCCAAAGGCGAGTGAAAAAAGTTTCTCGAGTGCAGAAACAATACTTTGCACTCGTAGTACACATTAAATTTTTCCTACAGTAATGTATAAAGTAATTTAAACAGAACAAAACAGGACATACATAACCTCACAATTCCTCACATAACCTATCTTCGAATCAAATCGATTTCAACAACAACAACTACAACAACTATTCACAGCTGAAGCAGAGTAGCCAACCTATTTTTGAATGCAGAATAGGGAACCTGCGTATTACATGCTCACTATTTTGTGTTGTTAGGTTGCAAATTTGGAGTGCGGAAAAGTACATTCCCGCACTGCAATTTACTTTCCCGCACTGGTGCAGGAATAGACTATTTTGCGTGCTTCAGTTAGTGCAAAAATAGGCACTTTTTCGGGTCACTGTAGGAAAAAATCATTCTCAATACAGTCGGTAACTTATTGCTCAGAACAAGCTGTGTGCTATAGCAATGTTTAGACTCGCCACATTGTAAGTCACGCTCTTTAACTACATTGAAAATAATTATTGAAGTATTTCTAGCCACTCTCTAAGCATATCTTTCAAGAAAGTTGAAAATTTTCAACTTTTTCAGCTATTTGAAGGCGCTTATTATAATATAACTTGTTGAATTAATATTACAGTTCCACTAGAGACTAGACTACAGACAAGATCAATAAATTGAATGCATTTTCTAAGCCTGACTAGTATAATTGTAATTGATAATTATTATTGGATCCATCTACATAGCTTTTACAAAAAGAAGTTACTAAAAAATATTTTTTACAAAATATTATAACATTAATTTGTGAGAGAATCTTGTAATGTTCTTTGTTGTACATATTAATTTCTGTGAGAAACTCATATGAAACATGAAGGATTCGCCACAGTTCTGGGTGGACTCTAAACTACTAATAAAATAAAGCAGAAATGTGGTAAGTTAGTCGGAGCAGCCATGATCATCCATCCAGAAAAGTACTGGAGCTCTCGTGACTTAACATTACAATTGCGTGGTGACTATGATCACCACGTGACTATTATCAACTTTTAATATGTAATAAATAGTAAAATATAGAATAGCAAATCCATTAAAAATAGAATGATTATTTGAAAATAATATAATTAATTGAATAATCAACATCAATGTTGTTGGAAGAGAGGAATAATTGGTTATCTCTTCTTAGATCTTAATTCAGAAGAAAAATAATATTGATTGACAGTAAAGGTGACCAAGAAGAAGGTGAAGAGAAAGAAAAATAAGAAAAGAGAGCAAAGTTGAAACAGGAATTGATAAAGGAAAAAGAAAGAAGAATTTTAGAAAAATATTGTGGATGACAGTGAAGGAGATGATCAAGAAGAAGATGAAGAGAATAAAAAGTGAGAAAAGAAAGCAAAGTTGAAACAGGAATTGATAAAGGAAAAAGAAAGAAGAATTTTAGAAGATGAAGGTTTTGTATTATACTCACGTTCCTGGCGTAAAGCTTGGTGGTCTGAAAAAAAATTAATACTATTAGTACTACAAATACATTTATATACTTTTTAAATTTAGTGTTTAAAAAAATTGTGACTAAAATAATGGGATAAGAGGCAAAGTTTGAGTTTTTCTATAGCTAAATTTAAAATAATATATTTTGTGTTGGAGTTATACCAAACTGCATAATCTTAATAATTATTACAATGAGCATAAGTTAAGAGTTAAGCTAAGTTAAATAAATTGAATAGCCAAGAGGCAGGCATTATTAAAGAAGCAGGCTTAAGTAAAATAGCATAGAAGCAGACTTCATAAGAGCCAAATTTAAAATTTCGATTATTTCCCCCCAATTACCATGAAATGGTATTCATGAAATAAGTATTATCTTGCTCAATTGAAAGTCTTGAGGTTTTTTATGATAGAAATATCAATATAAAACCGATGCAGTATCAATAATTCTACTCCATCTAACCTGTCATATTAATCCTAATAATTTGTATCAATATTATTTCATTATTTGGCGGCTCTGGTAGCGCAGCTGGTTGGAGCGCTTGTCTGTGATAAGATAGGGCTCTGGCTGGATTCGTTTCCTGCAGCCTTGGGTTCGAATCTCATTCAGCCATGGATGTTTCTCATCATTCACACATTCACCTCATTACCCACGCACAAGTCTCCATACTCATGTGATCATCATCCGTACGGTAATAAAAATAAAAAATAGCAAAACGTGTAGCAATAGAATGATAGAGAAAATATGAAGATTAACTAATAAATAGATTAATCATTTAAAAATCAGTTACATTGATGATGAGATGAAAATCTACAATTAAAATGTAAGATTCATGAATAGATTTAATAATTATTAGGGAATTGTATGATAAATAAATAACAGATAAATCAGAATGCTTACCCTGGCGAAGAATCCTGGGTATTGTTGAGCGTACTGTGTAAAAGAAAGAAAACAAAATTAAGAAACAAAAACAATAAGTGAATATTATAAAATTAATTAGGATTGAAAAATTGAAAAAGTATTATAGTCTTGGTGATGTTGAAGATCCTTTCTGTTTCAACAAATATGCGCTGTGGGTCGTCTGACGATGCTCTTGACAACAGAGTGAAACGGCCGTCATCCATAACGTGAGTTAATTTCCACTTAAAAGTGTTTTTTAAGTTTTTATTATAAAATATAGTCTTGGTATTTGTATGTATAGTGGAAGAATACTTCAAAGATGTTGCTTTAATGAAATTTATTGACGACTCAAACTGATGCCATTTAATAGGTTGGCTCAGAATCTAGGAAAAATAATGTAGGTGAAATAATAACCATCAAGTTGGAGAAATCAGTAAAAACGAATTATACCACTTTATAATAAATTGAGAACTTCATGGATTGATTTCCTTTATTAAGGGAAAAGTTAGGACTCCTGGTCCTCTCTTAAACTCAATGGATATGAGACTTGAGAATTTAATGTAGAGTAGATTCTGTCAAAGTATTAAAAATGAAATTAATAATGATTAAAATTTGATTAAAATAAAATGGATTTTACTCACAGAGAAGAGTTGGCTAGTCATCTGGGAGCTAACATCGTAGTAGCCTCCGAAACAACCCTGTAAAAAATAAATAGAATAAGGAAAATAAATATAAAATTGAGAAGATTTTATTATTAACTACAGTAGAAGAATAAACATAAGACTTCGTGAGCTGCAGCTTGCAGTGGCTTTATAAACTAGAAGAATAAAATAGAATAAAACTATATAACAGTGACAATCGAATAAAAAATGACGTCACGTTATTTTTACAAATATTAAAAAAATGCATTATAGTATCTCATTATAATAGTTTTGTTTATTAAAAATTTCAATGGCTGATGTTTGTAATTTTTCATATTACTTGATATATTCTGATGTGAATTGAACTAATGCTAAAAAGAGAATCCTCCCTCTTTTTTTCCAAAACATTACCCAGACCTTAAAAAAATAAAGACGTCAACATCGCTGTCTAGGATGCCTTGAAGATGAGTTTCAACAACTCGAAAACGTTCGGCCAATTGTGAGTACATTTATTATCTATTCACAATCTAAAACTGACTGTAAGTCGTTAAATTGATAACAAAAAGTTAATATTAACAACACAGATCGTTATGGAACAAGAAGTCCAAGAAAAAATAAAGTTTATGGTCAAGCTACCTCAATCAATTCTTATTATGATGGAATTAAAAAATTCTGTAGAGACTAGGATTTCAAAAGTATTTAAAAAGCTTACAGTACTTTCTGGCTTCGAGACATTGTTATTTATTTGATTATAGTTTTTTCAATGAATTTTAAAGAAAAATATAAAAAAATTAAAAATTATACTTACGAACAAGTATCTGCGGAAGAACTTGTCTTGGAGGACTGGGCCCTGGAATTGGAAAATAGGATAACGATTAGAGAATAAATAAAAGAGAATAGAATGAAAAATAAAATAAAAACTAGTTATATAAAATGTTACTACGTTACTCTTGTGCATTGAACATTCTAAAAAATACAGATTTGAAAAGTAATCCAACCTGGTTATTAAAGACGAGTGAATGTTAAATAGGTCTATCATAATTTCCTCTTGTTCAGGATTCCATCAAATAGTTTAAACGGGAAATAATTTGAAAACAAAAATTGGGAAGAATTGGACAATAATTGAAAAGTTCGACTTCTCGTTTTAAGAATGGCAGTACATTGTTAAAATGATCTTTTATAAAATGCTTCTTAATTGAATATAACTATTTACAAAACATTGAAAACAATAAAATAGAGAAACTTTCACAGTATAAAATGTTTCCATAGGCTAGAGTTTGAGTGTTGGAATCATTGACAATAGCTAAATATTCCCTATTATTTTTCCCTATTATAGAAAGGAAATTATAAAAGTTACGGTATGTATTATTTTTAATTTAAAAAAATTACACAAAAATAAACTACAAATAGACAGCATACTTTGAAGGAATTTATTCTTCAGTTTGCGAAAGAAAATTAACAGGGTATTGAACCCATAACTTAACAGTCTGTAACAAGAGGTAAGGTATGCAGTTAGCAATAGCCAGATCGCCATAGCTTTCATATACGGTACCTTCTTCAATTTATAATATTTCCAAATTATTTTACAATTTCCGGTTTCAACATTTTATACTCACGTAAGCAGAAGCGAAGTCGAATCCTTGGCTGAAAGCCTGTAAATTGAAAATAAAAAACAAAATTAGATAACACAATTATTAAGAACAATATCAATATTAATAGCAATAAAAGTAGTAATAAAATAACAATAAAAGTCTCTTAATAAAGACTAGAACTATAATGTATGTAAAAGATTATTGACTATTACAAGAATTAATAGTATATCAATAAACTTATTTCAATTCTCATAATAAAGACCAAAACTATAATGAATAAGATGATGTCACAACTACTTTTATTATAAAAACAAGAAATACTATATTTTTGACTGTCATGTAGCTTTCATTACCAATCAGACAGTTTGATTTTGAATAAACAAAAAAAAAAAAAGAAGAAAAATACACCCAGATTTCATATACAGTAATCGGCTTTCATTGAGCCAAACACACGAATCTTAAACCGTTTGTTTCAGCTTGCTGTTTTTATTCGTTTGGTTTTCTTCAAATCTTAATTTTTGTGTTTTTAACTATTTGGTTGTTCAACATTTTTTCCTGAGGATTAAATTATCAATGAGTTTTGTCAGGAGAACTACAGGCTCACTTTACAATTACTCTGTATAATTTACTTACACTGCTGTAGAATCTGCTTTCAGAGGATGTGTCGACTGATTCAAGGGCGAAACAGCTCTTGAAGAGGCTGCTTGAGGCGAAGGTAGATCCGTAGTACTGGCTGACAGATGAGAAGGTCTGAAAAAATGAATGATTTTTAAAGAAAATGAATACAGAAGTTAACAGGGAATGAATACAAAGATGACAAACGTCCTTAATAGAAAATAAATAGTGAAATATTATAACAAAGAACTGTTTGCAAAACATTACTTAAGCAAGCACCTAACCTAACCTAACATGAACCTACAGACATACAATACTGGGAAATTCTTGTGTAATTGGTTCAGTCCACTACCGTGTTTCGGAGGGCCGTCGTTAACCCATGTGAGAGGCCCAGAGGTGCAACCTGATATCTCTGACACCAGACCTGAGCCAGGTACGATATCTGAGTTGTTATGATGACAGAATGAAATACAATGATTTTGGTGAGATTTATCATTACATAAAGAGCAAATGTCTCAAATATGACATTGAAAAATGTAAAAATTGAAGATTTTTAAATGAGAATGCCATAGAAAATCTATGATGATTCTATCAATATCATGAAATTTATTTTAGAGTAAATTGATATCTTCTTCAAGTTTTTTTGTCAAGATTGAAAATTGTGTGATCAAAGTGCTATTGAAAATCGATTAAGATTTCATCAATATCATCAAATATCTGCCTTTTGAAGGAAGTTGATGCTTTCTTCAAGTTTTCTTTTATGGAGATTAAATAAAGATTGTCAAATCAAAATGTTATTGAAATCGACGAAGATTCAATCAATATCATCAAATGTCTCATCATCAAGAGGACATATGATGTTCCTGGATTTACTGCAAGTCGTTGAATTCCTTGAAAAGTTGACATAATATATGTCAACTTATATAATATATTACTTATATGTCATAATATATAATAATGATGTTTTCTTCAAGTTTTTTTGGGGATTGACCAAGATATTCATGGTAAAAATATAAGACAAAGTGGACAAGAGTGGACAAACTCACCTTGGTTGATGAGGCAGACATGGCGGAATAAGACGAAGAAGAACTGACAGCGCTTGATGAAGCAGCTGAGAAGCTTGATGATCTAGCGAAAGATGAAGATGAAGATGATTGGCTGATAGCGTTGTAGAATCCTCCGTAGTAGTTGAAGTAACGGCTCCTGGCAGACATGTAGGACTGGCTGGAGAGGGATGAGTAAGTGCTGTAGGAGCATGATGAGCTGACTCTCTAGATTTGCAGAAAAACATAAATATTCACTCAAATTTCAAAAAAATCCGATCTCAAATGTGTAATCTATATTATAATTTTGTCCATTTATAATTTCCTAGGTTCGCCCTGATGTCCCTCACCCTCTTATTCGTAAATCTCATTTATTTATTTATATTATAGACAAAGTAACAATAAATGCAAAAATGCAACAGACCAAAGTCCAAAACTGCTCTCTTCACAAATTTTGATTATGTTATTTCATTCAAAACTTTTAGGTTAGTCCACTCTAAAAATTTAGATTCACTAAAATCTTCCATTCGAAAAATTACTTGCTTTTTTCACTTAATTGATTTAAAAGTTCACTCGTAAAAAATCCACAAAACAATTGAAAAGAATTCAAGATATAAAATTTTGATAAAATTGGAAATGAAGGCCATTTAGAGCTTCAATTTCATTAGAATCCCTCACTTTTGACATAAAGTCAGTAAAATGCTAATAATTGTTTTTTTTTTTTTTTTTTTTTTGAAAGTGCACAGACATCAGGTTGGTATCTCCGAAAATAAATACTCATACTTGCTTACCAGGTCATAGTAATCTAAAATGCAAGATCTAATCATCTTGATTAAATTAATATTGATAATCAATGTTGAACAGTCATAGAACTGGAAATCCTCACTATCACAAAGTAAGTCCTTATTTTTAATAATACTGTATAGAAAATTGAAATTTTCTTCTAGTTCTTTTTGTTGAGATTGAAAATTCTCAGATCAAAATGTTATTGAAAATCGATTAAGATTTTATCAATATCATCAAATATGGCAAATATATTAGAGCTTTTTGAAGGCTCTAATACTTTAGTATTATTTTTGATAATACTTTATTCTTTTTTGATACGAAAAGCTTTGTAATTATTCTATCAAACCTGTTTGATGATGCTTGGTACTTACGTTGAGCAACAAGTGCCTGAAGAACTGAAAAAAGAAGAAACAAAATCGTTAGTAAAGGTGTAAAATTAAAAAAAAAATATCAATATACAATATCAAAAAAATGAATATTTAAAAATTAATATCATCACAAATTTGATACTAGACTGAAACACTCTAGCCTGTTGAAAATAATTCAAAATTCCCAATTTAAAATTGAAAACTCCCATAAGATTACACAGCTTTAACTACAATACAAGTACTAATAGAACTCGTTCGTAAATTGCTATGCAGCAAGCGTAGATCACTAGAATGTACTAGAAATTTACTACTATAATGTATTCTATAGATTTGGATTATTCTTTGAGATTTTTCTTATGAGTATAAAGTTGTAATTTCTCATGTTATATGAAAAATGAACACTGTAAGTGTGAGTACTTAGCACTGAATTTCAAACTAGAACATATTTTTCTGTTTTTTATTTATATATATTGTATAATAGTTTTTATATAGTGATTGAAATCCTCTCTTTAGTTGGGTAGATAAGATAATGTCGAAAATTTAAAGGGTGGAGGTTGTTGTGGAGTGTTGATGGGAAACTTCCAAAGAAAAAATGATAATATTTATAAAATATTGTTTCTATACTCTCATCTACATAATTATTAGACTTACCAAAGAGGTTCCGACAGCGTTGGTTCTGAAGTAGTTGGCCAAAGTTCTGGTCACAACGGCTTCATCCCAGGTGGACTGTAAAGATTTAAAGAAAAATAGAAGTTATAGCATTCAAACTCATAAAATATAATATTATTTCATTGAAAACAGTACAGTATAATGTAAGAACGGGTGAAATGAGCAATAAGGAAGGTTTTGGCATGAATAAAATTTCAAGTATACAAAATTATAAATGAAGGGATCAAAATTTTAACGATTTTTTCGCCATAAGCAACCACATAGAGATGTCATGAGTCAAATGAAAAAATACATGCCAATTTTGAAAAAAAGCATTGATCTACTACTTTAGAGTTTCAATATTAATGTTTTGTGTTACAATTGTTTGATTTTTGAGTGATGTGATGATGAAGTTCTACTTACGATTCCACAGAAGCTCTGTAAAAAACAAAAGAAAAATTATTAGTACTTTTGTAACAAATAGAAAAATTTGTCTATAATGAGATAAAAAGACGACTATGTTATAGTAGTTCTAACATAATTAATACAATCAATCAATCAATCATTTTTTATTGCCACAAACATTTTCAAATGTTAAAACAATCGTCACAAAATCAGTTATAACAATTTACATTTTTGTGAAATACAGATTTTTGTGAAATGTTATTTCAAGAATTATTCTCCTGGGAATATCAGTTATTGTGTATTATTTTTCAGATAGCATTTTCAGATTGTCTATCAGAATATTATACTTTATAAAATAAATTTAATCAGATAATTCATATATTTTATCACACAAATATGACGCTTTAATCTCCATGTCATAGATAATAAATAAGGTATTCATGTCTCAATAAAATTGATGTAAATTTTTGAAAGAGCCATGAATTAATAGGAACTACTTGAAAATAAAGCTGTTTTTGATTATATCTATGGTTTGAATTCCGAACAGTGCAAAGAACACAAAACATGATCTAAATACCTCTTCCTAAATAAGTTCAGCTTTTGAAAATTTATGATTCTATTTTCTCTTGATGTTGAGAAAACATGGACTATTTCAAAATTGAAATTTGAGAAATATTTTATAAGATTTAAGAGTTTTTTAAATTTTGTACTTACAGCAATCTGGGTCTTGTAGTAGCTGTTGGCGAAGAATCTGTTCTGTAAACGGAAAGGAAAAGATTACACAAATAGAAAAAATTACAAAGATAAAAAAAATTAAACACATCAATGCCGATTGGAGGTACAACTGGATTGGGGTTTCAAAACAAATGTTTTGAGAGTGTCACTTTAAAAACTCAATTATTGAGTAACCACTCGTAGAACAATATCGAATCTGGAATGGATGATTTCTGTACGTTTATTAAATAAATGAATAATAATCTATAAAGGTATTTTTAATGGCCACAAACACGTCAATGGCGGTGTAATGCATCAAGAGTAATCATGAAAGAAAAACTAGAACATAATTGAATCAACTCGATTAATATTCGATAACCTAATAAGTTATGCAGATTTTAAATTGTAGAAATTCAATTGCTACAAACGGATAAGTAAGAACATTCATCTCAAATGATGTGGAGGAAGCTCAGAATTATCTCATTAAATTGAAACTCTAATTCGAGTTTTTTTTTGTAGAAAATATATATTTTTGAAACTTACCAATCCAATTTGAGACCAGGCCTGGACGTTAGCGTAAGAAGCGAACTGTAAACAATAAAAATTAATATTACGAAACATACAACCTCTGAAAAAAATAAAGATTTTTCACAGAATCGACAAGAAATAAGAAAAGTTGCAATGGAAACTTGAATGCTCGTGGTGTCAAAATTAATTCAGTATTTTTATGTTATTTAAATAAATAACAAATTCAAAACTTTTCGATTTTAAATAATTTTTCAATTTTTTTAAATGAAGGAAAATTTTCCTCTAAACAGTCAAGAACTTGACACGTACTTCTTGGAATCCTGTGGTTGTCCTTCCAAAAACAAGCCATAGGTTGTCCTTACAGTTTGAAGCTAAGGAACAAAGGTTCCTTATCCCAGTTTTGTGAGTAAAAACTGAGCTGGGCACCAATCGGTAAGTTAATAAACATATAATGTAACAAAAATTTAGTGGTGCTTGCACAGTGGAGCATCAATACTCGATGATAATCATAGATGCAAAATGAAGCACATGCTATGGAATGGTGTATGACATATTAGAGTGCTAGAGCGACTTGAATGCCATCATTTATGTTCGATTCCGGATCTATTGATGCCTCACTCTGCAAGTACCCTAAAAATCTATTGATTTAAGACTCTGAAGCCATGTCTACACCAACCGAACATGCTCGGCAAACAATGTTCGCTGGAATTATCTGATTTTGCCGAACATTGTTTGGTGTTGGTTTGGTGTGGACGCCTTCTCGAACATTATGATCGATGTGGTGGGGTTTAGTGGCGGGAACCTGTTGTTGGTCGCCACTGTTCGCTCACAGACCGAACATTTCAATTGAACTCACGAACATGTTCGGTGACCCATATGTTTAATGTTTGTCCGTTTTTTGTATTCGCCAACAATGTTTGGCTGACATGTTTGGTTGGTGGAGACGTGGCTTAAGACGGTCAATCTTCAGCAAAGCTAGGTCGAATATTACTGCTTTCAGGATGTTTGTAGACTCGGGTACTTTAATGCTTCATTTCTGTTTATTTTGATGATAATAATAAGCGTATGGCTTTTAATGGTGGGGAGACCTTTACGGGTAGTTCCACCTCGCCGTTTGTGCCATGTTACGGGGAACATGGTGGACCTACTATTTTAGGTGGGTTCCGAACCACCGGGTAAGTGATAATAAAGCTTGTAACATCAAGTCATTGAAGCACGGTCACGGTTATTTTGATGAATAGATTGAAATGTTCGATACTCACTCTTGAAGCAGAGCTGAAGAATTCAACTGATGATGTCTGGAGAAGGGAGCTCTGTAAAAAATAGAAACATTCATTTAGTTTTCTATAAAAATATGTGAAAATTGAAATGAGATTTGGTTTTGGATGATTTGAAGATTTTGTCGTTTTTTTGAGGATGAAGCCCACATGGGTCTGAGACCTGTGCGTGGGCAATGAGTTGGAGGATGGTGATTGATGAGTTGGACCTACAGTGCTAGGTGGGTTCTGAACCACCGGGAAGTGATTTTACAGCAGAGAACAGTGTATTTTTGCTGGCCAATCTAATCGGTCACCCTCACAAAGAGGGCCCAGGAGAAAGCAGCTTATCTATATCTGATTGAACAGATACCTGCTACGGCTCACGGCTATCACTTCCCAACCGTACTTACCGTACAACTGTACTGCATCGTACTTAAAATAATCTTCAATATTTGGAATGAATAATAAGTTTCGAAACGGATAATTTTAAAGTTGGGTTTTGTTTGAATTAGTTATTTGGTTCTCAATGATTTGGAATATGCTATACTGTACTTATAATAATTTTGAATATTTTATGGTACTTTTAATAAATAAAAAAGTTTGAAACAAATCGGTTTTGTGTAAAAACTGAGCTTGGCACCAATTTTAAAGTTGGTAAGTTAACAAAAATTTATCTACAAATTGAGTATATTGTCTGAGAGCATTTTATATCAAACACAATGCTTCATAAATAAATAAAAGAGATCTGGGAAGAGAGAGAAAAGGGAGGTATACGAGTTTAAAGATGAATTCTAAACCCATTTTAAAAAACTAAATCGAGAATATCTGGAGAAATTTGTAAAACTCATGAAAAAGAAGAGAGAAATTGAAAAAAATAAATTAAGTAGAGAAATAATAAGGAAAAATTTATTTTATCAAAAAATTGATGCTGGGGAAGTTTAACAGAAATTTTCAACTTAAATCAATTGCTAAGTATGTTTTTATTATTTTTATACGATATATATATTACTTTTTATAATAGTAACTACTGTTCTTTTAGTGATATTTCCTGATAATAATGAGGAAATGTCATGAAAACTTCGGAATAAGAGTGATACTATGATAAAAATTGTAAAATAATGAATAGAAAATACTTACGGCGAAGCTGGTGTTGTAGACGTATCCCTGTATGAGACAGATAGGAAAGACAAAGAATACAAATTAGTAAAGTTTTTTATAATAAATCTTTCTAATAGTTATGAAACTCATCCAACTAGTCAAAAAACCTGAAGTGTCTCTAAAACCTTTCTACAACTAGTTTTAATATGTGATGAATAAAAAAATAAAAAATTAAGAAAGTAGAAACAAACACTTGAAATTTTTACAGAATTTATGAATAAAATTCATAGTGGAACTGATTTAATACAGTGATACATCTGAATAATTGTTCTCATTCCATCTACCAAATTGAATAAATTTTTTAATTTCAACCCATTAACATTACGAATTTTAATCTATTCATTTCATACAGACTTAAAGGAAGATAATGTCAACATACATTTTTCATGTAAGTTTATGAGAATTATATCTACATGGCTGTCTACTAACTAGAGCAGTAAGAATTTTATTTGTAAAACAAACAGATAAACCATAATGATGATTATCTATGAAAGATAAGAGAATTTCATAATTATTGATGATGATAATAATAATAATAATAATGATGATGATGATGATGATGATGATGATGATAACGAATTATGGAAGCTGTTGTTTCAGTACTTACACGTCTGGCGAAGTTCCTGACGAGCTGTAATCATAGAAAATACACACCAAATTAGCAGAATAATAATAATAAATAACCAAAATTAACAAAATAATAAGGAATACAATAAGATTTATGTTATGGAAAATAATAAACAAACATTTAATTAATAACAAAACATTTACCTAGTACGTAGAATATGAAAAATAAAAATATCACCATAAAAATAAAATAAATATGATTTAAATAGAATGAATGTTAGGATATAAGAAAACTGAAATTAGTACTTTTTCGAAGTTTATAAGATTTTAGGTTGATTGTTCATGAAAATAATTCCTTGAAGATAACACATAAAAAATTGAATACACTTGCGAAATTCAATTACGGCAGATTATTTGATATTTATGAATATTTGATATTTATGAATATTTATTATTTTGTCATTTACATTGATGAAGTCCAATATCAGTAATCCAATTCAAATCTCATTATTTTGATTAAATTCAGGATTCAATATAGCCATGAAATATTTTTCACTATAACAGGCTACTGGATTCTGTTTAGTAGTAAACTCAATCTTTATTATAATAGGATGAAAATATCAAGAAATCGTTTGCTTTTCTTTAATTTACTTTGGAAAATATGAATTTTATCTTCAAAATATTTTTTTTTAAATTATTTTAAGAGGTACTCACTCCAACGAAAGCAGCCTTGTTTGATCCAAAAGCGCTGTAAACTCTGCTGATTTCGGAAGCTGAGTAGCTTGAAAAGTCAATACCGGTAGCACCCTGGAAAAAAAATATATTATTTTAGTATTTAATCACGTCACACAATATGTTTTATCAATTTATAATGAGCAAACCCAACACCTATGTCCATTTTAGAGTTTAAAATATATGAAGGTTACTGGTGGATGAAAATAATAAACAAATTAAACTACCAAAATTGATAGCAGGGGACAATTAGGAAGTGACCAGAAATTCCAGGGTAAATGAAAAAAAGAAGTTATTTCAGACAAATAAAAATGGTAAGCAGGGGAAATAAAGGGCCCAAAAAATTCTGGGATCAATGTGTACTACAAAATAGCGTACAGTACCGTACTGCAGATTTGCAGTCAGCTATATGGGTGCATTTCTGATCTAGATGTACTAGTTGGAAATATAAACTGAGCTACAAGTAGATCAAGCTCAGTGATCTGCACGCTGATTGACATCCTACATCAGTCTGTACCAAAATATGTATCATGTCTAAAATCTACTAGAGAATGTAATTTATGTATGCTTCAACATTTTTTGTATGAATTGAGTCTTGAACTGTATAAGTTCCAATTTTTGTAAGCTTCGCCCACTTCCATTGCTTAATTGCATCCAAACGGACGCACTAATTGCGCTAGAGCACTCTCGTAGAGCAATCTTTACTCCGCCTACACTGGCGTTGACTCGTGATAGACTAATAATTAAGTAGATTAGTTTAATTACATTAATTCAAGTGTCATTACATTAGTTTAAGTGTCTGGTTGCTGCTGAAGAACCAGCAGCTAAATTTTTGAGATTTTCCAATTTTGAATGAATCATAATTTATGAAACATAATTTATTTCATATTAGTGAATGAATTCTTTATAAAAATCAAGTGCAATTTATACTCACACAGAAATAAGACTTGAACAAGGAGTTGCTGGAGAACATGGAGGTCTGAAAAAACGAACAGATAAAATAATTTTAGAAAATACGATAATAGCAAATTCAAAAGTAAGTATATAGTAAAAAATATGTATGATGTATGTATACTGTATATAAAGTATTTATAAATAAGGAATTAATAATGTATAATGCTGAATCATCAAAAATAGCTATTGAATGGAACAGACACTTTTATTCACATTTTTTACCAAGGTAAAAGAGATGAAATAGGAGATCCAGCTCCATTCAAGGTTCACAAAGTAGTTAAATGCATAAATTCATACTGTTTAGCACCTTTTTTTTATACATGATTCAATAACAGTTAAATATAATACTTTAATTTCGTACCCAAGTACTTTTTTTACTGATGTAAATATTAAATTTTTAGATATATTTTCAATCTTTTTATCTTCTAAGTCTGATTTGTAAAACTCAGCAGAAATGAATCATGAAAGAAGATAAACAAGAAGATTGAAAACATTGAAATTTTTTTTCATTGAAGCAATGATTCAATATATATTTCCTGAAACAATAATGAAAATTCTCTGGAATAAAAAAGGAATGAATACTCACCAAGGTGCTTTGAACGTTGAATTTTTCGGACCAGAGCTGAAAAATTATAACAAATAGAATTAGACAAATAGTTTTAAAGAAAATAGAAACTAGATGAATGAGTGAGTATTCTAGTAGACAAATAGTTTTAAAGGAAATGGAAACTAGATTAATAAGTTAACATTCTAGTTACAAATATATTACCTGCTTTTCCCCCCCCCTAACATCGAAATTGCAGGTTTTAGCACCCAAACAGTGGTGTAATGGGTTGGGGCGTTATCTCTAATAATATTTTGACTGAATCCTACTCCTGCAGTCATGGGTTGCCATATTCTATATTATAATGTATCTCATTGCCCACGCACAAGTCTTATACTCATGTGGGCATCATCAACAAGATAAATATATATATAAACAGAATTTATTAATTTCGAATTCCTTTAAGTGCTATTAATTTATACTGAAGACTTTCGCAATGGCGGATATTGACAAAAGTATTGAATAGCTGATGGAAATCGATGAATGCTACTGTACAAAAATATCAGTCACCACCGGGAATCGAACCACGGACCTCCCAATTGCCGGTAAAGCGCGTTAACCACTAGACTATGGAGAACGTTCTGCACAGCAGCATTCATTTTTAACTTGGCCATATCGGCACGTATCTCACAAGGTATTTCCCAACTTGTAAATATATATTTCACAGAATTATTATGAAAACGTTGTTCTTACAGCATTTATAGCTTGATAAACCAAGAACTTATGACAATTTTTATAGAATGACCATTAAAATTATGGCCGAAAGCTAAATTTATAATATTTAATCGTTAGCTATGAGCATATACAGTGAGTAACTGCTCATGAGATCTGAGTAAATACTCATGAAATCTGAGTAACTACTCATGAAATCTGAGTAAATACTCATGAAATCTGAGTTAATACTCATGAAATCTGAGTAACTACTCATGAAATCTGAGTAACTACTCATGAAATCTGAGTAACTAAATGACTACTTACACTGGCATAGCTCATTTCATCGGCAGACATGGCGTTGAAGCAGGTGCTGAAGAATGGGATGTTGGCAAGATTTGGGTAGTAGCTCAAACTTGCTGAGTAAGCAGAACTGGAAGCGGCAACAGCTGCTGAAGATTGGGAGGCAGAGACGGATGAGGATGAAGCTGACTTTGACTGTAAAACAAAATAAAATAAGTGAGAAAACAAAATAATTAATAAAAAGAGAACCATCAGACGACCCACAGTACACTCTAGATGTTCGGACAACAGAGCGAAACGGCCGTCACGCCATAGCGTGAGTCAATTTCCATTTAAAAGTGTTTTTTAAGTTTATAATACATATTAGTGGAAACAAGATGGATCTTCAACATCACAAAAAGAAAACATCATCAAAAATGTAACACAACTTGTAAAGAATAATAGAGACAAGAAACAGGGAGACAAAGGAAAATATATCATAGACAGAAGGGAAGAAAACAGGAAATTACAAAACAAATACATAAATGGAATTAGGAATATAAGTTAGATAATAGAAAACGAATGAGAGTGTTATTTTCATAGCTCTATATGTATTTCTTTTGGCTTATATTTTATTTACTGTATTAACGTTACTTTTTCATCCAGAACTTTTATTTTCAAGAGGAAAATAATCAACATTATCATAACTTATCTATTTTTTGGCTTTTAGGATTTACTCCATTGATTTTACTTTTTTTGTACCTGCGGTTTTCTATCATTTGTGTATTATATTATATAGTAATGTATCCCACATTATTATCAAATGAATAATAAGACGAAATTGTTACAATCATATTTATTAAAAACATAGAGATACTAGTTTCGGATGTTACTCCATTATCAATCTCAGACAATCTAAAATATTATCAAATATTTATAATGTCTTACTTGTGCAATAGAGATTGGTGATAATGAGCGTATGGATGGCTTCTATTGGTGGGGAGATCAACACATAGTTTCACCTCTCCATTTGAGCCAAACATGATATTGGAAACATAATTCTTGGCATAATTGTTTTGATGTAGAGGCATCTTGTATGGCAGCCAATGTATTATTTCTCAATACAAAATAATTCTAAATTATATCAACTCTAATATTAAAACTGACACTGTATTTCACTTTTAAATAATGTTTTACTAACATATTTGGAGGTGCTTAAGGAATGCATTTCACTTCCTCAAGCATCTCCAATATATGTGAGTAAAACATTATTTAAAAGTGAAATACGGTGTCAGTTTTAATATTAGATTGTTCATTAAGTATTTCGTCATGAAAAAAAAACATCACAGATTATATAAACTATCTTTGGACTTCGTTTTCAAAGTGAACTCGTAAATATTAATATTCTCCAATTGGAAAGAATCTGTAGTTGTACATCAGAGTAAAATTCTAGCGATGGTTTACCAAAAATTTGTATTCTTCATTTAAAATTTTGTGAAGAAACAGTAAAATAAAGCTTATTCTATTTGTGCATTGATAGCGTTTTCATGATGGACGAATAAATAAATGACTTTCACTACCAATGTGTTTATTGAATGAGCGGGATTGATGAGAATGATGCTCATCATTGTTATTTCTTGTCATTGTGTGGCATGGTTGGTGCATTGATCCATCTCATAGTCTGTCATACATTTTGTATAACTTGAATCGTGATCTCACTTACTTTTTAATTTATAATCATTATGCGGTAATCATTTATAGTATTTCTTGTGCATTATATTGTTTTGGTATAATTTGTTTCAGTTTTTGTCTGTATCTACATGAACATGTTTTTTATGTAATTATCAAGTTTTTATAGTTTTATGATATACATGTTACCATAGGCGATAAGCCTTGTAGCAATTGCCTATAATAAATATCTATATATCTATTTCTGCACAAAAAATCTCATTTTGATAACTTGGCTTCCAGGATGCAAAAATATTATGTCTAATATATTGTTGTGTATGTTAAAATACGTACGAATTTGGTGGACTGGAAGTTTCCAGCTTGGTATTCAGCGGCTCCAGCGGCTTGGGAAACGGATTGGCCTCCATAACCGTAAGCACCTGTTCCAGCTCCGTAAGCGGTTGATCCAGCTCCGTAACCGGCTCTATAAGCTCCAGCGCCGTAACCGTAACCAGTTGATCCGTAACCGGTAGCAGAGCTACCGACTCCAGCAGCGTAGTTGGTGGCTGCAGACTAGAATAAAATAAATAGGAAAATAATAAACGTCCACTTGCTGTTCATTGTCGACAAAACTAGCTCTCCATGTTACAAAAAAATTAACCAGGTGCATCAATTCAATGGAGCATGATGCCAAACTATACATAAATGTATACATGCTGTCCTTTGTCAACAAAATTAGTGCTCCATGTGACAAAAAAATGAACTACGTGCATCAATCGAGCATGATGACAAAAGCAGTACTTTTTCCTTCTAAAGAAGAAGGAGGAACAGATTTGTAGATGGAGGAGGAGGAAAGGAGGAGGAGGAGGAGGAGGAGGAGGAGGATGAGGAGGTGGAGGAGGAGGAGGAGGAGGAGGAGGAGGAGTAGGAGGAGGAGGAGGAGAAGGAGGAGGAGGAGGAGGAGGAGGAGGATGAGGAGAAATATAAAAGGAAGAAATAGGAAAAGAAGAGAGAGAGAGAGAAAGTGATGAGGAGGAAAAAGATAATGTAGAGAAGAAAGAAGGGAAAGGAGTACAAAGAGAACAGGGAGGACCAGGAAAATGGGAAGGAGGAGAAGCAATTAAAAAAGAAGAATACATTTAAATTGGAAGACATTAAAAATTAAAAATATGAATGCACAAAATGTTGCAAATATACAGGTGCTATTTAGTTATTTTATACTGTAATCAATTGACTGTGTATCAATATCAATAACATGAATAATAAGACAGGAATATGGGATGTTTTAACAACACTAAAGATTCAGAAATTGATTTTCTCAATACCGTTGTAACGTTTCAGCATAGCATTACTCTATTTCAAATTCTACCACTCGTTATTCTCTATCAATATTGACCTTTATTTGTTCCAATGATAAAATATCTAGTAAACAACTTATCAATGACATATGTAGCGTAATTGTAGGTAAAAATGAGTATTTATTACTATATATATGTAGATAAACTGGATAGATATAGATATAATTATTACACTCACATCGAAAGATGCACTGGTGGATTCGAAGGCTTCGGATGACTGGGTTGAGGATGCGGCCTGCAAAAAACAATTAATTTCAAAATATCATGGAATAAAAACATTAGTAACGAAATGATAATATTAAAAAACAATATCGAATAAAAGAATAATATGCCCAGAGGCCGTATAAACGCAGACTAATAAAATGAATACTGAATAATAAATTATTTTAAAGTGATATATGATAATTATCTTATAGTATATAATTCAACTAAAGAGGGAAATAAAAGTGACAATAGTTTTTTAAAAATATAAATTATCATTTCTGAGTTAAATACGTAGTATTTTTCGTTGATAAAAAGTGAATAAAAAATCAAATGAAATTTTTTAGTAGGTAGTATTTTAAAAAAAAATAATATAGTACAGCACAAGAAGAATTATAATGATGTTAAAACAGGACAGGAACAAAATGCTACAATTGTTTTTTTTTCAACTGTTTTTTGTACAATAGTGTTTTGTTGGTCAAAACAAATCAGGAACTAAATGCTACAATAGTTCTTGCGAATTTTTCTACGATAGTTTATGTAGTTATTTATTTTCCAGTATAGATTTTGTAATTATTGTAAAAACGTTTTTTCTAGTGTTTATTTTTTTCCGAGGATGAAGCCCACATAAGTGGGTAATGAGTTGGATGATGATGATTGATGAGTTGGACCTACAATTTTAGGTGGGTTCCGAACCACCGGGAAGTGATTTTACAGCAGAGAACAGTGTCTTTTTTGCTGGTCAATCTAATCGGTCACCGTTACAAACAGGACCTACGAGAATTATAGTTATTAATATTGTTAATAGTATTCACAATAAATGCCAAATATAATAAAGTTTTGTGGAGAGTAGGTATTCTTGCTATAGCCTACAATCTTTTTTATCAAAGATCATTAATAATTATAATCTGTTGGGATTTATCACCAAATTGATTAATTTTTCATTTTTTTCTATCAATCTACAACTGTTAAACTGACACTGTATTTCTGAAAATTGTATTTCTTATGCAAACTTTTAGTTAGTTTATTTCGATCAACTTCGATCATGGTTTTAACTTTAGTTTAATAATTTTATCTTTGGTATTAACTCTATCAAACAATCTTTTAGATATTATAAACTTAAAAAACACTTTTGAATGGAAATTGACTCACGTTATGGCGTGACGGCCGTTTCGCTCTGTTGTCTAGAGCACACAGTACACTGTGTACTGGTGGTCGTCTGATGATGCTCTAGACAACAGAGCGAAACGGCCGTCACGCCATAACGTGAGTCAATTTCCATTCAAAAGTGATTTTCAAGTTTATAATACATATTAGTGGAAACAAGATGGATCTTCAACATCATAATCTTTTAGACTCTTGGAACTAGCACTATATTTCTGAATATTATATTTTTGAGTCACGTACTTTTGGTTAATTTGATTCTATTCACTTACGTAATATTAGTTTTAACTTTATTTTATTTATTTTTTTTTAAATTTTTTTTTTCGTGCTGTTGAAGCCCACATGAGTCCGAGACTTGTGCATGGGTGATGAGTGAATGAATGAAGTTATGGATGGTTCAGGTGGACTCCGAACCCCAGTTTGATTTACTTACGAATTCAGCTTGCTGGGCAGCTGCTCCAAATTGGGAGGTAGATCCTTCATAGGCGGAGACTCCTCCATAACCGCTACCCATGCCGTAGCCCATGCATGATGCTGCCTAAAATTTCAATAAATAAAATTATTTAATAAAAAATTACAGTTATTAAACTGGTAAAATGTTAGCAAATGAAATTTGCTAGATATTAAAGCAGTCTGCAAGATTTTTCATTGCTCTAAAGATAAGGTATTCTAGAACTTCCACCATTTTGATGCTGATTATTGGAACGAAATAACTTCCACTCATAATTAGATGCAAACATTATTGGAACAAAATAAACAAATAAAAATTTTCAGCTGTAAAGCTTACAAAAATGTTGAATGAAATTATTTGCTGGATCTGAAAAAATGTTTCTATATTGCTGAAGGTAGGAAGGTAGAATGGCGTTACAGCGAAACTATATTACCAAACCTCAATTTTTCATAATAAATGTAACAGTTACATCATGTTATAGTCATTATTTTCTTTTTAATAAAGAATTTTTTTGTGGGGATATTCTTGAACTCCCACAATTTGTATTACAAGTAAGTTACTAGATGCTGATTAATGAAAAAAAAACATTAAATAAAAATTTACATTTATAAAATTTGTAAAAATATTAACAAATTAAATTTGTTATCTAACAATATTTTCTCATTTGCTAAAGATAGGGAACTCCCACTATTCATATTGGTATCGGGCACTCATTTTTGGAATTGAGAATTTTATTTCTATTTCAGAATTCTCTTAATTAATTCCAAGTTTTCTAAGTAATTCTCTTAATATTCTCATTGAATATTGGACTAGTAATGAGAAATAGTCTGTATTACAGTGTTTTCTTTGTGTTAGTGATGGTGATGAGGTACTCTAGTTTCGACAATCACATCAAATTCTCAATCTCAAACTAAAACATGAAGTTGCTCTGTATTTTAGATTGATTGCGATTGAGAATGGCGTTACAGCGAAACTATATTACCAAACCTCAATTTTTCATAATAAATGTAACAGTTACATCATGTTATAGTCATTATTTTCTTTTTAATAAAGAATTTTTTGTCTCTAGAGCAGGATGCTCTTTAGTAAGAGTGTGTTCTTCTAAGATGAACCTTTAGATAGCAGCTTATCTTTATGAAATAGAGAATTTCATGATATAAATAAAATTAATACATATGCATTATTTCCTCTATGACAAACAATTATGATAGAGCTTGATACTTATTTTATCTTTAGAAAAGACTGCTCTGTAAGAAGTGCAAGAGTGAGTTATTCTTTTTAAATGGGTCTCTAGTGAGAGGTTTAATCCATATGAAAAAGAGGATATTTTATTAGAAATTAATATATATGGTTTTATAAAAAATGAGGGGTTTCCTAGAAAAGCCAAGTCTTTATGAAATAGAGGATATTATGGATGAGATTAATATGTACTTAGTCTTTGCCAAGAATTTTCATAGGTGGGATGAGCTTACAGCTAGATATGGTACTAGCTAGATATGGTACTACTCACAGAAGTGAGTTTTTTCAAGATGGGCCTTTAGAAAGAAGCTTATTCCCCATGAAATAGAGAATATATAGTAGAAAATAATTTCAATTTAGTCTTTAGAGGACATGCTAAGAATTTTCTTAGGTGGAACTTTCATAGCTTACAGCTAGATATGGTACCTACTCACAGAAGTGAGTTTTTTCAAGATGGGTCTTTAGATAGAAGCTTATTCCCTATGAAATAGAGATTATATAGTAGAAATTGATTTCAATTTAGTCTTTAGAGGACATGCTAAGAATTTTCATAGGTGGGATGAGCTTACAGCTAGATATGGTACCTACTCACAGAAGTGAGTTTTTTCAAGATGGGTCTTTAGATAAAAGCTTATTCCCTATGAAATAGAGATTATATAGTAGAAATTGATTTCAATTTAGTCTTTAGAGGACATGCTAAGAATTTTCATAGGTGGGATGAGCTTACAGCTAGATATGGTACCTACTCACAGAAGTGAGTTTTTTCAAGATGGGTCTTTAGATAAAAGCTTATTCCCTATGAAATAGAGATTATATAGTAGAAATTGATTTCAATTTAGTCTTTAGAGGACATGCTAAGAATTTTCATAGGTGGGATGAGCTTACAGCTAGATATGGTACCTACTCACAGAAGTGAGTTTTTTCAAGATGGGTCTTTAGATAAAAGCTTATTCCCTATGAAATAGAGATTATATAGTAGAAATTGATTTCAATTTAGTCTTTAGAGGACATGCTAAGAATTTTCATAGGTGGGATGAGCTTACAGCTAGATATGGTACCTACTCACAGAAGTGAGTTTTTTCAAGATGGGTCTTTAGATAGAAGCTTATTCCCTATGAAATAGAGATTATATAGTAGAAATTGATTTCAATTTAGTCTTTAGAGGACATGCTAAGAATTTTCATAGGTGGGATGAGCTTACAGCTAGATATGGTACCTACTCACAGAAGTGAGTTTTTTCAAGATGGGCCTTTAGATAGAAGCTTATTCCCCATGAAATAGAGAATATATAGTGAAAATAATTTTAATTCAGTCTTTAGAGGACATGCTAAGAATTTTCATAGGTGGGATGAGCTTACAGCTAGGCATACTTACAGAAATGCAGGCAGCAAGGAGTGCAATAACTGAGAAACCCCTCATCTTGATGCTCTTACAGTAGTGAATGCACCCCAGAAGATGCTTTTGCCATCTCCGGTCGGCGCTTATATACTGAAAGTTGTCGAAAAATTAGCTTCATAAACCTACAACCAACAATAAAGTATCAGCCGAAAAGAATAGGATTAATAATCGACTAAATTGTGCCTAGCGATTGATTGCAAATTAGTGTAATAACATGTGTAGAAAAACGTAAAATGTTTGGGCAAGCATTGAAGTGGAAGCCATATCACAGCTACTTTGTGATTGACGCTGCTGTTCTATTGTTCTCATCAATCAACGTTGGAAAGTGATGCTCTGATTCGACTTGATTGATTCCTGTTATGGAGATTGGTGTGTTAAAGATGAATATTTCCAAGTCCCGAATGAGAACTGAAAAGTGGAAAAATAATTCTAATATCCAAACTGACACTGTATTTCTATTTAAATTATGTTTTTACTCACTTATACTGATTTCGCTTCTAAGGAGAAGCTTCATCCCTCCAGTATGAGTGAGTAAAAATCATAATTCAAATACCCTTACAATGAATAGTGAATAGTATTTCAATTCATAATACAGTGTCAGTTTTGATATGAGATTGTTCATCAAGTATTTCGTCATAGAAAACATTACAAAGGAATTCGTTGTGGTAATATTAATATTATTGAACCAGTTTCTTATTAAATTAATTTAATAAATCTGTTACATGTTAAATCTGTTAATAATAATGTAATAAATCTGCTCCATACTATGGAATCTGAAATAACACTATAAACTAAGTGGTTTAACAATATAAAACTCTTTTTTTTCCTGGATTTCGTGTTCCATGACGAACTGCGTTGTTAATATTAACGTTTTCAGTGAATTCAACAACTTGCAGTCAAATTTGACTGCAAGTCGTTGAATTCACTTAAAAAGTTACTCTTTTTTCATTAAAAATGACTTTTCTGCAATGCAACTTCATGGAATCGGAAAAATATATACATTTTTTTCAGTTTTTCATGGAGTGCTTTACTTATATAACTAATAATATCGAAAATATGATTTTGGTTTTTCATGGAGAGACTAAACCTACTCAAAAATTCATAAATTATCAGCCATTTTTTAAATTTTATTTTTTGAAAGTGTATAAATATGCTTCCAACTAAAACACTACCTTATTAAAAAAATAAATAGACGAATAAATAGTTACCGTACTACTTAACTTCATGAAATCGAAAGCATGTTTTTTTTGTTATTCATGTACTGTTATGCTTTCGAAATTCAAAAATTATTATCGATATTTTTCTATTTTGTGTTGAGAAAGTGTTTAATCTAATATTAAAACTGACACTGTATTTCACTTTTAAATAATGTTTTACTAACATATATTGGAGATGCTTAAGGAATGCAATTCACTTCCTCAAGCATTCCTGAAGCATCTCCAATATATGTGAGTAAAACATTATTTAAAAGTGAAATACAGTGTCAGTTTTAATAGTAGATTGTTCATTAAGTATTTCGTCATGGAAAACATCACAAAGTGTTTAAATATACGCTTCCAACTGAAGAACTAGAAAAAAGCTCCTTGTCTCTTAGGAAAACACAATTTTGAGAAGAAATTAAGAGGTACAATAACTTCATGGAATCAAAAATGAGTTTTCCAAGTAGTTTGGTAAGAAATTAAAAAATACTAATTTAAAAGGTTTGAGTTATTATCTTTTGAATAGGTATGAAGGTGGAGGATTATCATTTCTTTGAAAAAAAAACATTAATTATTTTATTCAATACACAGTAACTTATATGTTCTGAAAAATTTAATTATGGTACTAAGTAGTGTAATGGAGAAATTCAGTATTTTACGTCCAGAACCTGAAAATTTCGATGTTATCAAGCTACTTATGCTAGCAAATTGATGCCAGTTCCGAACATAAGCACTTTAATCTGAACCTACCTATTCATTTCAGAACTGCTTTTATATTTTTATTATTTATATTCTGTTATTTTCTTCTTAATGGTTTGCATGTTTCATGTGCTGCAATGCTGCAAGGATTAAAAATATTGAGAAAAAAACTTAAGGTTAAAACATCTGTAATATTACCGGTATATCATTCTAGTATCCAATGGTAGGAAGGGTACCTTTCAATCATACTGAATATTCTAGTACCTTGTGTACCCCACCATGGAAATGAGCTTTTCCTGTCCCTATCATTATTGAGCAATAATCAACTACATAACTTGTACCTATATGCTTAGAAATGAATATCATTGTTGAAATAATTTTCTTGTTCAGTCTATACATTACCAACTTGAAAAGATATTTCAGCACAAGTTTCCAAAGATTTAGGATGATGCTGTTATTTCTTATTTTGGTGATGAGAATCATCATTCTATTTATAATTTAAATATAAAATATATATGGAAGCATACAAGACACAATTGACAGGGTATCAACTTACAACTTACAGTACCGGTACGGTATTAAATTTATTTATTTATTTACAGAAATTTCATTATTCAAAAGGGAATAACCAGTAAAATCCTAAAATTGCCCTCATGACAAATATTGGTAATAGTGATATTGTATAGATACCCATGTCTAATATATAAGACTTAATGTTGTCACAACCACACTAATAGAAATACGAGAAATGGTAGGTACTCTAGTTTCGGCAATTACGCCATTTCCAATCAATGTTATTTGTAATATATGTGACTGTGACATCTAAAATATTATTTCACATTACAATTTTTTGGGAACAGCCCAAACCATAAAAACCTATTTCATAGTTTGGGCAATGTTTTAAAGTCAATTATAATAGATTCGAAAGCGCTCGGCCAGATTAAGTGAGTTATACTTATTCTTAACAAATATTTGACTGCAAGTCGTTAAATTTCACATGAAAAGTTAATATTAACAACGCAGTTCGTCATGGAACAAGAAATCCAGGAATATAAAAAGAATTAACTTACTGCGGAAACTTGTACAGTAGATATGCTTTTATGCTTGTCCATGAATTATGTGAAGATATATTTTTGGAGATAGGAAATTCCTGTTGAGGTGCTAGCCAAAAATAGCTCATCTTTTAGTGAGTAGAGAGCTAGAGTAAACATTGGAAGACTCAAGCATTGGTAGAGATTAAGAGATAAGTATTTAGTGTATAAGAACATAGAATAAAATTAATGGTTAGTCCAGATGACTAGTTTTAATGAGCATTAAAAAAATCTTGAGGACATCCCTTGGGACCAATAAATACTCACCCAAAATTACCTCACACGAAAAGAAAGTAGTCAAAAGTCAATTGGGTTACTATTAGTAAAATCACCGTAAGTTTCGATAAAATTGCTAATATTCAATTCAATTGAATTCTTTATTTCCAAGTAAAATAACACTTTATGTACAAAATATGATCAATGGAAGTGATAGCCGCGAGCCGTAGCAGGTATCTGTTCAATCAGATAGAGATAAGCTGCGTTCTCGTAGGTCCTGTTTGTAACGGTGACCGATTAGATTGGCCAGCAGAAAGACACTGTTCTCTGCTGTAAAATCACTTCTCGGTGGTTCGGAGCCCACCTAAAACTGTGGGTCCAACTCATTACCCACGCACAGGTATCATACCTATGTGGGCTTCATCCTCAAAAAAAAAAAAAATGAAAACACATTTCCCCGCATCAACAGGTCGTTCATGCGGGGAAATGTCGACAACCTTTAATAGCAGGACCACCTGAAAAACCTTTATGAAAAATGTGGTCAATTTAGTAGGTTCCAGGTGATGTCCTTTAACGACCCACTGCTTCATCAAATTTTTGGAATACAGGAGTACACAAGTAAGAATGTCCTAGTGTTTCCACAGTAGAGCTTTCAATACTAATAATCACCATCATAAAATCTAACACATGCTGTGCAATGGTGGAATTCACACTGCTCCGATTTGTCATACACAATTCCACAGCATGTGATTGATTTTGCGATGGTGATTATCATCGAGTATTGGATGATTCACAGTGCAAGCAGTCCAACTATGCTACTTTCATTTGTAATTCACCGTTGTTATGTCCGTTCAATTAGAATCAAAGTTTCAATTTTTATACTGATTTTAATAATTCATTGACATTTTCCAAAAATATAAAGACACCAACTTCTTACCTTAAGGTGGGTTGGAGTAGGTACGAATTTAGTTACCAGTTCTTTTCAATATCCTCCAGTAATGTAATACATTTTACTGATGAAGCTTCCCTTTAGATGTGAAATGCAACCCTCTGGTATCTCCAGTAAAAGTGAATGAAAATCATATAGTAAACCGAAATACAGTGTCAGTTTTGATATAATATTAGGTTAGTTTACAAGATGGGTGTTTAAGATCCAAAAGAAAGCGATTAGGTGGAAAGAGTAAATAGATTAGATTCATGTAGGCCTTTGTTCAAGAGACTTGGTCTCCTAACTGTACCCTGCTTATACATGTATGAAGCTGCTTTATATGTAGAAACGAATGATATTAACCAAAATCTTGACGTACACGATTATAATACAAGAAGCTGAGGAGATTATCACTTGGTGAGTCACAATAGTAGCTTATTCAAACAAAAACCTAGTTATATTGGTAGGAAACTCTACAAAAAGCTACCACAGCAGTTTTTGAAGTCTTGAAAATATTAAAAAAAACAATTGAAAAAATATGTAGTTGATAAAGCTTTCTATAGTGTACAAGAGTTCCTTTCACATCAAAATTAAGCCCCAACAAATTGAAATAGTAATTATGGTAACAAGTGTTTAAGAGTATAATTGTTGATCTGACTTGTCTTATATACTCCTTAACTGGAGTCTCCAAGACGTAATCTACAAAACAATAATTTGAATGCATATTTTCTAAAGTACGGTACCCTACCATTTTTTTTTGATTGCGTAATTCACTTTCCAATTTAATTAGTTTCAAACCATGCTTGTTCATTGGACCAACTTGCTCCATTAAATGGAGCAAGTGGTAATACATCACTCAGACAAAAGATAGCTCTTCTAATCTCACTATTAGAATGTGGTTTGTTGTCATACAATATATAAAAATAGTTCTGTAAATAGATAATCTGAAATATTACTTGCCTCCCCACTGTAAGTGATAATTATCACTTAAATTATAATTTATCGATCTGTCAATCGCTGCTAAAATCTTCCAACCCTGTTTAATTTTGTGATTTTTCATAAAGTATTGAATGCTCCACTGCACAAACATTGTAAGTGAATAGAAATACTACTTTCTTATCTCTTTACTATTATTCCCCTTACTAATTTACTATTTCTATTTTCTTACCAATTTTTATATTCATTCAAGTGAAGAATGTACTAATATCAAAACTTACACTCTTTTGTTTTATAAATGTTCTGGCAAATAAATCATTATTATTATTTCTTTTAAAATTATGCGTTTTACTCGCTTTTACTGGATGGATGCATTACGCTTCTAAAGAGAAGCTTCGTCAGCCTGCCAAAACATCACAGATAAAGAGTTTTCATAAGAGTCAGACTACACGAGCGATCAGTTATCGTCAGTTGTCTCATTTACAATACCGTACCTCTCATTGATGTCAATGTAACGAAGACTTTTAGATATTATCCAATGGAGTGATTTTTTTTTGAGGATGAAGCCCACATAGGTCTGAGACCTGTGCGTCGGTAATGAGTTGGATTTTGGTGATTGATGAGTTGGACCACGGTTTTAGGTGGGCACCAAACCACAGGGAAGTGATTCTACAGCAGAGAACAGTGTCTTTTTTTGTTTTGCTGGCCAATCTAATCGGTCACCCTTACAAAGAGTGCCCAGGAGAACACAGCTTATCTCTATCTGATTGATCAGATACCTGCTACGGCTCACTGCTATCACTTAACGTTATTGGATTCCATCGAAGAGCAACTAACAACGTTCATAGGTTTCGACCCAAAGTCCCGACGCAAATAAAAACTCAAGTTTGGAGGCATGATGCAGGGTGACTTTTAGTAAAACACAGAAGTTAGTCAGACCTCGTAGTATAATTATTTTTTTTTGTTGTTGACAAAGTCATCCTGCGTCTCGTCATCAAGATTCAGCGTTTTTCCTGTAAGAGAATTCAAGACCATGTGCTTTGTCGCTCTGCTTTCAAGCCGGGTACATACTAACTTACGTTCAACCTGCTTTTGATATAGAGTAACATCTTCTCGGCTTGAAACGAACGACAACGGGCCAGTTGTACGAAAGAAAATTGAATTCAACTACCTTAAGATACGTCATCCTACAGAGCTCAATAGGTCGTTGCACTGGCTCCGTCAAATGACGTCATCTTAGGGTGATCAAATTTAATTTTCTTTCGTGCAACTGGCCAAAAGTTTTTATCAAGTACCGCAGGGGTGCCCACAGGGGGGGGGGCTATGACGCAGACTGCGTCATTGAAATTCTTGGGGGGGGGGGGGTTCCAAAAAACGTTTTGTGGGGGGGGTCGTAAAGTTGATTGAAAGTTGATTTTAACGTGACAACATTAAAAAATATACTAAGAAGTCACCAGATAGAATGTCAATTTATGAAAATATATTTATAATTATTATTATTATTATACAATTGAATATGAATTAGCTAAAATAATAATGTTTAGGATTTGTACAGGAACTTGTGCAGATGTACTTGAGTCTATTTCTAACGAAGAAATAATTGAAAGGTTTTCTGTTTCCTCATCCCAAAAACTTCTATGTGGGGTTTAGAGAGATAGATTTAACAATAGATTTTAGAGGGAAGTGATAGCCGCGAGCCGTAGCAGGTATCTGTTCAATCAGATAGATAAGCTGCGTTCTCGTAGGTCCTGTTTGTAACGGTGACCGATTAGATTGGCCAGCAAAAAAGACAATGTTCTCTGCTGAAAATCACTTCCCGGTGGTTCGGAACCCACCTAAAACTGTAGGTCCAACTCATCAATCACCATCATCCAACTCATTACCCACGCACAGGTCTCAGACCCATGTGGGCTTCATCCTCAAAAAAAAAAAAAACTTAGAAGGTGCCTAGCTAACTTGTAGATGGTCACAGTCTACAAATTTAAAATGTTTGTCTTCAAACTGTTGATGTTTTTCATGTATTTTACGATAACTACTTACTAATAAGTAAGAACTGCTTTTGAAAAACTTACTAAATACTAGAAATTCAGTAATTTTTCATAACTATGTCTTTATTTTGTTTTTGAAAGACACTTCTTTCGATTGTGTGTTGTAAATAACTATACATGAAATGTGTGCCTTTTATGTACTTCATCCATACATAAATTCTCCCAAGATACTACGCTAAGTAAATAACCTGTTGTTTAACTACTGTCCAATAAATGACTTAGTATTTTGAATTTTTGTGTTTTACAAATGAATTTATTAACTCATTGTTTTCACTTCCTTTAAAGGAACAACTTTGTAGAATTATTTAACCTTAATGTAATTGGTACACTGAACATAAACTTATAGGTATTTCATTTTTATTGAACATTGTGTATTTGTAATAATATTTTATTGTTTAAAAACCATTTAGGTTAAATTCTTATTTAGCTATTTTGCAATTAAGTTTATTGAGCAGAAGTTCATATATTCATTTCATTGATATTTCTTTTTTACCTTTACAAAAAAATGTTGCCTATGTAAAGAATCTCAAGAAATATACATACATCTTGTATATTATCGACTGGGTTTGAATTTTTTCAATAGTTATAAAAATCTTCTTTTAGTTTTAGAAAGAATACGGGGGGCTTTTTTCGCATTTTTTGGGGGGGGGGCCTAATTTATGGGGGGGGGGTTGGTGCTAAATTTAGGGGGGGGGGGTGCGTCATGAGGCTTAGGGGGGGTCGGCACCCCTGTCAAAACTGACACTGTATTTCAGTAAAAGTGAGTGTAAATCACATTTAATTGAAATACAGTGTTAGTTTTGATATTAGATCGAATTTCTTATCAATTACTATGTATTTCAGTAAAAGTGAGTGTAAATCACATATTTAATTGGAATACAGTGTTAGTTTTGATATTAGATAGAATCTCTTATCAATCACTTCCCGGTGGTTCGGAACCCACCTAAAACTGTAGGTCCAACTCAACAATCTCCATCATCCAATTCATTACCCATGCAAAGGTCTCAGACCTATGTGGGCTTCATCCTCCAAAAAAATACATTGTTAGTTTTGATATTAGATAGAATTTCTTATCAACTACATAAAATATTTGGCACCGACTTCAAAAGATTACTTGTATGAAATTTAAAATTTTCTCAGTTTAAAGTAAATACTTTATTTTAAACTTTTTAGTACGTGAGTATTTAATCATTTCACTGAAGTCGGTTTCTTTTTTTGTTTTAAAATATGTTTTTTAGTATGTGCCGTGGAAATGGTATTAGACTTAAATGGGAAAAATGTGAAGTACTGAAATCTGAAATTACTTATTTAGGGTTTAAAATTGACAAAGATTGCATACATAAAACTGATGATAAGATTGCAGTTGTTAAGAATGCAAAACGTCCTACAAATGTATCAGAGTTGAAATCTTTTCTAGGGTTTGTTACATGTTACTCAAGGTTTATACAGGGCATGGCTAATTCTCTCTCACCTTCAAGGGCGGATCCAGCAGGGGGGCGCGGGGGGCGCGCGCCCCCCCCCTTGAGGTAGTGTGAAAATATATTTTTTGGTTAATGCTAGTGGAAAATGATGCAACTTTACATCCTTATACATCTATTGAGTAATCCAACCGATTCGAAATCGTTATTTTTCATTAACATCCTTTTATAATAATCTAATTTGTATTGGTGATAGTGATGTTATGGTAGATATCCAAAATTAATGAGACTACTGTAAAATAATATTGTTATTAGCCATATTTATAAAAAAAAAAGTAGACTTGATTATTTCGGCTATCCACTTGGGAGTCCCCTCACCAGGGCTGGATTTATAAATATGCCCCGGATTATGGGCATATATAATATAAAGGGGGGGTGCAAAATTTATCTGCAATTTTTCATGATTTATTAGAAGAAAATTTAACTTTTGAATATTAACATCACTCTAACTTGAATGATTCACTATGCATAGTTGTAGGTTGTATGATGTAGTGTCTATGTATAATTAACTGATGTGAGTAGCCTATAATTGTATATAAATTGAGTTCGTGATCGCGAGTTTTATTATTTGGAGTACTGTACGGTCATGTTTTAGTTATTTCTATTTTTTATCGACTAGTACATTTTTAAACAATGTACAGAAAGCATATTTATACCCTTGATATTTAAACATTTTTAAACAATATATTTGTACATTTTGATATTTGTACATTTTTAAACAATGTACAGAAATCATATTTATACCCTTGATATATCGGATAAATTACGTGATTATTGTATAAGTAGATAATAGTTTTGGTTCATTGTGTCAGTTCTCCCAACACAGTTGAATTTTTTTCTTATAATAGGATCAAGTCCTGTTTTTGTAGTTTACGTTTTCTCTCTTCTGCCTCTTAAGAATAAATTTCTTAAATTTTTTATTTTTTCCTGACTTAGTAATTTCGCGGTAATTTAAATAAAATGCCTTTTTATTAAAAATTAAACCTGCGTCCGTGTCTGCAAACGAGGCGAATTATGAAAGAACACATTTTCTGGGAAAAGGAGCGAAGGTGCTAATAAAGAGGATGTGAATGTGGATCCTATGGAAGACATCAATTTCAAGGTTTCTAGGTTTCAAGATTAATTATCAACTCTCAACTATTTCCACCATTCAGGAGCCCGTATAGGCTACAGCCAAAATCATTAGACTAGCCCCCCTTGAAACATGATTGAATTTTAAAATTTAATAGCTAAAAAGGTGTTTAGTTTCTTACATAATTATAACTGTATATTCTTTTTGTAAGGTGATTATTTTCAAAATAATTATGGAAGTTTTTCAGGGAGGGGTGGCAATGGTGAGGGGGGATATTTATATGATTTTCAAGAGAGGGGCCCGGAAAATCGGTTGCGGGGGGGCCCGATTGGAAAACGTTACGCCACTGACCAGACTGTTGGGAAGACCCAAGAAGTAAAAGTAAGTAAGTAAAAAAATGGAGAACATATTTATAAATTTATAGACTCGATGGAGTCGCCGATGCGTTTCGAACTTATATTATAAAATACCGTACTGCTCATCTTTGGCGTTGAACACAAACTGGATAGCTGACTTCGGGATATGCAAGGTTTAAGGTATACCAGGCCTATATAGGTGGTGGAAGTTGCAGATATTTTTGGGATAAAATGTGGTGTTGAGTTACTAGAAGGGGCGTGAAAATAGGGAGTTTAAGCAAAACACAGTTAACTTTACCCTTGAATATAGATTGCACTGCACGACCTGCTTGGGCGCAATAATAAGAGTTGGCTAATCTGCATTGTTTATTGTATAACTTATATTGATTACCATCAGGCATTGGTTGAGTTCATGAGAGCCTTCTCATTTACTGGTAAATGTTACCGATGGCATCTGGTAAACGGTAAGGCTCCGCATGATAACCATTAAATGTGTGAATTCGAGGCTTTATTCCGCAATGGGGCATTTTTTAGTTCAGAACCCAGCATGCAAGCACTATAGGTACTTCACTCCTAACATTTCCTATTAACAGTTGGCTTTTTAGTCCCACGCATATAATAAAACTTAATTTTTTAATTTATAAGGGAGCTACGTCTTCTTGCATGCAAAATGCTTGTTCATATGGAGAACTTCAAGAATCATGTACTAATAGTACTAATAGTTTAATTTTTTTGTAAAGTTACATACGTTTTAAAAATCGATTAATTTTTATGTATTCATTGTTCATGTCATATCACAGTGGCGTAGCCATAAGGGAATCAGGTAGATAGATCCCCCAGAGACAAAATAAATTTTCAATTTTAAGAAGCCTTTAGAGACAACATTTGACAAAAAATGATGTCTGAAATCAATAAAAATTGTGGTATTAGATGGATTATTTTAAACAAAAAAGAAACCAACTTCAATAAAATGATACTTAAAAAATTAATAATGTGGAGCAAACCCAAACTCTCCTTGTAGAAGAAATTTTCAAGTATTGTATGTACAGTACCAGAATCAGAAAAGGTGGGGGATCAAAAAGAGTATAAATATCTGCATTTAATTGTTTTACTAAACAATGAGGGCCCGGATTACACTTTGACAATAACGCGAGAGCTTGATGAAATTTACTTTGACACATAACGTGGGTTGAATTTTCAAAATAGATGAATTCATATCTAAAATTGCTTAAAATGTGGTTTCATGGGAATTGTTCCACTTTTCAAAAAGTTACAAGGGATATCCTAAAACCCGTTTCAAGGGAAATTTTTAAGTTTTGTGCCCTATTTGTACGGCAGCCTAACTCATGAAAGATAAAATGATAGGGGAATGGGAATAGTTTCAAGTAAGCCGGCTCTAATTTTCTTACTGAAACAATAAAGGTCCGGATCACCCGGAAAAAAATTTTTTCTTCTAAATATGGTTAATATAATGATAAAGTGCCTTAATAAAAGTTCATATGTTCTCATATTTAATTATTTTTGGTGTAAACTATGATTCTTCTTTTTAAAAACACAATAATTTAAAGTATGACTTCAACCTTTTGTTAACCCAGAGTCATACAGAGTGTGAAGTAAATACGTGTACGACTTCACCCCAACATGTGGAGTGAAGTCGTAAACGTTTTTCATTTTTTTAGAACTAGCATGGATTATTGATACGTTTTTATTACTTTGGCTAAGTAGATAGAGTATCAAGGAATGTACTCTGATTTTTTTATTATTTTAAGAATACATTTTATGGTGTTTCTGGGGAAAAAACGTCCAAAAGTGTACGACTTCACCCCATTTTACCGGTACTTAAACTTTATGCTTGACTACTATTAATTTCAAATACATAGATGATATACCTGAAAGATATCTATGTTAATTACATTTATAAACTTTCATTGAACGGACTTTCATTTTTGTGAGTAGCAGCGCACGCGTTTCAAGACCTGAGTTACATCTTCAGCAAACAGAGAATACATAGGGCCTACCCCATTTCGCTCTGTATACTCTATGTAGTGTACTTTGTATAGCTGTTACTATTCTCTATTCGCTGAGAATAGGACTCAGGTCCGTAAACGCGTCTCATACTACTTACAGAAGTTAAGTGCTGGTGTAAAATGCAAGTTCGTTATCGTCATTGACATCAACAGTAGGTACCAACAGTTCAAGTAAGGATGAAAACCAGTGAGAAAATTAAAAATATATATATATTTTTTTTCTCTTAGGCTCTACCCGCTTGAATAGAAAAATTACTATTGTTTCTTACTTTCAATAACATTTCAGGTCTGAACACGTGTCAGATCATGATAGTTTTCAATTAATTTTGCTGTGATCATTATTCAATTAATTTTGCTAATAATCATTTTAGTCCAAAACTGACAACAATTTTTTTAGTTTAAGTGCTTGAAAAAAGTAATATCTAGGCATTTGAAATTAAATTTTTTTCCTGGGGAGATCCCGTGGGGGGGTTTCCATAGCCCCCTTACACAGATATTTCTAGCATTGGAAATTTAAAAAAATTCTGGGTGAGTACCCCGGACCCTCTTTTTGTGCAGGGTATTCCATACCCCCCTTAGAAAAATCCTAGGGTGCGCCCCCCCCTCACAAAAATCCTGGATCCGCCCCTGCTCACCTTTATACAACTTACTCAGGAAAAATGTTGTTTTTTGTGGTCACAAGAGTGTGAAACTGCATTTCAAACAATTAAGAAAGATATTGAAACAAAACTTACTCTTGCGGATTTTGATGTCACTAAACCTATAATTGTTGCTACTGATGCTAGTAAATATGCTATTGGTGCGGTTCTTTCATGTTTAGATGAAAAAGGTGTGGAAAGGCCCATAATTTTTGCTAGTAGATGTCTCACTGCAGCTGAGCGAAATTATTCCCAGATAGACAAGGAAGCATTGTCAATTTATTGGGGAGTTAAGAAATTTTTCAATTACTTGTTTGGTCGTCATTTTACTTTACTGACTGACCACAAACCATTACAAAGCATCTTAAATGCTCATGCTGCTACTCCATCCATCAGTGCTACACGTTTATTACATTATTCATTATTTTTACAAGGTTTTGATTACACCATACAATACCGTAAGACCACTGAACATATGAATGCTGATTTTTGCTCAAGATTTCCTATGGAAATGGTTAATGACAATACTATTGATGAGGTTCAAATTGTACAAATGAATCAAATTAATATTTTACCGGTTACAAGGGAACAAATAGCTCATGAAACTAGAAAAGATCCAGATATGTGTAAATTACTTCGACAAATTTTAGGTACTGAAAATGGTGAAAATACAAACAATATTGCTGAATATTCAGTTGAACAAGGTTGTATTATGAAAGGCTTATGAGTTATGATTCCAAAATTTTTACAATCTAAAGTACTTGAGGAACTACACCAAGGACACTTAGGAATTGTAAAAATGAAAGGCCTTGCACGAAGTTATGTCTATTGGCCAAATATTGATTCTGATATTGAGCTTGTTACAAAGAATTGTATACATTGTGTGCGTCATTCTAGACAACAGTCTAATGTGAATTTACATCCATGGCAATTTCCTTCAGGACCATGGCAAAGATTACATATAGATTTTGCTAATCCTTCTCCAGGATTATGGCTGTTAATAATTGTTGATAGTTACAGTAAGTGGGTTGAAACTTACATAATGAAAACTCTTTCAAGCAAAGAAACAGTTGAAAATTTGCGTGAATGTTTTGCTAGATTTGGTTTACCAGTTACACTAGTATCAGATAATGGTACTCAGTTTACCTCTAGTGAATTTCAAACCTTTTGTACTAATAATGGTATAAAGCATATTACCAGTGCTCCTTTCTTTCCTGCATCCAATGGTCAGGCAGAACGTTTTGTACAAACTGTGAAGTCAGGATTAATTAAATGTTGCGAAGGTATGATTGTAAATTCTACTTTACGGTTCAAATTAAATAATTTTTTAATGAACTACAGAAAAGCACCACATGCTACTACTGGTGAAAGTCCATGTAATTTACTCATGAAAAGAAATATTCGAACTAGACTAGATTTGATGCTAGCCAATATTACTGACAAAGTGTTAGATACTCAAAGAAAGGAAATGCAAAAACAGACAATTAAAGATAAATGTTTCAATATCAATGATAGAGTTATGTACCGAATTTACAATAATAAGGGTAAATGGAATACAGGTATTGTAGCTGATAAAATTGGTTCTTCTATGTACAATATCATTACTGATGATAATCTTTCTATTAGGAGACATGCTAATCAAATGAAGGATTGTAAAATTAATTTAAAGGATTTTTCAACTGATATACCTAATGTTCATTATGATACTGATGTAATTGTGCCTAAATCAACAGTACTTTCTGAACAATCGAAAGCTATTACAAGCAATGATGTTGATGATTCTACTTTCTTTTCTAATTCTTTCAAGAATGTTTTACATTCAACGCCAGTTTCTACAAAATTACCGATTGTGACAGATACTATTTACCATACGCCACAGGCTAGACCTGTTAGGTTCAGAAAACCTCCTGAAAGGTATTCACCCTAGGTTTCATTACGGGGGGAGGTGTCATATATCCTTGTACAACATGAATTTTAGTTTTATTTTATGCAGTTGGCAAGACTGTGCCACACCAGAGAGACAACGCCTACTGTACTATGTCTCTATTGTCGATTGAATTTTCATGATGTAATGAGTTTACTTACGCTATTCGTTCTTTTAATAAAATGTATTTCATCAATTACAATGAGTTTGTGATTACTTCTACCACCTACGTTACAGAATTGAATACTATAAAATACATAGCACAACAGAATGGTTACAAACACACACTAATAGACAAACTACTGCACAGAATATCAACAAAACCAATCACTCACACCAGCAACAAACAGAATGACAACCCCCATACATTCATCACACTTACCTACCTCAACAAAAAAAAACTCATAAAATAGCAGCTTCATTCAGGAAACTCATAAAATAGCTTACAGAACAAATAATTCACTCAAAAAACACCTGCATTTTCAGACAACATCTCAAAACAAGTACAACAGATCTGGAATTTACAAATTGAAATGTGATGACTGCAACAAGTTCTATATAGGACAAACTGGCAGGACATTCACCACTAGATTCAAAGAACACACAAGAGCCATCTCACACCCAAACACACATTCCACTTTTGCTGAACACATCATTTCAACAGGCCACAGTTATACAGACATTGACACTAATTTAGACACACTACACTTCACTCACAAAAGCCATAAACTCAATGTTTTAGAACAATATGAGATTTACAAACATGCAAAGCAGGAACCTGACAACATTTTAAATGATCAACTTAACTTCTTCTCACACACTCTATTTGACAAAATAATCCCAATTTCAAACCTCCTGCCTACTCATCCCCCCACCCCAGCACCATTCCAACATACATAACCCTCAAACTCATACCTTAAGTCAGTGTACTGTGGGTTGTCTGACGATGCTCTAGACAACAGAGCGAAACGGCCGTCACGCCATAACGTGAGTTAATTTCCATTTAAAAGTGGTTTTTTTTAAGTTTATATTACATATTAGTGGAAACAAGATGGATCTTCAACATCATAAATAAAATTACTTCCAATTCAATGACGAATATACTACAGCCATCCTGCCGACCTCCCTATGTGATCACCCATTTCTAGCATAATGGTCGAAATGTGTCTCCAACACTAAGAGAAAATCCAAATATTAAAAAATAATTTAATTTCTGTGGAATAATTTAATATAAGAGTCCTTCACCAAAATTTTTGATTGCCGGCCGCCACTGCAGTGCTCAGTGAGTAAAATATTTTAATTTTCTACTCAAATATTTGATTTCATAGTCGTGCAATTATTCATGAAGTCAAATACTGTAATTATTATTAGTAAAATACGCGCAGTTCGTCATGTATACCAAATTTCAAGATTTCAAAACCAGTAAATGTTACCAGTGTCATTTTTTGGAGGATGAAGCCCACATAGGTCTGAGACCTGTGTGTGGGTAATGAGTTGAATGATGATGATGATGATGATTGATGAGCTGGACCTACAGTTTTAGAATAGAATGACTTTTTTATTTGTTGACGTGGCGAAGTTTGGACAGTTATGTCCAATCTACCACTTAACCAGTTTTCGGTGGGTTCAGAACCACCGGGAAGTGATTTTACAGCAGAGAACAGTGTCTTTTTTGCTGGCCGATCTAATCGGTCACCCTTACAAAGAGTGCCCAGTAGAACGCAGCTTATCCCTATCTGATTAAACAGATACCTGCTTCGGCTCACGGCTATCACTTCCCTGTCGTCTGGTCTATTAAAATTCAAAGATGTTGAAGAATTTGAATAGACTAATCAGACTCCACCAGTAACATTTACCAGTAAATGAGAAGGCTCCCATAAACTCAACCAATAATCTACTTTTTAACCTGATTTTACAAATTGTTTGGGGGGGGGGCTTGAAAACGCTTTTGGCACAAAATGGGCAATCAAGAAGTGGAAGGGCGACGACTGTATTACTAGTAACAATACTATTTTATCTAAAACTGTTATTTTTCTAAGAAAAATTTTGAAAATCCAAAAATATATAGTTTTAAAAAGTACAATAATTATTATAGTTATTGTCGATTAGGACAATATCGTCGATTTGAGAGCGTTAATATGGTAACATCAGCTGATGAACCGGGTCCACTTTGATTCGGTCTCCTGTAAACAAAAACAGTCCCAGTAATACCAACTAGAACCACATGATAATCAAGTTGGCATTGCTACCAGTTACCGGCTTTCATAATCAGCTGACTGCATCCATTTTCTTCAACGTCATCCTCAAACCTCAAACCTTCATCAGTTGATGTCTAGCACTGATAGAGAGAAGAGCTGTTTTGTGCTCCAGTAGATTTTTCAACACACATCACTGGAATGTTACCTTAAATTTGCTATTTAAACAGTGCCTACTGATTAAATACTGAAGTGCTCAAATGATTTAGTGATGAATAAATGGAAAATCAATTCTGGATATCTTTCACAAGGTAAGCAGTTTCATATCAATTTTTGCAATTTAGTCTATTTTAAGACACCCTTAAATACCATAGTTTCTTAATTGCATAGCTTTGCTCCATTATTTTGAAGTGAGAAATAACTAAAATGAAATGGCTAAAATTTAACCTAAAAAGTTCATCATCACTAACTCTTTGAAATCTGTCTAGTCATTTTCAGTTACCAACTCTAATTCAATAACTTGTTTCAATACTCGGGTAGGGTAAACTCTACTAGTTTTCCCCTTTATTAACTTATTTCAAAGCCAAGCTAAGAAACTATTTAATAACTACAGTTTTTAATATAAAAACCAAGAAAGAATTGTTATTCATTTTTAGGTAGACTTCTCGCTATTCATTATTATACATTGACCTTGACTACGGTACCAATTTATTTTATAGATCATTAGAATTTATAAATTTTATTGGGACATTCTCAGTGAACATGCATTTTCTCATTTTGTTAGTTTTAATCTACCAATGCTGCTTGATTTCAAATTTCTCATGAATTTATTTTTATTATTGCTTCTATTTTCCCTTGGACATTATTTTCCAGACAGTGTGCTTCAAAAGTCAATCTTAAAACTATCCATCAATTGAAACGTCCTTCAAAAATCAAAAGCAGAGAATTTAAATTGTTTTTGACTGAAAAAAGAAATAATTCATTGTTTGAAAAATAAGTTCAGAACTGGTCGTCGCCTACATTATAATTATTATAAATTGATAGTGATATTATATAATCAAATTAAAATTAGTTATCACACTAGTAGCCTCTTAGTGGAATTTTAATGAGCTTTTATATCATGATGATCATCCAAGTAACTAGTAACTATATTGATAAACCTCTTATTAGAACTTGTATGCATACTGGGCTAATTTAATTTTATGATTTCAAGAAATGTTTCTTACAAGCCAGCAGCTACCGTACTGATTTGAACCATGATCTACCAATAATTGATTCAAACTATTCCAATCCTTATAGATAATTAATCCATATTCTTTTCAATGAGAAAATGTTTTTCAGTCTCATTTAATTATTATCTTTAATCTCTGTCCTTTTGCTCAAACTCCACTTACTCACTACTCAAATATATACACATCCCACTTGCAATTTGACATGTTCAGTGACTATAGATAGGCCTACTGTACTAATCCAACATTTTCTCAAAATTATGTTGCTGCAACCCAAATTGACCAATTTCTTTGATTATTTCACAATTATTTTTAGGATATTATAAAATTGGGTTCCACTATTTGACGTCGTTTCAGGCATTGCTGAATATAGTTAGCAAGATTATTAACTTGAAGCTAGTTTGTAAAATATTTTTTCAAGTTTGGTTTCTCAGTCGTTTAGTAAATTATTCAGTAGCTATTGATTCATTAGCGGCCCTAAGGCTTGTTTCACACACACCCGGCAGTCGGGTAACTGGTGTTGTTTGCCCAGCTGTACGAACATTGCATTATATGGGACTATGTAATCATACCGGATAAACAATAATGGTTACCTAACTGCTGGGTATGTGTGAAACAAGCCTTAGGGCCTCTAATGAATCAATAGCTTTTGAATGATTTTCTAAACGACTAAGAAACCAGGCATGAACCATATATTAAATTGATCATGATGTTATTTCCATGCCAGTGAATCGAAATGACTCATTCCAAATTCAATTCCATTGGATCACCAATTAATTCTAATATATACTAATGATAGTCTTATTGGGATTGAATAGGAAATTTTAATTCATTCCAAGTATCCTCCAACATTATTCTCAAGGGCAGAGATTGTTCATTGATATACTTGATGAATGAAGTGGCTGTTTTACCCTATCAAAATTTCAATATAATTATTGTTGGAGCCGTATTGATACTGGTTTATTTTGTATGGCTTTCCATTTTTAAGAACAAGTATTTCTGAGTTTTCAACTATATCCAGCAAAACATATGATGCAGTATCAGTATATTAGGACACATTGTTTAATGCTCAAGATACTTGATCTTAATCAACATCATCACTTCAAACACATTCTATAGTCAATTGAATATTGCCAGCACATATCAATTTCCAATCAACTTTACAAACTTTTATCAATGTTTTGATATAATTGAAGCAATCAACACACCTCCAAATTTGTAATAGCTTAACTGAACTATTTTTTTTTTCAACAGGATGACTGATCAGTTCAACCTACTTCAAAAAGGAGATATGAAAAGACTCAACTTCACGGTAACCTCTTCAGTAGGTCAAGATGGTGGAGTACAAACTGGCCAGGACGTGAAACTGGAGATTTGGTATTATGTATCTTGCTTTTATAGTCAGTTAGGTTAGAAGTTTCCCACCATTCTCCTGCATATGCTAGGAGGTTTACAGTTGTTAGTCAAGTACCACACTCTTCAACCATGCTCTTGGATTGTGCCACAAAGTCATATTTGTGGCTTCGATGGCAGGGTCTGCATCTGAGAGTCCATGTCTCTCTTGTAGAGTTCATGACCGCAGTTGTCAGATAACGCTGCTATACGTCCGTCTTATGATGGACTGGTACTGTTTATTGTAGCTGGTGGGATGTGTTATGAGGCTAACAATCGTGAATGGAGATTTGTTGGGTTGTAGGGCATTTGCAGTTGTTAATCATGTATCACACTTTCTATCCGGGCTCTTGATTTGTGCCATGACATAATCTTATCGCGCTTGATGGTTTTTTGGCTGGGTTCAGTGGCTCTCACGGATGCTTCGAGAGTCTCTCTCCTCGCTAAGGCCTTGTGACTACTTGTTAGTTCCACAAGGAGAACAGGGTGCACTGCTCAGTCGCCACAACCATTTTATTATGGTGTGGTACATTTCATTGCAGCTGGTGGGTTGATATAAGGCTAACAAATGCAAATAGGGATTTGCTGTTAGGTCCCTGTCAGGATTCTCATGTCACATTCATTGTGCATGGACTGTGTTACCCTGTGATCAAGAGATGCCGGTTGCCAGGTGAAAACCCTGGAGTAATGATGTCTCCGACATATGTTGAGTGCAGGTGTTAGCACCTTTATGTTTGGTAATTGTGATAAGAGATTAGATTAGACATTGATTATGCAAAAATTGTGGGAGTGGCTCTCACTTTAGCTTCGGCTACTGGCTTTGTGCTTAGAGCTTATGCCGTATTTACTGTTGCCAGTGGAAATGCCATAAGCTCCAACACACTGAGAATAGAGTTCACTAAATCAAATCATTTATATATCCTCCTCAACAAAAATAGAAACATAAAAATATAAAAAATACATCTGAATAATATAAAATAAAATTGCACTAAATCAACAAATATATAACTAGTTTATATGGTATTTATATACCAGTTTCAAAAGTACAAATCATGATTTGAAAGAATCAAAAAATTTTCTGGGGCTCTTATACACATGCTAGGAAGTGGAAATATGTGATACTATTTATCAATTGCTTAGAGGCGCTTGCCTACAGATGGTAGGAATGCAAATATTTGAAACTATTTATTGATAGATTATTGGCGCTTGCCTACAGATGTAGGAGTGCAAAAATATTTGATACTATTTATTGATAGATTATTGGCGCTTGCCTACAGATGTAGGAGTGCAAAAATATTTGATACTATTTATTGATAGAATATTGGCGCTTGCCTACAGACGTAGGGGTGCAAAAATATTTGATACTATTTATTGATAGACTATTGGCGCTTGCCTACAGATGTAGGAGTGCAAAAGTATTTGATACTATTTATTGATTATTGGCGCTTGCCTACAGATGTAGGAGTGCAAAATTATTTGATACTATTTATTGATAGATTATTGGCGCTTGCCTACAGATGTAGGAGTGCAAAAATATTTGATACTATTTATTGAAATATTATTGGCGCTTGCCTACAGACGTAGGGGTGTAAAGATATTTGATACTATTTATTGATAGACTATTGGCGCTTGCCTACAGATGTAGGAGTGCAAAATTATTTGATACTATTTATTGATAGATTATTGGCGCTTGCCTACAGATGTAGGAGTGCAAAAATATTTGATACTATTTATTGAAATATTATTGGCGCTTGCCTACAGACGTAGGGGTGCAAAGATATTTGATACTATTTATTGATAGATTATTGGCGCTTGCCTACAGATGTAGGAGTGCAAAAATATTTGATACTATTTATTGATAGATTATTGGCGCTTGCCTATAGATGTAGGAGTGCAAAAATATTTGATACTTTTTATTGATAGATTATTGGCACTTGCCTACAGATGTAGGAGTGCAAAATAATATATTATACTGTTTATTTATAGATTATTAGCGCTTGCCTACAGATGGTAGGAGTGCAAAAATATGTGATACCATATTTATTGATAGATTATTGGCTCTTGCCTATTCATGTATGGTGAATGTGATAAGAAATTAGATTAGACATTGATTATTCAAAATTTGGTGAAGTGGCTCTCACTTTAGCTTCAGCTACTGGCTTTGTGCTTAGAGTTTATGCCATTCTCTCTGGCAATGCTTTGGCAGTGAAAATGTCATAAGCTCTACCACACTGAGAATAGAGTTCACTTGGGTACATTCAAGCATGGAAGCAATAATTCAAGGGTAGTTTAAGGGTGCTGTCCTATACTTGCTAGAAAATGAAAATATGTGATACTATTTATTGATAGATTACTGGCGCTTGCCTACAGATGTAGGGGTGCAAAAATATTTGAAATCATTCATTGATAGATTATTGGCGCTTGCCTACTGATGTAGGGGTGCAAAAAATTTGATACTATTTATTGATAGATTATTGGCGCTTGCCTGCAGATGGTAGGAGTGCAAATATGTGATACTATCTATTGTTAAATAAGGAATTTTCCCCATTTAATCACTCTTGCTCAAGTCTGTTTCAGCCACACTGTGTTGTTGTCATCACCACTTCTTCTTGGGTATTCTTCTCAAACAGATTCAACTCCATTCGTGCTACAGTCTTTTTTTAAGCTTCATCTACTAGGTAATTAACTGTTTTTCTTTTCTTGTAGAATCTATTCTAAATAACTGAAGAAATCACAATAGCCTTCATAGCTAAACAGATTCGGTTTCAGAGCAATTCAAATATCTAATCCAGTGCTGAGTTTCAAGCATTGCATTTTGAGATTTGTCCAGATATCTCAACGCAGTAATAATTGAATGTTTCCATGAGTGATGATTCTGAATCTCCATCAATAAATCAGATAATAAATCCAGCCAATCCGACTTAGCTTTTTTAAATGCTATCCAATTCTAAACTATTCTTGATTATTTGAATTAAAAATTAAATTATGTTGTTTTAAAACTATTTAGTGGACTTTATGCTTTGAAAATTTCTTTTATCTCTGATTGTTTTCTAGGCTAGTTTGCCAGCAGAAGTGTTCATCTAATTGCTATCAAAGAGGATGGAAACTCCAAAACTAAAACTGATAAGATATATAGTAGTACCGGTAGCTTACCTGAACAGAATTTTTGTTTGAAGCTTGGTATTTGATGATCCAGACAAACTGCTAGCTGGACAGTTACTTGAAAAAATATTATTGTTGAAAATGATAGAATAATATTCTTCAAAAGATTATATTGTTTTCATATTGATGCAGGAAATTTGATGAAAATTTCTGTAAACATGATTAGGCTACCAATACACAGTTTCAGTAGTTCGTTGGTATTATAAACCTTTTAATCAGAATTGAAATGCAATAATTTTTGTTTAATGTTGAAATAATAATTGTTTTTTTGCTTTTCTACTGGTGGGGAAGGAATTATGCACAAATTCTGGAACGCAGATTTCAGGGTTATACCGGAACGTTTTTCTAAGTATGTCGGGAATTAAAAAAATATTTTTTAGCAACTTTTTATATTGTACTTGTAATTGGGCATGCATTTATGCTGTTACAATTCTTTGTTATATTGTGTTTTTCATGGCATTGATTTAAAAAACGTTATGTATATAATAATAGCAAAAAAATCATTTTCTATTTAAATTCAAACAATGAAAATATATATAGTTGATAAAGTTTCTATAGAGTACAAGTGACCTTTTCAGATTATTTCAAGTCTCAACTTTTGTAATTTTATCGATTGTGGCTATTGTAATTTGTGAATACTGTTTCTATTGACTAGTCTTAATACTTCAAGGCATGATTTTGAAACACATTTTGTACAATCCACTACTAGGTAGGGCATGCAGTTCTCTGTTACTTCGTTTATTTGTTTTATTGTGTATTTCCTGTCATTGATTTTACCAGACACTTTGTATCAATCATTGTTAAAAAATGTCAGCTCCCACTTCAAACAATTGAAGATATATCTAGTTGATAATGATTTATAATTTAAGTATAATTTCAAGTTTCAACTGCTGTAATTTTATCGATGGTGACTAATGTAATGTGAGAATACTGTTGGTATTGACTTGTCTTGTACTCCATGTGTGGAGTTTTCAAGGCTTAATCTTTAAAAAATTCAAATAATAATAAATAAAAATACAGGATGAAAAGGGCAGAAGAAGGAAGAAGCGAGAAAGGTGGGAGGTCTAGGCCACGGGCTTCTCCATCTTTCTTAGTATATTATATTGAATGATCAACATTTAATTTAATTTCCACTTTTAATAATATTTTATTGTTATATAGATAGGAAACATTGTTTTTTAAATGTTATGATTTATTCAAAATTATTTTCTCTTTTGTATGAATTTCATTTATAAAATCTTATACTGGGTTCTCTGCTGTACAAACCGATGGAGAATTTTGAGAGGCTCTTTTTGTCCATCTTGAATTACATCTGAAGTTCTGCTCTTCTGGTGTATTTTGATGATGTTCTCTTTTTGGTGTTTAGGGAGGGGGGTATTGTTTGCTGGAGGTGGGTATTGTTTGCTGGAGGTGGGTATTGTTTGCGGTACTGGTTCTATTGTGTTGCTACGGTGTCAGTTTGTAGAATAGCTTTTGATGTCTATTTGTTGTATCAGAGGAGTACTGCAGAAAACCCAGCAAATGAGATTTATATTAAAATATATTCTTTTTAAAACAATTATTATTTATTAATAGAAAATGTGGTCAGGGGATACTGTTTGGTTGGCAGGACAGAGGTGATCTCTGGAGGTACCCCAGGGATTGCCTCTCAACTCCAACACTACTTCCCTCCGTTAATGGGTTGTAGTTAGGAGCAGTATCCACCTCGCGTGGCCCACAAGGCCCCTCCCGGAAGGGGGGCAAGTCAACCTTACGTCCTCGAATGGTGTTGATGCCACACCTCGTGTGGGCTGGGAAACGTACGTCCCGGGTGCCCTCGGTTTGGTTCATCTCTTGACTGGAGGCAGTGTTGAGATGTCCCCTGACGGTGGGATACCACAGTGACTGCGGCCGACAAGGCTCTGGCGATTGGCGAAGTTAGGGACACCCAAAGTTAGTAGACAGATCTATCTGCTACTAATCTTGGTGGTCTCTCACTACCGCTTTTCATGAATTTTTACTATTCTTCCTTTCTGTTCTCAATTCCCTTTTGGGGCCAAGTAATAGGTGTTGTTAATTTTAATTTTTTTATTTTCTCATGTAGGCATCTATTATTTTATCATCCTATCATTCGCAGTTCTTATTTAGATTGTTGTGTAATTTAATTTATTTTAAATTATGTGAAAAAATTGAATTAAACTTAATATTTTGAGCTAGTATTCATGCGAGCAGCAGAACATATAGGACGTCTAAAGAATAGTAACTTTAAATTCTTGTAATGATGTGAAAATTCTTTAGAGTAGAATTTTATGTGGAAATAGTGCGTGATTTGGATTTCTGCTTTCCATTTTCAGGTATCTGTTCAATCAGAGATAAGCTACGAAACTCCTGGGCACTCTTTGTAAGGGTGACCGATTGGCCAGCAAAAGAGACTCTGTTCTCTGCTGTATAATCACTTCCCGGTGGTTCGGAAACCACCTAAAACTGTAAGTCCAACTCAGCAATCACCATCATCCAATTCACTACCCACGCACAGGTCTCAGTCCTATGTGGGCTTCATCCTCCAAAAAAAATCATGGGAATAAAACGCAAAAACCTTCATATCAAAAAACTAGGTCTAAGCAAGGGCGTCATTTTAGTCCAGCTTATGAGGGGGAAGGGGCATTTATTAAAAAATCTATCTGAAGAGTTTGAATTTTGTCACAATTTTGTTTCTTATTACTATTTTTTCAAGTTAATATCTTATTCCAATAAAGTAATTTTGTTGTTTGGTATAATAATATAATAATTATCTATACCGCTTTTTTTCACTTTTGGCTTACCGTATATTAATAACAGGGGTGCCCACAGGGGGGGGCTATGACGCAGACTGCGTCATTGAAATTCTTGGGGGGGGGTTCCAAAAAACGTTTTGGGGGGGGGTCGTAAAGTTGATTGAAACCGTGTTTAACGTGACAACATTAAAAAATATACTAAGAAGTCACCAGATAGAATGTCAATTAATGAAAATATATTTATAATTATTATTATTATTATACAATTGAATATGAATTAGCTAAAATAATAATGTTTAGGATTTGTGCAGGAACTTGTGCAGATGTACTTGAGTCTATTTCTAACGAAGAAATAATTGAAAGGTTTTCTGTTTCCTCATCCCAAAAACTTCTATGTGGGGTTTAGAGAGATAGATTTAACAATAGATTTTAGAGGGAAGTGATAGCCGCGAGCCGTAGCAGGTATCTGTTCAATCAGATAGATAAGCTGCGTTCTCGTAGGTCCTGTTTGTAACGGTGACCGATTAGATTGGCCAGCAAAAAAGACAATGTTCTCTGCTGAAAATCACTTCCCGGTGGTTCGGAACCCACCTAAAACTGTAGGTCCAACTCATCAATCACCATCATCCAACTCATTACCCACGCACAGGTCTCAGACCCATGTGGGCTTCATCCTCAAAAAAAAACTTAGAAGGTGCCTAGCTAACTTGTAGATGGTCACAGTCTACAAATTTAAAATGTTTGTCTTCAAACTGTTGATGTTTTTCATGTATTTTACGATAACTGCTTACTAATAAGTAAGAACTGCTTTTGAAAAACTTACTAAATACTAAAAATTCAGTAATTTTTCATAACTATGTTTTTATTTTGTTTTTTAAAGACACTTCTTTCGATTGTGTGTTGTAAATAACTATACATGAAATGTGTGCCTTTTATGTACTTCATCCATACATAAATTCTCCCAAGATACTACACTAAGTAAATAACCTGTTGTTTAACTACTGTCCAATAAATGACTTAGTATTTTGAATTTTTGTGTTTTACAAATGAAGTTATTAACTCATTGTTTTCACTTCCTTTAAAGGAACAACTTTGTAGAATTATTTAACCTTAATGTAACTGGTACACCGAACATAAACTTATAGGTATTTCATTTTTATTGAACATTGTGTATTTGTAATAATATTTTATTGTTTAAAAACCATTTAGGTTCAAATTCTTATTTAGCTATTTTGCAATTAAGTTTATTGAGCAGAAGTTCATATATTCATTTCATTGATATTTCTTTTTTACCTTTACAAAAAAATGTTACCTATGTAAAGAATCTCAAGAAATATACATACATTTTGTATATTATCGACTGGGTTTGAATTTTTTCAATAGTTATAAAAATCTTCTTTTAGTTTTAGAAAGAATACGGGGGGCTTTTCTCGCATTTTTGGGGGGGCCTAATTTATGGGGGGGGGGGGGGGGGTTTGTTGCTAAATTTGGGGGGGGGGGGTGCGTCATGAGGCTTAGGGGGGGTGGGCACCCCTGAGTACCGGTAGCTAACTTTGAAAAGAACTTGTGACTTTGTGTTGCATCAAAAAATGTCGATTTGTGTACTGTTGATGTTAAATTGGAACTTCTTTTTGCTTTCGATAAAGAATAGTGTGTAGTTGGCTTGAAAACGAACGACAAATGTAGCGCCAAACACATAATATGCCATTGAAATACGACAAAAGTATAGTGAATCCAGTTTCAAATGATCTCAAATTATCTTCAGATAAGTTGTCGTAGCCGCGAGCCGTAGCAGGTATCTGTTCAATCAGAGAGATAAGCTGCGTTATCGTAGGTCCTGTTCGTAACGGTGACCGATTAGATTGGCCAGCAAAAAAGACACTGTTCTCTGCTGTAAAATCACTTCCCGGTGGTGCGGAACCCACCTAAAACTGTAGGTCCAACTCATATATCATCCAACTCATTACCCACGCACAGGTCTCAGACCTATGTGGGCTTCATCCTCAAAAAAAAAAAAAAATAATAAATAAATAACAACCAAAGTAAGGGTGCACTCAAACTAATTAACAAATTTTTATTACACCAAAGTTCGATAAACAAGTTGTTATATGACAAAGTTATGAAAATGACAAACTAATTTATTAAAAACTTTGCTACATACGCTTTGATTTTTAAAACAGCATTCTTTTGTGAACAGCTGACTATAATATTTATAACAAGGCTATGTTAAATTCCTGGATTTCTTGTTCCATGATGAACTGCGTTGTTAATATTAACTTTTCAAGTGAATTCAACGACTTGCAGTCAAACTTTTATTAAGAATAAGTAGCATTTTACTTACTCTTTAGGCCGAACGTTTTCGAATCTTGGAGATCCATTTTCAGTAGCCTCCAAGATTCGAAAACGTTCGGCCTAAAGAGTAAGTAAAATACAGCACTACTTATTCTTAATAAAAATTTGACTGTAAGTAGTTGTATACACTTAAAAATTTAATGCTATGTTAGTCTAAACCAGCACCTCCTCAGTGCACAGACACTATACAGAATTTACATAAACAGAATTTATTAATTTCGAATTCCTTTAATTGCTATTACTTTATACTGAAGACTTCCGCAATGGCGGATATTGGCAACAGCCATTGCGGAAGTCTTCAGTATAAAGTAATAGCAATTAAAGGAATTCGAAATTAATAAATTCTGTTTATGTATATTTGTTAGTTTATTCAATTGTCAGTCACTTCAAACTAACTATAGCCTACATAATTCTATAGATATACTAATTGCATTGAAAATAGCGCTGTCGTTGCCCTGATATGCAGATATATTTACCACATAAAAACAGCTGTTATAATTTTAATAATAATAATTACAATAATAGTTACAAAAATCACATATCATATCCAAATATACTGTACTTTGGCGTTGCTAGAATAAGAGAGTCTTGTGCTCTAGCCACGTGTTCTAATAATAAATATATAGTGCGATAATATTATGATACATTAACATTACATGATGATACTTGAAGCTACACAATTAAAACATAAATATAATATCTTTCAAAAACAGTCAAGACTTAAACGCTAAAAGTTGGTTTTCTGAAACAAAATTAAAATAAATACGGTAATGAATATTGCCAATTTTGACATTTTATTTGTATGCTCTGAAGATTGTCTACTAAGTTGGTGTAATACAGGCACTACTCAATAATCACCATAATTACAATAAATTATTGTCAAAGTTTAATTTTCAATTTTGAAATAATATCTGTCTTTTACACATAATTTATTAGTTTCAGTTTAGTTTTGGTTATTTTGTTTAATTATTATCTATGGTAAATATATATCTATATATCAGGACTACGATGGGTGCCATTTTCAATGTAATTAATACACCTACAGAGTTTTGTATGAAGGTCTGTGAAGTCAGTGCTGTATAAATGCAACGCAATCCAATTGGTGGTTGGTTGGGGCGTCGCAACTTCAGCTTGCTGTCGTTTAAGCGGTCGTGGGTTCGAATCCCACTCCACCGTCAGGCATTTATGTGTTATCATTCACCTCATTACCCACGCACAAGTCTCGGACTCATGTGGGCATCAGCAAAAAAAAAAAAATTAAAAATGAAGTAAGTAGTATTTGAAATGAAACAAAACCTGAATCAACTATCAATGCAATTCTAAACAAACTTCAACAAAAACAAACTAAGTTAAAACATTTTAGTCACTTTCCTACTTCTCTTTCTCTTCACTAAAATTGTCTCTTTTCTCAATTGCTTCCATATACTGTTCATAATTCATCAATTCCTCTTTGTAGCGTTCATTGGTCGGAATAGATGGAAGCACAATAGCAACAAACCCCTTAGTTTCAGGAAACTCGACAAGCAGATTAGGATTTTCTGGTAGATTTTCATTGATTTCCACCAATTTTCCAGGTATTGCTGCACAAATCTTATAAACTTCTCCGTCGGTGCATCTAGCAAAACAAAGTGCCGAATTCACATCCAACCGCTGAGCTCCACGTTTCGATTTACCGCTCACTCGATTCTCTAGTCGATCTACACTAGTCGATATTTGAAAATCGAGATTTTCAACCGTCTTCCCTAGTTGTCTAATAGGATGTGAAGGTGCTAAAGTTACTACACAGATTCTGTTCGAATGGAAAAGTATACAATAATCTCCACTCTTGTGTCCGATGTCTAAGGAATAGCGTTTTGTGTAATATCGATCGATAACTGAAGGGTGGACTTCACTTTTATTGTAGCATTTCTCGATGGGTTCCACCGTGTTTCCAAGTATCTCACAGTTATCGGTCTCCATTTTCGGCTCCAATTATTCAATCACTCTTTACACTGGCTTTACGTCGTCTTTCTTCCACTGCCTTGTTATGTGCTTTATGTTTGACCAATCTCTGTAAAAATAAAATGATTTTATTTATTTATTGTGACAAATTTACAACGAATGTGAAGGCGCAACAGACTCAAGTCCAAAACTGCTCCCTTCACAAATTTTAAATATGTTACATTGAGGTTAACACAAAATAAAAATTTAAGATTTGCTAAAAACCTTCAAAAAATAACAAAATGAATTTTCTCACTTAACCACTATTAATTTGAAAGTTCACTTGAAACGAAACACTAAAACAGAAACAAAAATTAAATCAGCTATACTAACAACAAATAATTTGATATGGAAGAAAACACTATGTAATATCAAAACTGACACTGTGTTTCTATTAAATATATGATTTTCACTCGCTTGTACTGGAGGGATGCATTTCACTTCCAAAGAGAAGGCGGATGAAGCTCTTTAGAAGTGAAATGCATCCCTCCAGTATAAGTGAGTGAAAATTATATCTATATAAATAAAATTAGAGTTTTGTCTGTACATTTATCCAAATTATATATTGTTTGGTTATTTTTACGTTTTATACATTAAAGAAGTCGAAACAAGTCTTATCTCAATTTCTGTTTGTCTGTCTGTCTGTCACGGCCCCAAAGGCATTTTACGCGGCTTTCTCCTGAAAAACGAGAGCATCGATCGGGATTAAAGTTATTTATCAGTATTTAAAACTTTTTTACAATGTCTTTAGCTATAAAAAACTGAATTAACATTTTTTCAACAGAATAATAAACGTTTAAAAACCAAGTATTGTGCGATTTTGGATAGATTTCTTCAAGTTTTTTCCACATAAGAACAAATCACGTTATTTATCATGATATATCAAATAGCTGTTCTCAAATATTCTCTCTGATAACTGTCACTGATTTGTTTACGTTCTAAGTTGGAAATGCTCATCTGGAAATATGTAAATATTTACTAGCATATTGATATCATTTAATTGTAATTATAAATGTTTTGTTAAATGATATGTATGTCTTATTTCTTAACATAATCTGGACGAAGGTCGGGTACACAGCTAGTATTTAATAGAAACACAGTGTCAGTTTTGATATTAGATTGTTCATCAAGTATTTCGTCACGGAAAACATCACAGAAAACTCTATGTTTTTAGTGCTTCATAAGACAATGCTGGTACCTCAGGTACCTGTGACAACAGGGTGAAACACTTTCCACACATAATAATAATAATAATAATATCGTGTGACCTGGCTGGCTCAGGTCTGGTGTCAGAGTTAACAGGTCGCACCTGAATAAGTTCAGGGCCTCTGACGTGACTTAACAACTGTTTTTAGGCAGCCGGGACCGACAGCTTAACGTGTCCTCCGAAACATGGGAGTGGCCCGAGGTAAAAACTTTCGGTCAGAACTGGGATCGAACCCGGGACCTTTGGGCTAGCAAACCAGCACTTAACCCACTCGGCTACGGCCACTCCATGAAATGTGTTAATTTTCTCATCAAAATTGTGTTTATCTTGGTACAGTAGAGAGAATATGAATTAGTATCAACAGAAATCAGCTACCTCAAGGACTAGAAACCGTATTTATGAACCTTGAGGATTCCTCAACTCAAGTGAGACTTGAAAATCATTCACTCAAACAAAGGGTTTTCAAGTTTGACTCGAGGAAGCCTCAAGGTAGGTTCGTCAATGAGGGGCTAGTACACCAACGCAATTAAACTGAAAATTACGAAGGTTTTCCCGAAAGTGAAACATTCGGACTCTGCTTTAAAAATTAAGTAAGGCAGTTTTGGGTTGAGGGTTTGTGTTTCAGCTGCCTGGACATAAAGTTAGTTTAACATGCTCCTTAATAGGAAATTATAAAAATAATTTTTAATATTATTCATGATTTTCAGAAGTAATTACTTCCTTCAGCCTGTTCATATCATAGAATAGAATAATAATTTATGGAAAAAACCAAATACAATACACACTTGTAAAATTGTGACATATCACTTGTAATTTGTAACATAAATCACAAGCTTGAGTAACCAATTAGAACATGGGTTTTATTTACTTATTGCGGCTGATGCCCACACAAGTCCGGAGACTTGTGCGTAGGTAATGAGGTGAATGATGAGAAACATCCATGGCTAAATGAGATTCGAACCCAAGGCTGTAGGAAACGAAGCCAGCCAGCGCCCCTTATCTTATCACAGACAAGCGCTCCTACAAACTGCGCTACCAGAGCCGCCAAAGGGTTTGCTCAAGGACATGTAAGCAAATTCATTTATCAACACGTTTTACAGTTATAAGCAAAGAACTGAAAAATGGTATTATTTTATACCATCCCCTACCACAAAGTAGTATAGCTTGGCTTTTAGGCGATCAGCTGGGATATCAAATTCATGATGTAGGTTTCCCTTAAATAAATCAAGTCTGGCGTAAATAGAAACGCTGACTTGGTGAGCCGCTTAGCGCAGTTGGCAGGGGCGTCGCAAATTCATCTTGCTGTCGTTTAAGCGGTCGTGGGTTCGAATCCCGCTCCACCATCAGGCATTTATGTGTAATTATTCACTTCATTACCCACGCACAAGTCTCTGACTCATGTGGGCATCATCAGCAATGAAACAAAATAGCGCAGTGTGACATTATGTGAAACACAGAAATGAATTAAAACACCCTCACTTCTACTTGCGCATTCTAATTCATTCCTGTATTTCACCAAATGTCACCCGGCGCCATTTCACCAAGCGTTCTTATTTGAGGCCGGGACTTGGAGAAGCCTACATGATAAAGTATACTGCTTATAATTTACACAACAAAATACAATTGTAATTAATAATACTACCACAGGTTGTAGAAGTCAAACGAGATAATATGGAATATCTAGTAGTGAGAAATAGAGTTGGTATTTTACGTTTTAAATATCAAAAGTAAATTCCAAACTTTTTAATGTAAATAAAGCACATTGATGGAAGTTAACACAAATATCGAAGCTTGAATAAATTGAAAAATACAGATCAAAAAAGAACACTTTAAAAATGATAATGACTACTTCAGAGATTAATAGATAAACAGTGAAACTTCACTTGATTTTGGAAAACGAAGAAAATCTTAATTTATTGGTGGAATCGCTCCTTCATATGTCAGGAGATTAGATTACCTATGAACTTTCACATAGGCCCCCAGCAAAAAATCAAGATTTTCTAAATCCGGCCACAACATGAAATTTAAAAGATAAATCATTTCGAAATTCTTTCTAAAGCTATAAGTTATACTAAAGAATTCCGCTAAGTTACTGGGGACATTTACAATATTAAACGTAATTTCTAAATTTAATCACTTTGTGAAAATTATTTAGCAATTCAATAAAATTGAATACCTTTAAAAACAACTCAATTCAAAATGAATTTTATGTAAAAATAATTCCCAATACATGCATAAGTATTATAGTGCACGTGGTAACTCCATTGTGCAAGATAATTATGTTATGATGGAATACAATAAGTAATATCTTTGTAACATTTAAAAATATATGAAATATAATTCCTGCATAGGCATTGTCTATGCGCGAGGGATGAGTCTACAATATGAACGGATGCACGTATTAAAATCGTGTTTTAATAAATTTAGTAAATTTATATGGCACAGTACTTACTTCTTTACGAAGACATTTTTCCATAACAATCTCCATATCGCTACAAGCCGACAGGAATTTCATATATTTGTTCTGTAAATGAGAATGAAATCAGGTCAGTTAATATTATTATTTTATTTCGTCTTGTGAAACTGTGTTATTTTCATGAGCACAGCTCATACAGTGTATGACATGTCGATATATTTTTAATCCTAATCCATATCAGTTGTTAGATCACAACAGGTAAATTGTCAAAACTAAAAGCATAAAAAATGTCAAATATTTATGTTAGTGTCACATCATTCTATCACTCATCGCACGTATCTCGTCCTTGCCCGAGACAAGCGCGACAAAGCCAAGGAACCAAAGCGTGTTGCCGGATTTCTTTATCTATATATATAAAAATGAATGTCTGTCTGTATGTATGTATGTATGTTCCCTATAGACTCCAAAACTACTTGACAGATCGGCATGAAACTTCGGGAATATGTTGTGTGAATATTGGGGATGGTTTCTGACCATAAATTTTAATAGGGGAGCTAATAATTATTATTAATTAAACCATTTTATAGACCTAACCTACTGAACTTGCCAGCCAAACAGCTTAAAGGAACAGCTGATATAAGTCAACAGTTTTTAATCATATGGCAGACCCTTAGTGGCGTTTATTTACGCTGTCTTTGAACAGCAAAAGACTTTGCACTTGCATGAAGGCTACCGTGCAGTCGGAGCCTTGCAATATGTAGGAAACAAACGACTGGGTATGATGAAATGTAATTATGCCAGGTTGATGACATCTGTTAACGAGTTAACCAATGCAGCTAGAAATTTCAAATGCAGCCTCAGCGGGAGGTGGCGAATAATAAAATAAAAAAATCTAGCTTCTACCCTTATAGTCGTATGAGGTTTAAATTTGAAACGTTTCTTCATTCAGAGGTGGTGATTAAGAAAAAAACGAAGCCTCTATGATCAGCTGGAAGAGCCCTAGGACTAACTTCTTTCCTAATTTGAAATGTAACCTCAGCGGGAGGTGGCGAATAATAAAATCAAGGAGAATTTTTATGAGAACGCAGTAACGCGCGTCGAGCCAGCTAGTTACTGAAATAGAATAAAGAAAGTGGGTAGAGTATTAGTTATAAGGTTCATTAGATTCAGTTGGCATTAGCAGATTGGAATAAATTATTAGTTCCAAAATAAATCCTAAGTGAACTAGAAAATAATTGTTAAAATTCCAAATTACCCAAGCACAAGTCTCAGACTCATGTGGGTATAAATAGCAAAAAAGATTTTTGTTATCTAATTGAGTGTGTATTACATACAAGAACTCCATCTACATTCTCAATTACATAGACAGCTTCTAACTACCAAAGCCAAGATACTATTTTCTTGTATTGATTGAGGCATTTATGCATTCTAAACAAGCTTTTTTTGTCTTTATACGGAGTCGACCAATTTTAAACGTTTTTCAATTACCGGAGACCCAAAAACACTACACTATTAGATGAAACAGACTCTTTGACTCACTGTGCAAATGAAATTATACAATGAGAAGTTCGTTCTACTTTGTATTGAGATAAGGAAAGTACAAATAACATATTTATGAAAACCTAACCTAAACGCCGCAGCGCGCTGTAAATTGTAGGCCTAAAATAGTTGCTTCCATAATTATTATAATGATTAACTTTTCATGTGAATTTAACGACTTGCAGTCGTTAAATTCACATGAAAAGTTAATATTAACAACGCAGTTCGTCATGGAACAAGAAATCCAGGAATATTATAATGAGTAAATACTCAAAAACATAACCTATTGTTGACAACACGACTCCCAAAACACGGTAACCAAGGGCTTTACCAGTTCTTAGCATATTTTTATTGATGTAACTAGATTTAAGTGAATGAAAGACACAATTTAATTTTCATAAAACGACACAACATTGACCATCAAATAATGAAACAACTGCATATAGGCCTAATTGAAGATGGAAGACAGTCATTATTCAAAGCCCCCCAAACATCTTTTAGAATTCATCCATCTTCCATGAGTTTCAAAGCTTATGAACATGGACCGAGATATATTTATATGTAAGATAAGAGATACTCACCTCTGCCAGACATTTTCTGTATTCATGTATAAATGCATTACATTCTTCGGTATGTAGATGAGGAGATAAGTCACCATGCATAACCGCAGTTCTAGTTGACAAAATTGATGAGACTTAAAAAAAGTATTTAAAGTTGAATAGTATTGAAAACGATAACTCAAAGTTGAGTCACAATATTCGGTTTGGTTGGAAAATGAATAATTTCAGCAACAAAGCCAAAGTAATTCAGTACATAACCTTCAAAATCTAAAAAAATAAGCTCGTCTCGTCTGCTGAGCTGAGGTCAATGCCAATGCCAACATAATCGAAGATCAAACCCCAGAAGTTGATTTCAGAAGCAATATTAACGTGTATATTGTTGTTTTTCATGTCATGAATGGATATTGATTTATTTCATTAGACTTTATTCATTATTTTCTTACAATACAGATGAAATTTGTTGTAATTTTAATTAATTTGATGACAAATTTATCATCAGAATGTTGCCAAGATAGGCAACACCGCCTGGAAGGCCGTTCGCCGGAGAGCATTGCTAAACCCCTTTTTGGTTCAAAACATAAACAAATCGGTTCGTCGGGAACCGGTAGCCGTAAAAATGTGAATATTAATTTCCTGAGTAGGTCATGTAGGTCTAATAGTAGTTATGTACCGCTAAGATATAAAAAATAGATTTTAGAGGTTAGACAGTGATGTTGATACAGCTTACTGTATTCAATGTCTCATCAAAGTAGTGTCATAATGAAGCTATTTCAATACTTGTCACTTTTCAGTACATGAGTCTAGTATTAGTAAGTACAATCGTTGCATACAACATTAATTTGATAAAAAACTATCAATTTATTATGTTTAATTTAACTTGCCCCAACTAACATAACCAAGAATGCGTACTTGTTGATCAGTTATGAACTGATATGGAATTGTCTAAATTCCAAGAGAATTTGTTTACATATTCGTATTTTGAATTGATTTAGAATTGTCTAAATCAGCTGTAACTATTGCACAATATTCATTTCCACACTGATTTGAAGATTTACTGAGTTCTGATGGGGCTAGAGCCAATATCGATAGAAGTAGTGTTAAAATAGCTTCTTTATAAAACTGTTTCGATCAGGCGTGAATAAAGTCAGCTGTTTTTATATGAATTTCTAACCTCTAATACCAACATGAAAACGTAGTCGTAGATAAAAATGATAATAGTTTACAGTATTGGGTTAAATAAGGATTGCGAGTGTTATTTAAGTTATCTGACGCTAAATAAAAGTGAGGGATTGGAGGAAGAAATTATTTTCGTTTATCAGGTTATTGCTGAGCGTTGTACTATATCAAAATAAGCCAATAAAATCACAATTACAGCCGAAATCTCAGTGTTCGGTGCTCGAAGTGATCCAACTGTATCTTCTAGTGAAGCTGGATGATTAGTTAATGTAAGTAACAAAATTTCTTCCAATGATATTAGATTGCGTCATTACATGAATAGTTTTGTTAAGAAATTTACTAATATTTATTTTAATTAATATAAAATGTTGAAATTAATGCTCAAATCTTTGCTGAAACTCTCGAAGTCTATTAAATCGGCCCAAGTGTGGTCACAGAGGTGTTTAGGTCCAGAGAGTATTCATGACCCCTTGAATTGGGACCCGGGGAAGAGATAAGAAAGAGGGTCAGGACAATCTCGGAAAAAGGCAGCATTGTGACCCCTTTCCACAAAATTTCTAGCTAGAACCGTCTTTGAATTAGCCGTACCTCATCCTATATTGTATCATCTCGGTTTGTAAAATATGGAAAACGTTTTTTCTGAAGCGGTGCAATCAGAATTGCATGTTTGGTGACGCAAGAAGAATCATTAGCCCCTCCAAGCACTAAACATTCTTGTAATGACGGTTTTCTTCTTAATGTCATTCATTTTGTGTTGCTTTGTGTAATTAATACTGCACATCAACATCGAGGTCATTCAATTACTTGACTACACCCAACTGATAAGGAGATTGCAGAGAACAAGACCCTTTGAGTTGGTGTAGTGAAAAAAAAAATCTGAAGTGAAAATAGTGAATAGAAAGGCTGAAGTCATCATTAACTTTTCATGTGAAATTTAACGACTTGCAGTCAAATATTTCACATGAAAAGTTAATATTAACAACGCAGTTCGTCATGGAACAAGAAATCCAGGAACTGAAGTCATCGTTAGAAGGTCCAAGCATTTATTATAATATTGAAAACATAATTATTAAACTAGGTGACTAGATATCTTGGTGAATTAGTTATCCTATATGCAAAAATATTATTTTACTAAAGTAAAACTTTATCACTAAGCCTGTATTTTAGAATAATTAGAATAATATAGTTCTTTATCAGGATTGGCTGCGATTGAACATAGAAATACGGGTTACTGACGATGAGCGGTAAAGTTGCTGAAAGCTAGATAATAAGATTGAAAATTAAAGAAAAATATAATTTTACTTGGTATTTTTTGTATGCATTTTCCAGAATTCAATAGGGGAAAGTGGGAAGGCATAACTTACAGTTGAAGCTGATTTATATAATTATATTTATAAGCACAACACATTCTCCTTTCATACTTTTATACTTTCATAAATTGGAAATATGAGACTAAAAAGTGGAATTCGAATAACTTCAATAAATTAATGTTCATCACATACACTTACAGTGTCACTTTGTAATTAAAAACAGTTGGCCAACACAACAAATAAAATGTTTGAATTCAAAGAAACATGTACACCCCAGAGTTGTTGCTAATTTTGCATTGTTCACTGCTAAAACATTTTGGGGAGGACCTATGGACCACTTTCGATATTGGTCATACCATCTGATTTATTTTTCCTTGGAGATTTTCCCATCCTCATGTCGTGGAACTCTAATATTTTTCCATGATAATGGAATGGAAAGCTCTTCTGATAATATCTACAAACCCTCAGCCATGCTGGGAATTTTTCCTTTCTTTTCTCTTTTGCTAATTTGCTTGAACTTGGCTCTTACTGTTTAATGTGTTACTGTATTAAGGCTGTGCGCAGGGTTTTTGGTCATAATTTTTTTTTCGAATTTCATTGAATTGGATGCTATTAAGGTATTGAAATGCTAACTATTGCCAAGAGAAATTATTTTTTTCATCAAATATTTTATGGAATATGAGAGTTTAAAGTTGAAATTTTTCGGTTTTTGGTGGCAATTGAACTCACCTACAAGTTATTTCAAACTTTTTTTTATAACTGAAAGACACTTTGAGGAAAAGAATGACACATTTTTATTTCAATGCAACAATTGGTTTTTTCAAAATAATTTTTTGAAAAACTTAATTTTTTTGCATGTTTTAAAAAATATATTTGGGAAAACTAATTGTTTGATCGGAATGAAAAATATGTCATTTTATATCTCAATGTGTGTCATTTTAAAAAAAATTATCAAAAGTTTAAAATAACTTGTAGGGGAGATCAATTGCCCCCCAAAACCGAAAAATTTCAACTTTTAACTCCCATATTTCATAAAATATTTGATGAAAAAAAATCATTTACTATGGCAATAGTCAACATTTCAATCCTTAATAAAATCCAATACAATAAACTTCGAAAAAAAATTATGACCAAAAACCCTGCGCACAGCCTTAAAAACTCTAATCGGACAGCTTCAGCGTTTCCCAGAGCACAGAACTATTATTTGGACTAGTTTCTGTAATCTGTGCCCAGAGCTTTCATTTGAAGACACATGCGACACCTAGCATCAAATTAGAGTACTATGTGGAACTAGTTATAATTTTAAACAAGAGATAGCGCTTGTGCTCCTTTCTACTGCTACTATTGAGGCAATATTCCACTGATAATCATGTCCATGACTTTTGAAAATCATTGATCGCTGTAATAAACTCCAAGCGTAAATCAAATCAATAAAACTTTTTGTTAGAGCGCTACTCTCTAATAAGACTAATCTGACTGCTTCTCCTGCGGTCACGGGTTTGATTCCGTTCAGCGTGGTATAATTCGAGTAATTTAATTTTAGTACACACAGGTTTCAGACTCGTGCTGGCATCATCAGAGGAAATCTGTTATATTCTACTTCGATTTGTGAAAAGAGCATTAAATTCTTAGTTATCGGCAGCATGTCAGGGAAGTGATAACCGCGAGCCGTAGCAGGTATCTGTTCAATCAGATAGATAAGCTGCGTTCTCGTAGGTCCTGTTTGTAACGGTGACCGATTACATTGGCCAGCGAAAAAGACACTGTTCTCTGCTGTAAAATCACTTCCCGGTGGTTCGGAGCCCACCTTAAACTGTAGGTCCAACTCATAAATCACCATCATCCAACTCATTACCCACGCACAGTTCTCAGACCTGTGGGCTTCATCCTAAAAAAAAAAAATACATTTATTAGTAGCTTTTTACACTAATTTTATTGACTAGCAGTCACATTACATTGGTTTTAAAATATTTTTTTTTTAATTTCTTATAAAAGTGTGTAGCTTTTTGGACATTTCCTATCTCACCTGATGTTTTCGGTTGATTGCGATGTTCAGTTACGAGCGCTCAAGACTGCGCTTATATGGGTGACCGTGCTTCAATGCCTTGCTATTATAAGCTTTATATCACTTTCCCCGTGGTTGTAGATCCGCCATGTTTCCCATACTCCTTCCAAGATCATTAGCTTTTTGATTTTCTGGTTAGGTCCTAAGAAATCAGGGGCCTTTTGCACTATAACCCCGCATTTCTTAAAAAGTTTTCATTGAACAGTAGTTTCCCAAAAGACCCTGAAATCAGTGTAAGAATTTAAAATTATTCATTATTTTTTATGATGTAATTTCTCTATTTTTTATACTGTATGAATTGTAAAGTAAAATGTTTATTTTTGTGAAAATGGCAATAAATTCTATTCTATACAAAACGGCAAGGTGAAACTACCCGTAAGGGTCTCCCCGCCAATAAAAGCAATAAGTTTATTATTATTTTTTTGGTTGTATTATTGGAAGAACATTTGAAAATATGGTCAATTAATTTATGTGATTTGGAGTTGAGCTGTTCATGACAGCAATAACATGCTGATTTAATTAAAACTATTCTCTGTTGGAATATTATGAAAAAATTCTAAAATATAATAATAAATAAATATTGAATAAATAAATAAATTTATTTCCACAAAGCTCATATCTATGAACACCTTAAAAAATACTGAAAAAACAAATCATTCATGATAGGTGCAAAGTTAGATCATTACAAAATCATAAAAACTTACATTATTATTAAAAACATTATTTCATGTAAAATATTCAAAATAAAATAATATATACATCTGTGGAATAGGCTACTTCTGAGGTTTGAATTAACCCTGAATTTAAGCAGCCACACAATTTAATTAAAATTTTAAGAAAGAAAAACGAGAGTCTGATTACGGGCCTCAGTATCGAACCTTTGTTTGGTTCAGTAAGGGGTTGGTTGAGTGTCCTGGGGGTGGAAATTCGTGCGCATTGTTGTGGAAAAACGGGCGTTCCTTTTCCCCTTTCCCCTTCCACCCTTCCCCCCCCCCCCCAAGGGGAAAAGTGGGGATAACAATTGCGCTTGTCTGTTATTGCCGGCTGAGCCAAACAACAATGCATTAGCCTCCTCGCTTTGTCAGTGGAGGACTCCTGTCACGCGCAAACCATTGGCCAATAGGAAAACTGCCTGGGAAATTCGGCAGCAATCTAACCGAATTTCCACAGTTTTCACAACCTGTGCATCTTTTTTCTCCTGTTATCAGAATTTTAGTCAAAATAGTCAAACATACGTGTACGATTCAACATTTTCAGCGTCATTCCTTAATTGTTATTAACATTATTATTATATTATAAACTTAAACTTAGGTAGTAGTTTTCTGGAAATCATATAGTTTTTTTTTTTCGAGACCTTCTTTTATCATTTCTAAATCAATAAATTATCATCCTCTCTTTTTAATCAATCAATAATTTATTTATTTACAAGTTCCAAATAAAGGTCCCGCTAAACCTTGTGGGTTTTTCAGCAGGTGCCAACATAATATAAATAATTACAAAATTACAAATGGAAATCAATTATATAATACAAATTACAAAAAAGAAGAAATTAGGGAAAAGAAGAATAGGGAAAATGAAGGCTATGATGGAAATTGAATATTAATCTAATGTATGTAAAGAAAAAGAAACGAAACTAAACAAGTGAGAAAAAACGAATAAATAAAATACTATAAAAATAATTGGTCGCTCTGATACGGCGGCGGTGTAACACGATTATTATTTGTTAACTAAGATTTTACCAGCAATGGAAAACAAAACATAACAAAGAAAAAGAAGCAACCTCCGTGTGCTAGAATAAATAAAATCAAATCAAAAAGATAAACAAAGCTTCAAGGATGTAATAAAATTCGGAATTCAATATGATTTAACAAATATAGTTAGAAATATAGGTTTACTAAGTTTGTATAGTATGTGTAATGATGTAATGAAAAGCGTCTTCCTTGGTATAATCACGAATATTAATTGGTAAGCTATTGAATAGTTTGGGAAGGAGATATCTCAATGATCTTTTTCCATATGTTAAATCTGGGAATGCAGTAAATATTATTTGTTCTCAAGTTGTAATGTGGGATTGGAGCAAAATGTCTATGAGCGATTTCATTTTTAAAATTTCTTCACATAACATTCTTTTGTTTTGACCTTTTCTATAAACTTTTCACATGCTTCAATAAAAAACTCATACCTGTGCTCAGGTTTCACCTCTGCAGGTATTATTTCCTTAACACCACATGATATTCCTACATAGTACACAATGGAAACTGTGACATTAAATGTGAAATTGACAATGGTTTTATCTATTAACTTTAGTTTTTGTCTAAGAAATTTCCACTTTATTTTATTCTATTGCAATTATATAATGAAAATAGCTCATTACTTATTTTGCATTTTTTTATTTAGAAAATAAAATTTTATTTGATTTTTTTTATTGACTGTGATGCTCACATGAGTCTAGAGACTTGTGTGTGGGTGATGATGTGAATGGGTGTATGATGAGAAACATCCATGGCTGAATGAAATTTGAACCCAAGGCTGCGGGAAACGAATCCAGCCAGAGCCTTATCTTATCACAGACAAGCGCTCCAACCCCTTGCGCTACCAGAGCCACCTATTCAAACATTATTGAGAAGGGTTTGTAAAATTAAAAATTAACATCAATGTTGTCATTAGAAAAGAAACAGTTAACGTAGCAAGAAATTGATAATATAGTAAGCATCAATACATTTTGTAAACTTGTACTTTTTCGGCTCTGAAATCCGAAACAAAATTTAAAATGATATCCACTTTCTTTGGACTATTGGCCTGTTTTAGTGCTTCGTTTTTAAAGTGATCTTTGTTTAAATTAATATTCTTGTTTTGGAAAGAATGAGTAACTGTTCTTCAAAGGTTAGCCTAATCGGCGTTATCGCTTGTGATTGTGCTTTATGCAACTAAATTTTCTCCATAAGGTTAATCTCCGTAGAATGAATTTGATCTTGTGCAACCAGCCGTTTGTGTTCTTTTGCAAAACACTTTTGTGTTTTCTTGTGTGTTCATTGACTCTATTTATCCAGTTTATTATCTCCTTCTTTCTTGTGATGTTTTCGCCTAGATATTTGAAATTTTCAACAATATTAATATCCAAGATTTCTATCACTTTACTAATATTACTTTTCTTTTATTTCCTATTGTGCTGCCCAACAATGCTTCCTTAACAAAATGATTCCTGCAATAAGATTTGGGGAGTGATAGCCGAGTGCCGTAGCAGGTATCTGTTCAATCAGAGATAATCTACGAATCTCCTGGTCATCTTTGTAACGATGACCGATTGGATTGGCCAGCAAAAAATACTCTGTTCTCTGCTGTAAAATCACTTCCCGGTGGTTCGGAACCCACCTAAAACTGTAGGTCCAACTCGTCAATCACCATCATCCAATTCATTACCCACGCACAGGTCTCAGACCTATGTGGGCTTCATCCTTCAAAAAAAAAAGATAATATTCAAATCTTTGTAAATAATCATCAAAATAAATTGTTTCTAATGAGTTACGGAGCCATTCTATTTTGAAAAAGCCCTAATAGCTTCAAAACACACTAAACCGTATTCAACTGTAATATTTTTCATTCACTATTCTCATCACAGAAATTTACTTACTTCAAAAAAGATATTCTTAACATAGGTTTACTGATATAACATCCTCACAATACAGATAATCGTTCAATCTACATGGTAGTTAAATGAGGAAATGAGGCTGTTCTAAATAAGTGAACCAAACTTAAAATATGAAAGAGAACAGAGTATTCGGCTACTTCTCACGGAAATACGTAGATAAAAAACTATTAAGAGACATTTTCTCACAGTTGAGCTATTTTTTGCGCACCAGTAAAGACCACAAGCCTATCTATTGAGCGGCTCTCTAAAACGGGGTTCACAAACTACAAACAAGGATACGATGACGGTAATAGTTTCCAAAATGGCCACTACAAAATTTATTGGCGCTTCCATCGTGAAGTAAGAAGGAAGGAGATGAAGAAATAAATAAGAAGGATGAGAAGGAAAGAAGGAAGTGACATTTTAAAAGCGGAAGGAAAGACAATCCATCCAATTCACAGCATCTTTCTTGGCTCCTGAAACACTGGTCTATCCACAAATTTCTCACGGGCTCAATCGGTAGGTTTACAAGTCCCGTTGTTCTATAAAAAAAGCAGCTATCGCGAGGATCTGTTATGAAATTTGAAAAAATCCTGCAATAAATTAATGGATTACAGTGTTTCCAATCCTATAGCTAATTTCTCAAAGATGTTCTGACTTTGTGTTGCGTTACAAGGCTGTCGATTTTTGTAGGTCCAATATTGATGTGAATTATCATGCACTCCTCTTAGCAAAGCCAACTGTATGATTGCATGCAGCGTCAAACTGTGGAATGTGTACAAGCTTGTCGTCGGGAAAGTTTGTCGTTCGTTGACCAAAAACTCATCAAGACAAGTTTGTCGTTTGCTTGCAGCGTCAAACTGTAACATTCTGATGGAATGTGGACAAGTTTGTCGTCGGGATAGTTTGTTTTAGTTGAACAAAACTCATCAGGACAAGTTTGTCGTTTGCATGCAGCGTCAAACTTTACCACTCTGGAATGTGTACAAGCTTGTCGTCGGGACAGTTTGTCGTTCGTTAAGCAAAACTCATCAGGACAAATTTTTCGTTTGCTTGCAGCGTCAAACGGTAATATTCTGATGGAATGTGGACCAGTTTGTCGTTCGTCGCCCAAAAATCATCAGGACCAGTTTGTCCTTTGCATGCAGCGTCAAACTGTACCAATCTGGAATGTTGACAAGCTTGTCGTTGGGCTACTATGTCGTCAGTGTGCAAGGGAATAGGACCAGCTTGTCGTTGGGCCAGTTTGTCATCGTCCCTTGTCAACATTGTATTTATTTGCAACTGCTTAATGCCATGATCATTATAGTCATTATTATTATTTTTATGTAGATTACGTCTTTGAGTCTCCAGTTGAAAGGAGTATAAGACAAGACAGATCAACAATAATTATACAATTTCATACACTAGTTACCAAAATTACTATATCAATTGATTGTATGGGATGAGATGTTGTGGTATTTCTCCATAATAAAATTCTCCATATTTCTCCAATTAGTTGAGGTGAGGCTTAATTTTGATGTGAAAGGAACTCTTGCACACTAAAAAAAACTTTATCAACTAAATATTTTTTCAATTGTTTTTAAAATATTTCTATATTTTGAAGACTCTTCAAAAACTGCGGTAGCTTGATGTAGAGTTTCCTACCAATATAACTAGGTTTTTGTTTAAATAAGCTACCATTGTGACTCACCAAGTGATAATCTCCACGGGTCCTTGTATTATAATCATGTACGTCAAGATTTTGGTTAGTTTATGAATACGGGCCCAGTAAATAATGTTTTAATGGTGGGAAGAACGATTAAATATCCCTGTTCAGTTCGTATTAAAGATGTGATTGAAGAAATGTCTTAATTCCATGTTGTCTGATAATTTAGAATGTTCAAATGTTCGTATTGCGTGTTAAATAATTTATTCTATTTATTTTTATTTACATGTTATAAATAACCAACATTAATATCATTCGTGAACAGATATTTATGAACCTTACTTGAGGCTTCCTTAGCTCAACTAAAACTTGGAAAGATTTCTTTCAGGAAAATTCAAGTCTCCCTTGAGATGAAGAAGCCTTAAGGTAGGTTCATAAATCTCTATTCACTCAGTTACATCGCAAATCCTCTGACATTTTCCACAGTTTTTACGAGTCATAATTTCATGCACTAACAATGATTGAGTTAAGAATAGTTTATGAATCTTGAAATGTATTGCAGTAAGAAGCGGACAAACCAACAATGGAAGTCTAGAAGCGAGAATAGCGCAATTGAATGAATAAAGAAGCTGAACAAAACGAAATCTTTGTTCAAACGTTTTGAAATACAGACTGAAGAAAGAATGGAATATTGTATGAGCGACTGAAGATGTCAAAGATAATGGACAATGTGATGATGAACAATGGCGAAAAATGAAAAGATTTTGGAACAGAGGACAAGCGAAAATAAAAAGAATAGAGAGGAAGAAGAGAAGAAAAAGTCACTACTGTGTCGGGAAGGCTGTGACGTAACTGACGCTGTATTGTGCCTTGCCTTTGACTGCCTGAATAGGTGATAAAATGATTTCTGTTTGTGTGTGTGTGTGTGTGTTGTGCTCACCTGGTCTAAGTAAGAATATCTTAGAAAGAGATTACAAAAGAAGGTGACTAACAAAGAGAAAAAGAAGAAGAAAAAAAGATGAAAAGGAGAACAGGAGGAGGAGGAGGAGGAGGAGGAGGAGGAGGAGGAGAAGAAGATGGCGATGAAGAGGAAGAAGATGATGATGATGATGATGATACTGTAGAGATAAAGAAGGAGGAGAAGAAGAAAGTAAAGACGAACAGGATTAACAGAAAGAAGAACGAGGAGAAGAAGATGATGATGAAAAAAAGAAGATAAGAAGAATAAGGAGGATAAGAAGAAGAGGGAGGAGGAGGAGAAGGAAAAAGAGAAGAAGGATGATATGTATAGAAGGAGGAGGAGAAGAAGAAAGTAAAGTCAAAGAGGATTAACAAAAAGAAGAATGAGGAGAAGAAGATGATAAAGAAGAAGATAAGAAGAAGAGGGAGGAGGAGGAGGAGAAGAAGGAAATGAGAAGAAGTGGAAGACGAAGAGGGAGGAGGAGGAGGAGAAGGAGAAGGAGGAGATGAGAGGAAGTGGAAGACAAAGACAAAAAAGAAGGAGAAGGAGCAGGAGATGGAGCAAAGAAGAAATTGAAGAAGAAAAAGGGGATGAAGCAAAAGAAGAATAAGATGATAATGATGAAGACGGCGGAGAAAAAGAAAGTAAAGAAGAGGATAAACAAAAAGAAGTAGAAGAGAAGAAGAAAAAGGAGAAGAAGAAATAAAATAAGAAGGAGATGAGAGGAAATGGAAGAGAAGAAAGATGATAATGATGAAGAAGGCAGGGAAGAAGAAAGTAAAGAAAAGGATAAATAAAAAGAAGAAGAAGAGAAGAAGAAAAAGATGAAGAAGAAGATGATGAAAAGAATAAGGAGGAGGAGAAGTAGTGGGAGAAGGGTAAGTAGAGGGGGGAGGAGGAGGAGAAAGAGAAGGAGCAGGAGGAGGAGCAGGAGGAGGAGCAGGAGGAGGAGGAGGAGGAGAAATAAAAGAAGAAGCAATAAAAGAAGAAGAAATAAAAGGAGAAGGAGCAGGAGATGGAGAAAAACAAGAAATTTAAGAAGAAAAGAAGCAAAAGAAGTAGATGAAAGTTAGGGAAAGAAGAGGAGAAGAAGGTGTAAAAGAAAAGGAGGGTGTTTAGTAGGAGGAGAAGGAGAAAAATAAAAAAGAAGAAGGAAAGTAGTAGTGGAAGAAAATTAAGAAGATGACGAAGAAAGGAAAGAAAAAGTAGAAGCCGTAGAAGAAGGCGAAAAAAGAGGAAAAGTATGAAGATGAGGATGGAAAAGAAGGCAAAAAAAGCTAGAGGAAAAGTATGAAGAAGAAGCAGAAGTAAATAAGAGTTTACAAAAGAAAATGATTGATGCAATGGCATAGTCTCTTGCTAACCGGCAGAAGATGGTACATAACAATAGAAAGGATTGCTCCATTAGGACAACAAGAGAATGAGGTAGAGAGAGAAAAATGAGAGAATAATGAGAGGGAGTGAGAAAAGTTGACGAAGAGAATCGAGGTGGAAGAGGAGGGGAAGAGTATTGAGTGATCTTGTAAGACGAATTTGTTGTAAGAGAAAAGCAAAAGTAATATGATTGGAGAGAGGAAGGGCGGTAGAGTAAGAGAGAGTGAGAGAAAAGATAATGTGTGTGTGTGAGGGAGAAAGAGAGAATAAAAGGGCGATAAAGTGAGGTAATAGGTGAGAATAGGGGGACGAGCATCATGCTGCAATGGCATAATAAGATGCTTCAAGCCAGGATAATGGATTCTTTTATGTTGTCTCCCAGTTTTTCTAGTTATTTTGTTGTGAACCCCTTCGTTGTCATTTTTGCTTTTCAGGTGTTCATTTATCAAAATTGGATTACAAAAGATATCAACGCTCTTCCTCTTTGGCTCACTCTTCTACTATATTGTATTGAATAGCAAACAGCTGATCGATGGAGGAGGAGGAGGAGGAAGAAAAGGAGGAGGAGGAGGAGGAGGAGGGGGAGGAGGAGAAAGAAGATGATGATGACGACAAAGGAGAAAAGTAGGAGGAAAGAGAAGAAGAAAAAGATGATTATAATAAAAGAGGAAAGGAGAAGGTGAAGGAGGAGGATGAGAAGGAGAGGATGGTGGAGGAGCGGGAGGGGAGGAGGAGAAAGAAGATGATGATACGATAAAGGAGAAAAGGAGGAGGAGAAAGAAGAAGAAAACGTTGATGATGATGATAAAGGAGGAGGATGAGGAGGAAGAGGAGAAGGAGGAAGTGGAGGAAGAGGAAGTGGAGGAAGAGGAAGAGGAGGAGGAGTATGAAATGAATGAGGAGGAGGAGAGGGTGGATGAGGAGGAAGAGGAGGAGGAGTAAGATATAGAGGAGGAAGAGGAGGAGGAGGAAGAGGGGGAGGAAGAAGATGATAACAAAGGAGGAAAGGAGGAGTAGGATAGAATAGAATAGAATATGATGATGATGATGATGATAAAGGAGGAGGATGAGGAGAAAGAAGAAGAAGAAAATGATGATAATAGAGGAAAGGAGGAGGAGAAAAAAGAAGATGTTGATAAAGGAGGGAAGGAGGAGGAGGAGGAGGAGGAGGAGGAGAAGGAGGAGGAGAAAGAAGATGATAATGATGATAAAGGAGGAGAACGAAAATGATAATGATGATAAAGGAGAAAAGGAGGAGGATGAGGATAAAGAAGAAGAAGAAGATGATGATAATGGAGGAAAGGAGAAGGAGGAGGAGGACAAGGATGAGAGAAAGAGGAGGAGGGGTTAGGGGAGAAAGAAGATGATGATGATAAAGGAGGAGGAGAAAGAAGCTGATAATGATAAAGGAGGAGGAGAAAGAAGCTGACAATGATAAAGGAAGAGGAGAAAGAAGCTGATAATGATGAAGGAGGAAAGGAGGAGGAGGATGAGGACAATGATGTGAGGAAGAAGAGGGGGGGAGGAGGAGAAAGAAGATGATGATGATGATGATAAAGGAGGAAAGGAAGAGGAGGAGGAGGAGGAAGAGGAAAAACAAGAACAAAATGAATGGCACGATGATGATGATGACAAAGAGCAAGAAGAAAATGAATAGTTTTTAGGTATTGTGAAGGAGAAAAAGGTTGTGGAATATAACATATAAAGTGGCTTCTGTCTGCCAAACACTTATTTTAAAAAATGAATAGCAGGCAATAGATTTGGATTGAACCTTCTGAAAATATCTATTATTTAGCAGTAATCCGGTGGTTCGGAACCCACCTAGAACTGTAAGTCCAACTCATCAATCACCATCATCCAATTCATTACCCACGCACAGGTCTCAGACCTATGTGGGCTTCATCCTCCGAAAAAAAATTTTTGGCCTAATTCTTGGTCTAGTAACAAAGTATTTTCAATATTTATTCTGATGCTATAAACGTTTTTTAATGGATTACGTCCTGGAGACTCCAGGTATAAGAAGTCAGATCAACAATAAATTAAACAATCTTATTCACTAGTTACCATAACCACTATATCAATTAGTTGAGGTGAGGCTCAACCTCGATGTGAAAGGAACTTTTGCACACTATAAGAAGCTTTATCAAAAAAATATTTTTAAATATTTCTATATTTTCAAGACTAAAAACTGCGGTAGTTTTTTGTAGAGTTTCCTACCAATATAACTTGGTTTTTGTTTGAATAAGCTACTATCGTGACTCCTCGGCTTCTTGTATTATAATCATGTACGTCAAGATTTTGGTTAATATCATTCGTTTTTACATATAAAGTAGCTTCATACACATATAAGCACGGTACAGTTACTCCTAACCAAGTCTCTTGAACAACGGCCGAACAACCCGAAGACCCTCATCAGTGTGAAAGGGTCACATAATAAACAATAATTATAAAATCTCCAGCGCAACTTCCATGCAAAGATAAGTTGCATTAGAATCGTGCAAAAGCGATTGTTGAACCCATGATGTTACAGAAGAAACAATCCAAAAGTTGTCGATTACAAAAAAGGGGTCAATATGAATGGATGATATTCAGCCCACCTCAAAGCTATCTTTCTGAAGAAGAGAAAAGATAATCCCTTTTAGGAAAGATGGGGCTGTTATTGACAGAAGAAGGGGTGAATGATTAATTTGGGAAGCTCCCGAATTTTATCTACCCTCTCTTACTCACTCTTTCTTTCTCTCAGTGTCTGTCACTCATTCTTTCTCTCTCGTGGTCTTTCTCTTTCTCTCAAACCATCTCATTCTTACACTCTCAATTTATCTCTCTCTTTCACTCACACTCTCTCTCACACACACACACCCACACACTAACAAACACAATCAATCAAGGTGCCCCAGTACTGTTTCTAATCAAAATTGACCTGCGCAGTACTGTCTTTAAAACAATAGGCCGCCTTAAAACAACAGGCGCAAACTTCAATTGTTCGGCAATTGGTCGAAATCGTGCTCGCGCATGCGTGCTACGTCATAAACGCGGGAAAACAATGCGCGCCCGCTAAAACAATGGGTTGGTCGATAAAATGGCGAGAAAGCGGCTGATTTGCTGGAGCGTTTGGTGGAGAAAGTGACTTGTGTGGAAGTGACCAGGAGAGCGGGGAAAAGACAAAGGAGTATTATTTAGTTACATAAAATTGGTAATTTCGAATTACAACAGATAAAATACAAATTATAGATAGAATACAAATTATAGATAAAATACAAATTATAGATAAATACAAATCATAGATAAAATACGAATTATAGATAAAATACAAACTATAGATTTATACAAATCATAGATAAAATACAAATTATAGATAAAATACAAACTATAGATAAAATACAAATTATAGATAAATACAAATCATAGATAAAATACAAACTATAGATTTATACAAATCATAGATAAAATACAAATTATAGATAAAATACAAACTATAGATAAAATACAAATTATAGATAAAATACAAATTATAGATAAATACAAATCATAGATAAAATACAAATTATAGATGAAATACAAACTATAGATAAAATACAAACTATAGATAAAATACAAACTATAGATAAAATACAAACTATAGATAAATACAAATTATAGATAAAAATTACCAATGTTTCGCTACTTACAGCAAATATGCGAAGAAATTAGAAAATCGTCGAAAATCAAATGATGAAAAAGTGGAAACTAGAATAAAAAATACAAATTATGGTTGCTTTTCAAGAAAAATATCAGTAACTATTTGGACTCTTGTAAAAATTTAGTAACAGATGCAGTTTTAGGCTAAAAGCCTGTTGTTTCTTTACAATAAGATGTTTCATTTTGACTGTATCAATAAATAAATAATATTTTCTTTGTAGTGGCGAAGGTGATATTGTGGAAGGTATCCATAATGAATCCATAAGACGAAATTGTCACAACCACATTTATTAAAACTTAGAAAAATTTACCGAAACTAGTTTCTCTAAGTTTTAATAAATGTGGTTGTGACAATTTCGTCTTATTATTCAAAATAAATAATACTTAACATACTGAAATAACACCTATCATTTATGCTTGCAGCACGTTAGGTCTAAATATGTCTTCACTATGACATTTTGATATTATTTTACATTATTATTAGCAATTGTTATGTCATCATTACATCATTATTGTCATCTTCATTATATATATAACGCAAACTGTATTATTTGTATGTATTATTTGTCGATGGCAATAAAATGATTTGATTTGAAACTGAGTGCCTCTATTTTGGCTAGTTTGTGGTTACTTGAATAAAAAATCAGTAATTATACTCCAACTCTTGATCTGTACACATTCACAGTTTTCAAACTAACTCGTTTCTTTTCTTAATAATGGAGAAAGATTTCTTAAAACCTTGCTATCAATAAGCTCAATTAAGAAAATCAGAAAAGATTATCATTCACAATCAGCTGCATAAAAAAACTGAACTTTGTTGGGCGCTTAAAATATAATACCGGTTCCATTTCCTTTATAAGAGTGAAATCACAAGCTCTGTATTCTGAGAGAGTTCAGAATTTATTTGTAGTGGGTTCATAAACAGTACTTGATTGACAGCTTGAATGGCATACATGAGCAAATATGCATTTTTTATACTTCCAGTAACTTTCTAAATAAGTGACTTATCTAGTTTTTCAATAATAAATTTGAAGTTAACGTTTTATTTTGTCAATATTAGCCGAGATTCATTTCTTTCTTTATTCATCAATTGAGTAACATTCTTGAGCTCAGTAATGTTTGAAATAAAGCAACTAAAGTGAAAGCTGGATGAGAGTCTTCACAGGAAAATAAATTTTCAGAGAATATAAAAATATCAAATTTTTAAAGAATATCAATATTAAATATTATTAAAGGAAGTTTAGTGATAAATGCATCAGTTATGTATACCATTTGTTGGACAATAAATTTATTCAAAAACAGAATTTATTAATTTCGAATTCCCAAAGCTATTAATTTATACTGAAGACTTCCGCAATGCACACTTTGAGGAATTCGAAATTAATAAATTCTGTTTCTGTATATTTGTATGTTTGATAAATTGTCAGTGACTTCAAACTAAATTTATTCATTTCTTAAATAAGGAAAAATGAGTAATTCACTAAATGAGAAAAATTGAGTCATTTTCCTAAATTCGGGAAGTGATAGCCATGAGCCTTAGTAGTTCATCAGATTAGATAAGCAACACTCTCATGAGCTGTCTCTGTAAGGGTGACCGATTAGATTGGCCAGCAAAAACGACACTGTTCTCAGCTGTAAAATAACTTCCCGGTGGTTCGGAACTCACCTAAAATTGTAGGCCCACCATGTTTCCAATATGGTGACCGATTAGATTGGCCAGCAAAAAAGACACTTCTCTGCTGTAAAATCACTTCCCGGTGGTTCGAAACCCACCTAAAACTGTAGGTCCACCTCATCAATCACCATCATCCAATTCATTAATCACGCACAGGTCTCAGACCTATGTGGGCTTCATCCTCAAAAAAAAAAAATAATAATAAAAATAACATGGCTCAAGAGGATAGGTGGAGCTACCCGTAAGGGTCTCCCCACCAATAACAGCCGTACGCATTTAAATTTTCCTAAATATATTAAGACTCAATTTATTGAGTCTCATAAAATAAATTGAGTCTTAATATATTTTCAGAAAAGCTCATCAATAATAACTAGGGTGATGGGTGGTAGATGGAAGGTGATACACTAGAAAATATTTGTAAAAAGCTAGTATTCTTAGAAATTAGGTTTAAAAAGCAGAAAATTGAAAGAAAAATATTTTTTCTGATTATAACACTACTAAATACGTTTGTTATTACTAAAATTGCAAACATACATCAATTTTTATTCTAAATAATGAATTTTATTTTGAAAACGATGACACTTTATGTTCTAATTTTTTAATTAATTAACTTTTGTAACTCCTCTTTATATTGAATTATTGCAATTACTTTTTTTCTACATACTTGATGTGACAATAGTTCTAGTAATTTTTTCAAAGCTTTTTTCTTCTTTTCTTGTTTTTTTTTTTTTTTTTTTTTTGTTCTTTCCAATGTAAATTAATTATTGAATTAGTAATCAGTTCTCGGTCAATGTTTCTTCAATTTTAATTTCAGTTTCGAGTAATTCCAATTTTAGTTTTTAAACAAAATATCATGTTATTAAGATTTTTTAGTTTAAGTTTTTCATTATGATTGTACTTGAAAACTGTACAGGAAACAGTTTTGGGCTTGTAAGCTTGTTGTTTCCACTCTTTTTTTTCAGATAAATAAATAAACATTACCTCTTTTGGCAGGAAATGAGCTGATACAGAAATGTTATTACACATCCTGAGTAGGCCTGCCTATTGGTAATGTACTAAAGAAATATTGAGCCTAGGTATTTAAAGCGGCATTTTTTGTGTCCAGCTAATCCGGATGTGTCAAAAATTGGGTCATTTTGATTTCACAACCGCTAGGCCTAAATTACTTTGTTCATATTCGTCAAGAAACTGGAACAGTTCTCCGATTAGATAGTAGCCGATTGTCGATCTATTGAAAGTGGTTTGTGCGATTAGTTAGTCGGTCCTCCTGTATTCCCATCGCACGTCAATTAGGAGAAGAAGGAGAAAAAGAAAAAGAGAAAACGGATAAGGAGACGAACAAGAAGTCTAAGTTCGAAGTCATTCGCGTTTTTTGCGGCAATAATTCTCCTTCACAAGCCCGGGTGCCTAATTAATATTTTACTATTGCTTTACAAATGCCGACATCTTTCGTGTGTTTTGCTGAGGATTGATTATTAGCAAAAAATCGAAGAAAGTCTACTCACTGACTCCATTCTTTGTAACCTCAATATTACTTCTTTACAGTAGCAATAGTTGAAAATTGAAGAAAGTCGGTATTTAATTGTTACAGGTTTTGTCTCTAAATACACCTGGCAACACTTTGACATAAGAACTTCATTCACTCGAAGAAAATTCTTAGTTAAAACTAATTGGCAATTATTACGTAAGAAAGCGATGAAGTAGTCAAACAGTTCAATAACTTTAAACGAACAAGGAATACTAACTTCATCATTACAATATCAATAATTATTGTCCAATACAAAAGTCGGGAAGTGATAGCCGCGAGCCGTAGCAGGTTCAATCAGATAGATAAGCTGCGTTCTCGTAGGTCCTGTTTGTAACGGTGACCGATTAGATTGACCAGCAAAAAAGACACTGTTCTCTGCTGAAAATCACTTCCCGGTGGTTCGGAACCCACCTAAAACTGTAGGTCCAACTCATAAATCACCATCATCCAACTCATTACCCACGCACAGGTCTCAGACCTATGTGGGCTTCATCCTAAAAAAAAAATACAGTAGAACCTCGGTTATCCGGACCCCGTCCATCCGGATCTCCGGATCAACTGCTGGACGAAAAAAATAATAATATTGCCATAAGTTTAGGGTATAAATGTAAATACTGTACGGTAAAGATAATTTAAATAGTTTGTGTGTTTTAAAATGTTATATTTTGTTTACTATTTAGTGGTTGTGAAGATTAATACAACAATGGGTGAGTTTAATTTTGCTTTTTATTACTATTTTGTTAGTTTCTTAAATACTCTCCGTATTATCCGGATTTTCGATCATCCGGGTTGTACTACTAAACGAGGTTGTACTACTCATATTCAACTTGTATGTTTGTTGTTTTCCGTAGCAACGAGATAGTATTTTTCGGCTCAAAATTTTTTATCAAAATTTAATATAAACTATTTTTAAATGTTTATAGTGTATCGTTCGAGTGAACTTTTTTTGATAGTCATTAAGTGAAAACAATCATTTTGTTATTTTTCGAGTTAAGTTTTTCTGGAATTTTAAATTTTAAATTCGAATCTTAAATTTTTAGTCTGTGTTAATAATAATAAGCGTATGGCTTTTAATGGTGGGGAGACCCTTCCGGGTAGTTCCACCTCGCCGTTTGTGCCATGTTACGGGGAACATGGTCGACCTACTATTTTAGGTGGGTTCCGAACCACCGGGTAAGTGATAATAAAGCTTGTAACATCAAGTCTGTGTTAACCTCAATGTTTTGGACAATTATTCAAAATTTGTGTAGAGAGCAGTTTTGGACTTGAGTCTGTTGCTCCTTCACATTCATTGTAATTTTATCACAATAAATAAATAAATATTACATGTAGGTCGATCGATATCAATTGATAATTGAAGAATCCAAATCTCAGATTAGTTCCAAGTTTCACTGGAAATTTCACTTTGAAGCGAAATAATTAAAAACAGTAAATTTTAATGTAAAAAAATAAATTAAATTAAATAAATTAAATTTTACAGTAAAATTATTACTGTAATAAAGATCATTTTTGTAATTATTACTGTTTCATTTCAATTGAAGAATATTAATTAAAAAGATCACTCTATTAAACCGAGCTCCAAAACAGTTCAAAAAAGTTGACATAATTTTGAATTTTGTTTGAGATTTTAAAGCCGAAAATATACAAGTTGAATCATATAAAATAAAATAGCGAATAGTGACAAATATACCAATATTGTATTCAAGCATAAGCATATAAGCATATTGTATCAGAGATAAACTACGAAATTCCTGGGCGCTCTTTGTAAGGGTTTCCGATTACTGGGCCAGCAATAAAGACTGTTCTCTGCTGTAAAATCACTTCCCGGTGGTTTGGAACCCACCTAAAACTGTAGGTCCAACTCATCAATCACCATCATCCATTTCATTACCCACGCACAGGTTTCAGACCTACGTGGGCTTCATCCTCCGTAAAAAAAACAAGGCCTAATACACAATTCATTCCATCATACAATAATTTCCTTCCAAGATGACTTTTGAACTCAAAGTTTGAAATTTAGATTTCAACTCAACTGACTAACTCAGCTGAGTTTAACTGAATTCAATATCATACCAATATCGCCTTTAGGCAAGGCTCATTTGATCATACACATATTTTATATGAGACAAATCCCACTATTGTACATGTGAATTTCTACTCAAGATGAGTCATCATTCTTTGAATTCTAATTTATCTTTTAGATGAATTTACTAAGACTTTTGAACTAATAGTTTGTAATTTAGATTTTAACTCAACTGACTAACTCAGCTGAGTTCAACTGAATTCAATATAATACCAATATCGCATTTAGGCAAGGTTCATTTGATCATACAACAATTTCTACTCAAGATGAGTCATTCTTTAGCACTGACAATGCCTTGTGGAAAAACAGGTTCGAAGATGTATGATTACAACAGCTAATATCTTTTTACTGGTACTAATATGTTTTACAAATGGATGCAGGCGTAATATATTAATGGAACTGGCCATATTGCTAATGAATTATGGCCTTGAAATGGGTACAGCCGGAGTTTATGAGGCAAATCCCACTATTGTACATGTGCATTACCTTAGCCAACAACATGGCCGAGAAAAGAATAGGGTAAGCATGCTTTTGTGTGAGGTGTGAGTGTGTGTGTTGTGGATTTAGTGTTGGTGTGCGCTAGTGTGTGTGCGTGTGAAAGCATGAGATATGCTCGTATGTCACTGGATACAAGATTTGTGCGTCTATGTGGTGCTATATGAATATAGGCATTACTCTGTCTCCTCATTATAGGATCTGACGCTGCCTCAGGCGAAATTTACCGGTTTTGAGGAAGCTCTCCAACAACTGTGGAACAGCTCACGAAATACGGAAGGTTATTGCTAGCAATCCTTCTCATTTTACCGCTTTCCTCCTCTTCATCTACCTTTCTCTCTTTCGCCAAATATGAATCTACTATTAATTGGGTGCAGGGTGGGAGAGGTTGTGAGAAAATTCACTGTTTGAGAGTAAAATATTGAAAATATAGTTCACTAAACACGATACAGTTGTTGAATTTTCATTAAATTTTATGAATTTCTTACATTTTTTATTGGACCTCTTCCCTTCTCTAGACATTATGTAGACGCTGTCGTTTCAGCGGTCGTGGGTTCGAATCCCGCTTCTCCGTCTGGCATATATGTGTTATCATTCACCTCATTACCCATGTACAAGTCTCGGACTCATGTGGGCATCATCAGCAAAGAAAAAAACAAATGTCGTACCAGAGATGGAAATTTACTGGTTGATAGAGTAAAATATTTTTATTTTATTTATTTATGTATTGTGACAAAATTACAACGAATGTGAAGGCGCAACAGACTGAAGTCCAAAACTGCTCTCTTCACAAATTTTGAATATGTTATATTGTTCAAAACATTGAGGTCAGTTTTAACACTGAAAATTTAGATTTAAAATACTCTACTTGAAAAATGATAGAATGATTCCTTTTCATTTGAAGGCAATTAATTTTAAAGTTCACTCAAAACGAAACGCTGAAAACAGTGAATAATTGTCAATAATATCAAATTTTGATAGAAACTTTCAAGCAAAAAATAATACATACTGTTGTTGCTATTTAGAGTGGGAATGGGTGGTGATTGGTCATGCGGTGAGCGTGGTGTTCAAGTGATCATGATGTTCAGTCACGACCGCTCAAGACTGCGCTTGGATGGGTGACCGTGCTTCAATGACTTGATGTTACAAGCTTTATTATCACTTACCCGGTGGTTCGGAACCCACCTAAAATAGTAGGTCCACCATGTTCCCCGTAACATGGCACAAACGGCGAGGGTCTTAATTGTCTCCGTAAGGGTCTCCCCACCATTAAAAGCCATACGCTTATTATTATTAGAGTGGGAATTTTAGATTTGGTAAGCCGTAGCAGGTATCTGTTAAGTCAGTTGAAGATAAGATACGAACTCTTGGGCCCTCTTTGTAAGGGTAACCAATTGGATTGACCAGCAAAATATACTCTGTTCTCTGCTGTAAAATCACTTACCGGTGGTTCAGAACACACCTAAAACACCTCCAACTTATCAATTACCATTATGCAATTCATTACCCACGCACATGTCTCAGACCCAAGTGCGCCTCATTGACAAAACAATAGGCCTAAATAATATAATCCACTAAAAATTAAGTTGAGCTACTGTGTAAGAAAATCGAAAAACCAGGCAAAAAATTCGTTTGAAAGAGTTATTTTTCAACGAAAGTCGTCTCTTCAAGATTGCAATGACAAGGGACAACATAAATTCTTTTTACTTAGAGGATTGCGTTATTTGAAAATTTGTTGTTTAGAAGTTTGACTATAAATACACGACTAAATACTATAAGGTTGAAAAGGTTCAATTTGGAAATAATTGATTTTTGGATACAAGTGATGATCTTTTTCTGTGGTTGACAGCTATCCAGTGTTTTATATTTCTTTAAAATATTTCTATGGTTGTGCTATTCATGTAAAATTTTGCTTATTTATCTACTACCTTATTAGAATGATCAGCCCATCCTAATTTACTAATTTGTCATTGAAATTTCAAGAGTAATCTGTTTACTGGTGAAGGCTTTAGATGAGGGTAATTTTTATTAAAGAAATAACAATTCTTCTAATTAAGATATTAGATTAGATAAAAAAAAAATAGAAATAATATTTACTTGACGTCCTCCATCTTGCATTGGGTGCTTCCCGACTAATAATAATAATAAAAGTTTTAACAGACATATTAAAAGACTCCCCGAGAACATAATGACAAGAAAAATAGTTGGAATATGCCTGCTCCCTTAAAAATGGAGGAGAATGGATAAAGAAAGTTAAAAAGGATCTCAACCTCGCGAGAATTCCTGAGGAAATAATTATTGACAGAAAGAAATGCCGCAAATGCGTTGAAGACTGGGAGGCCAGCAGTGGAGGGTTGCAGGCGGATCGGAACTAGATGGACCGAAGATAGAAAAAAGGCATTCTCAGAGAGAATGAAGGCATACTGGGAAGAGAAAAAACAGAAAGTACCAGTAAAGTGATTCAATATACTTAGCGACTTCCTCTCTGGGAGCTAGACGCAAATAATAATAAGAAAAAAATATAATAATAATGATAATAATAATAATAATGATGATGATAATAATAATAACTTTAATAATAATAATAAAAATAACGAGTAGGTCAATTGTATTGGCCAAGGAACTTGATCTGTATGAAGATAATGTAGACTAAATTTCAGTGATTCAATTGAAAAAAATCAGAAATATATTATTAAGTATTAAATATAACCAATCAAAGTGCTCCATCATTTAAATTGAACTTGGTAATTGTGTTTTCGAGAAGATTCAAGTTATATTTCAATCGAACCGTTAACATAACCTGTGCTTACAAATATTTGGACTCTTGTAAAAATTTAGTAATAGAGACAGTTTTGGACTAAAAGCCTGTTGTTTCTTTACAATAAGTTGTATTTGACTTTATCAATAAACAAATAAATAATTATAGTAATAATAATAAATTAGATAGATCAAAAAATGTCCTTCATTTGTTCATTTTGGGCTCTACAATACAAAATTATGTCTCATTGAAAATTTATTAATTACAATATATTTATTACAATATAGAACGTTTTGAAAATGATAAAATAAGTTAGTTAATGTTTTACTACTTTGGTGATACTTGAAGAGCATATTATTTTAATTTACGAGCATTTTATCTCCTATGCAGGATTGATCTCGTTACCCAACTCCCACATCTTCTAGAATTTGTCTTTAACTTCCTGCTAATCCTATTTCCGGTCCCACAAATTCACGACATTATTCATGAGAACTAGCCTTGAAGTCATGAGTTCATGAGCCTCCAACAAGTGGACTCCGGTAATCATTAAGCAAAAAAGGTTTCATATTTTTTTCTCACGACTTCTTGTGACAGATATGGAATTAACATAATAAAAAGAAACACTACCGTAAATTTCTAAATAGTTACTTGCTGGAATTCATCAATTAAACTGCTAAAAATGTGCTAGAGTCTTAGTGAGATACGTTTAAGGTGATTCATGCAGATAAAGCTGCCTAAAACTTTATTACTCCTTTAATTGATTCCTTATTGATACTTTGATGGAGATAATTGATGAAGACCATGGGATTGATCTTTTTTATTTCCACAGCAGTTTCAAAAGTATTTGAACTAGGTACCGTATCTGAAATATTGTGATTCACAGACACTAAATTATTATTTTTTTTTTTGAGGATGAAACCCACATAGGTCTGAGACCTGTGCGTGGGTAATTAGTTGGATGATGGTGATTAATGAGTTGGACCTACAGTTTTAGGTGGGTTCCGAACCACCGGGAAGTGATTTTACAGCAAAGAACAGTGCCTTTTTTGCTGGCCAATCTAATCGGTCACCGTTACAAACAGGACCAACGAAGCAGCTTATCTCTATCTGATTGAACAGATACCTGCTACGGCTCGCTTCTATTGTTAATTGGAGGGTGTATTCTGTATAATTGGAGGGTGCATTTTTGTTTATTTCTTTTTTATAGTGATTACGTTCTTAATATTTTTTTTTTTAATTTTGTATTATTGGATGCGTTATGGAAGCAAATAATGGGATTACCCTGTAAGCTTCCGTATTTGTATTTTCAAATAAATATTAATAGCTATTTGTGTAACTAGAGTGCAAATCACCGTTTTTCTGCATCGAGAGAAACTTTGCAATCGTATTACACATTAAATTTTTCCTACAGTAATGTATAAAGTAATTCAAACAGAACAAAACAGGGCATACATAACCTGAAAATTCCTCACATAACCTATCTTCGAATCAAATCGATTTCATCAACAACAACTACAACAACTAATCACAGCTGATGCAGAGTAGCCAACCTATTTTTGAAGGCAGAATAGGGAACCTGCGTATTACATGCTCACTATTTTGTTTTGTTAGGTTGCAAATTTGGAGTGCGGAAAAGTACATTCCCGCACTGCAATTTACTTTCCCGCACTGGTGCAGGAATAGACTATTTTGCGTGCTTCAGTTAGTGCAAAAATAGGCACTTTTTTGGGTCACTGTAGGAAAAATAATTTCTCATCCTCTTGTCACTTACATCTAACTGGGAATTGATAGCCGAGTGCCGTAGCAGGTGTCTGTTCAAAGCCACGCACAAGTCTCGGATTCATATGGACATCATCAGCAAAAAATAGAAAGAAAAAAGACAAATGTCGTACCAGAGAAGGAAATTTACTGGTTGATAAAGTAAAATATTTATTTTATTTATTCATTTATTGTGACAAAATAACAATGAATGTGAAGGAGCAACAGACTGAAATCCAAAACTGCTCTCTTCACAAATTTTGAATGTTATATTGTCCAAAACATTGAGGTTAATTTTAACAATGAAAATTTAGATTCACCAAAGATTCCACTCCATAATAAATTATTACTTTTCACTTGAAGGCAATCAAAACGAAACACTGAAAAACATTAATAATTGTCAATAATATCAAATTTTGATAGAATCATCAAAAATCACTTCCCGGTGGTTCGGAACCCACCTAAAACTGTAGGTCCAACTCATCATTCACCATCATCCAATTCATTACCCACGTACAGGTTTCAGACCTATGTGGGCTTCATCCTCCGAGAAAAAAAAACTGAATCACGAATTTAACTGAAATTTGAGTCTCAACCATTATAGAATAACGTTACAAATAGATGAAATATTTTAGAATAACTAAATAAATAAAAATAATAATCAAAATGGATAAAAATTGTAGTGAATTCCATGAAATAATCAGTGTCAGTCTGGATGAGCCTAGTCGGTTGAAATGCAGTAAATAATTTGGTATAAGCATTATGGTTTGTCTAATCATATTTTTCATAGTTGTTTTGTTAATTTTAACTTACTTATAATAGGAAAATTATAAAAATGTTAAGATATTGATTTACTTGAGGATATCACACTAGGTTGGTAGTGAAGTTAGCTGAAAAGATTGTCTTAAACTAACGTTAGAATTTTTCATCGCCCTATTTATATTAACCTTTTGTTGTAAATTTAACAACTTGCAGTCAGTTTTTTTTTTAAGAAATGTAATTTAACGACTTGCAGTCAGTCTGAGATTGTGAATATGTAAAAAATATACTCACGGTGAGTACATATTTTATATATTTACAATCTAAAACTGACTACAAGTCGTTAAATTTACAACAAAAATTAATATTAACAACGCAAATCGTTATGGAACAAGAAATTTAAGTCCTATTTATCTTCAACGCTACTAAAAATTTACCATAGAGTATGCAGATGGATTTGAAACATATCACATTCAACAACTTTAGTTTGTTTGTGAGTTGTTTGAATCCGGTTTGCATTACAAGAATTCCAATTTTGTGTATTCCAAAATGAATTTTGGTGGTTCGGAACCCACCTAAAACTGTAGGTCCTACTCATCAATCACCATCATCCAATTCATCACCCACGCACAGGTTTCAGGCCTATGTGGTCTTCATCCTCTGAAAAAAAAATTAAAATTGGAAAAAAGGATGATGCATAATTAGTTTTGGTAACTACTAATTTGTATACTATTCATTGGAATGAGAACAAAATTGGTGCCTTGAAATAATAGTGATTTTTATATTATTTGTACTATAGGACGGTAGTTCGGGTTTTAGGACGAGAATTTAATAATTAAGGATTTTTTATCACCATCAAAACCAACATAGTATTACTGTCGTTATTTCAAGAAATTCTAGTGGTTTAAACATCCAATTCTTCAAATATTTATCCATATTTTTTTGTAGATTACGTCTTGGAGACTCCAGTTAAGGAGTATAAGACAAGTCAGATCAACAATATTATACACTAGATACCATAATTACTTCAATTAGTTGAGGTGAGGCTTAATTTTGATATACTGTTCCCAATCTCGTGTTATTTCTGAGCTTCGAATATTTATACTTCTCCATGAGTTTGAAGACTTTATTCTCAAACATCTCTACACAAACTGCACTATCAACATGAACAATAATATAACTTGCATTCAACCACGTGGTCGCATTATTTTACAACATGAATGCTGTCTGAAAGGAGTCGTTGATATCAACAATGTACATCTCAAGCTCTACACGTCACAACAATTCACAACACCTAACAACACTATCTCGCAACTCTTGACAACATTTCACAACACTTTACACACGTTTGCATCAAAACTGTAATCACCTCGAACTGGCTACATGCCACCTAAATATCGTTGCTCATAAATTTACTCAGTTACCATTCATTGTATGCACACGCGTCCGATCCGTTATTTTGCCGGACGTGAATATTTTCCACCTGTGACAAACGGACGCGATCACACTGGATACGTCGGAATAACGTATCGATGTGTACGGCAAGTGTATTGCACATTGTGGATTTATTTATAAGCTTTAAACTGGTGCGGCACTATTTTTGTTATTATTGTTGTTCTACTGGTACACCTGTTTAACAAAGTAGACTTTGGTGGCTATTGTGGCTATCAGACACCTAATCGCACGATTGCGCATGCGTAAAACAACATTTTGTTCACCCTACAGAATGCATTAGACAAATTTATGAAGCATCAAATAGGAATATAAATTGGTATTCAACATTGTAATCAAATAATAAATATTGCAGTGAATGTGTTTAATAATGTTATTGATAAAAACAAATCAATTTTTGAATATAGAGCCTGTCAAAAACAGTGGCGGATTTAAGGAAGCCCCCCAAAACCTCCAAAAAGGTTTTTGGAAGAGTGTAAATTTTTTACCAATATAATCAGTTTGAAGCTCGTAAAATATTCATTAGCAAGATTTACCCAATTCCACTACTAAGTCTTCAATTGTATGAAATCGTTAACGTTTTAATACTGTATAATGTCTTAGTTACATTTACATGGCGGAAACCAATGAACCCAGTGTTTAGACTTTTGTTCTTGCTGAATAGAAACAGTAGGGTATTATAAAATGGCGGTAATTGAATCACGACAGTACCAACTTTCTTTTAATGAAAAGTAATGAGGAATTGCATTAACATATCAGCCAATGTTTTTTTTAACATTCTATCACAGTGGTCGGCAAACTAGTTTGTAACTGCTATTTTATCAGGATCTCAGTCTATAAAAGCTCTTATGGTAGAGAGAATAATAGAATGTATGAAGCACATTATCTTTTACTAAATCAGGAAATGAATAAAAACAATATCAGATCAACTTCACAACACACATCAATATTTTTTTTTATTTTCTCCAACTTTACTCACATATGAATTTACTCCATCATTTACGCGAATAAAGGTTTCTTGTTGTTCATCTGTATCTTAGCATGTAAACCCACATATTTAGGTGGGCTCCAAAGATCAGGTAAAGCAGATAACATCATGTTATTTTTGCCCTCCCTCCCAAAAATAGCATGATGCTATCAGATCTGCTTTATTATCACTGAACTGGTGGTTGGGATCACACCTAAAACTGTAGCTTCACCACCCATAACATCATTACACTCATTTCCCAGGAACAAGTTTCGGACTCATTTGGGCATCATTAGCACGAAAAACAACATCACAAGTGAAAACTAATTGCTCACAGTTCAATTGGAATATTAAATTAAGAAATTAGCGTGGAAAATAAGGGAATATAAGACAAAAATAATTAAAAATTCTAAAATATAGTGTATCTTTAGTAAAATAAATGTTTAGGCTACATAAAAATAATAATATTTAGGTTTCTACTCAGGTCTGGTGACAGAGTTTCAGGTCGCACCTGAATAAGTTCAGGGCCTCTGAAGGTCACCTAACGACTGCTTCAAGGCAGACGGTACCAACATGTTTAACGTGTCCTCCTAAACACCGGGCTACATATGAAGGTATCATGCATTTCTTCACCATACTCCTGATGTCACTAGTTTGAATTGTTTTGTTTTGAAAGATTGGTTTCTACTTTATTTCTAACCTAATGTCACTATGTTTGTGCCTATAGAATTCCAATACTAGACTATATATATTTATACTAAACATATTTTAATTTCGTGAATCTCACTTCAATTTACGACCCTCCAGAAATGTATATGAAAATCTAAGAAAGGACCTGAGTGTTTGCATGAGACAATACTTTTACATCTATATAAATAAAATTAGAGTTTTGCCTGTACATTTATCAGAATTAAATATTTTTTGGTTATTTTTACGTTTTAAAAAAGCCGAAACAAGTCTTATCTCATTTTCTGTCTGTCTGTCACGGCCCCGAAGGCATTTTACGCGGCCTTCTCCAGAAAAACGAGAGCATCGATCGGGATTTAAGTTATTTATCAGTATTGAAGACCTTTTTGACAATGTCTTTAGCTATAAAAAACTAAATTCACTTTTTTTAACAGAATAATAAACGTTTAAAAACCAAGTATTGTGCGATTTTGGATACATTTCTTTTAAGTTTTATTACCACATAAGAACAAATCACGTAATTTATCATGATATATCAATCAGCTGTTCTCAAATATTCTCTCTGATAACTGTCACTGAATTGTTTACGTTCTAAGTTGTTTACTAAGCTGCTAACAAATTCATGATCGTTGCTATCAAAAAAGCCGAAACATATTTAGTCTTATTTCTAAACATAATCCGTACGAAGGACGGGCATAATAGCTAGTATCACATAAATTAATTAATCGTATTCCAAACAATTTTATTGAAAATACAACTAGGAAACTTGATAAAAGGTTTCAAAATAGAATAAAAGAGTATATATTATCCAATAAAATTAACGAAAAACTGTTCCAATAATTTCTGTTCATTATTCAAAGTGTTTTTGCCATATCTTTCTCACTTTCTTCTCTTTCTCTCTTCACTTTCTTGTCTCTCTATCATCTTCTTAACAATTTAACTTTCCTTTACTATTTTTGATTGATACTGTCTACACATACGCAACACAGATCATAAATATATAGATATAGTACGCACACGTACAATTTATGGTACAGACCGATTTGTATACCTCTAATCGTTTTGATCATTTTTTATACTCAGCCATTTGATAAAAAAGGGGTGACACGCATTCTTCGGTTTCACAATGTTGGAACATGTTTTTTGTGCGCTTGATTTATGGGACTGCATCACCTGTAAAGATGACCAGAACACTGCTGGTGCACCGGTTGATTACCATTAGTGTACCTGGACCGGTCAATGGCTGGTGTGTAGTGAACATTAACTTGTCAGTAATAAGATGCTGACCCGGTCCCTACCAGTCCTCTCTAATTACAACTCCTGGTTAGCTCAGTGCAGCTACATAATATGCAGGTCAACACTTTTACTTTTTACGAGGTTGCTTCTTCATTTTTTCTTTTCTTTTTCTTCATACTATCCTGCTTTTTCTCCATCTTATTCTTCTTTGATCAAATAGATGTTATCAGATAACATCAACTTGAAGTAATAGAAGCCATTACCCTCCTTATATGTGTATGAAGCTACTTTATATGTAAAAAAGAGTGATATTAATAAAAATCTTGAGAAATTGTTAATGTATTTTCAAAATGAAGCTAAGCCTTCTCTTGTTTTGTTATGAATTCATATTGTAACCTTGTCTATAGTGAATATAGTAACAGTATACGGTGTATGAAACTACTTCTTTTGTAAAAAGGACAGATATAAACCAAAATCTTGACGAACACGATTATAATACAAGAAGCCAAGGAGATTATCACTTGGTGAGTCACAATAGTAGCTTATTCGAACAAAAATCTTGTTATATTGGTAGGAAACTCTACAGCAAGCTACCGCAGTTTTTAAAGAGTCTTCAAAATATAGAAATATTTAAAAAACAATTAAAAACATATTTAGTTGATAAAGGTTTTTATAGTGTACCAAAGTTCCTTTCACATTAAAATTAAACTTCACCTCAAGTAATTGATATAGTTATTATGGTAACTAGTGTACAAGATTGTAGAATTGTTAAACTGACTTGTCTCATGCTACGTAATTGGATTCTAATTCACAAAAAAAGAAGTATTTGTGACAACTTAGTTTCATTTCATTTATAGTGGGGTATCATAATTAGGAATAAAATTATATTATTTAGTAGCAATTTTAAGAGTTGGGATTCTCTTTAATATCTGTATGTTTGTTTTTTGAATAAAATCCTCTGGATGTTTCGCAGTATCATCCAGAGAAATTATTATTATTATTATTATTATTCATTTTGCATATCTATTATCTACCACCAATGAATACAGATAGTATCTGTATTCATTGCTACCACTTCAATGAAAGCTATTAAAAAATGTGTATCATTGAGTAAAATTTATACAAAAAAGTATTAATTTTAAATTAATTATCATTGAAACTTTTTGGGCTGCGTCATCGAACAACAACGGATCGTGTAGCTGGGCCTTAAGGCCGTTTGTATGAATGTTCATTTATATCTTGACTTGATGAACTCTTGAAATGCTATATTAGACAGAAAAATCTCAAGCTTGAAGCTATTCTTCAGATTATTATCTATAATATTTTGGCTTCAGTTTTTATTATAAAATATTGGTTCATCAAAATCAAATAAAGCATTACATTCAATTTTCACACTATTGAAACGTAATTAACTGTGTATTTGATCAATATATAACTATATTTAATCCTTCATATAACGCGATTAAAATAAATGCGAAATTATTCTGCCCGCTGTTAGATTACGCTACATTCATATTCCATAATCCAAAAAACCTTAAACAAGAAATATGAATTTAGAGGTTATTCGCGTAGTAATAATTACTATTAAGTTACTGTAAATTTACATACGGTAGATTATATTTATTTAAATTTATGCTTGTTAGTGTTTGAAATCATATTTCGAGGTTTGACATTTATTTAGTTATTCATTTATTTATTCAACTAACATACAATCAATGTGAATACAACAGGCTATTGCCCAAAACTGCTTTTCACAAAATTTTAAAGTAGGATCAAAATCTTAGATAGGTCTGTTTCACTAAAAATTTTACCTCGTAGCACAATAATTTACAAGTCTTTTTCAGAAAAAGAATATCAGCTTTGATCTTACTTTAACAAAACACCATCACAATCCTAAAAAGATTAATATAATTTTAAATTAAATTTCGGAGTCGGAAATCTTCACTAGTTACCATAGTTACAATGACTCGCTGGCAAGTCTGCTTGAGAACAAGTTCAATCTAATAGAGACATTTTTAGAGTTCCTCGGGTCAAGAGACACTGAAGAAACACTCATGAATGCGGCCTTAGTCCTTATTAAGCTTTAGTAATCCATAAAGAATATAGTTCTTTCAAGTACTGAACATGACTGCAGACCAACAGACAATAACATCTACAGGCTCCATAAACCATGATCACAGATTATGATAACCATAAAAATATCCTACTCCTACTTTAAAAGGCAGCCATTATTGTCTGTAACAATGCACAATCGATGTTTTCATTTGTACAGCAAAAGTGTTGGAAAAAATGCAGGATAAATATACAACAGCCACCAACCTAGCAGATACCATAACGGCTACTAAGGATGAAATCTAATGTTGGTACGCCTGTAATCACATATCAAGCACAGTTGTTAGAAGTTACGCTACCTGCTGATTGAATTTAAAGTGTTCTAAATCAAAGCTGGAATGTCTGTAGCGTTGGATTGAGTCATAAAACGTTTCCGAGTTGAAGATTGCTGGCTATTGTTGATGGGCTCACGATTACGTATAGAACGTATAGATTACGTAATTTTTCAAGTATTTATTTTCCAGGTGTAAAATTATCATTGTCATCATCTCTAATAAATATTAATGTATGGATTTTTCAAGTTCGTTAAAAGAGTTCGATCACGAGTGATATATTGATTGTTTTAGTTGTGTGTTGTGCAGATTTGAAAGCTGACCATGAAAGTTATATTTTTCAGGAAAAGAATGGGAATTTTTGAAGAAATTCATTGTTACGAACATTAATAAATGAATTTCTTTGTAGTGGTGAAGGTTTTTTGTGGAATATATCCATAATGAATAATACGACTTGAAGTTGTCACAACCATATTTATTGAAAACAGTGAGATACTAGTTTCGGTTGTTACACCATTATCAATCTCAATCCACACTATTATTCAATCTCAATCTATTATTATTATTATTGTCATCATTATTATTTAATGACATATATCTCCATTTATTACTATTACTCTTATTATTATTAGTATTATTATTATTATTATCAGGATTGAGATTGATAATGGTGTAACAACCGAAACTAGTAACTCACCGTTTTCAATAAATGTGGTTATGACAACTTCAAGTCTTATTATCCATTATCAATAAATAATGTTCATCCATTTATTAAATTATTTCAATTATTAAGTAACTTACCAGTTTTTTTATGAATATCATTATTATTATTATTATTATTATTTCTACTTATTATTTTAATTATTTTCGTGTTTATGACTGTGGTGCATATCCAAAATGCTTCAGATTTTTATTGTCATAATACTTTTTGAGAAAATCCTAAATCAAACATAACTAAATTACAGAGCAGCCTCTTTTTTCCCTATTTAGACCAAATTTGTAAGTAATGAATTTATTTATTTTTTCCAGTCCTCCTTGCATTGGTGTTGGTGAAATTGTGATAGCTATCTGTTATGAGTTAGACTTTATTATGGAGAATCTCAATTTGAATCAAAACTAAAACACAGAGCAGCTTCTTAATATACCCTCTATAGACTAATGATATTGGCTGAAAGAATAGACCAAACGTAATTTAAATCAAATAATTCTTTATTTTGACAAAATAATTATAAAATACAAAAGTGATAAACACAAAGTAATAAAAATAATACCAGTCTTCAAGTCAAGTAGCAGAAATAAAAGGTAATAAATCTTCATTGGGTAAGAGCAGAGTATAGACACGCCCACTACCTCCAGTTACTTTTGCTCCACTTGTTACAAGTGGGCGTGTCTAGTCTCAGCCGTCAGCCAATGGCAGGCCTCCAATGTAGAGCAGCTCGGCCTGTCTATAATTCCCATTCTATCAGCTTATAGAATAGTCTATTAATAAACACATAGTCTATAGTACACATATATAGTCTATAGTAATAAACACAAAGTAATAAAAATAATACCAGTCTTCAAGTCAAGTAGTAATAAAAAGTAAAAAATCTTCATTGGGTAAGAGCTGAGTATAGACACGCCCACTACCTCCAGTTACTTTTGCTCCACTTGTTACAAGTGGGTGTGTCTAGTCTCAGCCGTCAGCCAATGGCAGGCCTCCAATGTAGAGCAGCTCGGCCTGTCTATAATTCCCATTCTATCAGCTTATAGTATAGTCTATACTGGTGACAACCAAAACTCTAGTACCTTGTTTTTCAGATAATAGGTGTGATTGTGGCAACATAGAGTCTCAAGCATCATAATTTTTTTCAGGGAAATGAGGAATTGGATGTTGAAAAAATGATGTAAAGCTAAAATAAAGTCTACAATGTAATTTTGAGAGTGAGTTCTAGGAGAATTTTGAATCACAGACGTGATAACATGCGCCCAGAATGTCACAATCCGGATAAGATAACTTTCTCTGTAGTGGCCAAGGAAGACAATAGAACATTTTAGAAACTTTGGAAATAACTAGGTTGGTAAAAGACGATTCCAATACTAGTTTAAATGACCAAATTTATTTTAACCAATTCACCAGTCCTCTCTAATTACAACTAAATTACAACTATTTACTGTAGTTAACTAATGTTACTATTTACTGTAATTACAAGTTACAACTAATTACTCTAATTACAACTCCTGGTTAGCTGAGAGCAGCCACATAATATGCAAGTCAACACTTTTACTTTTTAAGAGGCTGCTTCTTAATTTTTCGTCTTCTTTATCCTATCCTTCTTTTTTTTCTTCATCATCATCATCATCATCATCATCATCTTCTTCTTCTTCTTCTTCTTCTTTGATCAAATAGATGTTATCAGATAACATAAACTTGAAGTCATAAAAGCCATTACCCTGCTTATATGTGTATGAAGCTATATTATATGTAAAAAAGAGGGATATTAACCAAAATCTTGAGAAAATGAAAATGAATTTTCAAAATGAAGCTAAGCCTTCTCTTGTTTTGTTATGAATTCATATTGTAACCTTGTCTATAGTGAATATAGTAACAGAATACGGTGTATGAGATTATAATACAAGAAACCGAGGATATTATCACTTGGTGAGTCATAATAGTAGCTTATTCAAACAAAAACTTTGTTATATTGGTAGGAAACTACAACAAGCTACCGCAGTTTTTAAAGTCTTGAAAATATAGAAAAAAAAACAATTGAAAAAATATTTAGTTGAAACTTTTTATAATGAATAATTAAAAATAAAAATAAATATATTTAAATTATCAAATTTATTTTAACCAATTCAATACAACTAACTTGGTTTCATCATAATTTCAGCCTACATTTAAAAAACGGTTCTTTCGTGGTTTCTTGGTTGACCTTGACTGCATTTCAGTGAGCTTCTAATAATTTTTTAATTTTATTCGATTCAATTTCAGCCTTATTGGGTATTTTTCTTATTTGTTTCTTTCTAGATGTTCACGGTTTTTGGATCTTGTTTTGACTCTTATTTTTGCTTTTTACTCCTCCCACCAGGGGGCGCGACTTGTTATGGCCTTCAGGCTTCAGCCAATCACAACCTTCAATGAAGGTCAGCCTCTATCCGCTTAGCCAATAGTATCATTCCTTGTTTGTATACGATATTAAGCTACTCTGTACTTTAGTTTTAGTTTGTTTGAGATTGATAATGGTATAACAACCGAAACAAGTTTCTAAGTATTTTTAATGAATTTGGTTGAGACAATTTCGTCTTATTATTCATTATGGATAAGATAATTTTTTAAATTCAAGTTTTTGTGGATTTATCAATCATTGTAACTACGATAGTAGCTTTCTAGCAGGTCTTTCTCCCTAACTTTACATGCCCAGTTCTGCTTGACTACTAACATTATTCTTCAGTCATTCTTCTAATTTAAAACCAACATAAAATCTCAAACATCGCAAATTTTTTCATGGAAATGAGGAATTGGGAATCTAAAATTGTTATTTCTAGATTGAGTTTTAAGTGAATTTCGAACCACAAATGTGGTGAAAACAAGGGAACAGAACTGTCACAACATTTTGGGAAGAATTCATAAAGAAAATGTACTGCTACTTGACTTAAAAGACTGGTGTTATTTTTATGATATCTACCCAATATATTTCTTGTTGATAATACTGTAAACTGCACATTTTGAAAAATATTGAATATTGAAATATGAATTAATTTAAAGTTTTAAAACGATCAAATTAGTCACATCTACTACGCATGTAGGCTTTACATGACTTTACATGACTACGTAATTTATTAGTTCGTGCAGGTAAAAAGCATCAATTTCTACCCATTTCACTCAGTCGATTACAAATGATACCTCACGCTCACCGAATACAAATTGCACAGCTGTACCGTAACAGCGTGGTATCATAAACTAATATCTGCTGCCTGTCATAAATTGGCAATTTTTTGATGGGACTGTACACCATAAAAGGAGGCAGAATCATCATTTACGGTTCCAATAACTAGGCTGTAATATTCCACTCGCATTTCGTTACAAATGTGTGAGCATTTATTTTATTGGCAATATGTGGAGAATTTTCCCACAATATTTGTTCGTGGCATTTCAAATTGGTTGATAACTTCATCTTCATATTTTATTGATAATTTCATGTTTGCAGGAAGGGTGAAATTCATTTTTGTTACATTCGTGAGTGTATTATAAGGTTCTTCTACTAGACTGTTACATCTTATTTTATTCACAATGATAACTTCATATATGCAGGAAGAATAAACTTTTATTTTTGTTACCTTCGTGAGTACAGTCGAACCCCGATATAAATAAGCTTACGGGACCAAGAGAAAAATTCGTTGTTACTATTTATTTAGATAAATGTTTAAATACCTGCGTTTTTATATCCATTAATTATTTGTTCACTACCGGTTTTAAACCTCCGAAATATTCGTTTTATAGGGGTTTTCTTCAAATTAAAGGAAACCCCTATCTTACGAATATTTACCGCATTCAACACCGATATTGCGAACCCCGTTTTTACGAATACACCGACGTTGTTTCTTTACAATAATTTGTATTTTTACTGTATCAAGTACTAAATAAATATTGAATTCTTTGGTCTCCGGATACCAGTTAATATAAATAAAGGTTTAAATACCTGCGTTTTGATATCCGATAATTATTTTTTCACTACCGGTTTTAACCTTCATCATCAGGATCAGGTGGTTGTGGATGCTATTGTTATTGCCGATTTGGCAATTCGTCGTAATGTAAAACGTGGGAAAATAAAACGTCAGCCACTTTCTCGCTTAGCCAATAGTATCATTCCATGTTTAGTAAAAATACTCAGTACTTTAGTTTTAGTTTGATTAAGATTGATGGTATATACAACCATAATGGTATAGCAACAATACAATGGTGTAACAACAGAGACTAGTTTCTCAATAATATTTTTAATAAATGTGGTTGTGACAATTTTGTCTTATTATTCATTATGGATACCTTCCACAATATAAAGAAAGCTACTACAAAGAAAGCTATTTGATACGAACTATTGAAAAATTTTATTCTTCTTGAGCTCTTTAATCAAAGAATTCCAAAAATATCCATTTGGAATGATATCTTAGAACACTAACTTCCAAAATCGTTTAGAAACTGCTGTAACAGCTTCTTTAAAACCAAATTCCTTCTGAATTCTCAAATAAATATAAATAGAATACCATTTTTACAGAACGTAGCTTATAGACTAATTAGTTTGTAGATAATCTTGTGTTTTAAATATCTACTTACATCTAGAATCCATCCAATTCCAACAGAGTTATAAGCTTTCTAAATAAGACAATAACATTTTAATTCCACTATCTGAGAGTTTCTACAAAATTAAACCTGTTTCATCCCATTACTCCGTCTAGTTTTCAAGAGAAACCAAGTCGGGTTTTTTCTTTTACTACTTCTGATTGGCTAATACAAAAAAGCAGAAGATCTGAGGAAGAAATTTCCCCCCGATTGTTGAAACTGCAACGTTTTTATGTGGATCTTACAAGCTTACAATTTTATAAGCGCTGTTGTACTGCATGTGCTTTTTATTTTTACTTTATTTTCCCTTCGAAAACCAGACAAGTGAATGCAAAGGAGTGCTCTTTCTTCTCTAAATTCTTCTTCTTCTCCTTAATTCACGCTTTCTTCTACCTTTTCTTCTCCTCCTTCTCCTTTTTCTTCTTCTTCTTCTTCTCCTTCTCCATTTTCTATCATATTTTTATTTTTATCTTTCTCCACCTTCACCCCCTTCCATTCGCTCATAATTATTTTCCACCTCCTCTTCCTTTTCCCACTTCTCCTCCTCCTCCTCCTCCTCATCGTCGACGTCTCCTTCATCGAAATCATCTTTTCTTCTTCTCCTTCTTTCTCCTCCTCCTTATGCATATAACCCAATCCTACATTCATAGTAGCACCTTAAAATTACCTGATCAGAGGCTTATCAGAATACTTAAACTTCTAAAAAGCATTCACAATAGTGGAACTCCTAAATATTTTTAAAATGATTTTAAGTTTGTGTCTGAAGGTCGGAGAAACAACGTTTCCCACACCAGAAATGGTGACAGAACTCTTAGGATGCCAAATCACCGGACGACACTTTATACTAAGTCTTTTGTTGTTAGCGCTTGTCGTGCTTGGAATCTACTCCCACTTTCAATTAGGAATCATGAGAGCCGAGTGGGCTTCTCCCTGTCTCTGAGGAGACATCTATTGGAGAAAATGGCAGCGTCTGTCCGGCCTTGAGGCAACTGCATGATCATCAATGATACTATAATCCTTTAAGTTAGGTTAGGTTATTATCTATAAACTAAATTATTTATCTATTCATTTTTATAATACTTTTTTAATCCACAAATTATTTTCAATATGCTTTCATTTTTTGTTCTAATGTATAAATGTAAAATTGTTTAAATTTATCTCATTTGAATTGATTTATCTTACTTAGATAACCCATATTAGACGATTTCATCTAAATCAATGTAAACTAGTAGGACATGTTGAGGTAAAAGGTCAAGTGTAAGAATGGCCTCAATGGCCAAGACTTCGCCTCTTTGTGTAATTCATCTCTCAGATCCAAGCTTTATTTTCATTATGTTTTTTATTTTTTTTTTTAACAATTTCTGCAGTACTATACCTTAGAATATATATTTGTTGTATTTATAAACTTTTCTACTCAAACTATTCAACCATTATGTTTACGATTCAAAATCAACTGTACTTAACTTCAACTAGTGGATCTGAGAGTTGCTAATATTAATAATACTTTATCATTCAAACACATTGTAAATTTACACAAATAAAGTCATCTGAATCCTTCTTCGTCATTTTCTTTTCTTTTTCTTCATCCTCTTCTTTTTCTTCTTCTACTTCTCCCATATTTTCTTCGTCTTCATCTTTTTCTTGTTCTTGCTCTTTTTCTTCTTTTTTTTCTCTTGGCTTCTCCCTCTTATTATCTTTTTTATCATCATCGTCACCGTCTCCTTCATCGGGGTGACACCATCATTTTATTCTTTTTCTTCTTCTTCTCCTCCTTCTGCTTTTTCTTCCTCTTCTTCTCCCTTACTATCTTCGTCTTTTTCTTGTTCTTTTTCTTCTTCTTATTGTTCATCATCATTATCATCTTCTGCTTCTTCTTCCTTCTCCTTCTCCTTCTCCTCCTCTTCCTCCTCCTCCTCCTACTTCTTCTCTTCTTCTTCTTTCTCTTCTTCTTCTCATCTTCCTCCTCCTCCTCCTCCTACTCCTCCTTCTCTTCTTCTTCTCATTATTCACCATCATCAACATCTTCTTCTTTTTCTTCTTATTCCTTATTTTCTTCGTCTTTTTCTTGTTCTTCTCCTCCTTCTTCTTCTTCTTCTTCTTCTTCTCTTCCTCCTTCTCTTTCTCCTTTTCCTTCTCCTTCTCCTCTTCCTCCTCCTACTCCTCTTCCTCCTCCTCCTTATCTTCTTCTTCTCATTATTCATCTTCATCATCTTCTTCTTCCTCTTCCTCCTCCTCCTCTTGTTCTTTTTATTCTTCATTTTCATCTTCTCCTTCTCCTTCCTCCACTACCGTCTCCTATTCACTGTAAATGTCAATCATGGCTTCTGTGTGTGACAATTTTATCGACTGGGCAATAAAAGTGTCGCTGAGTCTTCATTTCATGATAATATTAGATTTATAAGCCGCCGTGTGACAACATTAGAATGTTAGGACAGGACAAGGAAAGGATGCTTCCAACCTCAGAAACACAATTCTCGATCAATTTCTCATCGGCTAGAGACAAAAAGCAATGTAAGAGAGATAGATAGAGAGAGAGAGAGAGAGACAAAGTGAGAGAGAATGAGATCTGATCCATCCTCATCTTGTCACTCCTCTCCTCCGGTGAGCGCTAGATCTAATGCCGCTAAATCCATCGAGCGGAGCAGAAGTAATTTATTTCTTTATAATGTATTTTCGTTGTAAAAGTTGTTATTTTTCTTCTATTCGATTTAATTGGACTGAAATTCCTCACTCACATCACTGGCGTTGTTCTTTGGCGTTTTTTCGTGTTTTATTTTCTAGCTGCTGACGTCTTATCATTGAAAACAATCCCGCATAATAGGCCTACTCTTGTCATCCTCCTAACACTTTTATTCCATCTTTTCCTTCTTCTCCTTTTTTTCCTCTTTGTTCTACTTCCTCCATTACTTTAGATTTCCCTTACGTTGTAATTCTCTTTCCCTTTTATTTTTCATTTTCTTCTTGTTTTTTTTCTTCTTCTTGTTATACTACTTCTTGTTCTACTAGTTTTGTTACTTCAGAATTCTCCTTTTTATTTTTTCCTCTTTGATCTTCTTCCTCTATTACTTCAGCTTTCCCTTACCTTGTTCTTCTTCTTCTTCTTCCATTTTATTTTTCATCTTCTTTTTGTGTTTTTTCCTTCTTCCTTATCCTTCTTCTTCCTTCTTCCTTATCCTTTCTTCCCCAATTACCCCAATCTTACTCAATTCTGTTTTCTTTATTATTTTTCTACTTCTTTTCCACATTATTCTTCCCCATCTCTCTTATTCCTCCTACTTATTTTCCTTTTTCTACTCCTTCCATTTTATTTTCACCTTCTTCTTGTCTTTTTTCTTCTTCTTGTTCTACTGTTTTTGTTCTTCAACATTTCCTTTTCTTTCCTCTTCTTCCTTATCTTTTCTTCCCCCTTCTTCCAGCTATTTCCCCTTCCTACTCAATTCTGTTTTTTATTATAATTTCTCTTCTCCTTTTCCACATTATTCTTCCCCTTCTCTTTTATTCCTTCTACTTATTTTCCTTTTTATTTTCCACCTTCTTCTTGTTTTTTTCTTCTAATTCTTGTTCTACTACTTCTGTTCCTTCAACCGTCCCTTTTCTTCCCCCTTCTTCCTTATCCTTTCTTCCCCCTTCTTCCAGTTCTTTCTCCTTCTTACTCAATTCTGTTTTCTTTATTATCTATTATTATTATCCTTTCTTTCCCAATTACCCCCAATCTTACTCAATTCTGTTTTCTTTATTATTTTTCTTATTCTTTTCCACCTTATTCTTCCCCTCCTCTTTTATTCCTTCTACTTATTTATATTTTTCTTCTCCTTCCATTTTATTTTCACCTTCTTCTTGTTATACTATTTCTTTTCCTTCAACATTCCCTTCTTTTTCCCCTCCTTTCTTTCCCCTTCTCCCGGCTTTTTTCCTATTTACTCAATTCTGTTTTCTTTATTATTTTTCTTCTTTTTTCTCACATTATTCGTCCAATTCTCTTCTACTTATTTTTCTATTTCTAATCCTTACACGTGTAACAAATTTTTTCTTTCACCTTCCAAAAAGTGAAACAGACCTAACCTAAGATTTCCATTCTAATTTGAAATTTTCTGATAAGCAGTTTTAGGCAATAGCCTGCTATATTCACATTTATTATATGTTGGTTAAATAAATGAAGAAATAAAATAATATAAATTGATCTCTTTCTGTAATCATATTTCAATTTCTACTTATGCTTTATCTTTTTCTTTTCTTCGTCCCACCTTATTTTTTCCCCCTTATTTTCTGTTGGATCTTCTCTTAATATTCATCCTATTATTCCTTTTCTTCTTCGTTTTACTTTTTTCAATTTACTTGCTTCAACATTTACATTTTCCACTCCATATTCTTTATTTCCTTTTTGTCCCTTCGTTTCCTACTCTTCATTTCCACCTTATTGAAAACGAACAATTCTAGATTATAGTTCTACTCTGCATACATTAGCCTACTAACTTCTGCTTGCAATACTAGTCTAATACATAAAATTCACATCTTCTTCACAATCATCATCTTTATTATTATTATCATTATCATTATTATTTTGTTTTTCCATCACATTTGATGTGAGTTTTCTAGTCAAAATCGGCCTATGGCAAGATTTTGATAAATTTTATATGCGAATGTTCAGGAATGCCCCAATCATCGATACAGTGCTAAGTACTACTGCCTTCTGCATTGTTCATTTTATGCTCTTTGACACTCCCAACTGACTCAAATTTGATGTCACCTTTGTTGTAATTAGTCCAACCGCAGAAATAATGACAGGCATGATTGACACCTTTTCTTGTTGCCAGATATCCTTTATTTCAGCAGCCAGGGGGAGATACTTAGAGATTTTCTCAGTGTAGTACTGATCCAACTCATCAATCCCCATCATCCAACTCATTACCCACGCACAGGTTTCAGACCTATGTGGGCTTCATCCTCAGAAAAAAGAAAAAGATTATATCTGGCCTATTATGTGCAATTGTCCTATCCGTCAAGACAATACAATTTATCTGTCTCAATTCAATACAATTTATATATCATGTTCTCAAGTATTGGCAGAGGCATGTATCTGTAGTATAGAACTTTTTCCTCAAGCAGCTCATGTCTTAAAGGATTGATGATTGATGTATTTTCCTCATTATTATTATTATTATTATTATTATGAGCGTCGAATTCCCTTGTGCGGAAATCACTAAGTATTTACTTTGGAGGCTTTGCTAAGTCATTATTTCTTCGATTTTCCCAAAACTTTTTCATTCTAGCCGCTGTAGCTTCTCTTCTTTCTTGAGAAAACATCACATTCCTACTGGGCGTATCTCCCACTTTTCAACCCTCTTCCTAAATCTGTTTGTTTTGTTTTTTATTGAATGTGTTTGTTTTATTATTATTATCATTATTATTATTATAATTAATATTATTATTTTAAATAACATATATCTCCATTTTACTGGTAAGAAGGTGGCATTGGCTAATTTAGCAAAATGCCACCTTTCTATTTTGGTATATTTAGGAAGCTCCTTACTATTGATGTTGTGCACAATATGCATTATATTTTGCACCCACACAGGCAGTCTCAACTTTTTCATCCTCTCAGGCAGCTCCCTTGATATTATTACACCTGTAGTTGATATTATCAATGCCATGATTGCCACTCTCTTTTGCCTCCAGCCCCTCCACAAGTGTCTTATCTCCTCTGCCAAAGGCACATATTTGAGCAGTTTCTCATCACTGTATTGCTTTATATTGTGTGTATTTGGTATGTCTATATCTATAAAAAATGTGGTTTGGTTATGTTTGTCAATTAATACGATATCTGGTTCATTGTTGGCTATTGCTCTGTCTGTTTATTATTATTATTATTATTATTGTTAATATTATTATTATTATTATGATTATTATTATCATCATAAACATCAACATCAATATCAAGTTCTTCGGTTTTCTTTTTATTTTTCTTATTTTTCTTCTTCCTTCTTTTCTTCTTCTACTTCTTTTTCATCTTCCACTTTTTCTCCTTCTCCTTCTCCCTTTTTCTTCTCCTTCTTCTTTTTTTCTTTTTCTTCTACTCTTTTTCTCTTCTCCTTCTTTTTCTTTTCCAAATCTCTCTCTCTTTTCTTTGCCAATGAAATGGTTAATAAATGAAATAACGACATTACGACTTTTATTATTATCTTCCTCCTTTTCTTCTTTTCTCTTTCTCTTTTCATTCATCTTCTTTTTCTTCTTTTCTTCTACTTCTTCTTTTTCTTCTCCACCTTTTCTCTTTTTCTTCTTCTACTATTTCTTCTCTCTTTATCTTCTCCTTCTTTTTCTTTCCCACATCTCTCTTTTTTCTTTGCCAATGAAATGATTAATAAATGAAATAAGTGACATTTCGACTTTTATTGTGCGACAGATACTCACTCTTTTAAGAGCCGGTTCTTGTCTGCTAGCTGCTGCCTCATTAGTGCGATTGTCTCACAAAAGGTTTCCGGGTCTGTTATCTCTGTTCTTCTTAACTTATTATCTTCTGATTGCCTCTCTGTTCCGAGCAGTTAGGCCTAACTGTTCAATTATCGTCATCTACTTAATCCAGTTGTTGATTTCACGAGATTTCTTCGTAATTCTGTAAAAACATGTGCGAGTTTTTCCACTGAGAAGTGTTTTTGTTGTTTTGCGCTTGGGAAACAGATAAAATTACAGTTATACGCCAGAGAGAAAGTAAAGAATTTGATAGTTGAAAAATAGAGATCAAATAATATAGTTTATGAATAGTTGAAAAAATGATAAAATATATTTGAAAAAATTCAGATAAGTACAAGAACAACAGACAACTGACTTTGCAGAGGAGTAGGAAATCCTCCTTCGTAGGTGATGCTTAATTAAACCATGGAATTTCTACTCTAGCTACTTCTATTGAACTTATGAATTTATTTATTCATTCATTGCAATTGTAATTCTTCTTACTCTCTTCATTTATTGGCTGCTATTTTGAAGATTTTTATCTCTGTTTTCATCAATTGTAAAGTGATTATATTCAAATACATTTCCGTGACCTTTTCTCTTCTTATTTTTTCTTTTCTCTACTTTGCTCGAGTTTTTCATGTTCTTGTAGTGTGTTCTGGTATACTTAAGTTATATGTTTTATTAACACTGAGGGGTAGTGGTTACAGTCATCTCTATTAGATAAATTATAACTGACTTTTGTTCTTGTCATTAATTTATATAACTACTGTATTTATATTCTTAAAAAAACAATTTTTTATTTTATTTTTTCATCTCAAAATTTTAAATAAATAGTAACTCATACTCACGAACGGACGGGAAGTCTTGTGAATATGATTTCATAATATTCAGATAATGAAAAATGTCTTATGTATTGTGCAAATGAAATCAATAAAAATAAAATTTGATAGCCTCATTGTGTTTGATCCGAAAATGTCAAGTACTGTACTTGAAACCAACTCTTTTATGCAGTGCAAGGATTGAATTAATTGGGCGTATATTGAAATATGAAGAATATAAAATTATTTATTATTGAATAAAATAATACATATATTGAAGCGGCTCTGGTAGCGCAGTTGGTTGGAGCGCTTGCCTTTGATAGGATAAGGCTCTAGCTGGCTTCGTTTCCTGCAGCCTTGGGTTCGAATCTCATTCAGCCATGGATGTTTCTTATCATTCTCCTCATTACCCACGCACAAGTCTCCGGACTCATGTGGGCATCATCTCCAATAAAAAATTTGAACTACTGTACCATAACTGGCTCAGTATCAAGGGAGTAGCATGATGCAAAATCGCTTGGTTTAGATTAGATAAGTGTACTTCATTCATGTGAATTTACAGTTCTCTCACGGGTGGTTAAAAGCAATGTTATTAGCATCACATAGATAGTAATAAGTCCTATCTGTGATGTAAATTTCATTAATTTAGTGGAAAATAAATCTTGTAGCGCATCTACATAGAATGCTAAGGTCTACACAAAATTCCCTACCTCACTTCGGAAACTTAAAACCTGAATGGGTAACTGGCAGCTATAAAATTACTTACCCCGTGGTTTGGAACCCACCTAAAACTTTAGATCCACCATTCATAATATAATTGTGACTACGTTGGGCTCTGTCGAGTCTGATACTTGCTTTGTTATTGGTTGGAGCGCTTGTCTATGATAAGATAAGACTCTAGCTGGCTTCGTTTCCTACAGCCTTGTGTTCGAATCTCATTTAGCCATGAATGTTTCTCATTATACGCCCATTGACCTCATTATCCACACAGGGCAGGCTGTGCGCAGGGTTATTGTTCATAATTTTTTATGAAAGTTTCTTGTATTGAATATTATTAGGGCTTTGAACTTTTATAATGCTGTGAGCTGTGAGGAAAAACATTTTTTTTTTCAATTATTTTGTGAAATATGGGGGTTCAAAGTAGAAATGCTTTGGTTTTTGGGAGCAATAAATTGATCTCACCGATCAGTGATTTTAAACTTTTGATAAATTTTCCATAACTAAAAGACACCTTGAGGAATAAAATGGCATATTTTTTATTCCAATCTAACAAATACTTTTTCAAAATAATCTTCTGAAGAATTGATTTTTTTACAGATTTAAAAAAATGTATTTTTAAAAAAACTAGTTGCTTTACCGGAGTAAAAATATGTCATTTTATTCCTCGATGTATCTTTTAGTTACAAAAAATTTATCAAAAGTTTAAAGTCACTCGTAGGTGAGATCAATTGCCACCCAAAACCAAAATATTTCAACTTTGTACCCCCATATTTCACAAAATAATTGATGAAAAAACATTTTCTCACAGCAATAGAGATAATATTCAAAGCCCTAATAACATCCAATACAATAAACATAGAAAAAAAATTATCAACAAAAACCCTGCGCATAGTTTCCAAACTCATATGGACATCATCTGCTTTGAAATAAATTGTATCATTATACCGCATGAATAATTCTCAGATATATGAGGTCATGTTCAGCAACGAAAAATGATAATAATTAAAGAAGCGAAATAATCGTCTTTAAATCCATACTGGATAGTTTGACTACAGTCAATCACCTCAGAAATAACAGCCAATTAAGTGATAGCTGTGAGCCGTAGCAGGTATCTGTTCAATCAGATAGAGATAAGCTCTCGGACACTCTTTGTAAGGGTGACCGATTAGATTGGCCAGAAAAAATTCACTGTTCTCTGCTGTAAAATCCCTTCCCGGTGGTTCGGAACCCACCTAAAACTGTCATCAATCACCATCATTCAACTCATTACCCACGCACAGATCTCAGACCTATGTGGGCTTCATCCTCCAAAAAAAAGACTCAAATTTTAATTATCTATCCAATAACAGCCTTCTAAATCGTTCTCACAGTATTTCCTCCATATTTGGCTACGAGTTTCCCATTCTGTCGATGTACCGGGTGAGTGGCATTTACGGTTCTACAATCTTCTAAATTGACTATTTTGATCGATTTCTTCTTGCAAACACCAAATTCAGAAAATCGAAAAGGTAGTTGACATTGATTGAACTATTGAGCGTGTTGGTTTCGAAGCGATTTAGCGGAATTGTAGTTCATTAATGGCTGATAGTCTACTGGAATCAGAATCTCAATATGGCGATTTTTTCTAATTACAGGAAGTTGTTCACTTTATTTCCAGTGCGTGATTTTTATGAACAGTTGAAGCTTATCTTTAGTGGAATTTCAGTATTTTTGTGAATTAAAAAGTATTGAGTGCGAGAAATTTTTTTACTTTTCTCTTTGTTATTTTTTCTTTTACAGTGTTTTCATGAAAATAATTCTTTTACATGCGGAGTTAAGACTGTAGAGTGTTTTCTGCCACTCAATCTCAGCGAAATGTCAATTGAAAAGCCATATAATATAATAATAACAACATCAGTGTGGCACTAACAAAAGTACGAAAATCATTATAAATCACAATGGAAATTATGATGAATTATACAGAACAAGAAGTGAAAGAGAAATATCAGAAATAGTATGGAAATATCTCTGGAACAAACAATTTATTAGAGAATAAATTGCGACTCATATTCTAGAAAAAGTGTAGAATAGAGAAAATAAGACTAATAATAATACTAGTAATAAGAATAAGAATAATAATAATATTAATAATAGAGAAAAAAAAGGAGGAAAATTATTGCAATAAGAATAAGTTGCGATGTAAGAGAAAATATGGAAGGGGAATAAGTGAATAGAAAGAAATAAGAAAGAGTGTAAAATTATATCACCCGATATGGAAAAATTACACAATTAAATCATAAGAGAGTTTTGGTCTTTCTAGGGCTTTTATATTGAATTTGTTCCTTTGTTATAAAAAACATACCTGTTATCTGAAAAATTACATAATTAAACCATCAGAAAGTTTTGGTCTGTTTGGGCCTTTGATAGTGAATATGTGCCTTTTAATAACTTTGTTATTGAAATGTTATCATTTTTAATTGTTAATTTGTGTGGAAGCATGGGAATTTGGGATTCTATGACTACTTTACACAGGAATTTTCAACTAAAAACTGATAACATCAAGCCATAGCAGCTCGTTCACCCATCCAAGCGCAGTGTTGAGCGTTCTGGACTGAATCTGATGATCATTCGGAGAAACTTATGAAACCATTTTAATAACCCTCTCCTACTTTAATAGTACACTTTTTTTATATTTGAACATTCAAAAATTAAAAAAATAATTAATGAACATTCTATCGGCCCGTTGCACGAAAGCCAATTAAATAAGGAGTTTAATGTCAGTTAACTAACCGTCGTAAGTGTAACGGAATTATTTCTGTTGCTCAAAGAACCATTAGTTGATTTTCGTTAACCGAACGGGCACAATCTGGCCACACTGTAATTTGATCAACAACTGATTTTGAAGTTGAGAAAAAAGATAAATTAGAATAATTTCATTGTGAACTATTTGAATCATTATTCAACTATCTCAATATTATTATATTCTTCAGAGATTTTATTCATTTTGAAAGGTTTTTAACACCTACGACCTAATTTGCAGTTCTGTGTTCTGGTACAATAAACATAACCTATAAAATATAACTTAACGGGCATTGGTAAAATTTAATCATCGGTGATCGGGCGGTTAAATATATTTTACGAAGGTTAACCTAATCGGCGTTGTCGCTTGTAATATTATTGAGCTTTGTACAACTAAATTCTAACTTCATTAAGTTTAATTTCCGTAGAATTACGTCATTCTATGGGCATTAAATTTAATTGGCTTTCGTGCAACTGACCGTATAACTATGATCATGATTTTTGATTGTTGATGTACGTGGAAGCATGATAATTTAGAATTATTTGGCTACTTCTCCAAGCTGATAACATCAAGCCAAAGCAGCCCGGTCACCCATCCAAGCACAGTCTTGAGCATTCTTGACCATACATTACGATCACCCTGGTACACTCGTAGAAATAGAGAAATATAAATATAAGTAGGTTTAAATAATAGAAGTATACCTATTTGATTCGGAACCCACCTAAAACTGTGGGTCCAGCTCATCAATCACCCTCACTCATTATCCACGCACAGGTCTCAGACCTATGTGGGTTTCATCCTCAAAAATACCTTTGTTGAGGACCCGACAGGGTCTTATTGAAATCGTACCGTCGTCCGTCCGTCCGTCTGTGCCCTAGCGCTTGAAAGGAAGATTCTATAGTCTGTTCAGCGAGCCTACAGAGTGACCCAAACAAACTTTGCATGTGTGTGAGTGAGGAATTGTACTGAAAATGGCCTGAATCGGTTGGTCGGCTTATTCACACTCATTGCCACCTACAGTTCGTTCTCAACAGCTGTTGTTGCACTTCCAGTTTGTGCTTCACTGTTTGACATCGAGAATACAAAAGTCGTACATTGTGATTAACAATTCGTTATGTTTGTGTTTGTACAGTAGCTTGCCTAAGTATAATTTGATTTCTCAAGTAGGTTTTTTAAAAATAATTTTATCAGTAAGTTCTTTGTTCCATTACAGTAGTTTATATTTTACAGTAGTTTAGGCGTTTTCAATGGGTTGCCTGTTCGATGAATTTAAAAAAACTATTCTGTGAATCGGGCTTCGTTGGGTCTAGGCTTGCACGCACGCACGCACATGTTTGTTTACTCTACTCCGTAGGCTCGCTGAACAGACTATAGACTCTTGAAACTTGGTATATAGCTTCCTCATTTCCATGGATACACTTATGAAACTGTATCAATCCCTCTCCCAACATAAGTGATACATTTTTTTATATTTGAACAACCAAGAATGCCAAGAACGTGACAACCCCCCCCCCCCCACAACTCAAGGGTGACAATGTCAGGCACTGAAAGGTCGCACGGTTTGTTCTCCTAGCACAACTGATAAGGACACTGAGGATTATCCTGACAATCCAGGACACGCAGGACACAGCTGACAATTCAGGACACCTCTGACAATTGTAGGCAGGACCTAGATGCCGGAGGAATCAATGGCTTGCAAGCAAATCAGGTGCAGACATGTGAAGCCAGCAGGGTTCAAAGACCTCATTAAAGGCTCCGAGTCCTGTCTTCTGTTTACCTGTCTCGGCCTATGTAGATTAATAAGGGACTACTTGCTTTTGTCCAGTCTAGGATCTCCTTTCTACTGCTTAAAGGCGGAATAATATATTTCTAGACTTTCAGCCTGTTGCTGACGGCTCCTTAGCCATATAACTTATTTTGCCGACTTATTTTACATGTGTCACACAAGCTAGTGTGTGCTTTCTATTCTTTCAAGTCCAAGCATCTTCGATTTAGCTTGGACTTAACTTCTATACAAATCGGCTGCGTGCTCCAGAGATGTTCTCCTGTCACTTTGAGAGTAGTCTACATCTACAATAATATTGTAGTAGGGTGTAGGCCCTATTGTGGGTGGCGGGAAGGGAGGGAACACTGTGTTGATGGATCAGAATTTGAATTTGAAAAATAAATGAAATGGATTAAACTAGTGAGCCCAACGGGCTGGAGAACTCGCTTGCAAACAACTAATTTTGGAAAGGGAAACTCATTTGGAAAGCTTATCCTAGGTAGGTGGTAAAGAAAAACGACTGTTTTGAAGATACTGATTTAGATGAAATTCACAAGACATCTATCACTTGAAGTTCAAGTTTATCGTTGCTCTGATACACAGATTTATTTTTCCACAAAAAAGACGTACCGTACTCATATACCTATATATCAGGGCAATGGGATTAGTGTATCTATAGAGTAGATATATTTACCATATAAAAAACAGCTGTTTATATATTCATATGTTGTCAGGGCAATGAAATTAGTATATCAGCTGATAGAAATTCTATAAAAAGCCTGATCGCATTTATATTCACCTACAGCTGATAATAACTCAAAATATATTTTGAAATCTATTGCGAATGCCATCATATGGTAGAATTGTAGAAACAACTATTTTCTTTATATAGTGATATATAGATATATCAATGAAGGGACTATTTGATTCGCCTCAAAAAGGATGAAGGAGTCGGTTAATTTTATTGGCCAACGAACTTGACCTGTCTAAAGATACCAAGAATCTGTGTTTCAAATTTGAAGTTGATTGATAAAGGCGTTCGAAAGTTATCGTGGAACATACAAACACACAACGCCTCGAGCCTCAAGTCAAAAGGAAGAACTCGCTTCGCTCGTTCAAAAATACAGTCTCATAATATCATAATATACACGTTTATTTTTTACTTCGTCTTCTTTTCTTTCATCTTCTGCTTCATTTTTTCTTCTTCCTGGATTTCTTGTTTCATAACGATCTACGTTGTTAATATTAACTTCTTATGGTATATTCAACGGCTTGTATTCATTAATTTTATTTAACTTTTTGTTGTAAATTCAACGACTTTCAGTCAATTTTAATTGAGAATAAATAATAATTTTAGTCACTTTTTGACAAAAACGTTTTCGAGTCATGGAGACCCATCTTCAAAGGCGTCCTTGATCGCTCCTTGATCGATCAAGGACGCCTTTGAAGATGGGTCTCCATGACTCGAAAATGTTTGGCCTACGTGAATAGAAATATTATTTATTCACAATTAAAATTGACTGCAAGTCGTTGAATTCACAATAAAAAGTTAAATAAAATTAATGATATTCGATAAACTTCCACTCCTTCAGAATATCACTTCAAAGTTCAAGGAATATCTTTTTTTTTGAGATTTCGTCCTGGAGACTCCAGTTAAGGAGTATAAGACAAGTCAGATCAACAAAAATATACAATCTTATACACTAGTTACCATAATTATATCAATAAGTTGAGGTGAGGCTTAATTTTGTTGTGAAAGGAACTCTCGTACACTATAAAAAGCTTTATAAACTAAATATCTTTTCAATTGCGTTGTAAATATTTTTCTATGTTTTGAAGACTCTTCAAAAACTGCAGATGCTTGTTGTAGAGTTTCCTATCAGTATAACTAGGGTTTTGTCTGAATACGCTACTATTGTTACTCACCAAGTGATAATCTCCTGGGTTTCTTGTATTATAATCGAGTAAGTCAAGATTTTGGTTAATTGAACGAGCGTAGCAAGTTCTTAGTTTTGACTCAAGGCTCGCAGCTTTTTCTTTTTGTTAGTGGGTTTGTTTGTATGTTCGATAATAACTTTCGAAAGCTTTGACCGATAAACGTCAACATCTTATCACATATTCTTGGAAACTTTATACAAGTTCGTTTGCCAATGAAATTGACCTACTCCTTCATCCTTTTTGAGGCGAAACAAAAGGATAGGTTCTCAGCCCTTAATTAATATATCTATATATTACTATATTTATATAGAAAATAAGTTGTTTTTACCATACGAAAATCGCAATAGATTTCAAAATATATTTTTAGTTATCATCAGTTGTAGGTGAATAAATGCGATCAGCACCTTTTCAAATAACACAGGCTTTTTAAAGAATTTATACTGATATACTAATTTCATTGTCCTGATACTGTTGTCCATATATACTATGGATATATGAGCAGCTGTTTTTGTGTTAAATATTTCTACTCTATAGATATACTAATTCCATTGCACCCTTTTTTTAAATGTAAGAATTCAACATTTTCTTCATCTTTGAACTAGACTGGACTAGCTATACTTTATACTGAAACATCATCAAATATTGATAATTATTCATGATAACATTGTTGAAATAACGGAGATTTTTAAAATCAATTACCTAAGAGCAGGAAGCAGGTATCTGTTGAATCAGATAGAGATAAGCTGCTTTCTCCTGGGCACTCTTTGTAAGGGTGACCGATTAGATTGGCCAGCAAAATAGACACTGTTCTCTGCTGTAAAATCACTTCCCGGTGGTTCGGAACCCACCTAAAACTGTAGGTACAGCTCATCAATCACCATCATCCAACTTATTACCCACGCACAGGTCTCAGCCCTAAGTGGGCTTCATCCTCAAAAAAAATGAAAACGTAGATATAAATAGATTGTATTTGTGTACAAAAGCAATGTGAGCAATAAATAGTTCCAAAATCGTCTACTAAAGTAGAATTAAAAGTAGAAGCGTATTGCCAAAACGTCGGTCGAAGTGACGGAGGAGGGGGCACCTCTGCGCTTAGCCAATAACAATTGGGCAGTTACCACACCAACTGATACAGTGTTGCAATATCTCCTACTCCCAAACCTCGCCAGTCCCAGTGGCCACTGTAATAGCCCGATAGCTAGTGGTTAGGAGTAATTTTGCTCACTTAATCTTTATTGATTAAGATTAATAATTGTATTCCCCTTTTTTTAAAATTCGTTTGAATTCGGCCAAATTTGCGGATGATTTGATATCAAGGGTTAAGCCTGAAAGTGTTTTTCTTCAGTTTAATTTTGATAATTTCCTTTTAAGCAAGTTTGGATTAATTTGTTATTCCTAGTCAGCTGAAGTGTTCATGAATTAATATTAATTAATCTGAAGGGTTAAGCCAAATAGTCACTGTTCTGTTTAAATTTTGCTTATTTATTTTGTTTTACATTTAATGTTGATTATTCTTTGGGAGACACAATATATGTGTTAAAATTCAGATGTCCATCATTTTTCTTGTTCATCCTCTCCTAGAAAAAGTTGCTCACCCCAGTATTGGTAACCAGAAGGTGTCCGGTTACAGTACATATTTTTCAATGCTAAATTATTTATTCATTTATTAAGTGCAATGTATTTATTCATTACAACGTTATTGCACCTGAGCTTGCTGAGAATGTTCTAGCAAATCATCTAGCGATCATTTGTTCGATGTAGGCCTATTTCTTGTTCATTAAAAACTAGTTTCATTATTGATTATTCAATGACAAAAGGTTCAACTCGGACACTTAATCTCAATGAAATTGTGACATCACTTTTATTCAAAACAAAAAGGAAGAAGTTAAGCTTTTAAAGTTCATAGAGAAAAATTCCAGACATCAGTAAAACTACCGAAACATTAAAAAAAACTTATTCACTTGTTTTCAAAGTGATAGTAAAAGTTAAATCAAATATAAAAAGTCATACATAAATCGCATGATTGATTTTTCCTGCATTCACTGCATTCCTTCCTGAGTTAAACAAGAGTATTTCTACTATATCTTTAATTATTGAGAATAATCATCATTGAGACTTGGATTTTTTCGAGCAACTACTTTGTATAGGGCCTACTAACATTCTACAAGAAATTCAGCTTTACCCTAATTTGTTACAACAATGTCTATTTTTTGCATTCATTGCCTGAGCAAAATCAGTTTGCGGCGTGCTACTGCCATACATTAGGGAGTAAGTAAGGTTCGTCCATTGATATATATTACTAGATGCCTAACTCCGGGATCCGCTGTGAAGTCACAGCGCTAGCATCGCCCGCTTCTAAATCGGGCAAAACCACGAAAATTTGTATAGCGGTAATGGAAAAAACCCGTATTTGTCAGTGCTAAAATGACTTGTTTTGTGATGTGAAATGATTTTTTAACATGATTGTTTCATGTAGTCATTATGGATGTACCAATCAGTGCAAGTCTGGTGGAAATATTCATTTTCAAACAAGTAATTTTATCTTTTTATTGTCTATGTGCAAGCCTAGCTTTACAAGATTGTTTTCTGCTTCCTCACTTTTATGGTTTTTTTTAATTGAAAATAATGTACTACCATATTCACCACTTCAATCTTGTTCTTATAAGCATTAATTACTCGTGATATACCATACAGTAATTTATTAAATAATTATTTTAATCAAGCGATTTTGCTTGAACTGCAATGGCATTGGTGAGCATTCTTGGGCTTCTCAATATGAATTTATATAGGAGCCTACTGAATTTTGAAGCATGCGGTATCTAAATATATATATATATATATATATTTATTTATTTATTCATACAGTACATTTATATTTCCTTTGGTGTTGCAGTTCCATAATATTACTTTTTCACTTGATATTTAAACGTTAATGATATTTCGAAAAATCTTCACCAAAGAGTTTAACATTTACATATTCGTGTAACGGCAATTTCGCGTTGTTGTAATGCTACCTCAGACACAACTGGAGGCCTACTGCTGAATCAAGTTTATGATTTTTTTTATAATTCAGTATGTCTGCTCCACAAGATAGCCTAGTATTGTTATTTTAGTCAAAATTTGATAAAGCTGGACTTTGATGTTTGCTTTATTAAAATATCTTCTATTCCCGAATTTTCTCAGAATAAAAATCATATATTCGAAATCAGGGAATCACAGACCACAAATAATATTACTCTAGAATTTTTTCTTCATAAATATTGAGAAAATAAGCTTATGAAATTTTGGCCGCCATCTTGGAAATATTTCGTGAAGCGAGCGTTTTTTGAGGTGCAAGAGTTCAGATTCGGATTCAGTGCGTCAAAGTACATAGGAATACGCTGAGAAAAAATTACTGTATGTTTTTCCTGAAATCATATACTTATGATACTGCTTATGCACTGCTCTGAGTTTGAAATTGGCTTGAGCCAGAAAAAATCTGGTTTGTCAAATTATTACTACTATATGTAAGACTATATCATGGGCTATTTTAAAAAAAAGAATTATTGAAATTCATCAAGGGAGTTGCGAGAAATCTTCAAATGAAAATTGACTTTTTCCCATAAGAGCCTGTGTTAAATTTGAACTTTTGCCCGATTTGGCCTTTTCCCGCCAGAAAAAAGTGGCTTCACTATGCCATAGCCTTCAACGTTAGAGTTACGCATCTAGTAGTATTATATCAATGGGTTCGTCTATGCTACTTCACTGCCATTTTGTTCAGCATTACACACGACGTGGCAACACCGTCGCCGAACTTTGCCGAGACACTCCGACCGTCCCCGAAGACAACACCTCCAAGCCGACTTCCCAATACGTTTCTGCTTTTAATTCCACTATATTTTGGAATTTAAATATGAGAACGTAGATATAAATTTGTGGATGTAATCGATTCAATCAATCAATACTTCACTCACCAATAATGATCAAATAATACAATTCTATTTCTAAACATCATCAATATGAACGTTCAACAGCTTAAAGATTATCAACTAGATTTTGAAGGTGTCAGGGTGAGATTTGGGGTGGGGGTTGTTACGTATTATTATGTGTGTGGCATAGGAAGGAAGTGTACAGGGTTTGAAGCCTCACAGTGGGAGGGTAGGTTTAGGGAAAAGGGTGTCAGGGAGTTGTTGACGAAGGGGAGGAAATAAATAGAACAAACCCACACACAGGTCTCAGACCTATGTGGGCTTCATCCTCAAAAAAAATCTTTTAAAGATTTAAAAAAAATAATGTTAAAAAGATTGATAGCTTTGAAGATATGTAGTTTATAAGTCATCTCAATTCACCTTCCCTTTATCATGGAACTTTATCAATTAATATTTCTGATTATAGAATATATTGATGAAATAGAAATTTATAAAATCAATCAAGTTCTTAAACATATTAATTTAATTAGTACCTAACCTAACCTTCACTTTATGATAAGGTCACCAACCTCTAAACAAAATAGGCTACACGTAAAATATGATTCACTCAATTAGCCTTTTGTTTTTTAGAAATTGAATAAAAAAGTGGTTTTGAATCTGACAAATCCTGTTATATGGTTAGATAAAAATATCGATGAACAGATGGGAATATAGATTAAGAGTCGTAAAAGCTGGTATCGTTACAAGAGATTTCCACAGAAGCAGCTCTGTGTTCATTTTTAATTATGTTTTTCACTCTATTTTATTGGTTTTTTTACGTACACTGCATTGTAACTTTTTTCTCTTTCTCTCGCATATTATCCTTCTTCTCTTTCTCTTTCTCCTTTTCCTTCCCCTTCTCCTTCTTCTCCTATTCTTTCTCCTTCTCTTTCTCCTTCTCCTTCGCCTTCTCCTTCGCCTTCTCTTTCTTGTTTTCCTTCTCCTTCTCCTTCTCTTTCTCATTTTCCTTCTCCTTCTCCTTCTCTTTCTTATCCTTCTCCTTCTCATCCTCCTTCTCCTTCTCCTTCTTATACTCTTTCTCCTTCTTCTTGTCCTTCTCTTTCTCGTTCTCCTTCTCCTTTTCTTTCTTCTTCTTCTCCTTCTCCATCTCCTTTACCTTCTCTTTCTCCTTCTCATTCTCCTTCGCCTTCTCCTTCTCCTTCTCATCCCCTTTCACCTTCTCCTTCTCTTTCTCGTTTTCCTTCTCCTTCTCCTTCTTCTTATCCTTCTATTTCTCCTTCTCCATCTTCTCCTTCTCCTTTTCCTTCTCCTTTTCCTTTTCCTTCTCCTTCTCCCTCCTCTTCTCCTTCTCTTTCTCGTTCTCCTTCTCCTTCCTCTTCTCCTTCTCTTTCTCGTTCTCCTTCTCCTTCTCATACTCTTTCTCCTTTCTTTCTCGTTTTCCTTCTCCTTCTCCTTCTTCTTATCCTTCTATTTCTCCTTCTCCTTCTCCTTCTCCATCTTCTTCTCCTTCTCCTTTTCCTTTTCCTTCTCTTTCTCCTTCTCCTTCCTCTTCTCCTTCTCTTTCTCGTTCTCCTTCTCCTTCTCCCTCTTCTTCTCCTTCTCCTTTTCCTTCTTCTTCTCCTTCTCCTTCTACTTCTCCTTTTCCTTCTTCTTCTCCTTCTCCTTCTCGTTCTTCTTCTCTTCCTTCTCCTTTTCCTTCTCATTCTCCTCCTTTTTTTCCTTCTCTTTCTCGTTCTCCTTCTCCTTCTCATCCTCCTTCTCCTTCTCCTTCTTCTTCTCATCCTCCTTCTCCTTCTACTTCTCCTTCTCCTTCTTCTCCTTCTCCTTCTCCTTCTCCTTCTCCACCCCTCCTCCTGCTCTTTGTCATCCTCATCCTCCTTAACCTTTTCTTCCTCCACCTATTTCTCTTTCTCTTATTCCTCCTTTTCTTCCTCATCTATTCATTAATCTTCTTCTATTACACACACACTGTCTCTCACTCTATCTCTCTTTCCCTCCATTGACACCATGGATCTAAATGGTGGAAGAGGTTATCTGGAATAGACTTTTCTTCGTTCATCTGCTAGTTATTACTTGTTTGTTCTTAATGAGCCTTTGATTACGCCATAAAATTCGTAATGACAGGTTGGCTAGAGCATTCAAAATCAATACTGGGCGCATTCATATCTGATGGATATGCGAGTTACAGAAGATTTCCTTTTTTAGTAATACAAGTTGAAAGTTATGAGTATGAATAAATCAGGTACTAATAAACTACAGTCATGGCTGTTTCTTTGGGTTTGATGTAATATTTTAATGTATATATTTTTAATTTTTAAGTATGTATTATAAATAAATAAATAAATGTTATTTATTACACATATCAGTGGTGTGGATGCTCAACAATTGGAAAAATCATATTATTTATCTAGAATAAGGAATTCATTTGAAAAACTTGGATTATTTGTCTAGAATTAGGAAATTTAATTATTACTTATTTATTGTATTTTGAATTGAATTCTCTATTTCCTCTTTAAAAAAAAACAAGTACATAAATAACAACAATAAGTCAGAGAAAACAATCCTCACAATACAGCTTAAGCATCTTGGAGACTTGAAAGCGATTCCCATAACCTAAATTAAAAACATAAATCACATATAAACAAAATAGATTGAAATATTATTGAATTTAATCGATAATTCTACCCACATTGTTTTGTCGATTTTCAAGATGGACGCATATTTACAAAAATTTATATTTCTCCTATTCTAGTTCGAATATTTTGTTACAACTTAACATGAATCTTATTAAAAAATTGAAGATTCGTGTGAGCAATTCCAATAATTCAAGCTATTTCCATACTTTTGAACAAAAATATAACAAATTTTGAAAATACTTGGAGGCAGATTCAATAAATAATTCAAGCATGTACCATTCGTATAAACAAAACTACATCAAACCAAATTTATATATTATAATTATTTTATTGTTATTATTATTATTATTATTTTCGTGATTGGTCACTTAGGACCGCGATTTAACAATTAAGATTTTGAAAGTACTGTTGAAAATGTGACTGGTGAAGCCACGAAACCGCGGTCCAGTGCTGTAGTAATAAAGAAGTGGAATTGACAACATTTAACAGTGATTTATTCTTTTATTATGGAGTTCCACAACATCAACCAAAATTCTACAAATAAATTAAGACTTTTTTAATCTTTGATGATAATCTCGCAGCACTTGTCCTCGTCTCTTCCGTTCTTGTTCAGACAAGATCATTGTTCTTATTGTTCTCATCTCCTCCAAAAATTCTTGAGAAGTATCAATATTGAGTCTGAAGCAGTTCCTATTCTGAATTTCTAATGATTAGTGTTTTTTTATTTTTATTTTGTTCTTGTGATTTGACTGTATCAATATGACCTGCATGTCTCAGTTTGTTGTAACAAATGTTTGGATTGGATTGTAAATAAATTCAATTTAATTTCTTCAAACGGTATGTTTAGTGATCTAAGGTTCTTGTGACAGCCATCAAACCATGGATTATTTTTCTTTGAATCAGAATATTTGAAAATCTTGTGCGTAAGTCGAGAGAGGTTTATTCTATAGAGGTGTTCATAGAATTTTAGTTTTGATTTCTGTGTAGATGGGATTCACGATTTTGTAGATTCCTTCAGAAATTTTAAGGCGGTATCCATCTTGTGTTAGTATTAGTCCATAGATCTTTTGAAGAGTTTTTTTTTCAGTTTTAGTAATTTCATTTATTTTAGATTTTAAATTCAAAATAGAATTTTCACTTCCATAAAGAATTCCTGATGTTACAACACTTGTGATATTTCACTTTGGTGTTCCAATATAAGTTATTCTTATTGTAAACATTTATGGTTTGTGGTAAGCAGATTCTGCAATTTAAATCATTCTTGAAATACTCTTATTATCCCTGCCGTTTTCTTGAAGAATTTCTCCCAGATATTTGAAAGACTACTCTGCCAATCTTGCCAATGTCAGAATTAAGGGCTGTAATATTACTATTGCCATTATTATTATTATTACTATTATTATTATTATCATTATCATCTTCATCATCATCATCATCATCATCATCATCATCAGTGTATGTTTGTTGATGATGTAGAGATCCTTATGTGTAGTTGCACCACGCTGTTTCGGATATATAATATGATAATCTGTTTTAACAGATAAATTTGTTTTAAAAAAATTGTCCAAATTTGCTCATGCTATCCTCCAAAACTGAGCGTTCGTCTATTAAGGGTCGGCTGTAGCGTGGCCATGTTGGATTTTTATCTCCATAAGAGAATTTTCTTACCATATAACTAATTTCTAGTAAATTATATATAGCTAATATAGCTAATTTCTAATTTATACCATATAGCTAATTTCTAAACCATATAACTCACCTATTTATAATCTGAAAATGAGTGTCAATGTCTTATTTTGAAGGTCTGATTATGCTCAACCGGCTTTGCTTTCTGAAAAACTCATACTTCTTTCACTGTTTGTTCTGAATAATGATTTATGAGTCACGAATTTATGATGATTTTTTTCTGACGTTTGTGATATAGATATCAAAAAAGACAAAACGGGTCCTCTCCATTATAATGTTTTTCATGACAAGGAATTTTTTCTCACGTATTGCTTCATTTGTAAAGTTTTTTAATGGTTTTTTGTAGAGGTAAGTTCCACAAATTAGTTGTTGTTCAATCCACTCAAAATAGGCTTGTCTACAAACATAAATTTTTCACAACATTGTCTATACATTTTAAATGAACCACTTCCTTCTACAATTTTTTCACAATATTGTCACGGAACACAAAATAGAAATAAATAAATAAAATAATAATACAATTTCTTTAATATAATATAAATCTTGAAGATTCTTGTAAGCAGCTTCAACAACTCTAGCTAGTCCTAAGCTAATCCCTCTCTTTGTTTTGCCACACACAACAATTTTTAACATTTCTGTTCTGCACCACAGTGAAGATAATAAATCAGTCGAAAAGTATTGTAGCGCCATGAGCAATGAAGAAAAATAGGCGTCCCAAACTTGATGGCCAACTGAAATCTATATGTATACTACGTAAATGCATTAGCATTGAATGTATACCTATGTAGGCGCCCCAAACTTGATGGCTATATGTATACTACATACATATATATTAGTGCTAAATGTATACCTATGTAGGCGCCTCAAACTTGATGGCTATATGTATACTACATACATATATATTAGTGCTAAATGTATACCTATGTAGGCGCCTCAAACTTGATGGCTATATGTATACTACATACATATATTAGTGTTGAATATACCTATGTAGGCGCCCAAACTTGATAGCTCTATGTATACTACATATATATATTTGTGTTGCTTGTATACCTATGTATATGGATGACAGCAGTTAGTAGTAGCGAGTGGAGAAACGATCTTTTCAATTTGTAGAAGATATGGCAAACACTGGGCACCTAACCTGCGAGGTATCCATCTTGTAGTGGGTTTGTTTACACTGTCAGTATACATGATTGGCCCATCAATATGGTTGGTGAGTGACTGATGTTTGAGAGAAAGAGAAAGAAGAGAGAGAGTGATAAAGAGAGGAATTGAGATAAAATCGTACAAAGATTGCAATAGAAAAGAATCAGTTAGGAATTTGATGGTAGGATGATGACAGGGCTACGTGAACGGATTCACAATGAAGTGGGTAGAAAGAGAAAGGATGATTAAGTAGGGGAGAGACCGAGTGAGAGTGGGTGAGAGGGAGGATGGATGATGATCGACAGAGATAATAAACAATTGGTAGCATGGTTTTGGGCGAAGTAATAATTTGCTCAGTTGTCTGCCGTGCTGCGCTTGTAATACTTAGCTTACAGTGTATAATAATCGATGGACAGAACTGTTCTTCTTCTTGCCCTCAAGATAAAATGCCTGTCGTTGAAGAAGAGTGATTGTGGAGAGAAAGAGGAGGAATAAAGGAGGGAAAAAGGGTAAGGAAGTAGAGAGAAAGTTGATGGAGAGGTTGATAAAATGAAGGAAGTCAATGAGAAGGGGAAGGAGGAGTTGGAGGGTTTGGGAAAATTTGAAATAATATTGTGGCAATTAGGGGGGGGGGGGGAAACAAATTAAAAAAAGCAGGAGGATAGAAAAATTGGAAAAAATGATGATGATGATGAAGATGAAGAACATGGAAGAGAAAAGGGAGAAGAAGAGAAAGATGTAGAAACAGTGAATAGGTGATGATGATGTGTTATCAAATGACAAGAAGCCGAGAGCCAAATTTAAAGAGGAAGGAGATCCCAGAAATATAGGAAAAACTAGAAGAGAATTCAGTCAAATATTGTAGAAATAGGAAGAAAGAAGAAGAGAAGAAGAAAAGGAGGGAGATGAAAGAGAGGAGATAGATAGATAGATAATTGTTTCTATTGAAGCACTTTACAATTATTTATCATAAGTGCTGAAGGTGAAGTTGAGGCATAAGTGCCCCCTCCTCCACAGTATTAAAAAAAATTAATAACTTCATTCACAATAAAACAGTACCGGTAGATGAATATGATAATTATTTTACAATGCAAAAAGCAGAAGAAAACTGAAGCTAAAGGAAACTTCAAGATTAGGTGATCGCACACTTACACTCAGAGTAGGGAGGGAATTGGAGAAAATTTCGATAATAATAGGAGGAATGATGAGAAGAAAGAAAGATAAAAAAAGGCAAGGAACAGACGAATAAGATGGAGAGAATTCTAAGAAAGAATGGTAGAAAATGAGTGAAAAGTTGGAAAAAATAGGGAGAAAACAGAAAAAAATTAGGATGAGTAAGAAAGAATAAAGAAAAAAGGAGATGGAAGGAAGGACAGTGGGGAGGAACTAGAAGAAAATTTGAAAAAATGTGGAAGAAATAAGCGGAGAAAAGGAGGTGTAGAACAAGAATAAGAAGAAGAAGAAGAAGAAGAAAAAAGAAGAAAAATGAGGGAAAAGAAGAAGAAAAAGAGATGTAAAAAGAAGAAGAAAAGAGAAAAAAAGAAGAGAAAAGAGGAAAAAGAAGAAGAAAAGAGGAAAACGAAGAAAAAAGAGGGGAAAAAGAAGAAAAAGAGGAAAAATTAGACAAAACAGGGAAATTGGAAAAAGTAGAAGAAAAAAGAAGGAAAATAGGAAAAAGAGAAAGGAAAAAAGAAGATGAAAAAGAGATAGAAAAGAAAGAAAAAGAAGACAAAACAAGGAAATTAGAAAAAGAAGAAGAAAAAGAGGAAAAAGAAGGAAAAAAGAGATAGAAGAAGAAGGAGAAAAATAATAAAAAAGAGGGGAGGAAGAAGACATAGAGGAAAAAGAATAAGGAGAAAAAGGAGAAGAAAAGAGATAGAAGAAGGAGTAAAAGAGGGAAAAGAAGGGGAAAAAGAGGGTAAAGAAGAAGAACAAGAGATGTAAAAAGAAGAAGAAAAGAGGAAAAAGAAGAGTAAAGAGGAAAAAGAAGAGTAAAGAGGAAAAAGAAGAGTAAAGAGGAAAAAGAAGAAGGAAAAAAGAAGAAGAAAAAGAGATAGAAGAAGAAGGAGCAAAAGAAGAAAAGAAGAGGAGAAAGAAGAAGACATAGAGAAAAAAGTATAAGGAGAAAAAGGAGAAGAAAAAGAGATGGAAGAAGGAGAAAAAGAAGAAGAAAAAAAAGACAAAACAGGGAAATTGGAAAAGAAGAAGAGAAATAGGAAAAAAAAAGAAGGAAAAGAGGAGAAATAGGAAGGAAAAAGAAGAAGAAAAAAGAATAATAAAAAGAGTTAGAAGAAGGAGAAAAAGAAGAAGAAAACATGAAAAAGAAGAAAAAAAGAGGGAAAAGAAGAAGAAAAAGAGTTGTAAAAAGAAGAAGAAAAGAGGAAAAAGAAGAGAAAAGAGGAAAAAGAAGAAGAATAAGAAGTGAAATTGGAAAAAGAAAAAAAGTGGAAAAAGAGATAGAAAAAGAAGAAAAACGAGGGAAAAGAAGAAGAAAAAGTAGTTTGCATTAGAAAAGATAAGTAGAATGACAATATTTAGAAAATTAAAAGATAAATTAGTAGAAAATGAAAAATAATGTTGAATGTTGAATAATATTATGAGGAGGATACAAATAAGTAAAATAGATTGAAGTGAGGAAGATGAAAGAGCAGAAGAAAGAGAAGTAGAAGCACTAGTACAAGACGTTAAGAAAGAAGAAAAAGAAACAAGGCATTTGATGTTTTACAAATGGCAGGCGATATTGAGCAGCATTTGGTTTGTATGGATAGTGATAGATGTGCACATTTATGTGGTTAGCTCGCTGCGATTTAATTATTTTAGAACGGTGAATGTAAGTGTGCCTCTTGTCTTGTTAGGATCTTCTCTTGTTATGTCTTGGAGGCGATTTTTCAGCTATCAAGTGGGCGGTGACAGAGTCAGTGCCAGAGCCATCAATGGACACATTTGAAATGACTTGCCAAAAAAATATTATGTGTCTTGCAACAAAAGTTAATCGTGCTACCTTTTAATTGAATAATCAGACCAGCGCCATAAAAATGCTCGAGCGTTTCAAACCGTCGTTGTAGCTGTTCATCACAATGTTAACGGTTTGGTGTTGGATGATAAATTTAAACTATCATCTACCAATAAGAAAGAAGGAACTGCTCTCGTTAGAATTGATTGTTAGTTGGATTGAACTTTTGTTCCCCTCAATAAACAGAAGAAAAATTATTGACAAGAAAGAAATGAAAATAGCTATTTGTGTAACTAGAGTGCAAAGTGGGGTTTTTTACCGAGAGAAACAGTTTTTGTGTTTCTCGAGTGCAGAAACAATACTTTGTGCTCAAATTACACATTAAACTTTTCCTACAGTAACGTATAAAGTACCGTAATTTAAACAGAACAAAACAGGACAAACATAACCTGACAATTCCTCACATATAACCTATCTTCGAATCAAATCGATTTCATCAACAACAACAACTACAACAACTATTCACAGCTGAAGCAGAGTAGCCAACCTATTTTTGAATGCAGAATGTGGAACCTGCGTATTATATGCTCACTATTTTGTGTTGTTAGGTTGCAAATCTGGATTGCGGTAAAGTACTTTTGCGCACTGGAATTTACTTTCCCGCACTGGTGCAGGAATAGACTATTTTGTGTGCTACAGTTAGTGCAAAAATAGGCACTTTTTTGGGTCACTGTAAGAAAAATTCTTTTAGTAAATTACAGTGCGGAAAGTACTTTTCCGCACTCCAAATTTGCAACCTAACAACACAAAATAGTGAGCATATAATACGCAGGTTCCACATTCTGCATTCAAAAATAGGTTGGCTACTCTGCTTCAGCTGTGAATAGTTGTTGTAGTTGTTGTTGATGAAATCGATTTGATTCGAAGATAGTTTATGTGAGGAATTTTCAGGTTATGTATGCCCTGTTTTGTTCTGTTTGAATTACTTTATACATTACTGTAGGAAAAATTTAACGTGTAATTCGAGCCCAAAGTATTGTTTCTGTACTCGAGAAACTTTTAAAAAAAAAACAGTTTCTCTTGATGCAGAAAAACGGTGCTTTGCACTCTAGTTACACAAATAGCTATTTTGGTTGAGTTAAGACTATAAAGTTCTCTCTGTCACTCAACCTTACCCAAATTTATAAATAATATAAAATTCACATAGTACCATAATAACCATATCAATGAAGCAGTATGAACTTTCAAAGTAATTGCCTTCACGTGAAATATTATATTTGAGTGGAGTATTTTTCTAAAACTAAATTTTCAGCATTAAATTTAACCGCAATGTTTTGGACAATATAACATATTCAAAAATTTTAAAGAGAGCAGTTTTGGACTTGAGTCTGTTGCACCTTCACATCCATTATAATTTTGTCAAAATAAATAAATATACAAAATACAAAAACTCAACTGCATATTAGTAGTAGTAGAAAGTTAATACAAAACATAACAAATAGTAGAGAGAAAGATGTGATGAACATCACCAGAAAAAGAAAGCTGGAAAGGTTAAAAAAGTGAATAGGTTAGATTCATATAAGCCTTCATCCAACAGTCTTTGTTATCTCCCAATGTAACTGTAGCCTGCTTTATTATGTGTACTGTAGTATTCATATAACTTGGCAGCGTGTAGCAGATGGGACATGCTACATCTGGACCCAACTGTTGCTGCCAAGATATATGAAAACTACTATAAGACGTTGAATATACGTGAAAATAATAATATGTTTAAATAAAAAAGCACCAACATCTAGACATACATAATTATTATTACAAAATCGAAAAGATTATCACTCACTCAATCACAATAGTAATTGGAACAAAAACCTTGATGAATTGGTAGGAATTTTTTAAATATCAAATTTATTAAAAAAAATTCAATTAAATCAATTAATCACAAAACCAACTTTTCTTCAAGTATGTGTTTCCCTTTTGGAAAATCTGTGTGGGAATACTTCAATACATAATAAATCACATAGCTTACTGAAATCTCTCATGCATGCACACATTCACACACTCTTACAGACGTCCACTCGTACTCTTTCACACAAAAAAAACTAGATTATCTCTATGGAGTGGTGGCTGCTTTCTTCCTTATCACTTCTATTCATTAAATTTAATTCATTGCAATACATTCTCTTTTTTTTTGTGGTGGCGAAGGAGATATTGTGGAATATATACATAATGAATAATAAGACGAAATTGTCACAACCACATTTATTAAAAATATTGAGAAACTAGTTTCGGTTGTTATATCATTATCAATGGCCATATCAAGTCAATATCATCGTAATTCTAACCTACATTTTAAAAAACGGTGCTTTCGTGTCTTTTTCGGTTGAACTTGACTGCATTTCAGTGAGCTTCTAATTTTCTCAATTTTAAATTGATTCAATTTTAGCCTAATTGTGTACCTTCTTTGTTGCTTTCTAGATGTTCACGGTTTTTGGTTCTTGATTTGACTCTTATTTTTGCTTATTACTTCTCTCACCAGGGGGCGTGACTTGTTATGGCCTTCAGCCATTGCAAGAAGTTTCAAATTTTGCAGAGCATCTCATCAATAATGGACACAAGTTTAAGGCTGAAGTAAATATTGAATTTCTGCATTTGATTGGCGAAGGTAGACAACTGAACATTTTAGAAGGTTTGGAGATGGTAAAAGGCAATTCCAATACTAGTTCGAATGATCCAGTTTATTTCAACCAATTCGATACAACTAACTTGGTTCCGACTAATTCATACATTTTAAAAGCAGTACTTTGGTATCTTTCTCGGTTGACCTTGGCAGCATTTCAGTGAGCTTCTATTTTTTATCTTTTAAAATTTTAAATTGATTCAATTCGAGCCTAATCGTGTATTGTTCTTCTTTGTTGCTTTCTAGATGTTCACGGTTTTTGGTTATTGATTTGACTCTTATTTTTGCTTGTTACTTCTCCCACCAGGTGGCGTGACTTGTTATGGCCTTCAGCTAATCGCAACCTTCATTGAAGGTCAGCCTCTTTCTCGCTTAGCCAATAGTATCATTCCATGTTCAGTACATATTAAGCTACGCTGTACTTTAGTTTTAGTTTGTTTGAGATTGATAATGTTATAACCGAAACTAGTATCTCAATCTTAATAAATTATTTAGTTATTTTTTAATAAATGTGGTTGTGACAATTTGTCTTATTATTCAGTAAACATTGTCTTTTAGCGTATGATAGACAGACCTACTTTTCGGAGGATGAAGCCCGCATAGGTCTGAGACCTGTGCGTGGGTAATGAATTGGATGATAGTGATTGGACCTACAGTTTTAGGTGGGTTCCGAATCCACGCCATCAAATTAGGCGTCTCTGTAAAATTGCGAAATATGGGACCATGCCAGCAGCTGATTGCACAAATTGACAACACTGCTCGCACCGTGTTGCCTAGTCTACAAGTCGAACGCAGTCATTTGGTTTGTAACCGAAGTCAGTTGTTTTTTTTTGCTGCACCACAGCAATTTCTTTGAGCCGCCTAATTTTGTGTCGTGAAGTATGGTAGCAAGTCGATAATCGACTAATACGTAATAACGACTCCAATAATGAATATTAATCAATTGAAACAAAACAGAAGTTGTCAAATCTCACTAAGCTAACAATTTTAGTCACAGGACCATGGTTTCGTGTTTTACTAACACATCTTCGGCTGTATTGAAGAAGCAGGAAACCCTTTAATAACAAACTTGATGTATCCAAAAGCTACTTGATAGTTGGAAAAGCAAAAATGTTACATGGAAAAATCTAACTTAAGGTTATTTACAATTATTGTATAAAAATAAAAAAATTGAGAGAATTATACCTCAACTTAATGAAAACTATCAGTTTTAAATTTATCATGACTACTCTAACCAGCTGATCTATCATAAACCTATATCTCCCTTTCCCAGCTAACCTTGACAATGGAAACTTACTGATAAGAGCCCATTAAGAAAATGATAATCAGACCTATTTAAACGACCTAAAACTTACAGGAAAACTATCCTCAAAACATTAAGAAAATAATATTCAAACCTACTAAACCTATCTAATATTCAGTAACCTGATTTGTATCTGGCTTTTTTACAATTGGTTTTGGAATATTCTACTGATCAACTGGTGTTATAATTAACAAACTCTGTTTGGTCATTGAGGCTTGTAACAAAAATGAATTTTTCCAATTTGTGAAATTTGATTCCATTTTGTTTATTCTTATTTAATAATTGTAAATAATCACAAGTTAGATTTATCCGTGTAACTATTTTTGCTTTTCCAACTATCAAGTAGCTTATGGATACCAAATTTGTTGTGGAGAGGCCTCCTAGTTCTTCAGTACAGCCGAAGATGTGTTATTAAAACACGAAACCATGGTCCTGTGACTCAAATTGTTAGTTTAGTGAAATTTGATAACTTCTGTTTTGTTTCAGTTAAGGAGAGATTTATACAATATCAGCCCATGTTCTACTAATAATATTTTATCAACCTACTCCTAACTCACATTAATCGTCTTATTACTGTATTACTATATTATATTACTATATCAACATTATTTTGAGCCGAACCAAGGTGTACTGTAAACTGTATTATCCACTCAATATATTTTTTGTAGATTACGTCTTGGAGACTCCAGTTAAGGAGTATAAGACAAGTCAGATCAACAATATTATACACTAGATACCATAATTACTTCAATTAGTTGAGGTGAGGCTTAATTTTGATGTGAAAGGAACTCTTGTACACTATAAAAAGCTTTATCAACTAAATATTTCTTCAATTGTTTTTTTAATATTTCTATATTTTCAAGACTCTTCAAAAACTGCGGTAGCTTGTTGTAGAATTTCCTACCAATATAACTAGGTTTTTGTTTGAATAAGCTACTATTGTGACTCACCAAGTGATAATCTCCTCGGCTTCTTGTATTATAATCATGTACATCAAGATTTTGGTTAATATCATTCGTTTTTACATATAAAGTAGCTTCATACACATATAAGCAGGGTACAGTTAGGAGATTAATTAGTCAGTTCGAAGTTACTGACAATTGAACAAACTGACAAATTTACTTAAACAGAATTTATTAATTTCGAATTCCTTTAGGTGCTATTAGTTTATACTGAAGACTTCCGCAATGGCGGATATTGACAGCAGTATTTAATAGCTGTTAAAAATGAATGTGCAGAAAGGTCTCCATGGTCTAGTGGTAAAGGCGCCCGACCGGCAATTGGGAGGTCCGTGGTTCGATTCCCGGTGGTGACTGATATTTTTGTACAGTAGCATTCATCGATTTCCATCAGCTATTAAATACTGCTGCCAATATCCACCATTGCGGAAGTCTTCAGTATAAACTAATAGCAATTAGAGGAATTCGAAATTAATAAATTCTGTCTAATTAATTGTCACGGTAAGGCGCAGATTTGCTATCTCCTTATTGTCACGAACGATAACTTACTAAATATTATAAATCTTATGATTTTTATAATAATATTGAATTCAAAATTTTTTAAATTGACTCTACTGTACAAAATATAAACTAGTGAGCCCAACGGGCTGGAGAAATCGCTTGCAAACAATTAATTTATGAAAGGGAAACTCATTTGGAAAGCTTATCGTAGGGGTAAGGTAGTAACGAAAAACGGTTGCTTTGAAGATACTTATTTAAAAATTCACAAGACATATCACGTTAAGTTCAAGTTCATCGTTGCTCTGATACACAGATTTATTTTCCACAAAAAAGACCTACCGTAATCATATTTTTTTTTTTTTTGTAGATTACGTCTTGGAGACTCCAGTTAAGGAGTATAAGACAAGTCAGATCAACAATATTATACACTAAATACCATAATTACTTCAATTAGTTGAGGTGAGGCTTAATTTTGATGTGAAAGGAACTCTTGTACACTATAAAAAGCTTTATCAACTAAATATTTCTTCAATTGTTTTTTTAATATTTCTATATTTTCAAGACTCTTCAAAAACTGCGGTAGCTTGTTGTAGAATTTCCTACCAATATAACTAGGTTTTTGTTTGAATAAGCTACTATTGTGACTCACCAAGTGATAATCTCCTCGGCTTCTTGTATTATAATCATGTACATCAAGATTTTGGTTAATATCATTCGTTTTTACATATAAAGTAGCTTCATACACATATAAGCAGGGTACAGTTAGGAGACCAAGTCTCTTGAACAACGGCCTACATGAATCTAATCTATTTACTCTTTCTATACACCTAACCGCTTTCTTTTGGATCTTAAACACCCTATCAAGATTTTGTTTTGATGAATTACCCCATACTAAGATAGCATACCTAATATGTGACAGTAAGAGCCCATGGTAAGCTGTAAAAAGTAACTTTTTGTCATTCAATCTAGCGAGCTGTTGCAGGACAAATACCCCAGATGAAATTTTACTACATATTTTCTCAATGTATGGAGTCCAGGTCAATCGTCTATCCATCATAACTCTAATGCCCCAACTTCGCAGTTTTATGTTGTAGCCTAGGCAGATCTATTTAGACTCACATTTTCATCACTTGAAGTAACACTTACTTTATCGACAAAACCCCATACTAATGAAAAGTTAATTTCAGTACTAAGTTAGCATCTTCTACAATTTGTGTGATGTTGCTAATACTGTTTTTATCCATTTATATGATTGTGAATTCACATGAATAAAGTATCTATCTAGTCCAGACATCATTAATTTACTTTGAAAGAACGAAAGATTTATTGCCAATCAAAACAAATGACAAATACTATTGACTTGATATCCTATCAATTCCAACTATATTCCAAGTAAAATCATCGAGTTTCACTGTGTTTTTGTAATCAGAGTCCGTCCACACGTACATATCCATCTACTTGAAACTCAACCTCTGCCAACATTTCGCAATTTAAGCCGACAAAAATCTGCAATTTGCAAGACACATAGTGTTCATTCTTAGATGATAGCATCTTAGTATTCTATTATCATCATCTGTGTCTGACCAAAAGCAGAAACCGGCAAGAAGTGGATAATAAAGTGGGAAGGTGAACAATAAAAACTGAGTGGAACTCTTGATGTGTGCTGGTCATTTGGGTCCGTTATCTAAAGTGGAAAAAATGCAGAAAGGGCGACTATGTATGAGTGCGTGCGTGTGCGTGTGTGTGTTTGCGAATACGTAATTACTGTTATATGGGTTGGCCCAGGTCCTGTCTTGCCCCGGGCATCACACATCTCGTCGATCTCTGAATCGGATTGATCTCTTTGGACGTTGATCGGTCTCCATTCTGGTTCTACTTTTGTTCTTTTATCTTTCTCTCTGTTTCTCTCACTCTCTCTCTCCTTCTCTCATAATTATTATTATCACCGGAAAAGCAACAGTAAACAGTGCAACAACCTTTGCATGTGAATTTGCATTAGATGGCTTGACTAGAAGCAGTATCAGTGCAGACAACTATCTCTCATAATATGTGATTACAAGATGTATTGAGGTACTTTGCATCCATCAAAAACTGAGATAAAGTCCGTCAGAATACAGAAAACGAATTTGAAAAAAACGCAATTTTTGAAGTAATGAGTGGTTGAAATCGACTTCAACCATTATTTTCGTGTTAATTATTTGAAATCGTGTGAATAAGATTTACGTTAACTTGAAATATTTGAAATGTCATCTATTTTATTTCGGAGGATGAAGCCCAGGTCTGAGACCTGTGCGTGAGTAATGAATTGGATGATGGTGATTGATGATTTACCTACAGTTTGGACCTACAGTTTTAGGTGGGTTCTGAACCACCGGGAAGTTATTTTACAGCAGAGAACAGAGTCGTTTTTGCTGGCCAATCCAATCGGTCACCCTTACAATTACAAAGAATGAAAAGTTACTTGTTACTTTCGTGGAGGTAAAGTCTATGAGACAATCAATGTAGACAAACAACCATAGTGTCTAATTATTATAGCGCCTAACCTGACTGACTGCTACTCCTGTAGTCATGAGTTCGATTCCCATTTATGCCTGGCATCTTTGTACCACATCATCATTTACTTCATTAGTTACGCAAAAGTGAAACAGCGACCTAAGATTTTGATCCTACTTTAAAATTTTGTGGAAGCAGTTTTGGGCAATAGCCTTTTGTATTCACATTAACTGTATTTTAGTTAAATGAATGAATAAATAAATGAATAAAAAAGTCTCATGCAAGGTCTCCCCTACATTCGTTGAAGCATTTGACCATCGTCAAATTTTTGACGGTGCGTTAAATAGCTTTTTTTTGCGTTTCGTGAGTATCTCACTAAAGAACGTCAAAGTCCACCAAATTTTAAGACTGCCTCAGAAAATTTCAACGGATCATCAAATCAACGTTATAAGTCATGATTAACCCTAACCGTGAAAACAAACGGGGATCCGACTTATTGAAATTGATTAAAATGCTTATTAATTTGTATAAATTAAGTAGTTCTGTGTACGAACGGTTGAATTTTGATGTAACCAATCAAAAAAATCACAACAAAATACTCCGTCAATTTTTGACCATTAGTCAAAGTTAGATTTTTGATGCTCGTCATGGTTGATTAAACGTATTTCTTTTTGCAATCCATCAAACAATAACGAATGCCAGCCTTCAAGCAATTGGGAAGTGATAGCTATGATTCGTAGCAGGTATTTGTTCAATCAGATAGAGATAAGCTGCGTTCTCCTGGGCACTTTTTAAGGGTGACCGATTTGATTGGCCAGCAAAAAAGATACGTTCTCTGCTGTAAATCACTTTCCGGTGGTTCGGAACCCATCTAAAACTGTAGGTCCAGCCCACCAATCACCATCATCCTACTCATTACCCACGCACAGGTGTCAGACCAGTGGGTTTCATCCTAAAAAAAAAATATATATTTGACAGTTTGGTAGAATTGGGCACATGTGCAATAATTCTTCATTCTCTACTCCTATGCCCGGTTTCTGAGTTGTTCATTAAGTGGATCATTAACCCATTGCTCCAGCATTGAGTTAATGGTCCATTAATGTTAATGAACGACTCAGAAACCGGGAATTAGACACAAAAATAACTGCCAGCCTAAGAAACAAATAATAAATATAAAAATAATGGATATATTGTTATATTTAAATAGTATTACGGCTGGTTGCACAAAAGCCAATTAGATTAATCTACATAGAATGACTGAATTCTACGGATATTATGAAGAAGATTTAGTTGCACAAAGCACAACTACAAGCGATAACGCCGATTAGGCTAGCCTGCGTGAGAGATACTTAACCGCCCGCTCACCAAGGATTAAATCTCATTAATGCCCGTTAAGTTACATTTTATAGGTTATGTTTATTGTACCAGAACACGGAATTGCAAATTAGGTCGTAGGTGTTAAAACCCTTTTAGAATAAATAAAATCGATCAAGAATATAATAATATTGAGATATTTGAATTATGATTCAAATAATTCACAATGAAATGATTCTAATTCATCTTTTTTATCAACTTCAGAATCAGCTGTTAAATTACAGTGTTGCCAGATTGTGCCCGTTCGGTTAACAAAAAATTACTAATGGATCTTTGTGCAACAGAAATAAGCCCGTTACACTTACGACGGTTAGTTAACTGACATTAAACTCCTTATTTGATCGGCTTTCGTGCAACCGGCCGTTAGTGTAATAATGGTTGAGGAAAGTTATGTGGAAATTGAGGAAAGTAATGTGAAAATTGAGTAAAGTTATGTGAAAATTAAAGTGAACAACGTGAAAATTGAGGAAAATGATGTGAAAATTGAGGAAAATAATAGGAAAGTAAAGAAAAAATAATTCTATCAATAGGAAAATAATCTTAACTTGTGGATAAGTGTGACCAAGAGGAATTGTACATGAACCGATGAAGATCTAACCTCCAAGAAACTTTCACTTTTTCCAGGTACTAACAATAGGCAGAAGACAATAGGTGGCCATGCTAGTCGGGCTATCATTCTATGTAAATATCTTATTGTCCCTCACAAGTGCCGCTTTACAGCAAAAATAAAAAATAAAAATAGCGAAAGACACAATGAAAACAGTCCCTCCATCCAACTATATACGCTGCAAAGAGATCGGCAATAAGAGCCGACTTTTCAATTTCAGAAATCTCGAAGAATTTTCTGTTGGCTGTACCTGTTTAAGAAATTTGTAACGAATTTTCCTATGGTTACACTGTTTTGAAAGTTAGTGCTTTTAATGTGTTTTTTTTTTTTTTTTGAGGATGAAGCCCACTAAGGTTTGGTATCTGTGCGTGGGTAATGAGTTGGATGATAGTGGTTGATGAGTTGGACCTACAGCTTTAGGTGGGTTCCAAACCAACTAATATGAATTGGGTTAATGTTAAGATGAGGGAGTATTGAAGGATAAAACAGTGATATTTCATATAAACTACACCTGTGGAGATAGTTTTGGAGCTTTATGGTTTCAATTACTAATTAATTTGTTTACAAGCATTGTTTACTGCATTATTAACAACTTTATCTACGACCATGTCATAATGTATACATTACAGTTTCACAATTGATGCCAAAACAGCTGTCTTTTCGAAATGCTTTTTGAGACCCGTTGCATAAAGAGCTCATTATAGTACAGGTTCTACATTAAAACACGGGTTCTGAACCAATCAGAAGCATTTTTGATGGAATCAATATCGTAATTCAATATTGTGAAACTATCAGCTGATTTGATCAAATTGCTACACCAGCTGCTTTAACCTAACAATCTACTATAACTTCTCGTATTCGAGATGAGAGGTTAGGTATCTCTGACAGTCACAGGTAAAATGAAATTGTTTTAATTAAATGTATACTAGTGGTCGTAGATAAAATAGTGTATGCAACGATTTTATTTGGCCATTAAAGCACTCGTGAGACATCTAACTCCTGCCTTAATAAGGGTCAAAATAAAATCATTGCATAAACTACTATTAGAAAAGTGGAAACAATACAAAAACATGTGGATGGTTGTCCATTTTTTCGGGTGCCATTTTTCAAGTTAAACTCGTGGAAATAATTTTAAATTGTTAATAAACGTCGCCTTCAACATTCTTCGGCCTTAAAATTGAACTATCTTCAATCAATTTTTGTTTATCACTTGTCAAAATTGGTTAAATCTATTCTAGTTTATTATTATATAGCCTACAACCGTTATCCAGCTAAAAAACCTTGTCCAGCTTTTAAATTAATAGTGGTTGAGTGAGAAGATTCATTTTGTTATTTTTAGAGTGAAGGTTTTTAGCAAATCTTAAATTTTTAGTCTGTGCTAACCTCAATGTTTTTGGACAATGTAACATACTCAAAATTTGTGAAGGGAGCAGTTTTGGACTTGAGTCTGTTGCACCTTTACACTTGTTGTGAATTTGTCACAATAAATAAATAAATAGATAAATAAATAAATGAATACATAAATAACTAATAAATAAATAAATACATGAATAACTAATAAATAAATGAATAGATGAATGAATAAATATATAAATAGATAGATAGATAGATAGATAGATAGATAGATAGATAGATAGATAGATAGATAGATAGATAGATAGATAGATAGATAAATGGATAAATAGATAGATAAACAGATAAAAAATATAGATAGATAGATAGATAAATAGATTAATAAATAAATAAATGTATGAATAAATAAATAAATGAATGAATAAATAAATAAATATTATAAAAGTAGCTTCGGGAACTTTCAGCATAACATGGTATATAATTTTAATGTTTATTAGATGGATATTAGCGTCCAAAACAGTAAAATAAAAACGCTTCTATTTGTTCCTTCATTACACTTGTCCCAGTGAAAGCCCTCTCCAAAATCTTATCATACCATAGTAGCTTCGTCAAGGGTTTAAATGTCTCATAATCCGTATTTTAGAATGTTGATTAATATTTGCATTTTACAAAGATTATTTTACAAAAGTATCATTCTACTGAGAGTTCTAATTGTGTTTCAATTGATAAATTTATGCCAGGTTTCCTAGTCGTTCAGTAAATAATTCAGAAGCTATTAATTCAATAGCGGCATTAAGGCTTGTTTCACACATTCAGGTAACCGGTGTCGTTTACCTGGAATAATTATATTGTATCTTACGATTTCAAAAATCGGCCAAGTGTGGAGCGCTCCATGTGATACAAAGTTTGTTCGGCCTGGTAAACGTCATCAGTTACCCGACTATCAGGTAGGTGTGAAACAAGCCTCAGGGCTGCTATTGAACAACTTAAAACCGGGAACAGGAATCTAGTTTGTTTTATTTCGGTATTAATCACGATTGAAAATTCAAGTGTCGCATAATTTATGTTTCAGGTAGATGTGAATGACAGGAAGCCAAGCAGAGTGCGTGAAGGGCTCCAAGAAAACGCAGGAAAGGTACAGAATAATAATAAAATTATAAATATGTACTAATATAACAATATTGAATGATAATAATAATAATTATAATAATAATAATAATAATAATGATAATAAAATAATAATAATAATAATAACAATAATAATAATAATAATAAAATAATAATAATAATAATAATAATAATAATAATAATAATAATAATAATAATAATGATAACAAAAAAATGTAACTGTATAGTAATTGTGTGACTAAATGTATATGAGCACCTTAGCAGCTTAAGAAACAATATCAGGAAACTACTTTTACAATATTTAGTGGGTACATACTTATAATATAAATCACCTTCGTTACTACAATGAAAGTTTTTCAAATAAGAAACTATTGAGGAACAATTAGAGAAATTAGTTGAATTCATATACAAAATTATTAGTTCATCATTTTAATATCTAAATTCTATACTGCTTCAACTACTTGTTGAAATACCGGCTGGTCTCTACTTTTTTGGTTGAAACTATTTTCATATTATTATTATTATTATTATTATAATTATTATTATTATAATTATTATAATTATTATTATTATTATTATTATTATTATTGTTATTATTATTATTATTATTATTATTATTATTATTATTATTATTATTAACACAGAGAGCTGAGCCAATAATTTTTTTTAAATTATTTGTTAACGGTTAAGTCTGTTGCATAACAATTTATTAATCACAATTCACAACTAACTGAACTATAACATACGACCAACTAATATTATTGAAAAACTCCAAATAAAATTCGACAAGACGTAACAAAGATATGTTGCAGGTGATTAATTCCTTTTTCTAACTTTTACTTTCTCGTATCTTTCTTACTCAATGAGCATCACCCATTTGGAATAGTATATTATGTTACAAGTGCGGGAAATGGTGTTTAACATACGAGTATGATAAGTTAACGCACGAGACGAAGTCGAGTGCGGTATTATAATACGAGTATGGTAAACATCTTCCCGGACGAGTTACGTACGATATTTTTCGTCATACAAGTCTAAAATAGCAGATAAGTTGAAATAAGAAACTATAAATCATTGTTATACAAACATAATCTCAACACACCAACTCAAGGTGAAATGTGGCAATAATGGTTCTAGATCAGCTGATCTAGCTTTCGACCAAATGGTTTTTCAGTGAAGTGGTAGCCACAACCACCCATAGAGTGCGGTAATAATCATTTGATGATTTTTACCACACAGTGTACGGTGTACGGTGAAGGCGGTAATAATCATCAAATTACATCAGCTGTTTTTGATTTCTGTAAACAGCTGTTTACCACATTGATTGCTTGACTGGTAAACTGTCCATAACCTACAAGTATGACGAAAAGTGTTTTACAATATATTGGAAGTCAGCTGATATCACAATTACACACACAGCATAGGTGCAGAGGTCATTCAAGAGTTCCACATCTAACACGGGGTCAAGATTCTATATTTGCACAGTTTTGTTCTTTCGAATTCGTCGCTTATTCAACATTTATATAATATATATATATATGAATAGATATATTCAACCCAATACATACATATACATGAAAATACAATATATAGATATAAATTATACATGTATAGGCTATACTCAGGGCACGAGTCATTCGGAACAATCGACTTCTAGGTATAGCAACAGCTTGGAGCAACTATTGTGTTGTATAAATACTTATAAGTATAGAACAATACTTTGTCGCTTGTTCGGCATTCTGTGTTGTTCTTGTCATCGCCTCCATGTTGTTAATGTTGTTATAGCTACAGAATAGGCCCAACAATAAAAGGCGCTAGATACAGGGTGTGAATACAAAGCTTGGACCGTTTGCTATATAAGGATGTGGAGTTGCGAGTATCGATGGAGAATAGGCCGGCTATTGTTGACGCCATATCTACAATCTTTAGCTGGACTTTTAGGAGAAGAGAGAGAGAGAGAGAGAGAGAGAGAGAGTGAAAGAGGAAAAGAGTGAGTGTGGAAGAGAGAATTAGAGTTATGATCCACTTTGACCCCAGTGACACGGAGTGTGAGGAATTATTTATAGAGTAAGATTTGGGTCAGCGGGTTATTTACCTCTAGTAGATTAAGGGCTAAATTGTGATTATCAATGATTTTGACAAATTGTGTTCGGAATAGATGAATTTATGAATGGATAAAGAGAAAAGAGATAGCCAACCAGAAAATTAGATTCTTCAAACAACTGATGTTCAGTCACGACTGCTCAAGACTGCGCTTGAATGGGTGACCGTGCTTCAATGACTTGATGTTAATGACTTCAATGACAATGTTACAAGCTTTATTATCACTTACCCGGTGGTTCGGAATCCACCTAAAATAGTAGGTCAAACCATGTTCCCCGTAATAAGGCTCAAACGGCGAGGTGGAACTAACCGTAAGGGTCTCCCCACCATTAAAAGCCATACGCTTATTATTATTATTATTATTATTATTAATAATAAATTTGGAGGTGGTTTTAGCCAATAGTTCATGCTCATGTACATGTCAAATTGGCAAAACGCCTTAATAAAAGAAAAAATTATTATTATTATTATTATTATTCAAACAACTTCCCATTTCACTAAAACCTTTAGCTTGAATAATATTGTAAGAACTTTGGCAAAGAAACATTTACTTGACACATGTTTCTCTTATAAAATAGCTGAATGCACAAATGAAGAATTATTTCATTTTCATCTAATTTCATTTTTATTCTCATTTCATTCCATCTCATTCACTAATCTTCTTGAGTAGCAGAACCTGCGAGGTTGATAAGTAGACTGAATAAAGCACAATGACGCGCTGCATGCTGCATGAGCTTAGCTCATTTTTGCGGCTTTATGAACAAAATAATTGAAAAGCAACAAAACAAACCCTTCTTTTATTACCAGACTGAGGATTCTTGGAGAGTCCCGTGGTTATGTCTCTGGAGGCGAGAAAGTTCAGGGCTTTCTTCAAGTATATTATGTACCCGTCTAATGCAAGTTCAGATTTTTGAGGGAACTCTAGTATAGAACTATTAAAATCGCCGGCTTGATACTGAGTGGCGTTTTTGAAATACAGAAATAAATCAAAGTTAAGTGGAAGAAACGGATTTGATGAATAATAAGACGAAATTGTCAGAACCACATTTATTAAAAATATTGAGATGGTAGTTTCAAATGTTAAACCATTATCAATCTCAAACAAACTAAAACTGAAGTACAGAGTAGCTTAATATATACTAAACATGGAATGATACTATTGGCTAAGCGAGAAAGAGGCTGACCTTCATTGAAAGTTGTGATTGGGTGAAGGCCATAACAAGTCACGCCCCCTGGTAGAATATCAAACTAAAACTGAAGTACAGAGTAGCTTAATATATACTAAACATGGAATGATACTATTGGCTAAGCGAGAAAGAGGCGGACCTTCATTGAAAGTTGTGATTGGGTGAAGGCCATAACAAGTCACGCCCCCTGGTAGAATATCAAACTAAAACTGAAGTACAGAGTAGCTTAATATATACTAAACATGGAATGATACTATTGGCTAAGCGAGAAAGAGGCGGACCTTCGTTGAAGGTTGTGATTGGCTGAAGGCCATAACAAGTCACGCCCCCTGGTGGGAGGAGTAACAAGCAAAATTAGGGATTAGGAATTGGAAAACCCAAAAAGGAGATTCAAACTTTGCAGAGCATCTCATTAATAATGGACACAAGTTTGAGGCTAAAGAAAATGTTGAATTTCTGCATTTGATTGGCAAAGGCAGACAATTGAACATTTTAGAAGCTTTGGAGATAACTAGGTTGGTAAAAATCAAATCAAATCAGTTTAGTTCCACTCAATGCATTAAATACATGAAATTATCTTTAAGTAATAACATAATTATATCAATTACACTATTCCATAATACAGAAAATGATAGGATTACAAAAGACAAATTCAAAGGAAAAGAAAAGCTTACGTAGAATAGACTGCTTCTGAGATTTTTACAAATCTGAATCGATTTTTACAAATTAAAATCGATTTTAATGCTAGTTTAAATGATCCAGTTTATTTTAACGAATTCAATATAACTAACTTGGTTTCACCATAATTCTAGCCTACATTTTAAAAACGGTGCTTTCTTGTCCTTCTCGGTTGACCTTGACTGCATTTCAGTGAGCTTCTATTTTTAAATTTCAATTGATTGTATTCTCGCCTAATTGTGTATTGTTTTTCTTTGTTGCTTTCTAGATGTTCACGGTTTTTGGTTCTTGATTTGACTCTTATTTTTGCTTGTTACTCCTCCAACCAGGGGGCTTGTCTTGTTATGGCCTTCAGCCAATCACAACCTTCATTGAAGGTCAGCCTCTTTCTCGCTTAGCCAATAGTACCATGTTTAGTATAATATATTAAGCTACTCTGTACTTTAGTTTTAGTTTGTTTGAGATTGATAATGGTATAACAACCGAAACTAGTGTCTCAATATTTTTAATAAATGTGGTTGTGACATTTTCATAAAAATAAATATATAATTATAAACATATCACAATTCATACATTATATAATATGATGTTGAAGATCCATCTTGTTTTATAATAAAGACTTGAAGAACACTTTTGAGTGAAAATTGTGTCTAACGTTATGGCCTGATGGCTGTTTCACTCTGTTGTAGAGCATCATCAGACAACCCACAGTGCACTCAAAAGTGTTTTTCAAGTTTTCATTAGTATAATATACAGTAACTTAATAAATTGCATCATAAACAAATTAATACATATTTTAAACGTAACACTAATTTAATACATAAATTAATACGTAAATTAATACGTAATTAATAAATTAATACGTAATTTAATACGTAAATTAATACATATTTTAAACGTAACACTGTGTTCTAGGTGGGAGTTTGTGACTTTTTTTGAAGGCGCTATAAAAAAACAGCAATTTGACAATACAGTTATCTAACTAATCAGTGCTAAGGAGTATAACTAAGGAGTGCATATTATTACAATGCAATTTATTCAAAACCGAAGAAAAATTTTGGGGTTGCTGCTCGAAATAAAGATTATTGCCCTCTCAATTACTAAACTCACACATTAAATAAGTAATTTAATAAAAAATAAGTAAAATTTTAAACTTTGGTGATTCTATCATTTCTGAATTTGTTGGTAACTTATTTATTGTTTTGTTACCCCATAGAATTTGAAAGAAGGTTCCTTTTCAAATCAGAACACCCGCGTAGAATACATTATTTAGTAAATCAACTCCAATGTATTAAATCATTCACTTTTGAATAATGTACTTCAACTTTACGACTTTCATCTCAATTGTGAAATGATTGATGAACAAAATCATTTTGCTTGCACTTTTCCATATGATGCTGTTGAAGTTATTATTGTGTGTTAAATCAAACACTTGGTACTTCGGTTTACCTCGTAAATGCGGTCATTTTCATGGAGAGGGAGCTAGTTTAGAAAAAAGTGAGGTAAGGTTAGGTTAGCTGCATACGAGTTGATTCTGGTTGCGCAACTGGATTGTAGTATTTAATTCAACTTGAGCATTGTGAAGCTGAAGTTGAATTTTGGATTTTTTTTCTAATAATATTAAAAAATATTGGTCGTGAAATCTAATTAGTTAGTTAGTTCGAAGTTACTGACAATTGAACAAACTGACAAATTTACTTAAACAGAATTTATTAATTTCGAATTCCCTCAATTGCTATTAGTTTATACTGAAGACTTCCGCAATGGCGGATATTGACAGCAGTATTTAAAATGAATGCTGCTGTGCAGAAAGGTCTCCATGGTATAGTGGTTAAGGCGCCCGACCGGCAATTGGGAGGTCCGTGGTTCGATTCCCGGTGGTGACTGATATTTTTGTACAGTAGCATTCATCGATTTCCATCAGCTATTAAATACTGCTGTCAATATCCACCATTGCGGAAGTCTTCAGTATAAACTAATAGCAATTAGAGGAATTCGAAATTAATAAATTCTGTCTAATTAATTGTCACGGTAAGGCGCAGATTTGCTATCTCCTTATTGTCACGAACGATAACTTACTAAATATTATAAATCTTATGATTTTTATAATAATATTGAATTCAAAATTTTTTAAATTGACTCTACTGTACAAAATATAAACTAGTGAGCCCAACGGGCTGGAGAAATCGCTTGCAAACAATTAATTTATGAAAGGGAAACTCATTTGGAAAGCTTATCGTAGGGGTAAGGTAGTAACGAAAAACGGTTGCTTTGAAGATACTTATTTAAAAATTCACAAGACATATCACGTTAAGTTCAAGTTCATCGTTGCTCTGATACACAGATTTATTTTCCACAAAAAAGACCTACCGTAATCATATTTTTTTTTTTTGTAGATTACGTCTTGGAGACTCCAGTTAAGGAGTATAAGACAAGTCAGATCAACAATATTATACACTAGATACCATAATTACTTCAATTAGTTGAGGTGAGGCTTAATTTTGATGTGAAAGGAACTCTTGTACACTATAAAAAGCTTTATCAACTTAATATTTCTTCAATTGTTTTTTTAAATATTTCTATATTTTCAAGACTCTTCAAAAACTGCGGTAGCTTGTTGTAGAATTTCCTACCAATATAACTAGGTTTTTGTTTGAATAAGCTACTATTGTGACTCACCAAGTGATAATCTCCTCGGCGTCTTGTATTAAAATCATGTACATCAAGATTTTGGTTAATATCATTCGTTTTTACATATAAAGTAGCTTCATACACATATAAGCAGGGTACAGTTAGGAGACCAAGTCTATGGCTATACCTATATATCAGGGCAATGGGATATATTTAGTAGATATATTTACCACATAAAAAACAGCTGTTCATAATTATATCCAAATATCAGGGCAATGAAATTAGTATATCAAATAGAGATTCTTTAAAAAACCTGATCACATTTATATTCACCTACAGCTGATAATAACTCAAAATATATTTTGAAATCTATTGCGAATGCTATCATAATATGGTAAAAAACAAACATAAATTGTAGAAACAACTATTTTCTATATATAGTGATACATAGATATATCAATGAAGGGCCTATTTGATTCGCCTCAAAAAGGATGAAGGAGTCGGTTAATTTTATTGGCCAACGAACTTGACCTGTTTAAAGATACCAAGAATCTGTGTTTCAAATTTGAAGTTGATTGATAAAGGCGTTCGAAAGTTATCGTGAAACATGCAAACACCCAAACACACAACGCCTCGAGCCTCAAGTCAAAAGGAAGAACTCGCTTCGCTTGTTCAAATATATTAGTTTAAAAGTCAAATAGGCATGAAAAACTTGATTTCTTCGATTCTTATAATATACTAGATGGCTCGACGCGCGTTGCTGCGTTCTCATAAAAATTCTCCTTGAGTTTATTATTCGCCTCCTCCCACTGAGGTTACATTTCAAATTAGGAAAGAAGTTAGTCCTAGGGCTCTTCCAGTTGATCATAGAGGCTTCGTTGTTTTCTTAATCACCACCTCTGAATGTAGAAACATTTCAAATTTAAACCTCCTACTATAAGGGTAGAAGCTAGGTTTTTTATTTTATTATTCGCCACCTCCCGCTGAGGCTGCATTTCAAATTTCTAGCTAGCACTTCATTGGTTAACAGATGTCATCAACCTGGCATAATTACATTTTATCATACCCAGTCGTATGTTTTCTACATATTGCAAGGCTCCGACTGAACGGTAGCCTACATGCAAAGTGCAAAGTCTTTCGCTGTTCAAAGGCAGCGTAAATAACGCCACTAAGGGGCCTGCCATATGATTAAAAACTGTTGACTTATATCAGCTGTTCCTTTAAGCTGTTTGGCTGGCAAGTTCAGTAGGTTAGGTCTATAAAATGGTTTAATTAATAATAATTATTAGCTCCCCTATTAAAATTTATGGTCAGAAACCATCCCCAATATTCACACAACATATTCCCAAAGTTTCATGCTAATCTGTCAAGTGGTTTTGGAGTCTATTGGGAACACACATACATACATACATACACACAGACAGACATTCATTTTTATATATAGAGATAAGCGACTTTAGATGTGCTATTTAGATGCTCAGGCGGATGCTGTCCTCACCAAATGAGACTCCAGCGCTTGAAAGAGAAAGAAGAATGAAGAAGAAAATGAAGGAGAAGGTAGAAGAAGGGGGAGGATATTTATTTCACATGCTTCACTTATTTAATTTGAATGTACTGCATATTTAGCAAAGGCGGAAGACAAGAAATGAAGAAAACAAAACAAGAATAAAGGAAATGAAGAAATAGAAGGATGTGATGAAAAGAAGAAAATGAAAAAAAGAAGAAAAAGGAAAAGAAGAAGAAAAAGAAAAAAGAAGAAGAATATGAAAAATATACTTAAAATTTGTAAATGGGGTATGTCAGGTTCCAAATACACCCCAATTCAATGAAATCGGGCATCCTGCTGGTCTTATAATGACTTTTTTTTCATGTAAATTTCATTAAAAACAAAGATTGTGTGAGAAGAAATGATCCTCAATGAGTGATTAGGAATAAGTGCTTAGTGGACTTAAAAAAAAAGAATTTGAATTTCGAATTTGAGGAACTCGAAATTAATAAATTCGGTTTTTGTATATTTGTAAGTTTGTTAAATTGTCAGTTATTTCAAACTAATTTGCAAACTTTATGTACAACAAATAAATCTATAATCGATATATCTATAAATCTATAAATATTATCTATAACAAATACACAAACCAATTTAAAAAAAATCTCAAACGAAAATAGTTGCGCCACAATTGAGACGAACAGTTGATCAACTGAAACCAAACGTTGTTCAACTGATATAAAAAGTTGTCTAACTAAATTCATCCTGTGTGCAGCTGCTTATTCGTTGGTGGTAAGCTTACTGACCTTCCATGGCTCTCACGCCAGACATTTAACGGCTCTAAAAACGTTGAATCGGTATCGATATTATAATAAACGCTAAACGTATTTACCTAACAACTGATTTTATAACGTCGATATAATTTCGCTGTGTGCGATGGTATAAAATGAAAACAGTATGCAAGGTAATTGCAAATTGGTGGGATTGAAATTTTAGAGCGCATTTTGCATACATGACGTCTGGGTGGCTTTCTACAGCGGTCGTGGGGGGGGGGTGATGGAGATCATTGGGGAAGGTTATGGTTGGTCCGTCATCAACATGAAATCATCATCAGTGCCAACATAATCATTGCAGACCTCTCCCCGTTGTTGTTCCAACCGGACACTTAATTGAATAACTTGTTTTTCTTTTATATCAGTCTTGGTCTTTACGAGTTGAATTCGTTACAGTTGATAATAAAATCTAATTGAAAAGAATGAGCGAACCTGATCGCTTAGGAAAGACTTCTCAGTGAACAGAATTTTCAGGCAGAATCGGTTGCAGCAGGCTATGAAATACCTTATCCGTGGGAATTTGTACATCATAGGTATTGCCTACACTTTTATGCTAACATTTATGTTTGAACTGTTTATCGATATATTTGAACTCTATATTTGGTATTTAACTATATGTTTTTAATTGTTTCATAATAATTTTATGCTATTTAATCGAGTGAAGAAAGTTTGAATTGAGAATATGATGTTACGAGCTAGAGAACTGATTTGATAGGCTCTTATTTATTTAATACAATAGTTTGAATGGACGAATTTTTGTCCAGATTACGTCAAATGCTTTACATAAAATCTCATTTTCCTACAACTGCTCGTAAAGTAGTTCATTACGTACTGAAAACCAATTGTAAAATGCCTCTTTACTGCTCTGCAAGCGGTAATAGTATATTTCGCACCTAGGGCCGAAAATGTGTGTTTGCCGGCTCGAGATCGCGGTTTTCGACTTCGACTTCTCGACTTCGTCTCGAACTTGAAGCGTTTGAGAGCCGGCAAAAAAAATTTTTGCCCGCGTTGCGAACGCTATTTTTCGCCACACCACAAAAAAAAACAAAACAACAATGTTAAGTTGGAAATTTTGAAAGCGAAATTTTAAGGCTACGGTATGGTACTTGCAAGAATACAAGGAACGGCTATCACCTTTTTATCCAACCTACAGCGCTCTGGGTGGACATTTTGTCAACTACTACAACTTTACGCCAAAAGGTTAGTTGGTTAGGGTTTTTTGTTGTTATTCCTGTTCCTGATTCGAAACCTGCATAAAACAACCAAAAACCTAACCAACTAACCTTTCTATACCAACAGTTGTAGTAGTTGACAAAATTCCCACCCAGAGCTCTGTAGGTTGAATAAAAAGGTTCTATTGTTTGATATCAAAACTACAAAATAATACATATTAAGTTATAAAAAGTGATCATTTTTGACATTTTAAATACTACGTACATATTAAATTATAAAAAATAAACATTTATTGATGGTTTAAATCTTTTTGTTTTACATAAAAGTTGGAAGGATTCATTTTTACAATCAAGACTGCTGTATCCAGACACGATCAGCTGTCATTCAAGGTCATTTTCTTTTCCGCCCTAGGGCGGTAAACGTTTACAGACCTCGTCGGAAACCAAACACTTTCGGCCTCCATATGACGCACGAAAAACAGCTCATTACGTCCTAGTGTGGCGAAAACTACTTTACGCTCGCCAGCTGTTTTCTTTACGCTTCTGTTTTGATTTTGATGTCTTCTCATTGAATCTGTGAAATTCTCATAACCTCAACAATGGCGCACGCTAACCAAATCCGCGCACGGCTTGTGATGTTACAAACTACAAGCTATTATTGTGTTGGAATCCAGAACTGCTGTTGTAGGAAAAATATTGTATGTAATTCGCGCGTGAAGCTTCTTTATTGCTCTCGCAAAATTACTGCGCTCCACTATGTGTCGCGCAGTAAATGTTTTGGCTTGAGCGATAAAGTCGCGCTTCACGCTCTTAATACATAAATAACTATTTTAATATCCAATCTTTTTCTCATATACAATCTATGGTGTTGTTAATAATATGCTTTTCAATCAGTCACAATGGAATTTTGTAAATTTATGTAAATGAAGTAATTTTATCTTATTTATTATTACTGTCTTTTAATTCATCTTCCATTCTATCTTTTCTTCTTATTTCTTTCCTTTTTCCTCTCTCTTTGTCTCACAAACTCTCTCTTTCTCTCTATTACAAGGTTAAGTTTGAATGGACGAATTTTTGTCTTCGCCCTTATTTTACGTAAATGCTTCAAGCAATAATATTGTTAATATCCAAGCTTTTTCTCATATACAATCTATTGTTTTGTTAATAATATGATTTTTAATCAGTCACAGTTATATGTTGTAAATTTACGTGAATAAAGTAATTTTATCTTTATATTTATCTTATGTTATCTCCTATTACCTTCCTTCCGTATTTTTTAACCTTTTGATTTCAAACAAATCAAACATTCCTAATACAACCAATGTTCCTGGATTTCTTGTTCCATGACGAACTGCGTTGTTAATATTAACTTTTCAAGTGAATTCAACGACTTGCAGTCAAATTTTTATTAAAAATAAGTAGTATTTCACCTACTTTCAACAACTCGAAAACGTTTGGCCTCCTAAGTAAGTGAAATACTACTTATTTTTAATAAAAATTTGACTGCAAGTCGTTGAATTCACTTGAAAAGTTAACAACCAATGTCTTTCCAGTTTCCACACATCATACAATCTCCATTACAATCCCATACATATGAATCAAGTAGCATTTCTGTGCTATAACACGAAATAACAGAACACAAGTAATAATGACATGTTTGTGCAGTGTGGCATGTGTGTGCTCGCGTGCGTGAGTGATCACAGCTTGCTTCACTGCTTTTGTCGTCTCTACCGAGAGCCACAAACGTACTCGAAAATTAATTGCGAGACTTCACACTTGTGTGCTCACTTCCTTGTATTTCCTTCTATAACTCACTCACTCTCTCACTCTATTTCTCTCTATGTCACTCTCTCTCTCACTCACTCTCTCACCAATCCATCACACGACAAAGAGCCCAACGTCAAGACCTGTGACGTCACCGCGTCACTCTATTAGCACATTGTTAAGGGTTTGTTCTATTTATTTCCTCCCCTTCGCCAACAACTCCCTGACACCCTTTTCCCTAAACCTACCCTCCCACTGTGAGGCTTCAAACCCTGTACACTTTCTTCCTATGCCACACACATAATACGTAACAACCCCCACCCCAAATCTCACCCTCACACCTTCAAAATTCAGTTGATAATCTTGAAGCTGTTCAACGTTCATATTGTTCATGTTTAGAAATAAAATTGTATTAGTTGATCATTATTAGTGAGGTAAAAATATTGATTGATTGAATGGATTACATCCCTAAATTTATATCTACGTTCTCATATTTAAATTCTAAACTAGTAGACGGTTTTGGAACTATTTATTAAGTTAGTTCGAAGTTACTGACAATTGAACAAACTGACAAATTTACTTAAACAGAATTTATTAATTTCGAATTCCTTTAAGTGCTATTAGTTTATACTGAAGACTTCCGCGATGGCGGATATTGACAACAGTATTGAATAGCTGATGGAAATCGATGAATGCTACTGTACAAAAATATCAGTCACCACCGGGAATCGAACCACGGACCTCCCAATTGCCGGTCGGGCGCCTTAACCACTAGACTATTTATTGCTCACATTGCTTTTGTACACACATACAATCTATTTATATCTACGTTTTCATTTTTTTTTTTTGAGGATGAAGCCCACATAGGTCTGAGACCTGTGCGTGGGTAATGAGTTGGATGATTGTGATTGATGAGTTGGACCTACAGTTTTAGGTGGGTTCCGAACCACCTGGAAGTGATTTTACAGCAGAGAACAGTATCTTTTTTGCTGGCTAATCTAATCGGTCACCGTTACAAACAGGACCTTCGAGAACGCAGCTTATTTCTATCTGATTGAACAGATACTTGCTACGGCTCGCGGCTATCACTTCCCATCAACTTAATTTCCAAACTAGTAGACGATATTGGAGCTATTTATCGCTCACATTGCTTTTGTACACAAAACTATTTATTTATATCTACGTTTTCATATTTAATTTCCAAACTAGTAGACGATATTGGAGCTATTTATCGCTCACATTGCTTTTGTACACAAAACGATTTATTTATATCTACGTTTTCATATTTAATTTCTAAACTAGTAAACGATATTGGAGCTATTTATAACTCACATTGCTTTTGTACACAAATACGATCTATTTATATCTACCTTTTCATATTTAATTTCCAAACTAGTAGACGATATTGGAGCTATTTATCGCTCACATTGCGTTTGTACACATATGCAATCTATTTATATCTACGTTTTCAAATTTAATTTTCAAACTAGAAGACGATATTAGAACTATTTATCGCTCACATTGCTTTTGTACACAAATACGATCTATTTATATCTACGTTTTCATATTGAATTTCCAAACTAGTAGACGATATTGGAGCTATTTATCGCTCACATTGCGTTTGTACACATATGCAATCTATTTATATCTACGTTTTCAAATTTAATTTTCAAACTAGAAGACGATATTATAACTATTTATCGCTCACATTGCTTTTGTACACAAATACGATCTATTTATATCTACGTTTTCATATTCAATTTCCAAACTAGTAGACGATATTGGAGCTATTTATCGCTCACATTGCTTTTGTACACAAAACGATTTATTTATATCTACGTTTTCATATTTAATTTCTAAACTAGTAAACGATATTGGAGCTATTTATAACTCACATTGCTTTTGTACACAAGTACGATCTATTTATATCTACCTTTTCATATTTAATTTCCAAACTAGTAGACGATATTGGAGCTATTTATCGCTCACATTGCTTTTGTACACAAAACGATTTATTTATATCTACGTTTTCATATTTAATTTCCAAACTAGAAGACGATATTGGAGTTATTTATCGCTCACATTGCTTTTGTACACAAAGCGATTTATTTATATCTACGTTTTCATATTTAATTTCCAAACTAGAAGACGATATTGGAGCTATTTATCGCTCACATTACTTTTGTACACAAATACGATTTATTTATATCTACGTTTTCATATTTAATTTCCAAACTAGAAGACGATATTGGAGCTATTTATCGCTCACATTGCTTTTGTACACAAAGCGATTTATTTATATCTACGTTTTCATATTTAATTTCCAAACTAGAAGACGATATTGGAGCTATTTATCGCTCACATTGCTTTTGTACAAAAATACAATTTTTTTATATCTAAGTATTAATATTTAATTTCCAAACTAGTAGACGATATTGGAGCTATTTATCGCTCACATTACTTTTGTACACAAATACGATTGTCCTCCAACATTGATTAGTTTAATGCATTGATTGATCGATCTGTTCACAATGCTGCATTACCACATCACCTACCTGTTCTATAGTGTCTCTGACAACACAATGACTCTGACGTTTGAGCTCTTGGATTGTCAACGGATACGGTTCAATTGTGTGAATGCTCGTCAACAGTTCATATTGTTCAAGAGTTGGATTGATCGAGTTACAATAATATTCTCCTTCCAGTCCTCTGGGTTCCTTTTGTCGTCCAAACGGCTAGATCTAGAGTGACACTAATTGCATGAACGGTACTTAGAGCAGTGTAGACCTTTGCTATTTAAATTGCCAGCATTCCAATTGTCCATTACCCTTAATTTTTATCCCCAAACAATTGTCCATTGTTTCTTCCTCACTTTAACTGTTTCAATTTTTCATTTCATTTTTGTTTGGTTTTTTCATTTTTTGTCTTTCCAATTTTTATTTTATCTTACATTTTTATTTCTTTTTCCATTTTCAGTTTTTCCCAATTTTTTATGTTCCCTTCCATTTTTTATATTTTCTCCCATTTTTTAAATTTCCTTCCATTTTGTTTCTAGCGTTTTCTTTGATTTTCTCCTATGTTTTTTTCCACAGCATATAATATGTTTTTTTCTGTTTACCACTAATTCTATTTTTATTGTTTAGTTTAGATCCTTCCTTCGTTCCTCTATGCTTTCTCCTACTTTCTGTCATTCTTCATGTTTTTCCCTTAGTTTCAACTTAAAAACATTTCCCCTCTGGTTTCTCATTTTCCACTGGTTTCTCATTTTCCACTGTTTTCATCATATTCATCTTCTTCGCCTCATCCATCATCAATATATAACAAGCTGGAAGCTTTTTTTTGGTATATACAGGGTGTTTCAGGAGGAAAGATTTAAACTTCCTGATTCTAGATCTAAAAATAAGAAAAAATTCAGCGTCCGGAAACGCTTCGTTAACGAGTTATACAGAGTGAAAGATTTCGCCTAGAATACAGTACCCTCGGTAAAAGAAAGTAATACTGAAATCCTGGGAAGGTAAATTGAGGACCAAGTTTTTAGTTTTCATTAGAGACGAATATTTGAAAGATTTGTTTGTTGTAGGGTTTATTTATATCAGATTTTTCAGAATTAAATTCTTTACAAGTTTTGGGTTCAAATTCTATGCATTTATTATTCATTTAACAAAGCTATTGTACAGCAGAAACAATTAGTCTGGGCGCGTGGCTCTGGTTTCACTACTAGCCGTCCTGTAAAAGTTGACTAGTTGACCTTGAAGACATCTGCAGCGTCGCACGGGCCACATGTTTTTAGAAATGAGCGATAAACACTCCCCTCACCATGGCTGACTACCAAACGGCCGTGCGCCCAGACTAATTGTTTCTACTGTACTTCAAAGCTGGAAAAACGGGTTTTTAGGCACAGAATTTTCTGTTTTACCTCATAATATCATAAAAAATACTGAAGATAGAGTTTTGTGACCTATTTAATTCGTTTTTTCAGATCAAAAACCATAAGAAATAACTGTATTTGGTCCTCAATTTACCTTCCCAGAATTTCAGCATGACTTTCTTTTACCGAGGGTACTGAATTCTGGGCGAAATCTTTCACTGTATAAATTGCTAACGAAGCGTTTCGGGACATATGTTTATTATTAATTTTTTTCTTATTTTTAGATCTAGAATCAGTTGCCGAAGTTTGAACCTTTCCTCCTGAAACACTCTGTATATGTAAGATTTCTTTGGGTGTTATATATAATTTGATTTTCACTATTTTTCCGTTCCCCTTTCTCAGCTTCCTTGCGTTCTCTTTTGTTTTCCCTTGTCTCAGCCTTCAATACCTTATCCAGGGGTGCCCACCCCCCCTAAGCCTCATGACGCACCCCCCCTAAATTTAGCACCACCCCCCCACCCCCAAAAAAATGCGAAAAAAGGCCCCCGTATTCTTTCTAAAACTAAAAGAAGATTTTTATAGCTATTGAAAAAATTCAAACCCAGTCGATAATATACAAAATGTATGTATATTTCTTGAGATTCTTTACATAGGTAACATTTTTTTGTAAAGGTAAAAAAGAAATATCAATGAAATGAATATATGAACTTCTGCTCAATAAACTTCATTACAAAATAGCTAAATAAGAATTTGAACCTGTTGTTGAAATAATATAATCGAGAAATATAAACATCATTTGAACTCACATATTATTTAACATTAACATTACCAATCACATCAAATAAATTCAATCACATCTAGATTTTTTATCATTCATCTTTTCAGCCCAACATCTCAACTCAAACTAAAAAACTATTTCGCCAAAACATCTGTACAAATTACCAGCTGTGCTAATTTTGATAGTTATTTATGTCTCACACATAACACTTGGTTTTTAAACTATAAAATATTATTACTAATACACAATGGTCAATAAAAATGAAATACCTATAAGTTTATTTTCGGTGTACCAATTACATTAAGGTTAAATAATTCTACAAAGTTGTTCCTTTAAAGGAAGTGAAAACAATGAATTAATAACTTCATTTGTAAAACACAAAAATTCAAAATACTAAGTCATTTATTGGACAGTAGTTAAACAACAGGTTATTTACTTAGTGTAGTATCTTGGGAGAATTTATGTATGGATGAAGTCCAATAAATGACTTAATGTCAATAAATGTCATTTATTGGATTTATATTGACATAAATGTCAATAAATGTCATTTATAACTGTCCAATAAATGTCATTTCATGTATAGTTATTTACAACACAAAATCGAAAGAAGTGTCTTTCAAAAACAAAATAAAGACATAGTTATGAAAAATTACTGAATTTCTAGTATTTAGTAAGTTTTGCTATAGCAGTTTTTACTTATTAGTAAGTAAGTTAGTTATCGTAAAATACATGAAAAACATCAACAGTTTGAAGTCAAACATTTTAAATTTGTAGGCTGTGACCATCTACAAGTTAGCTAGGCACCTTCTAAGCTTGTTAAATCTATCTCTCTAAACCCCACATAGAAGTTTTTGTCTTTGGGATGAGGAAACAGAAAACCTTTCAATTATTTCTTCGTTAGAAATAGACTCAACTACATCTTTTTCTGCAGCTAGAACCATTAGGTTGGACAACCATGAGTCTCCCATAGCTGAACTGAGTCTGTTTTTGATAATTTTAAATCGACTTATTGCTCTTTCTGCTGATTAACTAGTAACTAGGAGAGTAAAGTTGTATAAACCACTTTCAGAGCACTCGCTTAGCGTCTTGCTAAGTTTGAATAATAACTTCCTGCACAAATCATAAACATAACTATTTTAGCTAATTCATATTCATATATTTTCAATTATTGACATTCTATCTGGTGACTTCGTAGTATATTTTTGAATTTTTGTCACGTTAAACACGGTTTCAATCAACTTCACGCCCCCCCCCCCCCAAAACGTTTTTTGGAACCCCCCCAAGAATTTCAATGACGCAGTCTGCGTCATAGCCCCCCCCCCCTGTGGGCACCCCTGCCTTATCACCAACTTGAAGAATGGTGTTATTATACCAAACAACTGACAAACGACAATGGAATCGTGATGCTGTCCAGTAGTGTCTGGTCTAGCTTAGCACACATCACACACACAAACACACACACTTTAGTTCCCTTTTGCATCCTATACGTCAATCAGTCTTATTGTATATACACTACGGACACCGTCTACTAACGAACACCAACAAGAGAAAACTTCCCATCGGAATGCGATAGTTTTTGCGAGAAAAGGTTGTAGACGAAGAGGATGGAGAAGAAAAAGAAGAAGACAGGAGAGAAAGAAGGAGAACAAAGAAAAAGAATAAAAATACGAAAAAAGAAGATAAAGAAGAAGAACAAATACAAGAAGAAGGAGAAGAGAAAGGAATAAGAAAACGAAGAAAAAGGAAAAAATAAGAAAAAAACGAGAAAGGAAAGCAGATGAAAAGAATAAGACGAAAAAAGGAGATGAAGAAAAAGAAGAGGAAGATGAACAAGAAGAAAGACAAAAAGAATAGAAGAAAAAGAAGAAATAAGGAGAAATAAGGAGAGCAAGATGAACAAGAAGAAATACAAGAAGGAGATGAAGAAAAAGAAGAAATAAGGAGAGCAAGATGAACAAAAATACAAGAAGGAGATAAAGAAGAAGAAGAAAAAGAAGATGAATGTACCAACTTATTAAAGAAAACGAGTAGAGGTATAGTTGGTAAAATGTGTAACAGGTCAGCCCAGAAGTAAGAGCACTAACTGGTCAGGCCTGAGCAAATACTCTTGTCGGCAAAGAACTCAAATAATGTCACCTTCATAAAATACTAGGACAGGATTCAAAAGAATAGCCAGATCTTCCAAACAATTCCACTTTTCGCTATATTGCATTTCAATCTTTTACAGAGCAAGAAATCCATAAAACTTATAAAAACTAAAAACTTAAAGTTAAATCTGATCAGATCTTATATTATTAAAAAAAAAAAAAAAAAAAAACAACAGCGTTTTCAGAGATTCCATATGTGAGTATACTCATGTACATATATATATATGTATATACACATACATACATAAATACACACACATACAAATACTATCACTATTGTGTGCACACTTCCAAATTCTTAAGGAGCAAAATATACGATTATAATCCAAGTTAAACTTAACATTTAAAAAAAAAAAAACGTTTTCATGTAGTAGAATAAAATTTGAATTTTACGAAGATTTAAAGATTTAAGTTTTAAAAAGAAAGTCCAGTTGATAATTTAGAATGTTGGCGGCGAAAGATAGAAAGTTCCTGGCGTTGAATAATTTGCAGATAATTTAGTACGAAATATAAAATGTTACCTTCATCTCGGAGTTACTCTAATTTTGCATCACACAAACATCAAACCTCTACGATGATTTGGTCATAAGCGGTATTCATATTCCAAAATTCAATTCATAACGTTCTGGGTCGGCGATCACAGTTGAAGCATGTTGTGAAAATATCTTGAACGAACATGAGACATACTTTCATTCGTCCTATGGGTAATTAGTCGGTTCATCAACGTGTCAATTCATAGATCCTGAAATTCTTCGATTCATAAGTACATCGATACTGTGATTCTGCGTTACTCTGGTTCTTCGACCGCTGAAAAGAGTCCCAATAAAAACGAATAGAAAATAGTAACTCATAAAAATAATTCCAACTTAATCGGTTTCGAAAAATTGACGAACAGTCAAGTCAAGTTCCCTCCCAAAGATTAACAATGAAAAGTTTTGAGAATACCAAACAAAATAGATAGAATGGACATAATTAATTACGTGACTCAGGTCAAGGAAAATATATTTAAATTTGAGACATTACTAAAAATGAAGTATTACTAACAAAATAAGAATGATGCTAACGATAGGAAATAGTTCGGCCTAACGCACGTTTAGACAAAACTTGGCAAGTAGTATTACCTAACTGTCCTTTAAAAAAAAGGACTTAATTAAATTACAGAATATTGAAACAGCCAAAAATAATAAGTAAAAGATACATTGTAAATCAATAGTAATTAAGAATGGATGAATAAATAGAAAATCTAAAAGTGAAATATTATACTCAACGTGCTCATAAACAAACAAGAGTCAACAAGATAATATACGTTATTCAGAGAAAAATTAAGACTCAAATTTAAGAATACAAAGTAAATAGTTTTGTCTCCAGTTACTACGTAGTATTCTTTAGAGTAAATCGCAGCTAAAAGAGCATTAAAAAGACATATTAAGTAAATCAAAGAATTCACAAATACAAATCGACAAATTACACTTACCCAACTAGGCGGACATAAATTTAGTATTTAGCAACTTAAGTTTGGTATCAATACAGCAGCAAGTGGAAATGTTCGGAAAAAAGTTAAACAAAAGAGAAATAAAAAAAGGTAAATTAAAACCAGATCACCACATGATCATATTAGAGTTAACAAAAAAAATTTACTTCAGGACATCATGGTCCAAATAAGAATCAATGCTACCCTTCGAACATTTTGTAAGAGAAAAGAAGCGTCATCCAGGATCAAAAATCGAACAGGCTCCTTCTTATATCAAACAGCTGTTCAAATTCAAGTAAGATCAGCAGATGAACCAACCTAACGAAAAAGGTCGCAGACAAAGTCAACATCAAGACAACTTTCAAATAAACAATAAAAAAAACTAGACCAGACGAGTCAAAAAGGAAACTAAAAATAAATATAAAAGTGGATACCAGCTAGCAAACAGTTTTATGCATTGAATAATGTACTAGAGCAGACGAGTATGACAAGTACAGAGATGACAGTTACCGTCGTAGCGTCAGAGTAGTACCCGCGCAATTCAAATATAATAGTTCGTACCT